>JARQOD010000005.1:443878934-444019046 GCA_033576555.1 Oophaga sylvatica | reverse complement strand
TTATGCAGCATTGATGTTGAAGCATTATATTCATCTATTAACCATAAAGATGGTCTGAACGCGGTTAGAATATTTTTTGAAAAGTGGGGGTCAACAATTTGCAAGACATAACAACTTTGTCTTGACACTATTGAAATTTTGTCTAACTAAGAATGTTTTTTCTTTTCAATGATATGATATACCACCAGCTCAGGGGCACCGCGATGGGTAATTCCTGTGCCCCTCGTACGCAAATTTGCTCCTGGGCTGGTGGGAGGAGAATTTGTCTTTGGGGAAGCATACATTGAGGAACAAACAAAGATAGCATTCTGGTCTCGTTACATCGACGATGGATACTAATTTGGAATGGAAACGAAAAAGAATTGAAAAATTTTTGTTGACAAACTCAATATCAACAATCTGGGTTTGTTTTTTACTTTCGAATTCAACAAAATGAATTGCCCTTTTTGGATCTCATGATTAAAAAACTGCCGGATGGGCACCTTATTACAAAAACGTATAGGAAGCCCACAGCTACAAACCCCTTTTGAGATGGGATAGCCACCATCCGGTCCCCCTCAGAAAAGGCATCCCAAAGGGGCAATACTTAAGATTACGGAGAAACTGCTCTACAGAAATAGACTTTAAAATTCAAGCAGATGATCTGAGAAACCGTTTCCAGAATAGAGGCTATCCAGATGGAATTCTGAAAAAGGCCTATCAGGAAACCAAAACAAATTGATAGAAATAATCTCCTGGTACCAGCTCCTAAAAGGGAAGAAATGGATACGGTTAGATTCATTACTACCTTTAATAATGGGGCACAACAAGTCCGCTCCATATTACAAAAACATTGGTCTGTTTTGCATATGGATGAAGATATTGGGGAACTGGTGGGACCATATCCTAGTATTACATTCCAGAAGGGTAGATCCTTGGGTGACAGACTAGTTCATAGTCACTACAGTGAACCAAGGCCAGGAACATGGCTTCCAAACAAACCACAGGGATTTTTATAAATGTAGCGGTTGTGTGGCATGTCCAGTGATAGAGACCGACTCAAAATTTAAGAGCAATGTTGACGGGAAAGAATATAAATCCTACACTTTATTAATTGTAGAACTAAAGGGGTGATTTACCGAGCAACTTGCCCATGTGGTTTGGAGTATATAGGCAAAACAAAACGTGAATTCAGGAGACGGGTAGGCGAACATTTGAGAGATGTGGCATTAAAGAGAGATACATCATTGGCCAGACATATGAACATGGAACATCAAGGAAAGGGATGTGACCTCAGATTTATAGGAATTGACAGGGTATATTTTCCCAAGAGAGGAGGTGATTGGGACAGAAATATATTACAAAGGGAAACAAAATGGATATATCGTCTAAAGACCCAATCACCAAGAGGTCTTAATGAAACATTGACCTTCAGCTGTTTCTTATAAAATCTCTTTTCATTCTAAGCAATATTGTCCATCTATGTGTGGATACTTTGCTATCATTTCCAACCTTCAACATGAACAGGGCCATATAGGGCCTAGAAGGGCCAGCCGTCGAGGAGTGGGGGCGCCACTCTCGTTATCCTGTCCTTAGGGTGCCAACCTCCGCGGTTAGGTAGGAATCAGTTTGAGGCATCCTAGGGAACGGGCATGACACATCTCCAGTCTATTTCTTTTTATCCACTGAAATTTCTCTAGTTTTTCAAACCTTTATCTCTCACATTCTAGCAAAACAGCCCAATGTATGTATAGATTTTTTACCTCCTCTGATATACCAAAAATCTTTTACTTCTCCTGATATACCAAAATAGTGGCCTGCTGCAATTTATTAGTTGGTGCCAACTTATGGTCTAAGGATCCAAACATACCATGACATAATAAGTGATTACTTGTTTTATTCTATAATTTGGAACTGCCCCCTCCTTTTTTTGAGAAAACGATTTGGGAGTCCATAATTTATGCGTATAAGATCATTAATAATAAGTATCACTGCTATCGATGTCCCTTGAATTGAATACAATAACTTCCGATAAACAGGAAGTGATGGGATTTACTGCATCGCTAGAAAATGAGTGTAAACGACTGCGGCTCAATTGCGTTCCACAGACCGGATGTGATGCAGTTCGGGACACCGGAAGTGACGATTTGGGTAGCGGCCGATCCGTGGGTCGCACCCCATGACGTCAGACGCCGCGAACATGCGGCATACACGGCGGTCTATTTAAAGGGGACATATGAGAGAAACAGGTGATGCCTCTGACCCCTTATGAAAAATGGTGGATTTTTCCACTGAATGATTGTGTGTACCTTTCCCCTGATGAGTAATAACGAAACGCGTCGGGAAGCACTATATGGGCACAAATCTTATTCCTGGTGGGATGTTTAATTGAAGGCATGAGATTTTAAGAAAAAACCTTCTCCCAATATGACCAGAGATTTACGGCTAACTGAGGCTGAGAAACTTCAAACGAGGTGAGATCGTTCCAATAGATTTTGAATTTGGGAGCAGATTCTTGATACACCTCTTTGAGTGAGCTTGGGGCGTGTCAAAAAAAACCCCTCACTCATGCTACTTATAAGAATTGATTAATATCAATTCAGTTTACGTTTTTTTCAGTATGTCCTTTATGTCACTTTGGTTAATTTTAATATAAAATAGTAAAAGTTATATTTTAATATTGATCCTACCCTGCTATTGTAATTGAATCTTGGATTGGTAGTCATTGCATCATTATCTTATTTGCCTTAATATACCCAGGTTGGGTAATGGTTTGATGTACCCGGACGGGTGAATGTTCAGAAGAACAAGTTTATTGTTGCCTTAATATACCCAGGTTGGGTAATGGTGTTTCACTGTAATCAAAATGTTGAACTTTGAAGCCATGAACTGTACTGGCTCACAAACTTTTCTGTAAATAGTTGGCACTTCGGTGCTCCATCTTGGTTTTACAAAAAACTTAACTGTGCACTATTTTCAACTACCTCAGAAACATAAAACCCGTTTGGTGTGGCCGAAAGTGAGGTCTGCTCAAGGAAAGTCTTGCAGCCCACCCAAGACCACAGTTGGAGGTTTGGAGCGGGTCCTCCACAAGCACAAGTAAAGGACACTGTGAAGTTACCCCGGTGGGGGTAGTCCTAAGAAGTCTCCACGAACTTCGGCACTAATGCTATTTGCACTTTTGTAATGTTATTATTAAAAATTTTATTATGCAACGTTTAACTTGAAGTGTTTCCTGCTTTCTTACTACGTGCATAGTCCACTCTGCTACATCACTTTGCACCATTGCTCTATCTCACATCTATCTGCCCTGGAAGGATAGCGTGTTACCTGTAGAAGACTTTTCACCTACCTGCACTACACCATCCCTTCCGAGGACCTGCACAGCAGCGCTGGACACCCTGACCAGGTACTACAGGTGGCGTCACGACAAACTACACGAACATTCTATCATCCCCTGGAAATATCCCACATTCCAGTGATCGCCCAGGTCACGGACCGAGCTGTGCTACTCGTGACATCCCCCATAGAAGTCGACGTGATCGGTGCCGAGTACCCCCAAAACCCTGTCTCTGTGCGACTCAACTTCCCTCACTGTGCTGGCACTTTACATTTACAATGCCTCTGGGTTTTTTTTTTGGGGGGGTGGGGAACATTCAGACTTTTGCTATGGGGCCCCATGATTTATATGTACGCCCCTGCTGCTGAGGCATGGTATTTAAGGCTGTTAAGGAGCCAACATACATGGACCTTGCCAGCAGCGTCGGACTGGAGTACCTTGGGCCCACCAGAGAAAATATATTCTTGCGGCCCAACATCATACTTCCCAACCTTTGAATATGGGAAAGAGGGACAAAGGCTGTGGCACGCTGTGCATGCTGCAGAAAATTTTAGGCCATGCCACGTTGCACCACAGACTGTCCAGGAGTTGGTGGATGCTTTAGTCCAGGTGTGGGAGGAGATCCCTCACGAGACCATCCGTCGCGCTCATCAGGAGCATGCCAGAAGTTGTAGGGAGGTCATACAGCATACCTCCCAAATTTGGAAGACAGGAAAGAGGATTAAAGGCTGCGGCGCGTGTTGCGCGCCGCTGAAAATTTTAAGCCACGCCCCGACAACACCCATTTCACAGCTAATCACACCCATATCCTCGACCCAAGCGTAACCATTTAGCACTGCTGATCACACTGACTGGTAATGAGGGCACAGTGGCTGTCTGGTAAGCGCGAGGAAAAGAAAGAGAAAGACAGCGAGAGGAAAGAAAGAAAGAGAAAGAAAGAAAGAGAGAAAAAAGAAAAGAGAAAGAAAGAACAGAGAGAAAAAGAACAGAGAGCGAGGAAAGAAAGAACGAGAGAAGAGAGAGAGCCATAGGCGTAGCTAGGGTTTTGGTTTAGTGGGGGCAAAACTTCTGAGTGGGCCCATCATCAGAGAACCTCAGCAAATGACCGCGCTGTTGGCCAAAATAATCTATATATAAAAAGACCAATATTGATATTACCGCCATATGGTCTGTGTTAAATAATACCAGTCCTACAGAACATATAATAGATTACAGCACAGGTACAGATAATGACTTACCGCTGATGTTCTTTCTAATGGAATTGTTCACTTTTCATGTCTTTTCCATCTGGCCCACACCGACATGACGACTTCTCCAGCCAGGACTCGACTGCACCCCCATTAAAAAAAAAATTAAAAAAAAACTCACCTCCCGGCTCCTGTGCTGCTCACTGTTCTCCCCCTCAGCGTCTGACAGCGGGCGCCGGCAGGTGATGTTATTGCGCCCGCTGTCATACGCTGAGAGGGGGATTATGGGAGAGAAGGAGCGCTCGCTCCTTCTCTCTCCATGCGGTCAGCTTTATCGGCTGGATGCCGATACAGCTGACCCTCCGATGACGGGTGGGGGGCCCACTGCTGGCACCGGGCCCCCCCAACGCCTGTTCAGGCCCCATAGCTTCCGGGCGGCAGAGAAGGGAGAGCGATTCTCCCTGCTCTGCCGCAGAATGTAACTGTATCGTAGCTCCGGGTGGGCCCCCTCAGAGCGCGGGCCCCGGGGCCACCGTCCCCTCTGCCCCGCGACCTATCCTTTCAAATCAGGGCCCACCACGCAGGAGCTGGGGCCCACCGTAGGTTTCTCCGGTGTCCCGGTGCCTCAGTCCGACCCTGCTTGCCAGCCTGATAATACCAGGCCACAACAGTCTGCATATATTGGCTGGTTAACAAAAATAGGGGATCCCCTCGAAAAAAATTTGGCGTGGGGTCCCCCTTATTTTTGTTAACCAGCCAGATGAAGCAGACTGCTGAGGCCTGGTTTTTCAGGCTGGTAAGGATCCAATATCCATGGACCTTGCCAGCCTGATAATACCAGGCCACAGCAGTCTGCTTAGCTTGGCTGGTTAACAAAAATAGGGGATCCCCTCGAAAAAAAAACGGCGTAGGGGTCCCCCTATTTTTGTTAACCAGCCAAGTAAAATGCAGACTGCTGCGGCCTGGTATTAAAAGACTGTCAAGGCCCATGGATTTTGGCCCTCAACAGCCTGATAATACCAGGCTACAGCAGCCCCACATTTGGCGCATCAAAAGATGTGCCAATTGTGGCACTTTACCCGGCTCTTCCCACTGCCCTGTAGCGGTGGCAAGTGGGGTAATAAGGGGTTAATGTCACCGTTGATTGCACGGTGAGAATAAGCCCGGTTAATAATGGAGAGGTGTCAATAAGACACCGATCCATTATTAATCCCAAAGTTTTTAAATGTATAAAAAAAAAGACAATTTACAATTGTATTGGATAGCCTCTATTTTACCATTTTTTCACAATATGGCTACCAATCTTTTTAAGGATAGAACCAAAAAAGCCGCCTTGGTTTTTTCCAATGATCCCAATGCTCTTGATAATACACCAGATCTCAATACCACTGTGGACAAATTGGAACAGCTGATGCTGATGGAAACTAGACTCTGGTGGGATCAAACTACGCTCCAAAACTATCTCATGAAAGAAATGATACCGCGGGGTTTGCGAATCAAAAAAATCCCGACATGTGTTTTTTCTGATGAGTTCAATGTTGAATGGAACCAAATTTTAAGTACATGTTCTGCTAACCTCATGAAGTTAATTGTAAAATATGAAGATGTTAAACTTAAAGAGGTGCAAGAGCAAATGGACACAATTAATACTGCTCTAATTGAATTTAAGAACATGACACAATTTGATTCTGCGTTGTCCAAAGTTCAGGACAAAGTATCCAGTTTGGAGAAAGAAATAATGGACCGAAAAAAACGCAAGTTTGCACGAGATACTCAAGATTACTCTATGAATAGAGTCTATGAATGGGGCAAATGGGAGTATACACCAAGAACTCCGAGATCCATTTTGAAACGCAACCATGCTCGGAATAAGCCAACTAATAAACCACATGTTTTTTTCACATCATCTGAACCTGAATCATCTGATAATAATTTAAGTGCTTCGGATGCATCACTGAATGATGTTCCTTCTACTAGTTCCAGCAATAATTACCGCTATTCAAAAAACGCAAAAGGCGGGGGGGCAGGAAACATCGCAAAGGAACAAGGAATGACCACACGTCGGAAGAAAAGTTTTTTCAAATAAAACATAATAAAAATGTTTTGAATTTATCTTCAATCACTTTGACGAATATGCAGCAGGAGGTTCTATCGCTGGGCCTGAATTTTGTGCCTGATCAAAATTTTGACCTTTTTCAAACTATTCTGGACGTAAATAAATTTATCAGAAATCTCACTATTAAGAAACATTTTTTTCATGAAAACTGTGAAGATGACCATCGTGAAAATTTGTCTCCTTCTGTTAATGAATTTGCAGAGTTAGATTTCAGAGAACAAGTTTCACTAAATATATTACAAAATTTATCATCAGAATCGAATGAGCCATCTAATTCACGAATATCTGTGTCTCAGTTCAAAATAAAAAATCCATCATTTTATCCAATTCAATCTAGATCTGAAAATATGGATAAATTCCAAGAAATAGTTGAAAAGGAATTAAGAAAGTTGCACAATAATGTTAAAAGTCAAAATGGATATAAATATAAACCAAATTTGTCTCATAATCACAAAACAGCCCTGGAGGAGTTGAGAAATATGTCTGAAATTGTCATTAAAATGTCAGACAAAGGTGGAGTGGTTGTTGTGATGAATAAAAATGATTATTATGATAAAATGATGGAACTTTTACAAGACAGAGACACTTATGAGAAACTTGACAGTAATCCGTCTATCAAATTTAAATCTGAAGCTGATAATATTATCAAAGAGGGTCTCACTTTGGGAGTAATAACTAAGAAGCAAGCAGAATATTTAGAGGTCTCACATCCGATACTTCCAATTATGCATGGGTTACCGAAAATTCATAAGGAGAAGAGAATTCCTCCGATGAGACCAATCGTTTCGGGCATCGGTTCATCTAATGAACACCTGGGGGAATGGGTGGACTCTCTTTTGCAACCTCTGGTGCGCAGAACTCCTGGCTTCATTAAGGATTCGAAAGACGTCCTTAAAATGTTTTCAAACAAAGTTTGGAACCACAACTACACGTGGCTTTGCTGTGACGTTATTTCTTTGTACACCTGTATTCCACATCATATTGCTATGACAGCGCTTCAATTTCATTTACAAAGGTTCAGCAATTATTCTGATGATTTAATTAATTTTCTTTTGCAGGTTACTTTTTTTCTTCTTACTCATAATTTTTTCACTTTTGATAATAAATTTTTTTTACAACGAACCGGAGTAGCGATGGGTGCCAAATTTTCACCGTCGCTAGCCAATCTTGTCATGGCCTTTTGGGAATCTAATTACATTTTTTCTGCCGAAAATCCTTTCTGTGACTCTTTGGTCTGGTATGGCAGATACATCGACGATATCCTAATCATTTGGGTTGGCGATGTATCTGCCATACCGGATTTCATGGATTACATTGAAAATAATAATTTCAATATTCGTTTCACGAATAGACATCATTCTAGTCTAATGTCATTTTTGGATTTGGATTTATGTGGAGTGGGGGGGCAGATCATTGGTACCAAAACACATATTAAACCATTTGGGGGTAACACTATTTTGCATGCTGGTAGTAGTCATCCTAAGCATACGATCAAATCTATTCCTTTGGGCGAGTATATTAGAATTAAGAGAAATTGCAGCTCACAAATTAATTTGGAGGAACAGTTTAAAATGGTAGATGACAAATTGATTAATAGAAATTATCCGCGTTGGATGATAAATAGAGCTCGGCGAATCGTAACCCAAAGGGAATGTGACAATCTGATTGACCCTGATGGGGAAGCACCAACATCGCAAAATAGTGATTCATTTTGCGATCGCTCTTTTGTCAGTCTACAATTTAGCCCACAATTTGGAGAAATAAAAAAGATTATCAACAAATTTCTACCGATCTTATATGAAGATGACACTTTATGTGAAATTTTACAACCAGGTGTAAACATCATAGCCAGAAAAGCCCCATCCATAGGCAATAGGGTCTCGCCCAGTATGTTTCATGCTCAAATCAAGAATGACACATGGTTAAAATTTAAGTTTTTTTTTAAGTGTGGCGTAAACAATTGTAGGACATGCAAACACGCTCTAATCACTAAAACCTTTAGTAATAATAACCAGTCTGTCAGTTATGATATTAAACAATATATCAACTGTAATTCGACGTATGTGGTCTACAAGATTAATTATACTTCTTGTAGCTTGTCATACGTGGGGTGCACAACTAGAAAATTAAAAACAAGGATTTCGGAGCATCTATCTGATATTGGAAATACCACCAATCCTAATCGTAATGTATCGGCGGCTGCTAAACATTTCATTCTATCTCACGATCGCAATACTACGTCTTTACTTAGAAAAAGTACTGACCCCTTTGGTGAAACTCACCAAATCATTCTTGCTTGACACCAATGAGTTTTTACAACTCATTTCTGCCTTGGGCCCACTACCTGACTCTGCAGTTCTGGTCACATGGGATGTCAGCAGTTTTGTATCATCCATCACCCACATTAAGGGCATGAACGCCACAGACAGGCTATTACAACTGCATCACATTGACGCTGGTATCCGTCACTTATGTGCTGATTTTCTAGATCTAGTCCTTAAAGAGAACTATTTTCTCTTTGAAGACACCTATTATGTGCAACAACAAGGGACCGCCATGGGTTCTAATATGGCTCCGCCCTACGCCAATGCATATATGGCGGCATTTGAAGAGGATTTTGTATACAACCATCCTTTGTTTCAGCAACACTCCATCGTATGGCGAAGCTATATTGATGATATTTTTTGCATTTGGGACGGCCCTGATGAATCACTCATACATTTTGATGAGCACTTGAACAACATTTGGCCGGAGTTGAAATTTTCCATGCTACACAATAAGCACACTATCAATTTCCTTGATACACTCATCAGCAGAGACCATGGTGGACATCTCAGTAGTGACCTTTATCACAAACCAACGGATAGGAATAGCCTTTTGCACTTCAACAGTTGTCACCCTCCTGCCATGAAAAACTCCATACCTATCTCACAATTCGGGAGAGTCAACAGAATTGTGTCTGATGAAACAACTAAAGTGAGTAGAATGGAGGAGATGGAGTCTAAATTTCTCCATAGGGGATACCCTCCGTCTGTTCTTAACAAGGCAAAACAGCATAGGACCAGTTATACCAGGCATTCAGATACCAAGCGAATTCCATTCGTAACCACGTATCACCCCTTTTCTAATCTCATCTTAGCTTCCATAAGAAAACATTGGAAAATTCTTTCCAACAGCTATCCTAATTTTTCTGAATTCCAGGTCCCGATTCTAAGCTGTTACCGCCGTCCCCACAATCTAAGGGATAAATTGGTTAAGGCAGATGTCGGTTCTAATCAGATTGTCTCCAGACAGACATTTCTACGGACACAACGGCAGGGCACATTCCCGTGCCTGCACTGTTTACAGTGCAATAACATATTAAAAGGCCCTATAGCATATCACCCACAAACGGGTCAAGGTTTTCCTATCAAAGGATTTTTTACTTGTGAATCCTCGTATGTTGTCTACCTAATTAAATGCCCATGCGGACTCGCTTATATTGGCGAGACTACGCAACCGATACGTGACAGGATTTCACAGCATAAGTCGAATATACGCTGTCACAAAACACACCTTCCTCTCCCTCATCATTTTCACGAATTCAATCATACCATTGCTCAACTCAAGTTCCAGGTTCTAGAGCATATTGATGTTAGTAGGAGAGGACAAAATAGGGTCAAAATATTAAAGAAACGCGAAGCCTTTTGGATCTTCACATTTCAGACCCTTGAACCAAGAGGCCTTAACAGGGACTATGACGTTTCAGCTTTCCTTTAGGATTTTTTCATTCACAATACATAGTATGAATTGATACACATTATTCAGTTAATAATTGTCTGTATCTTCTGTTTTCCTAGAATCGCTGATCCTATATTGGTTTCATGTACTCTGCTTCTCCACCACCATGGTTTGTATTGTCACATTCTCGCTCTATGCCTACAATTCTCTTCATTCCCTGCACTTCTCCTCTGTTCGTCCTTCTCTCTTTCCCTTTTTCCCTCTATTATATAATTTTTTTCCCTCTATTTATATCTATTTTCCCTCTGCAATTTTCACTTTCATATTTTCTTATATCTGTGTATTCTTTATTTTACCCCACTTTCCTTTTATTGGTTCTCCTTTTCCTTATTTTGTATCCCCTGTTTTATTCCCTGTTATATACCGCGAGCTTCTCCTCCTTTCATCTCGTGATAATCCTTTTTTTCCACCGCATCACATGATGCTCTATTTGCCCTCCTTCTTCCACAGCTCAGTGCGCATGCGCTGAGTCACCATGACGCTCGGTCAGGTGTTCTTCTGCGCGTTCATGAGCCACTCCACAGCGCATGCGCCGTTTACAACCGCGTCGTTATGACGCGGCGCGCTATGCCCTTTTAAACCCGGAAGTAGGGCGCATACAGCGTCCTGCCTCCAGACGGCCACAAGCTCAGACAAGCAGTTCTAAGGTAACCCCGACATATTTTGGTGGGGCGCTTTCCATGGCGCTCCCACTATTGCCTTCCTTCACATTCTGGCTTTGTTTTTCCACAGCGCATCTCCCCTGCTGCGTTTGCAGCCATTAGCGCTTTTTCCATTTACCCAGCGTGGCCGCCTCATAGGTATTTAACATTTCATGTACCCTTATAGACTTGGCATTTCAATATATTTTGTCACTCTCTAGTACTCTCTCTATCATTTTCTTTCTCATCTTCACAGTTTTCTCCTTTTTGCAAGCTCCATACAGCGCCTTGACCTAGCTAGCTCTAGCCTCCAGCGCTTTTCCCCTATTAGCATTTGGATGCCAGCTCCAAGGTATTACCTTTTTCATGGAATACACAGTTTTGGTGTTCTGCCCCTTCCCTCATTATTGTTGTTTAACCGTATTATACATTTGCTTTTCAGTCACACATCCTCTGTGGTTTACCGTACAACATCCGTTTTCTCTAAGGTACTTCTCACTAATTTTTGCTTTTCCTCCCTCCTCCTTTTTTCCTTTCCTTCCCCTCCTAATTTCCCCTCTCTAGCTTTATTCTCCTTTCCCTTTCTTTTCTCTTTCCTTCCTTTTCCTTAAGGAGTGTTCCCTTCTACATTTCTTCTGTACTTGGGCTCAGCAATTGTCTTATTGCTATTTTTTCACTGCATAGTAAAAATACTGCTGTTTCATTACAGGCATTGCTCTCCATATACTATATGGCTGGATTTATCACAGTACTTTGACTAGGTGATCTCTATATCCTTTTATGGTATCTGGCTTATTCCTACCTACCTTCTTTAGGTTTTGAAATATCATCAAAAAAATTTTTTCCTTAACAAAAACTCTTTCATATGTCCACTGAGCACCTTTGGAGGATTGAGCTGTGTGATAATTTAGAATTCTGTATTGACATGTCTTTTTATTTGTAATTTTATTTTATGTTCATTATTTTTCTGTTATGTTGCTATTATGCTTTAATTTTTTTTTATGTACTCACAATGTTCATTGTGTTATCTTGATATATTTCAGTTCAAAATCTGTACATAGTGTCTGAAGAAGGCCTTTGTTTTACGGCCGAAAACGTTCATCTTTATGTACATTACTTTTTTCTTCCACGGATGCAATTAAAAGAAAAAAACCACAGCAACAACCATTTTCGTTTGTTCCATTATTTTATATTTAGAGTGCCAAGTTTTGTTTTGATTCTGATATTTGGGCTGGAGACCCTACTTGTGCACCTACATTCAAACTAGTTCATTGAGTGCCATGTTTTTTGTATTACATTGATTTTTCCGCACATGAGCACCATTGATCATGTCTAGTGAAACTTTTTTCTATAACGATTCTGAAACGGCAGAAATTCTCTCCAGAGTTACTGCCTCTAGTAATTTTCTTCAAGTCCCTACACAAGAAATCAAGAACCGTGATTTTGAACGGGAGACCAGAAAAGCGATCAACTCAGAATTACATATCACATTTAGCCGAAAACTTGAAAGTACATAGGATCCCTAGGGACTTAGGGTCCCGTTACAGCCCACTTTTTTCAAGGACGACAGGGAATATTGCACCAAATTTGAACAAATTTTGAACAAATGCTCATTCGATTTAATGACGCTTACCGTCTCTTATCTGCAAAAAAGCCTAGAGTCTACCAAAGCACAAATTGCTGCCATCGAGACACAACTACAGAGCACCATGACACAGGATTCTTTTCAGGAATTAAAGAACAAGAATCAGGAACTCCTGAATACATATCGACTGGACGTGGAGAAAAGGAAAATAAGCAAATTCATCAGGGACACGGAGGACTATCTCCAGAACCGTGTCTATCAGTGGAGAGATATGAACCGGTCATTCAGACGACACAACTCACAAAGTTCCTCGGGATCGGGAGACAGCAGGCCAGGCACATCAAGTTCCACCACTTCCAATTTTTCTTCCTCTTTTTTAGGCAACAACAGGGGCCGCACAAGAGGCCGACGAGGAGGGGGGGGCAGTGCCACAGGGGACAACAGAAACCAGATGTCCACCAGATCCCAGGTAATAACACTACCCCCCCCCTAGTCGTTAACATTTCTTCCAAACACCTTGATGCCCATCAACTGTCTGCATTACAAAAGGGTTTGTCATTCTGTCCAACTTATAAGTTTAATGCATTTGAACTGAATATGGATGTACAAAGATTTTTTCGCAATGTACGACTGCGGGCTCATTTTTCCACACAGGTTTCCTGCACTTCCAGCTTCTAGCTTGGGTTCCGCCAAACTTGATCTCCAGGGATTAGGCTTAAGACTGACCAGTACATTCATGCCACCTAAAAATAATCCACCAGTTGAAACGTTCATCACTCTAGTGGATAGAGACATATCCAAATCCCTACATGACATTAATCTGGGCAAATTCAATTTCCAGAGTAATCTTTTGTCATCAGAGAGATTGGCACTATCAACTTTGGCCTCCGATAAAAGTCTCATCGTTAAACCAGCTGATAAAGGGGGCGCCATCGTTGTCATGGACCTTAGTGACTACATGGCGGAGGCCCTTAATCAGCTCAGTGATAGGAAGGTCTATAGAATAATACCACACAATCTCTTAGAGTCTATCAGATCCAAGATCATCACCACAGTGGATCGCCATTTCCAGGCCGGTACTATTGATAAAAAATTGAAAGAATACCTTATCAAAAAGGATCCTATCACCCCAGTATTCTATATACTGCCTAAGATCCACAAGAGTCTGCACAAACCACCCGGGCGGCCCATAGTCTCTCTCACAGATTCTGTGCTATCACCATTAGCCATAGTTCTAGAAAAAGTACTGACCCCTTTGGTACAGTAAAGATGTATATCTTCGTACCGTGTTAGCCAGTAGATAGAAAAATATTTAGAGTTGAGAGTCCTCAGTGGTTGATACCTTTTAATGGCTAACTGAAAAGATGGTAACAAATTGCAAGCTTTCGAGACTACTCAGGTCTCTTCATCAGGCTGAACTAATACAAAATCTGAAGAATCACATATTTATACACAAAAACACAGAAAAAATGCAATAGGTAAGACAAGTGACGTGAAGCAGAATAGTCATTATGGCAGAGGGATGAGCATAAATATTGGAACAATTCATAGATAAGGAGAGAAAGTTTTATTACCCTCTGATTGGGGTCTGGTAATGTTTTGTGATGTTTTCACAGGGTATTTGGAGTAAATTCCTTAATTGATGTAATAGGCCATAAAACCATGTGACAGGTTCATTCCAGCATTAAGAGTGTCAAAAGTCACCATCAATTTGTATTCGCAAATTCTTCTCTGCCTCTGAGATGTGAATCTGCTTCTTAGTACCAGTATTTTCATATCTGACATGCTATGATCAGGGGAGCAAAAATGTTTTGCCACAGGTAGATCCATTCTTTTTTCTCTTATTGCGTGGCGATGAGAATTCATCCTTGTTCTCAGTTTTTGCCCGGTCTCCCCCACATACAGACCCCCAGTTGGACAATTAGTACATATAATTAGGTACACAACATTAGATGTGATGCAGCTGAAAGTACCTGGTATCTTGTAGTCCTGATGTGAGTTGGGGATCTTTATCTTGTCCGTGGTCATTATAAATGGACAGGTTTTGCATTTCTTCTGATTGCAAGGCAAGGTTCCTGCAGCTGTTGGGGAGGACAGGGAACTTCTGACAATGATGCTTCTTAGATTTGGGGGCTGCCTAAAACACAGTAGTGGGGGGTCTGGAAATATGGATTGTAACCGGGCATCTTTTTGTAGTAAAGGTTGTAGTTTCCGTGCAGCTCCCCTTAGCACCTCCAGATTTGGATTGTAGGTGACCACTAAAGGCACCCGGTTATTTTCTTCTTTAGCTTTGTAATGTAGCAGGTGATCCCTTGATATTCTGGTGGCTCTTGTAATTTGGTTTTCAATTGTTCTTGGATGGTAGCCCTGATTTAAAAAGGTCTTTCTAAGGCGACCAAGGTGTTCATCTCTATCCATGGGGTTGGAACATATACGGTTGTATCTGATGGCTTGGCTGTAGACAATAGAGTTTTTTATGTGTTTTGGATGGAAACTTCCCATTTAAGGTATGTTGGACGGTCGATTGGCTTCTGATACAGGGATGTCTCTATTTCATTGTCCTTCAGTTTAATGATGATGTCCAAAAAGTTAATTTCAGTGCTGGAGTAGTTAAGTGTTAAGTTGATAGTGGGATGAAATTGATTGAACTGTTCGTGGAACGTCTTTAGCTGTTGCTCAGACTCCGTCCAGATGATTAAAATGTCATCAATGTAGCGGTAGTAGGCCCGAGGCCTGGTTGGACATGAGGACAGAAAGTCGCTTTCAAGCTTGGCCATGAAAAGATTTGCATACTGTGGAGCCATTTTACTTCCCATCGCTGTGCCAGTCTCCTGTAAATAGATCTTGTTGTCAAATTCAAAGTAATTGTGGGTGAGGATGAATTTTGTGAGTTTCACCACAGAATCAGCATCATTCTCTGTGTTTTTCATGAAGTCTTTGCAGGCATTTAATCCATCCTGGTGTGGGATATTAGAGTACAAGGATTCCACATCCATGGTGGCCAGGATGGTTCCTTCTGGTAGAGGACCTATTGCTGCTAGTTTATTCAGTAGGTCAGTTGTGTCCTGAATGTAGCTGGGTGTATCCTTTACCAGAGGTTTAAGAATGCCCTCTACCCATCCAGATACCTGCTCAGTAAGGGAGTCCACACATGAAATAATCGGCCTCCCTGGATTCCCAGCTTTGTGGATTTTGGGAAGCATGTAGAATGTCCCTGTTCTTGGACTCTCTGGTATCAGGTCATCGGCTCTTATGGATTTGTCAGACAGACAAGATACCAACTTGCTTAGTTCCTTGTAATAGTCCTGTGTAGGGTCCGACTCCAGTATTCTGTAGTAGCGTGTGTCCGTAAGTTGTCTGTTTGCTTCCTTAATATAGTCTGATGTGTTCATCATGACTATTACACCTCCCTTGTCAGCAGGTTTAATGATGATATCTTTGTTGGTTTTCAGAGACTGTATGGCCTTTCTCTCCTGGGCACTGATGTTGGATGCTTGTCTCTTGTTGGTGGCTATGATGGTGGATTTTATCAAATGTCTGAATGAGTCTATATATTTATCCAAATGGGGGTTACGTCCAGGTGGAGGTGTCCAGTCTGACCTCTTCTTGGTTGTTGGGATCCCTTTTCCTTCAGTCCGAGTGTTTTCTGGATCTTCTGTATCATTGAAGTATTCCCTCAGGCGCAGTCTCCTGAAAAAATGTTCCATATCACTGCAGAGTTCGGTTTTATCCAGGGCCTTAGTAGGACAAAATGAGAGTCCTCTAGAAAGCATGGCAAGCTCCACTTTGTTGGGTTTGTAATCTGAGAGATTGATGACACAGTTAGATGCTTTTGTGTCTGGAATGGAGTGGTTGTCAGAGTTGTCAGGTTTTGTTTTGTATCTGTTTGTATAGAGTCCGCAATTGAGGCGCAGTCTGTGTAGTTTCTTTTCCTTGTTATGAATCAGAAAGGTCCGTAGTTTGTTATAGTATTGTTGTAATTTTTGCTCTGTGCTTTCTGTAAGTGTTTTCCTCAGAGTTTCAAATTGCCCTTGGACTTTACTCCTTATGCTGTAGCAGACATGCAAAAGATGGTTCCTTAGTCTTTCAGAAGTCCTGTGACAAAGGTTTTGTGCATAATGGGTATTGTAGGTGTGAAGAATTGGGTTTGTAATCCAGAGTCCTTTGGGAATTAGATTCTCCTTTTTGCATTTAGATAAGAAAAAAATGTCGCTGTCCATTTGTGCTCGTTTCTTCAGAAGTGGTTTTAGTTCCATAAAGATGCGGTACATTCTGGTATCCTCCATTTTGATATAGGAAAGATGTGTATCTTCGTACCGTGTTAGCCAGTAGATAGAAAAATATTTAGAGTTGAGAGTCCTCAGTGGTTGATACCTTTTAATGGCTAACTGAAAAGATGGTAACAAATTGCAACTTTCGAGACTACTCAGGTCTCTTCATCAGGCTGAACTAATACAAAATCTGAAGAATCACATATTTATACACAAAAACACAGAAAAAATGCAATAGGTAAGACAAGTGACGTGAAGCAGAATAGTCATTATGGCAGAGGGATGAGCATAAATATTGGAACAATTCATAGATAAGGAGAGAAAGTTTTATTACCCTCTGATTGGGGTCTGGTAATGTTTTGTGATGTTTTCACAGGGTATTTGGAGTAAATTCCTTAATTGATGTAATAGGCCATAAAACCATGTGACAGGTTCATTCCAGCATTAAGAGTGTCAAAGGTCCAATATGTGATGAACGGGCACACAGTCCGCCACACGGTAGCCCGTGGGTCACGGCTTGTGATCCCACCGCTGCCACCACATGTGATGGAACGTGCACACACACGACGGCTGCTGCCGTCCGACCCAGTAAACTGCAGGGATTTATAACTATCCCACTTCCACTTAGGAACTTGCAGCTCTCTGGCGCCCACCTTACCCTCAGGTCAGTCAGGGAACTGCACCTAGGATAATTAGTCGCCAGACGGGTCACTTGGATGTGTGCTGGCTATTGGGCACGCTGCAGTGAGGGAATTATAATTACTCCTGGCTGCAGCCAGGCAGTACCCTTATAAACCCCGCTGCGTCACTGCCAGCGTCACCCAATAGATTAACACTTTACACCCCTTTCTTTTTTAGCTGCCACCAGCTACGGCTTTTGATGAACAATTTATCAAGAGGGTCCGTAGCAACCCCAAAACAGTAGCGTAGTGCTTCAGGCACGTGCAAATTCGTTTATAGAGCAGGAGAAACAAACTAATAAATTTATAGGTTTATTCCTTAAAAAACAGGCAATGCTTATATAATATAAAAAGATGTAACAAACTGAGACAATATCGTTATGTACAGATGCAGTTATAAATACAAATTGATGGTGACCTTTGACACTCTTAATGCTGGAATGAACCTGTCACATGGTTTTATGGCCTATTACATCAATTAAGGAATTTACTCCAAATACCCTGTGAAAACATCACAAAACATTACCAGACCCCAATCAGAGGGTAATAAAACTTTCTCTCCTTATCTATGAATTGTTCCAATATTTATGCTCATCCCTCTGCCATAATGACTATTCTGCTTCACGTCACTTGTTTTACCTATTGCATTTTTTCTGTGTTTTTGTGTATAAATATGTGATTCTTCAGATTTTGTATTAGTTCAGCCTGATGAAGAGACCTGAGTAGTCTCGAAAGCTTGCAATTTGTTACCATCTTTTCAGTTAGCCATTAAAAGGTATCAACCACTGAGGACTCTCAACTCTAAATATTTTTCTGACCCCTTTGGTGAAACTCACCAAATCATTCTTGCTTGACACCAATGAGTTTTTACAACTCATTTCTGCCTTGGGCCCACTACCTGACTCTGCAGTTCTGGTCACATGGGATGTCAGCAGTTTGTATACATCCATCACCCACATTAAGGGCATGAACGCCACAGACAGGCTATTACAACTGCATCACATTGACGCTGGTATCCATCACTTATGTGCTGATTTTCTAGATCTAGTCCTTAAAGAGAACTATTTTCTCTTTGAAGACACCTATTATGTGCAACAACAAGGGACCGCCATGGGTTCTAATATGGCTCCGCCCTACGCCAATGCATATATGGCGGCATTTGAAGAGGATTTTGTATACAACCATCCTTTGTTTCAGCAACACTCCATCGTATGGCGAAGATATATTGATGATATTTTTTGCATTTGGGACGGCCCTGATGAATCACTCATACATTTTGATGAGCACTTGAACAACATTTGGCCGGAGTTGAAATTTTCCATGCTACACAATAAGCACACTATCAATTTCCTTGATACACTCATCAGCAGAGACCATGGTGGATATCTCAGTAGTGACCTTTATCACAAACCAACGGATAGGAATAGCCTTTTGCACTTCAACAGTTGTCACCCTCCTGCCATGAAAAACTCCATACCTATCTCACAATTCGGGAGAGTCAACAGAATTGTGTCTGATGAAACAACTAAAGTGAGTAGAATGGAGGAGATGGAGTCTAAATTTCTCCATAGGGGATACCCTCCGTCTGTTCTTAACAAGGCAAAACAGCATAGGACCAGTTATACCAGGCATTCAGATACCAAGCGAATTCCATTCGTAACCACGTATCACCCCTTTTCTAATCTCATCTTAGCTTCCATAAGAAAACATTGGAAAATTCTTTCCAACAGCTATCCTAATTTTTCTGAATTCCAGGTCCGATTCTAAGCTGTTACCGCCGTCCCCACAATCTAAGGGATAAATTGGTTAAGGCAGATGTCGGTTCTAATCAGATTGTCTCCAGACAGACATTTCTACGGACACAACGGCAGGGCACATTCCCGTGCCTGCACTGTTTACAGTGCAATAACATATTAAAAGGCCCTATAGCATATCACCCACAAACGGGTCAAGGTTTTCCTATCAAAGGATTTTTTACTTGTGAATCCTCGTATGTTGTCTACCTAATTAAATGCCCATGCGGACTCGCTTATATTGGCGAGACGACGCAACCGATACGTGACAGGATTTCACAGCATAAGTCGAATATACGCTGTCACAAAACACACCTTCCTCTCCCTCATCATTTTCACGAATTCAATCATACCATTGCTCAACTCAAGTTCCAGGTTCTAGAGCATATTGATGTTAGTAGGAGAGGACAAAATAGGGTCAAAATATTAAAGAAACGCGAAGCCTTTTGGATCTTCACATTTCAGACCCTTGAACCAAGAGGCCTTAACAGGGACTATGACGTTTCAGCTTTCCTTTAGGATTTTTTCATTCACAATACATAGTATGAATTGATACACATTATTCAGTTAATAATTGTCTGTATCTTCTGTTTTCCTAGAATCGCTGATCCTATATTGGTTTCATGTACTCTGCTTCTCCACCACCATGGTTTGTATTGTCACATTCTCGCTCTATGCCTACAATTCTCTTCATTCCCTGCACTTCTCCTCTGTTCGTCCTTCTCTCTTTCCCTTTTTCCCTCTATTATATAATTTTTTTCCCTCTATTTATATCTATTTTCCCTCTGCAATTTTCACTTTTCATATTTTCTTATATCTGTGTATTCTTTATTTTACCCCACTTTCCTTTTATTGGTTCTCCTTTTCCTTATTTTGTATCCCCTGTTTTATCCCCTGTTATATACCGCGAGCTTCTCCTCCTTTCATCTCGTGATAATCCTTTTTTTCCACCGCATCACATGATGCTCTATTTGCCCTCCTTCTTCCACAGCTCAGTGCGCATGCCCTGAGTCACCATGACGCTCGGTCAGGTGTTCTTCTGCGCGTTCATGAGCCACTCCACGGCGCATGCGCCGTTTACAACCGCGTCATTATGACGCGGCGCGCTATGCCCTTTTAAACCCGGAAGTAGGGCGCATACAGCGTCCTGCCTCCAGACGGCCACAAGCTCAGACAAGCAGTTCTAAGGTAACCCCGACATATTTTGGTGGGGCGCTTTCCATGGCGCTCCCACTATTGCCTTCCTTCACATTCTGGCTTTGTTTTTCCACAGCGCATCTCCCCTGCTGCGTTTGCAGCCATTAGCGCTTTTTCCATTTACCCAGCGTGGCCGCCTCATAGGTATTTAACACTTCATGTACCCTTATAGACTTGGCATTTCAATATATTTTGTCACTCTCTAGTACTCTCTCTATCATTTTCTTTCTCATCTTCACAGTTTTCTCCTTTTTGCAAGCTCCATACACGCCTTGACCTAGCTAACTCTAGCCTCCAGCGCTTTTCCCCTATTAGCATTTCGATGCCAGCTCCAAGGTATTACCTTTTTCATGGAATACACAGTTTTGGTGTTCTGCCCCTTCCCTCATTATTGTTGTTTAACCGTATTATACATTTGCTTTTCAGTCACACATCCTCTGTGGTTTACCGTACAACATCCGTTTTCTCTAAGGTACTTCTCACTAATTTTTGCTTTTCCTCCCTCCTCCTTTTTTCCTTTCCTTCCCCTCCTAATTTCCCCTCTCTAGCTTTATTCTCCTTTCCCTTTCTTTTCTCTTTCCTTCCTTTTCCTTAAGGAGTGTTCCCTTCTACATTTCTTCTGTACTTGGGCTCAGCAATTGTCTTATTGCTATTTTTTCACTGCATAGTAAAAAATACTGCTGTTTCATTACAGGCATTGCTCTCCATATACTATATGGCTGGATTTATCACAGTACTTTGACTAGGTGATCTCTATATCCTTTTATGGTATCTGGCTTATTCCTACCTACCTTCTTTAGGTTTTGAAATATCATCAAAAATTTTTTTTCCTTAACAAAAACTCTTTCATATGTCCACTGAGCACCTTTGGAGGATTGAGCCGTGTGATAATTTAGAATTCTGTATTGACATGTCTTTTTATTTGTAATTTTATTTTATGTTCATTATTTTGCTGTTATGTTGCTATTATGCTTTCATTTTTTTCTTATGTACTCACAATGTTCATTGTGTTATCTTGATATATTTCAGTTCAAAATCTGTACATAGTGTCTGAAGAAGGCCTTTGTTTTACGGCCGAAAACGTTCATCTTTATGTACATTACTTTTTTCTTCCACGGATGCAATTAAAAGAAAAAAACCACAGCAACAACCATTTTCGTTTGTTCCATTATTTTATATTTAGAGTGCCAAGTTTTGTTTTGATTCACGTCTTTCCAGGTTAGCGCCATAGAAAGAATCACAAAATTTGTGCGAGGTGGTGACATCGGTAGACATCTGCTAACTAGGGAGGCCTTTTGGATCTTTTCCTTAAACACGAGATATCCAAATGGATTAAATAAAAGAAATGAGTTAATGTATCATTATAATTATTGATTATATCTCTTGCCATATTGTGTTTATTGCTTTTTTACTATTCTTTTGTAATTTTAATGATGTTAGTTTACTGTCTTACAAGGACCTTTTGTGATCGCAACTTACCTTCCAGGACCTTCAGTCTATCATGTGATTGCCATTTTAAATTTCATTGGTCCGTGAGGTGTATATAGGTCTGTATTGTTCACATATGTATAGCAGCCTTGATGAAGATCGACTGATCGAAACGCGTTGCTGTATGCGGCTTCCTCTATGGAGCATTCACCACTTTGTATTTTATATCGAATGGACGAATAAAATTTTGGAATTTTAAGGAGCTGGAACATCTCTTTTTTTCTTGGACTTCTCTGGACGTTCGTCAGACGTCGTTCCGTGCACCTGTTGTGGTAGTTGGTGAGCTGGTTTGCCTTTTCTTTTTATAAAAAAAAGACACAGCAAGAAAAAAGTATTTTAATGAAATAAAAGAGACAACACAGTTTTCATTAATTTTATTATACACTCATTCCTGCGACGCCATCGATCTCCTGTAAAAAAAGAAAAAAAACAAACCAACAGTATACCACCTGTCCGACGCAGTCCATAGTAACGACAGTCCCACGACGATCCAGCTCTGCTACATCGCAATGACAGGCAGAGCCTGTCATCTCGACGCAGCACAGCTGATTACCTGCTTCCCCGGCGGTGACGTCATCGGACTGACTGTTTTACGGCCGGGATTACCCAGCAGTCACTGCAGTTATCGCGAGAAACTGCATGTGACCGCCGGGGAAAGATGATGGCGGCCATCAAGCAGTCCAGCCCGTGACCGCCGGAGATCTTCTGCCAGGTAAGTGCCGCTGACTCCTGACAGACCCGACCGACGGACACTGACAGTGACAGTGACAATTCCGATTCCGGTATCCGATAAGACGAAAATATCGGAACTAAGTATCGAAAGTCCAATAGAGCTAACATCGGCCGATACCCGATACTTGCGGTATCGTATCGCTCAACACTAGTCATGAGAAAACAGTCTCAGAATCGCGAAGGTACGTTAAAGCATTCCAGAGTTATAACCTCATAAAGAGACAGTGGTTAGAATAGTAAAAATTGGCCCGGTCATTAACGTGCAAACCACCCTTGGGGATGAAGGGGTTAAAGTTTGGAGACATAACCTTCATAGGAATATTTTTTGAGGACAACCAAACCATGTCACCTACTTTAAATCGGGGACCATCAGTCCTATGCCTGTTGGCAAACCGTTGGGCCCTCTCCTGAGAATGAGACAACTTATTCACTACATGATTCCCAATGTGCTGTATTCTCTCTACCATAGAATCAACACCTGGACAGGCTGAAGCCTCCACCTGCCCTGAAGAAAACCGAGGATGAAACCCGAAGTTGCAGAAAAAAGTGGACATCAAAGTGGCAGAACTAGCCCTATTATTTAGAGCAAATTGAGCCAAGGGCAAAAAAGAAACCCAATCATCTTGATCAGCAGACACAAAACATCTCAGATAAGCTTCCTAAGTCTGGTTTGCTCTCTCAGTCTGCACATTGGTCTGAGGGTGAAACGTAAAGGAGAAGGACAACTGAATTCCCAGTTTAGAACTAAAGGCTCTCCAAAATCTGGAAACAAACTGGACTTCTTTGTCAGACACAATGTTCTCCGGAATGCCGTCCAAACGAACCACCTGCTGAAAAAACAAGGGCACCAACTCGGAAGAGGATGGCAACTTCGGCAGTGGTACAAGGTGGAGCATCTTGGAAAATCTATCACAGATCACCCAGATAACAGTCATTCTCAAAAAGACAGGGAGGTCGGAAATAAAATCCATTGAGATATGTGTCCTTGGCCTCTTGGGCACCGGAAGTGGCACTAACAATCCACTACAGTGAGAACAGGGTTTGGACCGAGAACAAGTCCCACAGGACTGCACAAAATTCCTGACATCACGAGATAGAGCAGGCCACCAAAAAGACCGACTCGCCAAATCTCTGGTACCAAAAATACCGGGATGACCAGCCAACGCGGAGCAATGAATTTCAGACATTACTTTCCACCTCCATTGGTCGGGACATACAATTTCCCCAGAGGGCATCGTGCAGGTTTATCCTCCTGAAATTCCTCCAGGGCAAGTCTCAAATCCGGTGAGATAGCAGAAAGAACCACACCCTCATTTAGAATGGTAGTAGGCTCAGTCACGTCAAGAGAATCCGCAAAGAAACTCCTAGAGAGGGCATCCGCCTTAATATTCTTAGTGCCCGGAAGAAAGGAGACCACAAAATTAAAACGCATGAAAAACAAGGCCCACCTAGCCTGTCTAGGATTCAATCGCTTGGCTGATTCGAGATAGATCAAGTTCTTGTGGTCGGTAAGGACCACAACTTGATGTTTGGCTCCCTCCAACAAATGTCTCCACTCTTCAAATGCCCACTTCATAGCCAATAATTCCCGATTTCCCACATAATTACATTCAGATGGGAAACATTTTCGAGAGAAGAAGGCACAAGGGTTAATCTTAGAAGTTACCGGATCTCTTTGAGACAAAACGGCTCCTGCACCAATCTCAGAAGCATCTATCTCCACCTTAAGTGGGAGAGAAACATCAGTTTGCCGTAGAACAGGAGCAGAAGTAAATCTCCGCTTAATGCTGAAACTGCCTCTGGAGACCAATTAAGTATTAACCGTATCAGCACCCTTTTTGGTCAAATCCGTCAGTGGTTTCACAATACCAGAAAAATTACTGATGAATTTACGGTAAAAATTAGCAAAACCTAAAAATTTCTGAAGAGCCTTCAAGGAAGTGGGCTGAACCCAGTCATAAATGGCCTGAACCTTGACCGGGTCCATTTCAATAGCAGACGGATACAAAATAAATCACAAAATTGAAATTTTTTGTACGCCTAAGAGACATTTCGATCCCTTAACATACAAAGCATTTTCTTTCAAAATCCGGAATACAATCCGAACATGTTCCACATGAGAATCCCAGTCATTGGAAAAAAAATCAAAATATCGTCCAAATAAACGATCAAAAACTTGTCCACAAAATCCCGGAAAATATCGTTCTTGAAAGATAGGAAGACGGAAGAGGCATTAGTGAGCCCAAAAGGCATCACTAGGTACTCAAAATGCCCCTCAGGAGTATTAAACGCCATCTTCCATTCATCACCATGCTTAATGCGAATAAGATTATGCGCCCCCTAAGGTCAAGCTTGGTAAACCAACTAGCACCTTTCACTCTGGAGAATAGGAAATCAGGGGTAACTGGTACCGATATTTAACAGTGATTTTATTAAGGAGACGATAGTCAATACATGGCCTCAATCAGCCATCCTTCTTGGCCACAAAGAAAAAGCCGGCACCTAAAGGTGAAGAGGACGGTCTGATATGGCCCTTCTCCAATGACTCTTTGATATAAGATCGCATAGCATCATGTTCAAGTACAGATAAATTGAAGAGCGGACCCTTGGGAAATTTACAACCGGGCACTAACTCGATCGCGCAGTCATAACTCCTGTGAGGAGGCAAGGACGCAGACTTACTCTCACTAAACACATCAGAGAAATCAGCCAAATAGTCAGGGACATCCTGAGACTGGGGAGAGTTAGAGAAAACAGGAGTGTCACTATGAACACATTGACAACCCCAACTAACCACAGACACAGACTTCCAATCCAGAACAGCATTATGGATCTGCAACCAAGGAAAACCCAGTACAATAATGTCATGTAAATTATGTAACACCAAAAATTTACAATTCTCTTGGTGGTCCGGGGCTACCCGCATTATCCCCTGGGTCCAAAACTGGGGTTTATTCTCCGCTAAAGGGGTAGCATCAATACCCTGCAAAGGAATAGGAGTCTGCAGTGGTACCATGGGAAAACCACAATGTTTGGCAAAGTCAAAATTCATCAGGTTCAAAGCTGCTCCTGAATCAACAAAAGCCTTAGCAGAAAATGAAGATAAGGAGCAGATCAAGGTAACCGTCAAGAGGAATTTAGGCTGTACATTGCCCAAAACAAATGAGTGAGCAAAACGTTTTACCCGCTTAGGGCAGATGGAAATAGTATGAGAGGCGTCCCCACCAAAGAAGCACAACTTATTACGCCTTCTAAACTCTTGACGTTGAGCCCTAGAAACAACCCTATCACACTGCATGGGCTCAGAGGTTTGTTCGAAAGTCAACACCGCCTCTCGCATAGTTTTTCTCAGCTTGATCAATAACATTAAGTTCATTATACAACAACCCCAGACCCTGAAAAAACGCATCCACATAAGCCAAAACAGGATCCCCAGGTGTCAGGGAAAAAGCCCAGTCCTGAGGGTCGCCGCGCAACAGGGAGATGACAATTTTAACCTGCTGCATTGAGTTCCCCGAGGAATTAGGTTTCAAGGCAAAAAACTTCCAATTATTCTTAAAGTTCAAAAATTTAGACCGATCCCCAGAAAATAAATCAGTAATAGGGATCTTAGGTTCTACAGTCGACAACTGAGCGAGATAGGCAGAAATTCTCCGAACTTCAGCAGCAAGCTGCTCAACATGATCAGACAAATGCTTAGTCTCCATTGAAGAAAAAATCCTCCTACGGCCCCAGAGAAAAAGAGGAAAAAAAATATATAAAAAATTCTGACTTTTTTTTTTTACTATTCTTTCCTTCTTTAAAGTACCCTAGAATCTACAGTCAGACCGGTGATTCTGTTATGATTTGGTAACCGAGGAGGATAATAGAGAAAAAGGCTAGGCAACCAAACACCCAGAGAGGTTGGTCTGAATTGCAGACCCCTAAACTGACAGCACAACTAGAATTAGTTGTGGAACGTACCTACGATGCCCTAGACGCCTCAACACAGCCAAAGAGTTAATAAGCCTAAAGAGAGAAAGGGGAAAGCTAAACTGCCCCGGAGTAGAGCCCCAAAGGAATAGATAGCCTCCAAACATATATAGCCGGTGAGACAGATGAAGTACAAAACACAGGCAGAAAATAGAGTAAGCAAATGCTGTGGCCCAAACTGTCTGGATAGAACAGGACAGGAAAGGATACTGTCTGCAATCCCACAAAAACCCTAAGAAAAATTCCAACACGTCTGATATGCAAAAATACTGAGGCCACACGACCTCTCCCCCACTAAATCAGAACTCTGGTGTGAACTGGACTCAAAACAACAGATACTGAAATAACAGGAGACTAGAAATACAGAAAAGACTGACATAAGCTGTGGCAAAGGAAAACAGAGTCCAGCACAGGTCCCAGCAGGGAACCCGGCTGAACTCACACCAGCAAGACAGAGAAAAGCAAAAAGGGAAAAAAAAATGCCACAGATTAAAACAGACAAATAACTTATCTGAAAGATGCAGGACAAAGCAAGGAGCAAGCAGACTTCCAAAAGGCTCAGGAAGAAAACCAAATCACCGGTAACAACTAAGGGAAGGCTGCTCACTTAAATCTCTCCAGTCGGTCACACCTGACCTCCAATTATCCTCTTCAGGTGATTGACTTCTGTCAGCCAGACCAGCTCCACTACCAGCAGCAACCACCAACCACCAGAGGGAGCCCAAACTCAGAAGCCAGATCAAAAGTGTTCACAACAGCAGTCTACACATTTGAATCATTCTAGTGGGCCTATCTCGAGATGACCCTTCAACAATTTAGCTATGAACCAAGCTTCAGAAAATGGTTTACAATCATGTATTGATCTCCGAATGTCATGGTCCAGATTAATGGCTTTATGTCTTTGCTGACTCCCTTGAGAAGTATCAGACGTCATTCAGTTGCCCTGTTTGTTAGCTATCGCCATAAAACCCCAAGCTGTTAGGATTCATCAAACTGCAGGGTATTAAGTGATTAAAGTGGGTTCTGAGGAAGACTGCTTGGTGTTAGCTGCTGGGAGAATCAATATATTTAAAGTGATAATCCTCCTTAAACTACTATATATTCTGGAACATTCAGTCTCCATAGTCCCACACAAGGTCTTTGACACATTCAACTCCTGTTTAACACCCTTCATATGGGACTAAACCAGCATATACTGAAACTGGCAACACTACAAAGACCCAGGCATGAGGCAGGGAGAGAACTCCCAAATGTCTTTTTATACTAATTAGCTGGCCAACTTTCTTTTTCTACAACACTGAATATCAGATAATCACCTGCCTAACACTCAGCACCACCTTACACACTGTTTCAAACTTCTGACTCTGTTAGAGGTCTTGAAGGCAGCAGAGTATTACTCCTGGTCCTCTTTGCTTACTCATAGACTCGCAATTCAAGTGTAGGGAGCCACCAAAAAGATTTTTCAACTAGGAAACAGTAGTCCCTCTTGTGGCATAACAGGACTTTTACTAAATTTCTATATTCCCCAGTTGATCAATGGTGAGCACCAGGGACGGACATATCTTTGGTGCAACCTGTGAGGCCAAAAAGGTGTTCAAGAGGTAAGGGGGGCTGTTTCTACCTCCAAAGCAGGTGCAATTTTGCATTTTTAGGAGCTCTTGGGCCCTTTTCTGTCTGTGTCCACCAGTGGTGAGCACTGTATAATATATATGTTTTATAGTAACTCTCATAGTGACTGTCACATACTGTGAACATGAAGTAATGGCAACTCAAGCAGTTAACAATCAATGAACAATGAAGCTGAGAGTAATCGATTATACATTGTGAGTTTTTTATTACCCTTATGCTTCATTCTAATTTTCTGAAAATTTCAGCATGTCGCAATATAAACTACAATGCATTCATGACATTATATTTTAACATTTTTGCATAGTATTTTAGAGAATGGCAAATATGGAAATGTATTTGCTCATATTTTTCAGAAAAAGAAAATCAGACATTGTTAAAATGGTGCAGACTTGTAAGCATTTACATGTCTATCTTTTTAAAGTAAATGGATTATCTCTTTTCATTAACTCAAACAATATACTGAAATTGTAATTTTCTGATCATTTTATTTTTATTTCAGATTTATTTTTCTAATTTTTTAAAGACTGTAAGTTATTTTGTCATTTTTATAGAACCCACCTTGAAATAGAAGTCAGAAAATGGTTGATGGCTTCTATGGTTTGCTGTAGTGAGCTTGCGCACTGTCATATGCAATATTTACTCTGCATGGAGGGGAGGACTGAGCATAAGCTCTGCTGTCTTATTTTTAATTTTCAGTGGTATGACATTGTGCAATCTGCCTTCAGCCTTAGAGATGTAACATTTTATTGTAATACTGCCCTCATAGAGTAATGAGATGACTTCTGATCTTGCCACCGGTGTACAAATCACAGGCTGAAAATTCATCTCTGATAGATTTCCTTTAAAACGCAAATTAATTGTGAGTTCTTGATTAACCTCACAACCTCATTTAGAAAGAGCATTACGAATCTTTAGTCTTTTGTACAGTTCTTGAAATTAATGTCTTATGTGCAATTTTGCAGTATTGTCATGTCATCCCCTTCCTCCATGAGGATGAAGTTGCACATGAGCTGCTATTCAAGCCAAATATTAAATTAATAATAATCTTTA
Organism: Oophaga sylvatica; assembly: GCA_033576555.1. Taxonomy (NCBI): domain Eukaryota; kingdom Metazoa; phylum Chordata; class Amphibia; order Anura; family Dendrobatidae; genus Oophaga; species Oophaga sylvatica. The sequence continues at coordinate 443,989,606 of JARQOD010000005.1, read as the reverse complement.
TTTATATAACGCCAACATATTCCGCAGCGCTTTACAGTTTAACAGTTTAAAAAAAACATCATAAGTAACAACGTTAACAATAGAATAATTAACTACAATTAATTAATTAACTATAATTAATTACACACTTACACATAAAATGGCTTTGAATAGTGAACGTGATAGGCCGCTCTGAACAAATGTGCTTTGAGGGAGTGCCTAAAACTATGGAAATTGTGGATAGTCCTAATTTCTTGGGGTAGAGCATTCCAGAGGATTGGCGCAGCGCGGGAGAAGTCTTGGAGTCGGGAGTGGGAGGTATGGATTAGTGCAGAGGTTAGTTGAAAGTCGTTTGCAGAGTGCAGTGGTCAGTTAGGCCGATAGACATAAATGAGGGAGGAGATGTAGGGGGGTGCTGCACTGTGGAGAGCTTTGTGGGTGAGAACAAGTACTTTGAATTGGATCCTATAATGAATGGGCAGCCAGTGTAAGGACTGGCGAAGAGCGGACGCGTCCGAGTACCGATTAGCCAGATGGATGACCCTGGCTGCTGCATTAAGTATGGACTGGAGAGGGGATAGTCGAGTAACGGGGAGGCCAATTAATAGAGCGTTGCAGTAGTCCAGGCGGGAGTGGATCTGTGCTACAGTGAGGGTTTTTGTTGTTTCCATGGTGAGAAAAGGGCAGATTCTAGAGATGTTCTTTAGGTGTAAGCGGCAAGAGCGGGCAAGAGGTTGTATATGGAATGTGAAGGAGAGATTGGTGTCAAACATAACACCCAGATAGCGAGCCTGCGGCCGAGGTGTTATTATGGTGCCGCCCACGGAGAGGGAAATGTCAGATTTAGGGAGGTTAGTAGATGGCGGGAGCAGAAGAAGTTCAGTTTTTGAGAGGTTGAGTTTCAGATAGAGAGCAGACATGATTTTGGAGACTGTGGACAGACAGTCACTAGTGTTCTGTAGTACAGCGGGGGTAAGGTCGGGGGATGACGTGTATAGTTGTGTGTCATCAGCATAAAGATGGTACTGAAAGCCAAATCTGCTGATGGTCTGTCCAATTGGGGCCGTGTAGAGAGAGAAGATAAGGGGGCCAAGGACTGAGCCCTGAGGTATCCTGACAGCGAGAGGAAGAGGAGATGACGTGGAGCCAGAGAACAAAACACTGAAGGAGCGGTCAGAAAGATAGGAAGAGAACCAGGAGTGAGCAGTGTCCTTAATGCCTAGTGACTGGAGCCTAGAGAGTAGGAGACGGTGGTCAACAGTGTCGAAAGCTGCAGAAGGGTCGAGAAGAATGAGCAGAGAGTGGTCACCGTTACGTTTTGCTGTCAGAAGGTCATTGGTCACTTTGATGAGTGCAGGTTCAGTCGAATGTAGGGGGCGGTATTAAATTGGAGGTAAGGAACAAATCCATAAGTGGTATTTCTCGTGGTCACCAGACACACAAATCCTAAAAACAATTTTTCTCATCACTTTATTACTAGAGTTTTTGTTCCACAAAAGAGGCAAAAGGGACTGGAGGTCCAGACATATGCAAAAGATATCCAAGTCATAATCTCAGTGTTCAGATTCCGATCCAAAGAATGTTATTTAGTTTAGGTATACTGTATGGGAATATGAACTTACTTGTCCTGTGACTAGTATATACATGTATTAGGTTTCATATTATGCTTATAGTGAAGTTGTAGAAATTGATCACAGCTTTTTGGCAGTGGGATGTCAGTTGCCTGACAGCAGTGCGGCTGTATGTTCTTATCCAAGTAAGTACAATATCAGCATTTTCCCTCCATATTTTTGGGGGCTCAAGGCTGGTCTTAGACTGAATATTGCCCTGTGCAAAATTGTTTTGAGCACCTCGCCCCATTTGTTTTGTATTGTTTTTCTACCCTGGACACATCTTTGGTAAATTGATTTTGCCTTCCTTCACACATTTTTTTTCATGCATTCTTTTGAGGCTTCTAAAAAAACACCAAGAAATTCAGGTATTTTTTGTGTTGGTGGTTTTTGGGCACATAATGCTTTATATTTTCTGGTTTTTATTCCTTTGGAAAAATGACTGAAAAAAGTCACACCTAGAGCATATTGCAATTTAAAAAGAAGCAATACCTTCTCACTCCGTCACAATCAAAATGGCATCAAACGTTTATATTGCATTTCATAGTTGACTATGGAGTAACACGTAACATCTGCATGCCAAATTTATGTTTATCACACGCTGCCATTCACGTTATGCTACTGCCGTAGATAAACATTCTCATATATAAAATATGCACATACTCATGATTATATACATTATATAAGTGAAATATTGGCAAAATATATTTTCTGCTAAAGAATGCTAAATGCATATACAAATATATAATAACAAGGAGAAATGCAGCTTTAATCAAGTTTGTAATGAAATCCTTTTACTGATGGAGTTCTTGGTGATGCATTTGTTCAGGCGGTCAAAATAATTTTTGTTTCCCCTTCTCATGGTCATAGTCACATCAGCCATAACTTTTTATTTTTGTGCAAACTTTGTTATATATGACCTTGCTTTGCTGCACGATGAGCTGCATTTATTTAGGCAGCATTTTGATATTACATTTGTAAGCTTTATGTTTCCGTCAACAAACAATTGCATCAATTTTATTTATGCCATTTACCTCTCACCATAAATAATGTGCTCACTGTATTGTATGGTTAGCTATGATTGCAGCGATACCAAACTGCTCTAATTTTTGGTGTGATGTTTGTTTAAAATAAGTGTCTTACATAAATGTAATCATTGTAATTGCTTTTGCTCTGTTATGTTTTCTATTAAAGGGAATCTGTCACCCCATTTTTCATATATAAGATACAACCACCGCCATCAGGGGCTTATCTACAGCATTCTGTAATGCTGTAACCTGAAAGATAAGAAAAGCAAGTTATATTATACTCACCGGGGGTCAGAGCAAAGTACTGCAGTGCGCAGGCGCCGGGAAAGGTCAGCGAGGTCCGGCGCCTGCGCACTGCAGTACTTTGCTCTGCCGTCAACAGGACAGATCAGTGCGCCTGCGCAGGAGCCGCGACAGAAGCAAGCAGGAGGACGTCATCGCTAGAAGATGGGAGGCACCAGACCCGGACCTGCAACGCCCATCAGACCGGACCCCATCGGACCGCCCCCGGGTGAGTATAATATAACTAATTTTTCTTCTCTTTCAGGTTACATCGGGGGCTTATCTACAGCATTACAGAATGCTGTAGATAAGCCCCTGATGGTGGTGGCTGCAGTTTATAGTCAAAAAATGGGGTGACAGACTCCCTTTAAGTTTTCAGGGGAAAAAAATATGTCTGAGTTTTAGTTCTCAGATTTTTTTAACCTATAATGTACTGTCATATAGGCTAAATAATTATGTCATGCATAATAGTGCCACCTGTGGTTCACTATTAAAGCTTCTGCCTTCAATAACACAGGTGTTGAGTTTGAATCCCAGTCGAGACAAGTCAGACGATGAAGATGAAAGGCAGGCAAAATATCCGCCAGTAGCCGTGCCATCTGACACTTCACCTTCTCTGGAAGGGCCACACAGGACATTAGTGACAATTTTGAGAAGCCTTTGCCTTCGTCTTTCAGTGTGGGGGCTGGAAAACTGAGCAATCACACACAAATGTTGCACATAGTTAAGGCGAACCATAGTTTGGTTTTCGCCAGATACTGTGGTTCCTTACTGATAATTGGTTTCCTAGAAAACATAACTTTAGTATGTACGGTACACGATATAGAGAAAATATTTTGAACCATATTATGGACTGGGACTTATGTGTGTAATAAAAATTTCTATTCAGTGCAGCGTTGTGGAATATGTTTATGGGTTTGATATGCAGCAAGAAATAAATAATATAAATATTCCCAAACCAATTAAGGAGCAGTGAGCACATTTTTTGGGGTTATCAAAAGTATCTTTCTTCTCCTTGGAAGGAAAAATAACACTTTCCAAGTTACTGATCTGAATCATGCACATATGTTTTAAGAAGGCAGATAAATAAAAGCGTAGATAGGTATTTTGAAAAAAATGTGATGCCAGCTGCTGTGATTAAAAGCATTAATTAAAAGGTTTACATATTTTAAATTCTCTGTGTGCCACTCAGATTCGCCTTGTTTTTCTCTGGAGTATTTTTCCTAATTTGACAAGGTTTTCCCAACAATCTCGATCTTCCTGGATTTGACACACTTTAATCCTATAACTTTACAATGCTTTAATTTTTCTTTGGTTTTGTTTTTCTAAGTTGCAAAATTGTTATTTACTACTGATAGTCCAGTTATCTGTGCTACCTAAATACATTTTATACATTTTAAAGTAGTTGTCTAACATAAAAAAGGACCATCCTAAGTTATCGGCTCTCGTAATCAGCTGATTTCTAAACGTCTTCCTGGAAGTCTAAGCAATTCCAGAAGAAGCTTCTACTCGCTATGTACAGTGGCATATAAACGTTTGGTTACCAGTGGACAAAATTACTGTTATTGTGAACAGTTAAGCAAGTTTAAGATGAAATGATATCTGAAAGGACTAAAGGTAAACATGACACATTTCCTTTGTATTTTAGGCAAAAAGTATATGTTATCTTTAACATTTTAAAAATTACAAAAAATTAAAATGGGCTGATGCAAAAGTTTGGGCACCTTAGAGATTGGTGTGCTCAGATAACTTTGAACAAGATTTCAGACCTTGATTAGCCTGTTACGATTATGACATGTTCACTATCATAGTTAGGAAAGGCCACGTGATGCAAATTTCTGAGCTTTATAAAAACCTAGCATCCTCTAAATTTGTGCTAAAAAACAGCAACCATGGGTTCTTCTAAGAACCTGCCTAACACTCAGAAAGTGAAAATTGTGTAGGCGCACAAAGCAAAGCAGGAGAAGGCTATAAGAAGATAGCAAAGCATTTTTAAGTTGCCCTTTCCTCTGTTTGAAATGTAATTAAAAAATGGCAGTTAATAGGAACAGTGGAGGTTAAGATAAGGTCTGGAAGACCAAACAAAATTTCAATGAGAGCTATTCTTAGGATTGCACAACACCTATATAATTGACCCATGTAGAGAACCATAACCAATAGAAAGCACCAAAAATAGAAAAAATCTCTACAACAGGGTAATGAAAAAGTAACAAACTTTATTAAACACCATCTTTAAAAACATATCAAAAACGGGAAAAACTCACACAAAATACAGACAGACAACAGGTGGTACACCCAAATCGGGGTATTGTAAATATAGCAAAATACATCAACAACATCAAACACCCCTATGTAAAGAATGGTTAGTGCTGAAATAACAATCTTATAGAGAGGGTATGATCATTCCAACCAGCTAGTCAGAGTAATATCACCAAGTGAAAATTACATAATATCCAAAAGAAAAAAAGAAAAACTACCCCATGTGGGGATTACCATTGAATAATTACCTCTGATCGCTGAGGGAGTGCATACCTAAAATTAGTGTAGAAAAGCACTAACGATATATAAAGGAAAATCATTGCTGAAGTTGCTACTGCTCGTAACACATAATTACCTCAAGATTTGGGCGTCCACCACACCCGACGCGCGTTTCGCATTTAAATGCTTCGTCCAGGGGGGTCGGGTGTGGTGGACGCCCAAATCTTGAGGTAATTATGTGTTACAAGCAGTAGCAACTTCAGCAATGATTTTCCTTTATATGGTTAGTGCTCAGCAACTCTCATGTAAAAAAGTGATGTTCTGCCTTCCTGGTCATGTGCATTGAAGCCAGATGTAATGCTAAGGCAACGTCACCATCAGGGCACAGCAGCTCTCTCATATAAATGTGATATTCTGTCTTCCTGGTCATGTGCATGGTGAAGTCGGGTATTTTCTCCCCGGCTTCATCCGGCACCGCATGCCCAGGTAAGTATTAGAGACACCTATTCCACTTTCCAGCCAGCGGCACATAAGCAGGGTCGGTGGCGCGAATTCCCCTATGGGCACGAGCAGTTTCGATGAAGCCGGGGGCATACACTCAGCTTCATTGCACATGACCAAGAAGGCAGAACATGGTGTTTATGTGCGAGAGTTGCAGAGCCCTGATGATGACATTGCTTCTGTAATAGATGTTATCACACCTCCAATGGGTATGATTACTTGTCTGGGGGAATCAATGCCCTGTTGGACTCATTTTGCTGGGCAATTTGAAAACAAAACAAGATTTATAACTTGATTTTTTTAAACATAGAAATAAGTGCATTCCACATAAAGGACCACCATATAATCCAGGAATGGTGGTGGTCTATGGGGGATCACTGATATAACATACTACAATACTGTATTTCAGTATTTTATACCTATCAAAGTGTAAATTCTATGCTGTAAAGGTATAAAACCCTTTTACAACCTCATGTGGTTGAATAGACACTCTTTTTACCTCAGCTGGGGTGATTGGATCCTGATGGATATGTTTGAAGTCAATCACACTGAGCTTTACGTGAAGCATAGGGCTCTAGCATGTGAACACTGCCTGTCATAGAATCCCATCAGGACCCCACAATCATGTTATGAGGGTGCTGATGGGGTGATAGAGAGAACCCCTTCTTTTTGTCTAATCACTTAAGATGCCACAATCACTACAGCAGAGTGCTATAGTTGCTGAACATTGCCAAACATCTCTTTACCTGCTCCATCTTAAAGGTAATGTCAAAATGTCAGGTGTTTGCTATATAATCTGAGATCAGCATAATGTAGGGTCAGAGACCCTGATTCCAGCATTGTGTCACTTACTGGTCTGCATGATGTCATTTTGATAAAATCTCTATTTTCTCTGCTGCAGGTCTCCCAGTTCTCTGAATGCTGAGCCATGTATAACCCTGCCCCCACCACTTATTGGTAGCTTTCTGATCAAGTACAGTGTACATTCAGGGCTCGGGTACATGGAGGACTACCTGTCAGCAGTTTTACAAGTCCCCCTTTGATACTCTCATACTGTTAAACCAGTGTGTTATGTTTAGGTAGCTGAGGAGAAATAGCAAAAACAGTAATACACCAGAGAGGCTGGAACCTATTGGATTGCAGTAACCTGAACTAACCACACAACTAGAGATAGCCGTGGAGCGTTCCTACGTTGATCCTAGACGCCTCATCACAGCCTGAGAGATAACTACACCTAAAGGCAGAAAGATGAAAGCTATCTGCCCCAGAGGAGATCCCCAAAGAAAATAGGAAGCCCCCAAACATGTAATGGCGGTTAGACAAGAAGAAAGCACGGACACAAACAGAAAATAGAAAGAGCAAACGCTGGGGCCCAATCTGTCTAGACAGAAAAGTACAGGAAAGAATTCTGACTGCAATCCAAAAAAAACTCTAAAAAATAACAACACTTCTGATTGCCAAAAAACCTGAGATCACACGATCTCATCCACCTAAATCAGATCTCTGGTGTAACAAAACCAAGCCACAGCCACTGAAAAAACAGTAAAAAGCAAATGAACAAATAACAGTGGCTACAAATAAACTGAGAGGAGCCAAGGGCCCCAGGAGGGGACCTGGCTGAACTCCAAAAGTGCAGAAAACTATGCAAAAAGCAAGCACAAAAAGAAAAGCAAAAATATCTTATCTGAAAGCAGCAGATGCAGGCAAGACTCCAGCAAACTTCCAAATTAACCAGGAACCACAATTGAGACAAGAACAATTGATCACCGGCAACCATCATGGGAGGGAACCTCCCTTATATCAGTCCAGTCAGTGATCCCAGATTGCCATTCCTCGCTGGAAGGTTCAGTACTGTCTGTAACCACCAGAGGGAGCCTCTGCTCAGAAACCATCTCTAGCACATTCACAACACCAGTGATTTTATAAAACCTACACTAAGCAGTCCAGTAAGTGACACATCATTGAAATCATGGTCTCTGTCTCTACATTATGCTGCTTTCAGAATAACCCCTTTACCTCCGAGAGTGGTTTGCATGTTAATGACTGGGCCAATTTTTACAATTCTGACCACTGTTAGTGACACTGCTGTGCAGTGTCAGATCAGCGATTTGATGTAATAAAGTAATGTCCCCTACCGGGACAATGTAATAAAGTTAAAAAAAATATAATGTGTAAAATTTATTTTTTTTAAAAATCCCCAAATAAAAAAAATACACCGTATTTTTCGGACTATAAGACGTACCCCAAATTTTTAGAAGGAAAATGGGGAAAAAAACAATTTATGCGTCAAAAGGGGGTCCGTCTTACAATCCTGAATTCAGCTTACCCCGGGGGAGGATCGGCAGCACTGGTGGCAGCAGGAGTCAGGCGATTCTGCTAGTGGTCCGACGCTGCAGGGTGATCTCCCTCCCATCCCAGCCTGGTGCGGAATGTTCGGCAGTGCTCAGTGGTGTGATGGGTTCATCTTGTGAAAGCCCAGAGCCCCCACACTTGGCCGCCAGAGGTCTCAATCTGTGCCTGCGCCGACTCCGGCGGCATTTTCCTGGAGGCCACAGCATCGAGGCAATAGAAGTGCGGGGCTCCGGGCTTTCAGAAAATGTTGCCGGAGCCCCTGGCACCACCGCATCAGCCGTACCATCATCGCCCTGTAGCGTAGGACCAGGACCACCGGAAGAATCGCCCTACTCCTGCTGCCACCACGCAAAGTGTCAGTATCGTACATTGTGACTATAAGACGCATCCCCGTTTTCCCCAAAAAATTTTTGGGAAAATAGTGTGCCATATAGTCAGAAAATTACGATATATATATTTTAATAAATGAATACATTTATTTATGTAAATAAAAAAAAACAAAAGTACAAATATTTGGTATCGCTGCGTCCGTAATGACCCGCTCTATAAAACTGTCCCACTAGTTAACCCCTTCAGTGAACACCGTAAAAAATAAATAAAAAGCGAGGCAAAAATCAATGTTTTATCATCATACTGACGAACAAATAGTGCAATAAAATGCGATCAAAAAGACGGATGTAAATAAAAATGGTACCACTGAAAACGTCATCTTGTCCCGCAAAGAACAAGCCCCCATAAAGCTCCATCAGAAGAAAAATCAAAAGTTATAGCTCTCAGAATAAAGCGATGCAAAAATAATTATTTTTTCTATTAAACAGTTTTTATTGTGTAAAAGCACCAAAACATAAAAAAAACATATAAATTGGGTATCGCTGTTATCGTACTGACCCGAAGAATAAAGCTGCTTTACCAAGTTTACCACAAGCAGAATGGTATATAAAAAAAAGCAATTCCTGAATTTCTGGTTTTTGTTCATTCTATCTCTCAAAATCGGAATAGAAAGTGATCAAAAAAGTCATGTGTCCGAAAATGGTACCAATAGAAACGTCAGCTCGTCCTTTAAAACAAGCCCTCACATGACTCTGTTGGCTGAAATATGAAAAAATTATAGCTCTCAAAATATGGTGACGCAAAAACTAGTTTTTGCAATAAAAAGTGTCTTTTAGTGTGTGACAGCAGATAAAAATAAAAACCCAATATAAATCTATCGCTGTAATCGCATCGACCCGAAGAATAAAGTCGCCTAATCACTTATACCGCACAAGGAACGGCATAAAAAATAAATAAAACTCAATTCTTCAGTGCTGTTGATTTTTTTCATTCTGCCTTCCAAAGATCGCAGTAAGGCGCGGCTCACATTTATCCTGTGCTCTGCGCTGAGCGCTTACAGCGGGGTTTCCGTGTAAGTCTCTGAAATACATGATTCAGACAGAAACCCTGGCAGAAAATTCCCTATAATGAGGCTGATGAGGTACTGTGGACGCCATAGCACCTGTGATCCAAGGGTGTCCGTCTTTTTAGGATTGCATAAAAGTGCCGTCAGCCACAGATTTGTGCACTTCTGAAAAGAAGGACACCGCTGAACAGAGGCCAGATGGAGTCCAGAGTAACTCTGCTGCCTCATTATAGTGAATGGATCCATCCATTGGGGGTTTCATCTGAATCACATCACTCAGAGATTTAGATGATGTGAATACTTTTCCGTCCAATTATGACAAGAGCATTCTTAAAGTGATACCTATATTGGCTAACCAGAAAATTATATGTTCGCAAACTTTCAGAGCTCAAAGGCTCCTTCTTCAGGCAAGATTACATTTGGCCTGAAGAAGGAGCCTTTGAGCTCTGAAAGCTTGCGAACATATAATTTTCTGGTTAGCCAATATAGGTATCACTTTAAGAATGCTCTTGTCATAATTGGACGGAAAAGTATTCATATCGATTTTTCTGGCTAACACGGTACCACAATATAATTTATTATTGTACACCAAGAGATTTAGATGGAAACCCCAAAGCAAGTGGTCAGCGTACAGCACCGGATATCTGTGATACCAAACATTATGTAAAATGTTCCCAATAAAAGCTTCCACTCAATCCACAAAAAAAAGCAAGTCCCCACTCAGATCTGTCATCTGTTAACGGAAATATAGGGGGCTTCCATGTTACTGGTAGCAATAAGGCTATGGAAAAGCGAAATGGCTTCTCACCCTCCAAAAGAAATTCAGCAAATTCTGCTCTCCCAAATCCTAATTCCCCCCATCCCTTCTGAGCCCCAGTGTGCCTAAACCACATATATCGCCCACATGTTTGGCATTTCTGTAGTGATGAGAGCCTGCCTAATTTACAGGTCCGTGTCTCCAGAAGCATGGGCTGGGCATAATGTACTGCTCCCTACAACGTACTGGTCAATACAACGACAGTTTGTAATTTTCACTCAGCAACATCCACTGCAGCCTGTTTCTGGAAAACACCCATGAAGTCAAAATCGTCACTACATCTGTAGATAAATTCCCAAAGGGTTATAATTTCCAAAATGGGGTCAAATGAGGGGGGATTCTGCTTTTCTAGCAATTAGGGGCTCTGTATATGGAGTCCGCAAACTATTCTAGGAAAATCTGCGCTCCAGGAGGCAAATAACGCTTTGTCCCTCCCGAGTCACTCCATATGGCAAAGTAGAACTGTACAGCCACATGTGGGGTATTACTACATTCAGCAGAAATTGTGGGACAAATTCTGGTGCCATTTTTACTCATTTCACACAATCTTGGTGGTAAAAATGTAAATTATTTTTTCTTCACTGCCCAATGGTATAAAAGTTTGTGACACACCTGTGGTGTCAATATAATCATTGCATCCCTAGATAAATTCACTGAGAGGTTTAATTGGTAAAATGGGGTCACTTATGGGGGGTTCTTTTGTTCTGGCACCTCAGTGGCTCTGCCAATGTAACATGGAACCCTCAGACAAGTGAGATACATAAAAACCATAAATGGAACCATCAATGATCAATTATCAATGACCAAAAGCCAAATAGACCAACAACCCTGTGGTGAGGTCTATAGCACAACATTTGAATAGGACACTCCTAGCGCCTACGGCACCTTGAAGAAGCGAACATGAAACGCGCGTCGGTGGCGGCGTGGCGCATGTCCTTTCAGAACAAAATATGGGTAAGCACTTATAAACGTTTATAAGTTATGGGGGACTGAGGATTCAAAAATCATTGTGCGCACTTGGGCGATTACATTGTTTAAATACCGTATTTCTCCCTCTTACTCCCATTCAAATTAGCACTTTAGCATTTACTATGTGAATGCCCACAATTATTTGGACACTGGAGCCACTATCTACCTGATCCTGATGCTTGTTTTTTATCTCTTGTACTGTATTTACATCTACTACTGATTTATGCAATTATGGTGAGTTTTTTATGTCAACTAAATTTATACCTTTTCATTAAATAGTGTTGGACTTAGTACTCCTTCTCATTCTGTTTATCACCCTCAAACAAGTACAGCAAAATCTGCACTGTAATATGGCGCTACTTCCCTTCTGAGCTTTGCACTGTTCCTCAAAAGTAGTTCTCGACCACATATGGGGTATCGGTGAACTCAGGAAAAATTGCACAACAAACTTTGGGGTCCATTTTCTCCTTTTGCCCTTGTGAAAATACAAAATTTGTAGCTAAAAAAGATTTTTGTGGAAAAAATGATTTTTATTTTCACGGCTTAACGTTATAAACTTGTCAAGCACCTGGAGGTTCAAGGTGCTCTATACACATCTAGATAAGGTCCCAAATGGGTCTAGTTTTCAAAATGGTGTCACTTGTGGGGGATTTCAACTGTTTAGGCATATCAGTGGTTCTTCAAACGTGACATGGCGTCCGCTAATTATTCTATCAAATTTTGCTTTCAAAAGTCAAATGGCACTCCTTCCCTTCCGAGCCCTGCCATGTGCCCAAACAGTAGTAGTCCCCCCATATGGGGTATCGGCGTACTCAGGAGAAATTGCACAACAAACTGTATGGAGAAATTTCTCCTATTACCCTTATGAAAATGCAAAATATGGAGCTAAAAAAGATTTTTTTGGTAAAAAAGTGATTTTTTTATTTCCACAGCTCTACGCTATAACCTTCTGTGAAGCACCTGCGGGTTCAAGGTGCTCAATACACATCTAAATGAGTTCCAAGAGGGGTCTAGTTTCCAAAATAGTGTCATTTGTGGGGTTTCCCACTGTTTAGACACATCAGGGGCTCTTCAAATGCGACATGGTGTCCGCTAATTATTCCATCAAATTTTGCATTCCAAAAGTCAAATGGCGCTCGTTCCCTTCCAAGCCCTGCCGTGCGCCCAAACAGTAGTATTCCCCCACATATGGAGTATCGGCATACTCAGGAAAAATTTCACAACAAATTATATGGCACAATTTCTACTTTTACCCTTATGTAAATGTAAAAATTGGAGCTAAAAATATTTATTTTGGAAAAATGTGATTTTTATATTTTCAGGGCTTAACATTATAAACTTTTGTGAAGCACCTGTGGGTTCAAAGTGCTCAATACACATCTAGATAAGTTCACTAAGGAGTCTAGTTTCCAAAATGGTGTCACTTGTTGAGGGTTCCACTGTTTAGGCACATCAGGGGCTCTCTAAACATGAAAGTCCGCTAATTGTTCCAGCATATTTAACATCCAAAAAGTCAAATGGCGCTCCTTCCCTTCTGAACCCTGCTGTGTTGCCAAACAGTAACAAAAAAAATTATGTTTCCAAAATTGTGCTGATGTAAAGTAGACATGTGGGAAATGTTATTTATTAACTATTTTGTGCAATATGACTCTCTGATGTAAGGGCATAAAAATAAAATTTTGAAATTTGCAAAATTTTCAATATTTTTGCCAAATTTCTTTTTTTCACAAACACAGGTTATATCGAAGAAATTTTACCACTATCATAAAGTACAATATGTCATGAGAAAACAATCTCAGAATCACTAGGATCTGTTGAAGAGTTCCAGAGTTATGACCTCAAAGTGACAGTGGTCAGAATTGTAAAAATTGGCCCGGTCAGGAAGGTGAAAACAGGTTTTGTCTCAAAGGGGTTAAATCCAGAGATAAGTCACACAAAATACTTAATAAGTAACATTTCCCACATATCTACTTTACATCAGCACAATTTTGGAACCAATTTTATTTTTTTGTTAGGAAGTTATAAGGGTATAAAAGTGGAACAGCGATTTCTCATTTTTAAAACACCATATTTTTTTAGAGACCAAATTACATTTGAAGTCTCTTTGAGGGGTGTATATGATAGAAAATACCCAAAAGTGACACCATTCTTAAAACTTCACCTCTCAAAGTGCTCAAAATCACATTCAAGAAGTTTCACAGGAATTTTTGGAATGTTAAAAAAATGAACATTTAACTTTTTTTCACAAAAGATTTATTTCAGATCCAAATTTTTTTATTTTACCAAGGGTAACAGGAGAAATTGGACCCCAAAAGTTGTTCTGCAATGGCAGAGCTCGGAAAGGAAGGAGCACTGTTTAACTTTTTCAGCGCAAAATTGGTTGGAATTGAGATCGGACGCCATGTTGCATTTGGAGAGCCCCTGATGTGCCTAAACAGTGGAAACCCCCATAAGTGACACCATTTTGGAAACTAGACCCCCCAAGGAACTTATCTAGATGTGTGTTGAGCACTTTGAATCCCCAAGTGCTTCACAGACGTTTATAACGTAGCACCGTGAAAATAAAAAATCATATTTTTTCCACAAATGATCTTTTCACCCCCCAATTTTTTCATTTTTACCAACAGGACCCACCAAGTTGTTGTGCAATTTGTCCTTAGTACGCTGATACCCCATATGTGGGTGTAAACCACTGTTTGGGTGCATGGCAGAGCTTGGAAGGGAAGGAGCGCAGTTTGACTTTTTCAATGCAAAATTGGCTGGAATTGAGATTGGACGCCATGTCGCGTTTGGAGAGCCCTGATGTGCTTAAACAGTGGAAACTCCCCACAAGTGACACCATTTTGGAAACCAGACCCACAAGGAACTTATCTAGATGTGTGGTGAGCACTTTGAATCCCCAAGTGCTTCACAGAAGTTTATAACGTACAGCCGTAAAAATAAAAAATCTTATTTTTTCCATAAAAGGGAAAAAGTAACCAAGGGTTTACCCACATGCGCACAATGCAATGACGGCAATGGAGGAAGTGAATACTTACATGCATTGTGTTCGTTGAACATGCACAGAAATCATTGGAGCATTCCATTCGACACACATTTAAACATTTCAGTCAGGAATCTCCATCCACACCCCTTCGATAAAGCAGGTACGTGAAACGCGCACCAGGGATCGCAAGGAGGGCTATAGCGGTCCAGACCTACTATGGATAAGAAGATGTGACTTTTTTGTGGCAACTTGTACTGCTGGTGTGCATGGTGCATCTTTTAACTAGTTGAATCCCTTACCACTTGGTGCAGCCTCTATATGTCTTATTGAATTTCTTGGCTTTGCTTCTTCCATATCTTATTGGACCTCTACCCTTTCCGTGCCTACTTCCAAGTCTCCTCCACAGTTTATTGATTTTTGTCATTTATTTTTTTAGTATGTTTTTAATGTAATGCTCTAATAAAATTCATCTCGTTTATATACTACTTTTTGGTGTTTTTTTGGCTTGCTCAGTTTTTCCCTCAATATTGTAATGTTTTTGGGACTACTCCACTATTGTGATTATACCCTTTTATATGTGGGAAGAGCTGTACTTTACCATACCCTAGTACAAAAATAGTGCTTTTTGATTATTGTTTAAGTCTGACGCCATGTACGAACCAAAGTCCTTTCAGAATGACCATATTGCAAGTGACCAGCTCAAACTCTGTATTGACAGTGAATCAGAAAACTAGAAGAGACTTCAGTCCTGAAGCTTGAACAATTGTGAATGCAGTTCTGGTCTATAAATCAGACTGGGACTTAGGACCAGCATAAGATAAGTAACGATCTTTATTTACAAGTTTTTGATTTTTTTTTATGTAGGCTTATTCGGATTTATAAAGTGTAAAATCATTCATCAAATGCTTGAAGTTATTAAATAAATGAACTGTTGTCAACTAAAGAGCATGTTACCCCACATTTGTACTTTAGCAGCTATTTTTTCAAAGCGCACAATTTGTAACACTAAGAACGTGAGCAGTTTAAAGAAAAATACTTTATTATATTATAAAAGGTGCAAAACTGTTTTTTTAAGCATAACATTTCAGAATGTAATATAATATGGTTTATATACTTTTCTATAACTGTTTTTTGCTTGTTTCACATCTTAATTTGAATTTACAACAATAGTGACAAATCCACTTTTACAGCGCAACAAAGTACATCCATTTGTGATAATATAACAAAAAAATCTTAAAGTTATAATGCTGAACGTCCTAGCAGTGAAAAATAGATGGCTAGACTAATGCACAAAGCACTTACATAATTTTAAATACTGTACTCATTTTATTGTCAGACATACATTGAAAGGGAAATACAACTCATATTTCCGTTATAATAAAAGCGCCAGCAATTCCCATCATGAAAATTTCCAAAATCAAAGTGCTATCAAATAAATAAATATAATGGAAATTGCTAGAATACTGAAAGTTATTTGGTTTGCAAATGTTCATCTCTGGAAAGAGTACAATATATGCCAATTGCTAAACTGAAACAATCATGCTTGATTTATTTATCAGGCATTTCTGTGAAAAGTCCTTTACTCTTTTATTGAAAAGTAAGAATACAGTAGGCATTCCTTCTGCTTGGGATTTTTTTTCTTTCTTCGTCAAAAACGGAACCTGTCACTTAGGAGTGACTAAAGTCACCAGATGCGCCGCCGAGCTGGCTGTCAATCAGAGAGCTGAGGCGTGCTTACAGTTGGCGCTCACAGTATAGTGAGAAGTGACCTTAGCCGCTCCACAGAGCTTTCAGTAAGATGACCAAGCAGCATTATAATGCTGTTTACCTGCAGATAAATATCATTTTACGAGTTGACAGATTCTCTTTAATGTTACTTGGAGTTGGTGTCAATTAGTGTTTTTTGAAAAGTCACTGCAATATGCCGGAGACTGATTTCTCCAGATTTCTACCTGATGTGGAATGACGGAAAACACAGATCACACTAGTCTACGTCTTCAAGTCAAAATGCACCCATACTGATGAGCTGCAATAGTTGTTCACCAGACTTTCTGTTCTAATATTTTCATTTGGGGTGGGTGGAACATAAAATGATGGGAAAATTCATTTTAAAGCCTGTTTCTTAAGAATTCTGACATGCAAGTGTGTTTTGTATCAATATAGCATCTTTGGCATATCTGGAACTCCAACCAATTACCTTATTGTGTTGAGACATCAAAATAGCCACAGTGCAAAGGCAAATGGCTTAAATCTAGCACCATCTAAACGCCGAGCTTTCTTGTTTAAAAGAAATGAGATTGTTGGCCTCAATTTTCCACAACTAAATTTATGAATGCACACATACATATACACTGTAAATATTTTTAGGCATTTAAGCATATTTCAGGTTCTGACCTTCTAGTATGACTTTATGAATTGAGAATGTAATATTAAAAAATAGTTATATCTTAAATGTGGCTGAGACACTCAAAAGTAGAGAGATAAATGATATATCTATTGGCTCAATTCAGATCAACTAATCTCAAGAATACAAAGGTGCAGTCAGACTTACAAAAAGTGCAAAAAAGTTTTAAATCATAAGGCAAGAAAATGAAAAGAAGATCTAAAAAAAAGGTATAGTTTGTTAAAATTTTGATTGTAGAGTTGGTTTCAGATTATTGGATAGTTCATAACTGGTACAAAACAAATCAGTAGTGATGAAGACAAATAACTCAATAGGATGTTCATGTCATCAAGGATGGTCTTTCCATTCACCCAACAAGGTCCACAATCAATTACAGCCAGTTAGTGACATATACAATATTAATAACACAAAGTTATATTATTAAAGGGGTTGTCCAGTTTAATTACTCCAAAATCCTAACTATAATAAAATTGATCTATACTCGCCTCATGTAGCAGCATCATTCCAGTAGTGTCAATGCCACTGTTCCCCGAGATTGACCTGACTTATATTTAACATGTGCACATACCTTGACACTCCAGGAACAGCAGCAACAACATCACTTGAACAGTGCTGCTCTGGTAGGCGAGTATGAATAGTTTTTTTAATTTGAATTTGGGTCTTGATCTTGAAGTAACTGAGCTGCTTCTGATCAGTAGTGGACAACCCTTTTAATCCAGAGTTATGAGACCAAAATATGAAGTCTGCTATACAATCTTATCATTTATAGTGATAGCCACTTTTTTACCCACAAACTTATCCTCTCTGCTGAGTATTGACTTTGTATTAAGTAACAAAAATAATCTTGAGTTTAATAACAACCTGTCACGTGAAAACAAGCTATTAACCTACAGATATAAAGTTAATTTGCAGGTTAATAGTGTTCTAAACCCGCCCGGCACCCACACTTAGAGCCCCGCTAACGAGAGGAAACTAACTTTATTCCCCCTGGTGTTGTTCAGGTTTCAGCCATGGGGTGGAGCGGCTTTAGTAACCATTTTGTGTATAGAGAACGGTGGCTGTAACCGCACCCTGGGAACTGACTGAAGCCAGGCCTAATATGCTGAGCTGCTGTCAGTCAGTACTCAGGGTGTTGTTATAGCTGCCGGTCTCTATACACAGAACAGTGACTAAATCCGTGCCAGCGCTGCCACTATGACTTTAAATCGCTGCTGAGAGGAATAAAGTTAATTTCCTCCTGGCAAAGGGCATTGTTCAGGTTCAGAAAGCTATTAACCTACATATTAACCCCATATCACATGACAGGTTCCCTGTAAGGCTCCATTTACACTTCTGTGTCACAACATGGTTCTGATGTTCTTGGCAGCAGACTCAAAAACACCGGAACCCTGGGGGAACCTAACGGACCCCATTATAAGTCAATCTGATCTATATGAATTCAATGGCAATCAATTTTAAAAAAAGATCCATCATACCAATCATGGCTTGGTCAAAAATCAAAAGCATAATATTAGTGTGATTCCTGTATTATTTTTTACATAGAATGTATTTGGTCTACTACAGATATGAGGCTTAGTACAGGGACTGACATTGGCTATTTCTATTTTTTCTTTTGACATATTATCCCAGTAGTTAAGACTAGAGATGAGCGAACATTGTCGACTTCCTTCTTATTCGGCAAGCTACAGCGCTTACCGAAGAAGCTGCATCAGGAACCCTGATGCCTGGAGCGCTCCCGATAATCAGCTGTTTGGCGCCGCAGCTGCATGTGTTGCGGCTGTGGACAGTCACAACACTTGTAAGGAGAGCCTGTTTGTTGTGACTGTCACACAGCCGCGACACATGCAGCTGCGGCACCCAACAGCTGATCATCGCGAGCGCTCCAGGTATCCGGATTCCCAATGCAGCTTCTTCGGTAAGTGCTATAGCTTGCCGAATAAGGAGGGAGCCAATGATGTTCGCTCATCAATAGTTAAGTCCACAATCTGGATAATTCAGTAGACTTTTTCTTGTACATTTTATGTGTGTTGATTCTAAAACATTTTAAAATCTGCAGGTCTGGGTAAAAATCTAAATGATCCGCAAAATCACTTAACTATCCAACCAATTACATAGGAAAGGAACTGGCGAATGAAACAAAATCAAAGTAGTTTGACTATACCTTTTGATAGAGGTTCTTAAAAAGCCGTGCCTGTTTACTTAAATATTCTAAGGTTGGACACAGCAACATAACACATGTGCATTTCATAACCAGTAAAGAATACTCTGGTACAAGCACAACCCATGCAGTTCTACTTTTCTCAGCAGTAATAATAAATGCCTTGTAATAAATAGAATTATCATGCATTCAAAGCTCTTCAAAGTATAGGGATTTAGAAATTATTAATGAAGTGTTAACCTATTAATATTATCATATATTTTTTCAAAGGAGGATAAATTCAGTTCATGCCCATGGTTTATTTTTCGTATTTGGGACAATTTTCTACTTCCATTGGCTAAAATGGGAGCTTTGGTAAGTCCCGTCATATGGCACAATAAAGCTTTCCCCGCAGAACTTTTTCATGCAAAAATAAGATCTTATTTTTCTTCTTAAATGTAAAGTTTAAGATTGTAAACAAAAGTCATTAACAACTGCCGCTGTCATCAGTAAGTAAAAATCCTGCCCCCACTTCTGTACATATTTTCTAATGTCTATACAGATTTCATATCCGTACTGTGTTATTGCGCGCTGAGCACCATAACATCTCTGACATCAAAAAATAGAAACACACAGTAAATACAAGTTCATTTAGGAAAAATAGTTCTGCTACAGAACAGCATCTGTAGGTAAGAAAATCAGAGAATTAAAAAAAATACTAGGAAAATTTCTATTTTTCACATTCTTGGAAAAAAGGAAAAAAAAAAGTTTTTTTTGCTACGTACATATATATTTTAACTGAGCGTCATCTCACCATTATTTAATTGGTGAGCAGATAAAACCAATATAAATATAATAGTGAATAGCACGATGACATTTTTTAGTCCAAACTTTTTTTTTATATACTAAAGAAATTGTTATAATAAATATTTTTTTCACTTTATCTACAATGGTACAAATAATAAAAGTGCTGAATATTTAAATTCAGAATATTCAGCAGTCTCAGTGTAAACAGAATCTATTCCTTATCTAGTTTTAATTTATTGTTTCTTTAAATTCTATATATATATTATTTTTAATACTAATATAAGTAAAATATTTGCATAGGGAGCATTTAATAGCCCTTTATATCCATTTCTCCTGATTTCTGTACAAGACACAAATGTAAAGAATTTATGGTACACATTGTCAGGTAGGTGAAATCATGCAAACGAAAATGTAATGCTTCAAGTAAAATTATCAAACCTGTATGATTTAAAAAAAATAAAAATAAAAAAATAAAATAAGAAATAGAGGTAGTAACATGTAGTAAACGATAACATTTTAAACAATGTAAGGCCCAATCTGCCACTTAGAATTCATGCAATTAATATTTTCTTTTTTTTTCCACTACCGTTTAAAGTAGAAATTGAAACATGGATAATTGTATTATATCCTTGTTTTACCTAATATACTATATTTTACTATATTTAAAAAAGTAAATGACAGTAGTCAGGTGTGTATATGTGTGTATACCTAAAAGTATAGATACACACACACGCACATTTACATACAAAGGCAGGTTAAATAGAAAGTTAAAAAACTAGTGTTAAGACCATAATTTAGCTAGTACAAGCAAAAACACGGGTTTGCTATCTTATCATTAGGAAAAAGAAAAGAAAATAAAAATTTGGTTTTCTTGCTGACCTCTACAGCTTCCCTTATTTTCAAGGAGAGGTACAATAAGTGAAGAAGCTGAGAGTTTAACTTTTAAGTTTATGTAACTGTCGAAAAGGTACAGTAACTCCTCTGAGAAACTTAAACCAAGCATTCAAAGCATTTTGCACACAGTAATATTAATTTAAAAGACAGTTCTTTCCATTAAAATGTTTCAAATGCTACATATAGGTAAACATTTTATTTTATTCAAAATATTAAAGTATCAAGCTCTTTTGTTATTTAACGTTTTTTTCTTTTTTTGCTGAAATACATTGTTAGACAACACTTGTTAAAACTGGACGCCCAGTTTTATTAAATCATTTTATGTAAATGACATCTGAAATGTACATAAATACGCTATTTTTTTCATATTTTTTTTTTCGTAACAACAATAAAACAATGTCAGCTCAAAGATTTGGTCATCCAGACATATCCTTTATGTGGTTTGTGCTTCTTTGACATTGCAAACTCTGTAACAAAACTAAAAAAAAACCACATTTGGCAGTGAATATCTGTGACTAATCCAACGTCTATCTTCACTTCGTCAAGAGCGTTATAAGAGCGCTCAAATATTGGCTTTCCAATATCATTTATCTTAGATCACTGAAAAAATATAATTTAACATCATCTTAGACTCATCTGTCAAGTATGAACATGAAAACCAAGCCAAGGTCTACTTCCAGAGCTCCACAAAAAATAGTGCTAAGTACATGTTTAATGTAATTGCCTATATATTGCAACGTGTCTGTGTGTGGCTTAAGGAGAATGTCTATTTCTACCCATGCAGAATGAGATAAAACAATTTGTATTTTCATAGTCCATGAAATAGATCATTATGTCCTATGCTCAAATGAACTGTGTAGAAAACAAACGTGGCAATTCCAGTGTTGTTTTTTTTTTTCCTCTCAAAATCAAGCATGAAAGACCTTGGGGAAATGGAGACAGAAAGCAGTTTTCTGGTTATTCTTCACAGTAGCCTGAGTAGTGCACAACTGGAGTTCTCCAGGAACTCAGTGTATGATGTTATTAAACTACATATTTGTTCTTTTGAGATAAAATCCCCGTATAGTATGTCCAAGTTTTCAGCTAAGAGTCATTGTTAGAATCTTCTGTACTCTCAAGAACAGTCTTAAATACTTGTGAGTTCAAGAACCGTGGAAATGAGTCTCTGTGCATCAGTGTATAAATCTGAAGTTGGGCATCTTCGTACATGTGAGGTGTCGGGTCTAACAAATTCCTGTTGATCACTTCCCGAACTCTGGAGTCAAGACTGACCTGTGGATACAGACAAGTTATGGGAACTGGGTTTTATATTGCAGTGAAATATATTATGCAGAAAAATATACGTCAGACTGTTAAAAAAGTACACAATGAAACATACGGAAGAGCTCTATGTTTACCAACTTTTACAATTTTTTGTAATTGAATGTATAGGGCCCAAGCTGCAATAGAAGGCCAACCAAGGTTTAACCCCTTCATGACCGGGGGTATTTTGCTATCCTTCTTCCCAGAGCCATAACTTTATTTTTCCGTCAATATGGCTGCATGAGGGTTTGGTTTTTTGAGGGACAAGTTGTACTTTTGAACGACACCCTTGGTTTTAACATATCGTGTTGTGATCAAATCGCCTGCATGTAGCAGAACTGCTGACTTGCTATGAGCGCCGACGAACGGGTGGCGCTCATAGCAATCCGACAATGATAACCATAGAGGTCTCCAGGTAGGATTTCTGGTGCGATTGCCGGAAATGCATGTTAAATGACGATGTCAGCGTTTGACAGCGGCATTTAACGGGTTAACAGCCACGTAGGCTGTTAGCGGCACATGTTAGCTGTTCAAAACATCTCAGGAGCCCACACCAAACAGCGGTAGGCGTCCAATCATGGATAGATCCGTCATAGGTCATTAACACCTTAACCCCCAAGGGTGGTTTGCACGTTAATGACCGGGCCAATTTTTACAATTCTGACCACTGTCTCTTTATGAGGGTATAACTCTGGAACGCTTCAACGGATCTTCACGATTCTGAGAAGACTGTTTTCTCGAGACATATTGTACTTCACGTTAGTGGTAAAATTTCTTCGATAAAACTTGCGTTTTTTTTTAAAAAAAAATACAAATATGGCGAAAATTTTTTACATTTTGCAATTTTCAAACTTTTAATTTTTATTCCCTTAAAACAGAGAAATATGTCACACAAAATAGTTAAGAAATAACATTTCCCACATGTCTACTTTACATCAGCACAATTTTGGAACCAAAATTTTTTTTTGTTAGGAAATTATAAGGGTTAAAAGTTGACCAGCAATTTCTCATTTTTACAACAAAATTTACAAAGCCATTTTTTTTTAGGGACCACCTCACATTTGAAGTCACTTTGAGGGGTCTATATGGCAGAAAATACCCAAAAGTGCCACTATTCTAAAAAACTGCACCCCTCAAGGTACTCAAAACCACATTCAAGAAGTTTATTAACCCTTCAGATGCTTCACAGGAGCTGAAGCAACGTGGAAGGAAAAAATGATTATTTAACTTTTTAGTCACAAAAATGATCTTTTACAAACTTTTTTGATTTTCACAAGGGTAAAAGGAGAAAATGGACAGATAAAGTTGTTGTGCAATTTCTCCTGAGTACGCCAATACCACATATGTGGGGAAAAACCAATGTTTGGGCACACGGCAGAGCTCATAAGGGAAGGAGCGCCATTTGACTTTTTCAAAACAAAATTGGCTGGAATTGAGATTGGACGCCAATCTTGCGTTTGGAGAGCCTCTGATGTGCCTAAACAGTGGAAACCCCCCACAAGTGACACCATTTTGGAAACTAGACCCCCTATGGAACTTATCTAGATCTGTTGTGAGCACTTTAAACCCCCAAGTGTTTCACAAAAGTTTATAATGCCTGGGTGTGAAGAAAAAAACAATTTTCCACAAAAATTATTTTTTAGTCCCAAATTTTTGATTTTTCCCAAGGAAATTGGATCCCAAAAGTTGTTGTCCAATTTGTCCTGAGTACGCTGATACCCCATATGTGGGGGGGTGAAACTGTTTGGGCACACGGCAGGGCTTGGAAAGGAAGTAATAACGTTTTGGAATGCAGACATTGATGGGGGTCATGTTCCGTTTGCAGTGCCCCAGATGAGCCTAAACAGTGGAAAACCCCCACAAGTGACCCCATTTTGGAAACTAGACCCCCTAAGGAACTTATCTAGATCTGTGGTGGGCACTTTGAACCCCCAAGTGCTTCACACAAGTTTATAATGCCTGGGCATCAGTAGCATACCTACCGGGGGGGCAGAGGGGGCGGTGGCCCCGAGGGGGCGGTGGCCCCGGGCCCCGCGCTCTGAGGGGGCCGACCCGGAGCTACACTACTAAACTGTATTGGCATGCACAGCGCGCCGATACAGTTACACTGCGGCAGAGCAGAAAGAATTGCTCTCCCTGCTCTGCCGCCCGGCCGCTATGGGGCCTGAGCAGGCGGTGGGGGGCCCTGTGCCAGCAGTGGGCCCCCCGCCCGTCATCAGAGGGTCAGCTGTATCGGCATCTAGCCGATACAGCTGACTGCATTGTGAGAGAAGGAGCGAGCACTCCTTCTCTCCCATAATCCCCTTCTCAGCATCTGACAGCGGGCGCGATGATGTCACTGCCCGGCGCCCGCTGTCAGAAGAAGAGAGGGAGAGCAGTGAGCAGCGCAGGAGCCGGGAGCAAGAGAGGTGAGTACTGGATTTATTATTTTGTAAAGGGGGTGCATTATACTACAGAGGCTCCATATGGGGGGTGCATTATAAGTAAAGCTGTCTATGGGGTGCATTATAAGTAAGGCTGCCTATGGGGGTGCATTATAAATAAGGTTGCCTATGGGGAATGCATTATAAATAAGGCTGCCTATGGGGAATGCATTATAAATAAGGCTGCCTATGGGGGTGCATTATAAGTTAGGCTGTCTATAGGGGTGCATTATAAGTAAGGCTGCCTATGGGGGTGCATTATAAATAAGACTGCCTATGGGGGTGCATTATAAATAAGACTGCCTATGGGGGTGCATTATAAGTAAGGCTGTCTATAGGGGTGCATTATAAGTAAGGCTGCCTATGGGGGTGCATTATAAATAAGACTGCCTATGGGGGTGCAATATAAGTAAGGCTGCCTATGGGGTGCATTATAATATAGAGGGTGCCTATGGGGAGTGCATTACAATATAGAGGCTGTCTGTGGGGAGTGCATTATAATACAGAGGCTGCCTATGGGGGTGCATTACAATACAGAGGCTGTCTATGGGGGTACATTATAATACAGAGGCTGCTATGTGTGTGCATTATACTATATTGAGGACTATCTGGTGTATTATGCTATATGGAGGCTATCTAGGGGGCCATCATACAGTGTGGGGATTATAGTGGCGGGGCCATCATACAGTGTTGGAGCCATTAAATAGTTTGGGGATATTAAGGGGTCAGTATATATCCAGTGAGGGGGCATCATACTGTGTATAGGGGAGCTGTACAGGGGGAGACTCGGGACATTATTAAATGTAAAGTGGGCACTTATTGTTATAGGGGAACTCAGGTTACTGTGACTGTCAAAGGGGCACACACAGGGCAATATTACATTCTAGGGGACAAAATGTGGGCACTGTTTTCTAGGGCATTTGCACCCGGCATTACTATATTCTAGAGGGCTGCTTTAGAATTTAGAGGTCACACAGAACCACACAATAGGTGCAGTAATAGGGACACATAGAGCAGCAGCGGCTCAGTATTGGGGTTTGAGGTGCAGTAATAGGGACACATACGGCAGCAGTGGCTCAGTATTGGGGTATCGGGCAGTAATAGGGACACATACGGCAGCAGCGGCTCAGCATTGGGGTATCAGGAGCAGTAATAGGGACACATATGGCAGCAGCGGCTCAGTATTGGGGTATCAGCAGGATGAGGAGTTTGTGCGGGTTGAGAATAGTCCAATAGGTGACCATGACAGTGCTGAAAATATGAGAAGTGAAATGTGTCTTTGTTGTATTCTCTGTAGCAGAGTCCTGGCTGGAGGAGTCGTCATGTCGGTCTGGGCCAGATGGAAAAGACACGAAAAGTGAACGATTCCATCAGAAAGAACGTCAGCGGTAAGTCACTATCTGTAACTATGCTGTAATCTATTATATGTTTGTAGGACTGGTATTATTTACCACTGACCATATGGTGGTGATATCAATATTGGTCTTTTTATATATAGATTATTTTTGGCAACAGCACGGTCATTTGCTGAGGTTCTCTGGTTAGGGGCCCATTCAGAAGTTTCGCCCCCCCCTAAACCGAAACCCTAGCTATGACTCTGACGGGCATGAAAATAAAAAATCCTATTTTTTTCCCACAAAAATTATCTTTTAGTCACCAATTTTTTACTTTCCCAATAGTAGAAATTAGACCACAAAAGTTGTTGTCCAATTTGTCCTGAGTATGCTGATACCTCATATGTGGGGGGGGAACCACTGTTTGGGCGCACGGCAGAGCTCGAAATGGAAGAAGCACCATTTGACTTTTTCCAACCAAAACTGGCTGGAATTGAGATTGGACGCCATGTTGCATTTGGAGAGCCCCTGATGTGCCTAAACAGTGGAAACCCCCCACAAGTGACACCATTTTGGAAACTAGACCCCCTAAGGAACTTATCTAGACCTGTGGTGAGCAATTTGAACCCCAAAGTGCTTCACACAAGTTTATAACGTAGAGTCGTAAAATTAAAAAATCATATTTTTTCCACAAAAATGGTCTTTTCACTCCAATTTTTATTTTCCCAAGGGTAACAAGACTCCAAAAGTTGTTGTGCAATTTGTCCTGAGTACGCTGATACCCCATATGTGGGGGTAAACCACTGTTTGGGTGCATGGCAGAGCTTGGAAGGGAAGGAGCGCCGTTTGACTTTTTCAACGCAGAATTGGCTGGACGCCATGTCGTGTTTGGAGAGCTCCTGATCTGCCTAAACAGTGGAAACCCCTGACAAATGACACCATTTTGGAAATTAGACCCCTCAAGGATCTTTTCTAGATGTGTGGTGAGAACTTTGAACCCCAGGTGTTTCACTAAAGTTTATAACGCTCGAGCATGAAAATAAAAAAATCATATTTTTTCCACAAACATGATCTTTCAGTCCCCAACTTTTTATTTTCCCAAGGGTAACAGAAGAAATTGGACCCCAAGAGTTATTGTGCAATTTGTCCTGAGTACGCTGATACCCCTTATGTGGGGGTAAACTACTGTATGGGCACACGTCGGAGCTCGGAAGGGAAGTAGTGACTTTTTGGATTGCAGACTTTGATGGAATGGTCTGCATGAGTCATGTCACATTTGGAGAGCCCTGATGTGCCTAAACAGTAGAAACCCCCCACAAGTGACCCCATTTTGGAAAATAGACCCTACAAGGAACTTATATAGATGTGTGGTGAGCGCTATGAAGCCCCAAGTGCTTCACAGAAGTTTATAACGTACAGCCGTAAAAACAAAAAAATCATTTTTTTTTTTTACAAAAATGATATTTTCGCCCCCAATTTTTTATTTTCCCAAGGGTAACAGAAGAAATTGGACCCCAAGAGTTATTGTGCAATTTGTCCTGAGTATGCTGATACCCCATATGTGGGGGTAAACTACTGTTTGGGCGCATGGCAGAGCTCAGAAGTGAAGGAGCACAGTTTGTCTTTTTCAACGCAGAATTGGCTGGAATTGAGATGAGACGCCATGTCACATTTGGAGAGTCCCTGATGTGCCAAAACAGCGGAAACCCCCCAATTCTAACTCCAACTCTAACCCAAACACACCCCTAACCCTAGTCCCAACCCTAACCATAACCATAACCACAAACCTAACCCTAACACACCCCTAACCCTAATCCCAACCCTAACCCTAATCCTAACTTTAGCCTCAACCCTAACCCTAACTTTAGCCGCAACCCTAACTCTAATGGGAAAATGGAAATAAATACATTTTTCTAATTTTATTATTTTTCCCTAACTAAGGGGGTGATAAAGGGGGGTTTGATTTACTATTTATAGCGGGTTTTATGATTGCCAGCTGTCACGCTAAAAGACGCTTTTTATTGCAAAAAATAGTTTTTTGCATCACCACATTTTGAGAGCTATAATTTTTGCATATTTTGGCCCACAGTCATGTGAGGTCTTATTTTTTGCGGTACAAGTTGAGGTTTTTATTGGTACCATTTTTGAGCACATGACATTTTTGTTAGCTTTTTATTTCGATTTTTGGGAGGTTAGAATGAACAAAAGTCAGCAATTCATGAATTTCTTTTGGGGGGGGCGTTTATACCGTTCCGTGTGTGGTAAAATTGATAAAGCAGTTTTATTCTTCGGGTCAGTACGATTACGGTGATACTTCATTTATATAATTTTTTAATGTTTTGGCGCTTTTATACAATAAAAACAATTTTATATAAAAAATAATTATTTTTGCATCGCTTTATTCTGCGAGCTATAACTTTTTTTATTTTTTCGCTGATGATGCTGTATGGCGGCTCCTTTTTTGTGGGACAAGATGACGTTTTTCGCAGTACCATGTTTATTTATATCGTCCTTCTCATCGCGTGTTATTCCACTTTTTGTTCGGCAGTTTGATGATAAAGCATTGATTTTTTGCTTTTTTTTTTTAAGGAGTTCACTAAAGGGGTTAACTAGTGGGACCGTTTTATATGGGGGATTGTTACGAATGCGGCGGTACCAAATATGTGTACTTTTATTTTTTTTTTTATTTACAGAAAGAAATGAATTCATTGGGGAATATTTTTTTTTTCTTTTATTTTGGATTTTTTTTTTTTACACTTCTGATTTTCATTTTTTTAACTTTTTACTTTGTCCCAGGGTGGGACATCACTGTATTTTATCAGATCGCTGGTCTCACAGTGCGCACAGCACTCTGTGAGACCAGCGATCTCACAGGCAGTGCTGCAGGCTTCCCCGCGTGCCTTTGCAGGCCTAGAGCCGCCCCTGCATGGATCCGCGGCCATCTTGATCGGGTCGAGGAGGAAGGCAGGGATGTGATCGTGCTGTTCTGAGGGCCTCGGGGAGCGTGCAGGGAGCCCCCTCCCTGCACGATGCTCCCCTGTGCCCCGGTACACCGCGATCATGTTTGATCGCGGTGTGCCAGGGGTTAATGTGCCGGGAGCTGTCCGTGACCGCTCCTGGCACATAGTGCTGGGTGTCAGCTGTGATAATCAGCTGACACCCGGCGGCGATCAGCTGCGCTCCCCCCGGCAGCTGATCGCCTTGGACGTACTATCCCGTCCCTGGGAATTAAGTCCCAGGTCACATGGACGGGATAGTACGGTCAATGACAGAAAGGGGTTAAGGGGTTAAAGCAGTTGTTCAACTCGGCCTGAAAGTAAAACAATTTCTGACATCACATCATGGTCACTGATAATCTGTTAATTATTAGACCTTTCATCGAAAAAAAAAAAAAATGCTTAACCCCTTCATGACTGGAGCCTTTTTCGGTTTTACGTTTTCGTTTTTCGCTCCTCTCCTTCCCAGAGCCATAACTTTTTTATTTTTCCTTCAATATGGCCATGTGAGGGATTATTTTTTTGTGGGACGAGTTGTACTTTTGAACGACACCATTGGTTTTACCATGTTGTGTACACGAAAACGGGAAAAAAATTCTAAGTGCGGTGAAATTGCAAAAAAAGTACAGTCCCACACTTGTTTTTGTTTGGCTTTTTTGCTAGGTTCACTAAATGCTAAAACTGACCTGCCATTATGATTCTCAAGGTCACTACAAGTTCATAAAAAACAAACATGTCTAGGTTCTTTTCTATCTAAGTGGTGAAAAAAAATTTCAAGCTTTGCTAAAAAAAAAAATAAAAAAATTGTGCCATTTTCTGATACCAGTAGCGTCTCCATTTTTCGTGATCTCGGGTTGGGTGAGGGCGTATTTTTTGCATGCCGAGCTGACGTTTTTAGTGATACCATTTTGGTGCAGATACGATCTTTTTATCGCCCTACATTGAATTTTATTGCAATGTCATAGTGACCAAAAAAACGTAATTCTGGTGTTTTTAATTTTTTTCTCGCTACGCCGTTTAGCGATTGGGTTAATCCTTTTTCTTACTGATAGATCGGCGATTCTGAACGCGGCGATACTTAGTATGTGTATGTTTGATATTTTTTTATTGTTTTATTTTGAATGGGGCAAAAGGGGGGTGATTTAAACTTTTATATATATATATATATATATATATTTTTTTTTTTTTATATATATATTTTTAAACACATTTTTTTTCTCTTTTACCATGCTTCAATAGTCTCCATAGGAGACTAGAAGCTGGCACAACTCGATCGTCTCTGCTACATAGAGGCGATGAGCAGATCGCCTCTATGTAGCAGAATTACTCACATGCTGCGACCGCCGACCACTGGGTGGCGCTCATAGCAAGGAGGCACTGACAATAGAGGTATCCAGGAGACCTACGGTTGTCATGCCGACGCACTGGTGACCTGTGATCACGTGACGCGGGTCACTGGAGAGAGCATTTCCGGTCCGATGGCCGGATGGCCATTTAAATGCCGCTGTCAGCGTTTGACAGCGGCATTTAACTAGTTAATAGGTGCGGGTGGATTGCGATTCCACCTGTTGTAATTGCAGGCACATGTCAGCTGTTCAAAACAGCTGACATGTCCCGGGAAAGATGTGGGCTCACCGCCCGAGCCCACATCAAAGGGAGGGATAACAACATCGGCGTAGAATTACGCCCGATTTTAGTAAGGGGATAAAAGCAGTCTGTCCGCACACAGTGACTGTTGAAACTAACCCTAATGAAGGATACATAACCCTAATAAAAATCATACCTTTATTCTCTGAATCCATTGCTGAATCATTCTTTATTCAAAAATCATACTTTATTCAAGTATGCTCATGAGGCGCTCGGTTCCCTCCTCTCTAGGCTGAGCAGTTTAATGCACCTTCTCACCTACTTTATTTTCACTCTCCTTTGGTTTCTGTAAAACTTAAGCCCTTAATCAAAGAAAAAGTGGAAATTAGGAATGAGCAGACCAGTGGAAGTTTTGGTTCTGGTACCCACTCAGAACTTTATTCCAAAGTTTGGTTCTGGTACCAGAGCTTGACTAAAACTTGATTCTGAACCCGAAACCTATTGAAAACAAAGGAGACCCAAACTTTGGAGGTGGAAATTCTCTCTTTCTCCTTTCTGTCTGTTTCTCCCTTCCCAGAGAAGTCCATGTTCGGAACCCCAAACTTTTAAATTCGGGTTTGCTCATCTCTAGTGGAGTAGATGGGCAGGTGCATTGAACTGAAATGTATTAAGTGATTTGGACACTAAGGTTAAGTGCAGACGGTGCGGATTCTGCTGAGGAATTTTCCGCACAGATTTTGTTAAATCCGCAGGTAAAATGACCTGGGTTTTACCTGCGGATTTACTGCGGATTTGCCGCGGTTTTTGTGCAGATTTCCCCTGCGTTTTCAGACCTGCGGATTCTATTTAGAGCAGGTCTGACAACGCTGCGGAACTGCACAAAAGAAGTGACATGCTGCGGATTTAAATCCGCACCAAATCCGCGCGGAAAAATCCGCAGCATGTGCACTGCATTTTTTTTTTAACATTGAATCTAATGCTACTGTACATCACTTGCAGTTCTGCTGCGGATCTGCAGCGGAAAATCCGCTGCGGATCCGCAGCAGAATCCGCAACGTGTGCACATAGCCTAAAGGTAAGATTTCTATTAGGACTATGTCAGCTTTAATGTGATGTGCTTGGTTTGAACAGTTATTTTGTGCAGATATAAGGGGGGCGACCAGACTGTGTGTACCTGCATGCCGGGTCCGGAACTGTTGAGGCTGCATACCCTGTTCCCGGGGGGACGCCAGAGTGTGCCAGACCTTCCTCCAGACAGAGGGGGGATAAAAGGGTTGAGCGTGCACAGCAGGGGAATATTGGCGCAAAACTGGGGCAGCGCGCAGTGAGAGAAGCGCTGCGCCCCATCCCTCCAGACAGTACCGGCCCTGCGACATGCCCCAAAGCCTGCAGAGGGGCCGCAGCAGACAGCAGGGCCAGGCATGCTGCAGCAGATCAGAAGGAGAGAACTTTTGCGCTGAGGGGAGCTGTGTGTCCAGCAGCAGCAGCCAGGCAGAAGAGTGCTCCGTCCGGGGAGCACCAGCATCGTGCAGGCCAGTGTCCGCCATCTCCCGCCACCAGCAGCGGGGACCAGAGAGGGAGAGGAACGTGCAATGTGTGCCCGGTGACTACAGAGAAGGTGCTGTGTGCCGGTGACTACCAGAGAGAAAGGCGCTGTATGCTCAGTGTCCGTGAGTACTGCACATGTGCCACATAAGAGGGACTGCATACGGAACTGACACTTGCGCCCTGATGTTGCCAGAGAATATTTGCCCAGACACTTGTGCCCTGACTTCACCAGTGTATATTTGCAGAGCCACGTTGGGCTCGTACAGGACTATGGCCCGTACCATTGTCAGCCACTGCAGTATATGGACTAGGCTCAGCGGAAGGTACCGGAGACAAACCGCTGCCGACAGAAGACGGGGCACTGATGCCCACAGGACCTTCCTGGAAAAGACACCACGCCAGCCGTTGACGGCGCTATTGAGTTCCCAGCAGGAGTCAGAGTTTAAAGAACTCCTGACACAAGTGCTTCACAGGAACTGCCGTTACCTGATCCTTTATTCTTTACCTCAGAATATCCTTTGCTAATTGTACTGCTTATTCCCCTGTTTAACCCATTGCCTCCATGCGTGAAGTATTCCCCTGTTATTAAACTTGTTAATCCTTGCTCTGCCTCTTGTCCGTCACTGCATCCCACAATCTGCTCACACAGACACACTTCTTTTAAAACTGACCAGTATGTATTGATAACACAGACACAATTTTTATGCATGCGACCTAAAATGTATTTTCATGAAAATGGTGGCTTGGGTGAATATATCCCTAAGGTTCCTGTATAGACAAGCTTTTATAACGTAACTATAGTTTTAGAACCTGTGTATATAGTGAAATTTAAGTGGTCCGTTCGCTGTGGTGTGTCTCCACTGCAACATGTTCAGCCATACGCAGCCAAAAGCCTACAGCTTTTCATAGGTGATCGTGCTTTTTACTAAATGCTGCAATACTGAATTGCACTATATACAAGTGCTTCTCATTAAATTAGAATATCATCAAAAAGTGAATTTATTTACCGTATATACTCATGTATAAGCCGACCCGTGTATAAGCCGACCCCCCTAATTCTGCCACAAAAAACTGGGAAAACTTATTGACTCGTGTATAAACCTAGGGTGAAAAATGATTATGCCCCCATATGATGCTCCACAGATTATTCCCCCATATGCTGCACAGATTATGCCCAATATGCTCCACAGATTATGCCCCCATATGCTCCAGATTATGCCCCCATATGTTCCACAGATTATGCCCCCATATGCTGCACAGTTATGCCCCCATATGCTGCACAGTTATGCCCCCATATGTTCCACAGATTATGCCCCATATGCTGCACAATTATGCCCCCGTATGATCCACAGATTATGCCCCCATATGCTCCAGATTATGCCCCCATATGTTCCACAGATTATACCCCCATATGCTCCAGATTATGCCCCATATGTTCCACAGATTATGCCCCCATATGCTCCAGATTATGCCCCCATATGCTCCAGATTATGCCCCATATGTTCCACAGATTATGCCCCATATGCTCCAGATTATGCCCCATATGTTCCATAGATTATGCCCCCATATGCTGCACAATTATGCCCCATATGCTCCATAGTATAGGCCTCATATGCTGCTGCTGCAAAAAAAAAAAATGATATACTCACCTCTCATCACTGGGGGCCAGGTGCTGGGGTCCTGAGCAGGCGGTGACAGCGGCGCGCTATGGGGGCCAGGTGCCGGTGTCACCGCTCGCTCAGGACCCCGGCACCTGAGATATTTACCTGTCCTCTCTGCACCACTGCGCTGCGTCCTCGTCTGACTCCTCTGGCTGTGAATGATCAGGCAGGGGGCGCGACGCGCACTAACGACGTCATCGCGCCCTCTGCCTGATCATTCACAGCCAGAGGAGTCAGACGAGGGAGCAGCGCGCAGCGGTGGAACGGGACAGGTGAATATCACTATACTCACCCCTCCGCCGGCGTGTCTCTGCAGCCTCTCCTCTTCTCCCGGCGCTCTCCGCAGCGCTTCCTTCCTACAGCGGTCACATGGTACCGCTTATTAAAGTCATGAATATGTGCATATTCATGACTTTAATGAGCGGTGCCATGTGACCGCTGCAGGAAGGAGCCGGAGATCGTTGGAGAAGCAGGGGGGCTGCAGAGACCGCGCCGGCGGAGGGGTGAGTATGATCCAACACCCCCCGCTCCCCTTCCCCGCCGACCCCCGTATATTACCCGCGTATAAGCCGAGAGGGGGACTTTCAGACCTAAAAAATGGGCTGAAAATCTCGGCTTATACACGAGTATATACGGTAAGTTCTTCAATAGAAAAAGTGAAACTCATATATTATATAGTCATTACAAACAGAGTGATGTATTTCAAATTATAAAGTATTCTAATTTGCTGAGATAACGACTTTTGGGTTTTAATAGCCGAGCCTAATCACATTAACAGAATAACACTTGAATAGATCACTGATTGTAATGACCTTGGATGACATGTTTACAATTTATGCAAATAATAGTTTCATTGATTTCCAAATTCCATATGAATTGCAGTCATTGTAATTTTCCAGTCAAATAATTATTAAGTACAATTGAAAGTTTTTGTAAAACTTGCCTATATAACGTATTTTTTAAAAAATAAAACACTCAAACTGCCAAAATGCTTTCAAAATTATGCCAGCAATTTTCAACCTTTGATTTTATTTAAAGAACAAAAAAGTCATTTTTTAAATATACATAGAGTTTAAACGAAATCAAACAGTTTCCTCAACTATTCTAGGTGATGTTACATTGCACATAGGACCATTTTCGAAAGATCAGAATCTTCGGCATTGATTTTCAGTTTTGGAGGTTCTGCATCAATTGTTTGCAGAGACAATACTTCCAGAGATTTCTTAGATTGAATGCCCCCATCATAGACACTCTTTTGATATGCCCAGAGTTCTCAATGGTTGAGGTCAGGGAGCATGGGCCACACCATAATTGTCCCTTTATGCCCATAGCAGCCAGAGAAATGTATTGCACATGAAGACGGCATTCATGCTGAAAATGACTGCTGCGAATGACGGTTCTTCCTATGAACCATCAGAATGCTGTTTGAGAACCACATACACTATGGGTTCATCTAACCTCAGCGATCCTAAAGGGACACAATCTCTCTCTCACATGATTCCAACCAAAACATTACTCCCCTCTCTTATTGCACGAGCGTTTTGCATTTGGTGTCATAACAGCCTTCTCACTCCATCATTTGACCATAGCGATGACGCACTCATCGTGAACAAAACAGTTGTTGAGTCAGTCTTCCTGTATTATTGCCACTGAGCCGTTTCTGCTTGTGTGCAGGGAAGAGGAGGTCGACAGATGGCTTACGCACAGCGCAACTTGAGACCCTGCTCTGTGTTCGGGAATGGAGGACAGCAGCTTCAAAAACTTGTCTTCTGCTATGACAAAGATTTTTTGCCGCTGCTCTTTTAACCTGACGTCATTGCCTGTAGGAAAGAGTCCTCAATTTTCCCTTATCAGCACGCACACGTGTGTACTGTGAATCAGCTACATACTTCTTGATTGTGCGATGATCACTATGAAGTGTCTTGGCAATGTTGATTGTAGTCATGCCTTGACCTAAACACTCCACAATTTGTTGCTTCTCAGCAGCCAACTCATCCTTTTTCTTTCCCATTTTGGCAGAAAATGTAGGCTGCTTAATAATGTGGGACAGCCTTCTTAAGTAGTCTTGCCTTTCATTGGACACACCTGCCAAACTAATTAGCACAGGTGTCTGCAATTGCTTACAGTGATATGAAGAGCCCTGACACACATCACCATCAATGAGTTTAACTGACAAACAAAAAAATTCTTACCTTATCACTCCTAAACAATTTTTGCATAATAATTTGGAGCACAGTATAGTGACCCATGCTGCAGCTAGGGGGTGCTGTATGTGCTCCTCAAGATATGCATGGAGGCATGATTTGGATGGTAAAACAGTCCCCGGCATTGTTGTGAATGGCAGGTATGTGTCGCAGAGGTCCTCTGCGCTGTAAGCCAAAGTAATGTTGTTATTTTACTAAGGTGGCTTACAGGGTTAGCTGGAGTGCTGGGTGGGACTGGTTAACCACACATACACCGCCCACTTGTGGTTGTGAATTTTGAGGACCTGTGATGAGGTCATGAGCATGTGACCAGACCATGTGATCCATACCTCACCTGTGGGAGTGGTTACAGGTATGTAAGGAATGAGTTGGCACATGGTCTGAGAGTGTGTTGGGAGTCTTTCAGCCTGGACATAGCTCCCATGTTTTCCAGGCTGGATGTTGCACAGACTGGGGAAGCAGTGCTGGCGAGTCTGAGCCAGAAAGGAGTGGACGGGCTTGAAAACCATCAGTGAGGCTTACCAGGGTCAGAGAGAAATTATTGGAGACCTCTGAGGTTAAGAGGGATCCAGGAACCTGCGTGGCCAACAGGTGACAGACAGGAGTCTGTGGTATGCTGACTGGGTTCAGAGAAAGACTGTGTTTTGATGTGTACTGGATACTTCTGAAGCTAAGAGGCCTCCGGGAACCTGTGTGGTCGACACCAACAGGTAACGGGCAGTGATCTGTGTTGTGCTGATTGGGATCAGTGAGAGATTGTATTTGGTGTAATGGCTGCTGTAATAAACCAAATGGACTGTTGTTTTAACCCTGTGTGTGCCAGTGTTTACCTCCAAGACCAACAAACTGAGTATTCTCCGCCCACAGACAGTGTGGAACGTCAGACTCTATATAATATATGAGTTTCACTTTTTGTAATGAAGAACTTTTTGATGATATTCTAATTTAGGGAGAAGCAATGATCATAGGTTGGTCACAATGGAGACTAAATAATAATCTTAAAACAAAAACAACTTTTTACAAATATTAAAAAAAATAAAAGTTTGGCTCATTCTCACATCTTAACATAAAGAAGTAAAAAAAAAACCACATTCATTATCACTGCATTTGCAAAAGTCTGATGTATGAAAACCAAATCAATTCACAGAGGATCGAGTTTGAGTTAAATTTCCTGAAATTCACAGGCCCCTGTGAGTTCAAACTCTCAGATTTAATTTGTGGACATTGCAAAAAAAAAATGTCTGCCACCATTTCACACACAAAGGCAGTGTGGCTATTTGTGGTTATCAGTAATGCCCTGCAGCAATCACATCACATTGTCCAGGGGCCTATCACAGCCAGTAAAGAAGATGGGGGCAAGCCAATGAGCTTCATTTTATAATTATACAGTGTAAGAATAGTATGTCAGAGCACACAGCTCTGGGATAGCAAAAAGCCTAATCTGGTTGTGGTGTACTACTGCACTGCTGAAGCAGACTGAAAATAGAAGTTGCTGTGAACGTATTGAAGACCACTTCGGGGCTGAAGCTCCCTCTGGTGGTTGCTAAGGGTATTGAACCTATGCTGAACACCAAGAGTCCTACACCTGCAGTTAACGAGTGGTTGTCAGGTGATACTGACTGGCCTGATATAAGTGAGCTGACCTCCCATGATCCTCGCCGGTGATCAATTGTTCTTCCTGGTCTAGGTTGGAATTCAGCTTGCTTTTCGGCTGTCTCCTGCTTGCATTCAGATAAGTCTCTTTCAGTTTTTTTTTTACTGTGGTTTGAATTCCTTGCTTTTTGCTACATTGCTTTTTGTATTAGCCGGGTCCCCTTTGGGGGGCTTTGGCTGGTCTCCGTTCATTTTTTGTATTTGTTATTTGCTCAGTTCTTGTGATATTTTACTGCTGGGTTGCTACGTGTCCTCACCAGAGATCTAATATAGGTGGTCGAGACCGTGTGGTCTCAGTATTTTTGGATTCAGAAGTGTTGGAGTTTTTCCTAGGGTTTTTTGGGTTGCAGACAGTATTCTCTCCTTTGCTGTCCTATCTAAACAGTTTTGGGCCCCAGCTTTTGCTCAATCTATTTTCTGTCTGTGTTCGTATTTTCATCTTGTCTAACTGCCATTATATGTCTTGGGGCTTCCTATTCTTTTGGGGTTTACTCCGGGGCAGTTAGCTTTCCTCTTTCCATCTTCAGGGATAGCTATCTCTCCAGCTGTGACGAGGCATCTAGGGCACCGTAGGAACATCCCACGGCTACTTCTAGTTGTGCGGTTAGTTTAGGGGGTCTGCAACCTATTAGTTTCCAACCTCCCTGATGTTAGGCTGCCTATGCGGTTTTTTGCTCCTGCCTCCTCAGCTACCTAAACATAACAGGAAGTGATAGAGTCTGTGAATAAGAAACCACAGATTCAAATGATATATAGAGAGGTACTGTATCTGTATGGTCAATCAGCGTGACTGTGAATTGATTGATCTGAGATATTAATCCCTTAACGACGAATGACAGACACTGTTTAGTGTGAGTTCCGGCGATGAGCCCACACCTTTTCCTGGAAATGACAGCTGATCTGATCAACTGACATGTGTTTGGAACAGTCGCGGGTGAAATCGCGTTTTACCCACGGTTGTTAACATGTTAAATGCAGCTGTCAAACTCAGAGCAGCATTTAAAGGGAACCTGTCACCTCCTTTTTCAGATATAAGATACGGCCACCGCCTTTAGGGGCTTATCTACAGCATTCTGGAATGCTGTAGATAAGCCCCGGATGTAACCTGAAAGAAAAACAAGTTATACTATACTCACCTGGGGGTCGGTCCGGTCCGATGGGTGTCGCAGATCCGGGTTCGGTGCCTCCCATCTTCTTGTAATGTCGTCATCTTCCTTGCTTCCTGTCGCGGCTCCTTCGCAGGCATACTGATTTGCCCTGTTGAAATCGGCACGCAAAAAAATAAGCCCTCACCTGGCCCCGGATCCCGAAAAATGGAGACGCAACGGGTCTAGGAAAATGGCAACTTTTTTTTTACGAACTTTGGAATTTTTTTCATCACTTAGATAAAAAAAAGAACCTAGACCTAGTGTTGGTGTCTAGTGAACCTGCTAAAAAAGCCAAACAAAAAACAAGTGTGGGATTGTACTTTTTTGCCATTTTCTGTTACATGACATGGTAAAACCAATGGTGTCGTTTAAAAGTACAACTTGCCCCACAAAAAATAAGCCCTCACATGGCCATTTTGACCAAAAAATAAAAAAGTTATGGCTCTGGGAAAAAGGGGAGCAAAAAATGAAAATCCAAAACAAAAAATACCCCTGGTCGTTAAGGGGTTAAGGTGCTGTTATTGCAGTATAACAGCCTTTTTTTTAAATTCTTCTCATAATGCAAGCAAGGAGGGCAGTGCTAAAGTCCTCAGGGCTATTTTGCTACTGAAAGAAAATTTTGAATCTAAGGCTTGTGTGTCACAGAAAGTGTGCTTACTGCATTGTGAGGACAAGTTTTTTTTACATCTTTTTAGTATTGTGATTCGTGGCGAGTTTATTCAACTCAAATTATAAAATTATTTAACTAATAAGGTAAATGTTACAGATGATTGAATCTTCTGAAGTTTGAAATCGTTAGATTTGACAGTTTTTATTTCAGTACTGCAAAGCTTCTAATTCCAAGAAGAGGTTTGTATACCTCTATGAGGTCTCCTAGGACTGCAGATAGTTACTAGTAGTTAGTTAGTAGGTGGTTAGTAGGAGGTTAGCTGCATTAAATTTTTCTGGGATGTTGGAAATGTTCTTTTATCTTTTTGAAAAAAAAAAGCAAAACAAAAATAAACCCTTTCTTTCACAGATTAGCCTTGGTTTCAGTATTTTTCTTCAGTAGGAAAATTAGGACCGAGGGGATTTAAACATTATTTGTAGTGCATCAAGAATAGAAAAAATATGATGTTATTAACTGCAGTATATCACAGATCAATCAGTTCACAGTCACACAGACTCTGCAAGTTCTGCACCTACAGTATCTATCATTTCAATCAATATAGGATTCACAGATTAATCCACTTACATTTTCTATGTTCTCCAGGGCTTCACTAGTACACCAACACTGTGATTTAAGTCTTTCTTTCCCTATCTCTAATGATGAGCTGTGCGTTCTGTTTTCCTATCCATAGGCTGTAAAACTCTAAACTGATTACTACATTCCCTGCATCATCTTTTTTTAGTGGCTGTGATATTCCTTCCCGATTGGCCACGCTGGGCAATGTAATGTGTTAGAAAAGCATTAAGGGGAAGCCATCATTGCCATGCCTGATATCATTTGGGCTGGCTGATGCAATCTTCAGCAATGTATAAAATGGCATTGGCCATTTTTTTTTTACAATGTGCAAAAATGAACTGAAAATTGATCAAATTTGATTGGGACTGCGAATTTAATAAAATTTGACTTGAAGTCAATTCACTGTGAATCGATTTTATAATGTCTACTAAAAGTCATAAGAACAATGAAAATTATATAAAAAATAATGAAAATAGAATTTTTAAGGTTTTTATATATTTTTTTAAACTTTGCCCCACTTGGGGCTTTGAACCTGTAATAACTTGATGACTTGTACACTACACTGCAATAGTCCTCTATTACAAAGTGCTGTAATTTTACCATTCTTCAATAAAGTTCTGCCTCAGTAAGCATCTTGACTTTCTAACATGGCAGCTTCCTTCTTCCTCTCCTTATGGGGCTGTCCAGATTCCTCTGAGCAGGACAGCAACAGAGACCATCTCCCTTCCATGATGTAGCCTAAAGAGGCACAATACAACTTAATGGTGTGCATTTTCCCCACTTACAAGTCAAAGGCTATTCATAATGGGGTGTTCTTACCTTCAGCTCATGTCCTTTATCACTTAACCTGAGTGGCAAGAGCCTGGTCCTTAAAGCACCACTTCAGTGTTCTTTTTCATATTTCAGGGCTGGTGCCACTAATATACCGTAAGTTCCCTGCCCCCAGTATTATACTTACCAGTCGCCATCCTCAGCTTTTTCTTGCGCCATTGCGGTCCTGCGCTGCCATTTTGTGACAACTTGTGACTGACCAGAAGTCAGAGGTAACTATCACAGGTCTCAATGCAAGTTTATGAGAGCCAAAACAAGGCCAGAACAAGGCTCTCACTTACACTGGGTAGTACCTTTGGTTTTCTCAGCAAACACTGGAGCAATCCGGCAAGTCACAACCTCCAGAAGACCAACTGAAGAAGTGGTGATATAAGATGGTGGCTGGTAAGTATAATAATGGGGGAAAGGAACTTAAATTAGTTGCACCACTTCGGTGTTGCAATAAAAAAAATGCTGGAGTGGTATTTTAGTGACCTGGGCTGCATCTACACTGCGTAGTTACACTGCATGTAAACAACATAACCCTCTACAACTCATTTCAGCAAGGGTGGCATCCCTTGACTGTTCTTATCAGCCTGCACTTATGCCCACATGTTCCCTCAAACACACAACAAACAGGTTAACCAACCTCATTGTGTTAACTGAACATAAATAGCACTAACCACTCAACATTATACTATACTATAAAACTACATTGTGTTAAAATGTAACAGTGGAGGGGCTTCTGAAGGACAAGGTTAAAGGGCTAGATGTTAGGTTTCGGTAGCTGAGGAGAAATTGCAAAAATAGCAAAAATAGCAATACACCAGAGAGGCTGGAAACTATTGGATTGCAGGACCCTAAACTAACCGCAACACTAGAAGTAGCCGTGGAGCGTACTTACGGTGATCCTAGACGCC
Source organism: Oophaga sylvatica (assembly GCA_033576555.1). Taxonomy (NCBI): domain Eukaryota; kingdom Metazoa; phylum Chordata; class Amphibia; order Anura; family Dendrobatidae; genus Oophaga; species Oophaga sylvatica. Next base: position 443,948,155 of record JARQOD010000005.1, on the reverse strand, counting down.
TCGTCACAGCCAGAGAGATAGCTACACCTAAAGGCAGAAAGATGAAAGCTATCTGCCCCATAGCAGAACCCCAAAAGAAATAGGAAGCCCCCAAACATGTAATGGCGGTTAGACAAGAAGAAAATACAGACACAGACAGAAAATAGAATGAGCAAATGCTGGGGCCCAATCTGTCTAGATAGAAAAGTATAGGAAAGAATTCTGACTGCAACCCAAAAAACCCTGACAAAAATACCAACACTTCTGATTAACAAAAAAACCTGAAATCACACGATCTCTACCACCTAAATCAAATCTCTGGTGTAACACACAGCAATTCAGCAAATAAAAAGTGACAAAGGAACAGAGCAAATGTGCAAACACAAACTGAGCACAATTGCAGCGCCAGGCCCCAAAAGGGGACCAGGCTGAAGTCCACTGCAAGGCAGAGAACCAGCAAGGAAAATCTAACCAGAGGAAAAAAAACAGCAAATTACTTATCTGAATCAAAGCAGGAATGCAAGCTGAGCTCAAAGCAAGACCTGGAAGAACAATTGATTACCGGCAAGGCTGAAGGGAGTTCAGGTCACTTATATCAGACCATTCAGAGCCAGCTGAAGGCCATTCAGCAATTAGTTCATTACCCTCAGCAACCACCCAGCTCAGAAGTCGCCTCCAGAGTATTCACAGCTTGTCTTTTGTAAAATTGTAAACCCTCACAGTCCAAATTTCATCCCTCTAGCAGTGTTCTTTTCTCTGCAGTGAAGGTAGGTGCTCTTTGGTTAATACAGACTACTGTCGATTTGCGACAGGCGACTTCTGTGTGACAGGCGTCTTTCAATAATGGACGCTTTCTCTTACTACAAAGTAAAGCACTTATTAGTTAATGCATGCATAATTGTGTGACAGAAACCTGCATTAAGAGAAGGGCCTTCCTATAAAGGGGGAATGTTTCTCCTGAAGCAGAAGGTTCCACAAATCCCGCATACATCACACAGTGTAATGGTTTTTCATTTTGCCCTGTTGTTTAAGTGCAGGCACCGTCAGCAAGTGTTAGGCTTGCCGGCAGCGCCGATGAGGACCGGGAACGCCGCTGAGGAGAAAAAACGCTTGTGTTTTGCGGGAAAACGCATACGAATTACGCATGCGTTATACCCGCGGCGGGGAGTTGCGCAAATGCTCTGGATAATTCCGGAGCATTTCTGCAATGTGGGCACATAGCCTTATGCAGGCTTTTTTATAGTATGACTGAAGCCATTACATAACAAAAAGCTGATCGGAAGTCAATTACTAGTCTGTTTACACAGATCGACAAACATCATGTGGAGAAGCCTAAAGACACGACTCCAGAGAATACTGAGTGCACAGAATGGTAGCCCTCCCCTGAAAAAGGAATATGGGGGGGTCTCATGGGAACACAGGCCCTAAATAAACATTTTTTGCCATGGTGTTTTTGTATTACAATATTGTTATGGCTTTCAGGCCATGGTCAAAAGGTCAGCACAGTAAGCTGTGAGAGTCACGAGCAGGTTTATTCCAGTTCAGGCCAGTTGTGCACTTTTTGTGAGTTTTGATTGGCTGATTCATAAAAAAACAGGAAGATTTTATCTATAAAAGGGTCTTCTTCTTTGTCAGTTATGCCATTCATCTAACAGGAAGAAAAGAAGATCCCACCCTCCCTTCCCCAAATATTTATTTTTATTCACTGTTGTGATGTTTTTATTTGAAGGAAAATCGCCCAGCTCTCTGAGTGGATTGATTTATTGGAGGTTTATTTTCTGATATTTTAACTATTAAATTATTGAATTATTATAAAGTCTATTTTGGTTACCCTAAATAAACATCACGGCCATTTTCTTCCATTATATGGTGTCTTGTGTTTTTATTTTAATATTGTATAGGTTTTGTGTTACCATGATTGTTTGGCCACGTTCACACGTTCAGTATTTGGTCAGTGTCTCTAAGGTAAACCAGGAGTGGGTGAAAAATACAGAAGTGGTGACGTGTTTCTATTATATTTTTCCACTCCTGGTTTTGTCTTACAAACACTGAGGTAAAAAACTCACCAAATACTAAACGTGTGAACTTGGTCTACATAAGATTGTTTTGCACTCATGGAATATCATAGTTATCGGCAGCACATCAGCTGTTTACATGGTGCAACGTGCTGTCAATAACGATGATTTTTGATCCAGCTTAAAAATCATCGCTCCCGATGAACAAGCCTCTGTCAATCCCTGCTGGTGTCCCAGACGTGAATAGAAGGTAGCAGATGTGTTGGTGGGGATGATGCTTCTGTGGGGACCAGGTTTCAGTGATTTGTGAGGGAGAACAGAGTGGGTAACATAAATGTATTGCTATGGGGAACAGAGAGAGAGGGATATGACATTTTGTTAGCAGGGAATGATTGAGCTATGAGGGAGAGATGTGGTTCTTCTGAAGAGTGACGTTAATTACGCTGCAGGGAAGATGGGGCTGTAAGGGGAAGATTTAGGGAGAAGAGGAGGGAATGGTAAGGTGCAGGGGTGCAAATATGGAGACCAGTAAGAAGGAGATGTCATGTTGCAGGGATGGAGGGGACAGATAGTGCTGTGAAGGGGAAATATATTGATGGATAGGAGGATGTGGGTGTCAAAGATGTAGGAAGAGTAAATGAAGACTTGGAAAACAAAAAGCGCAACAGGGTCTTATCCTGTAAAAAAAAACTGGGAAAAAAATAAAATACAGATTGTGCTCACCTTGTAGGGTTGTGACAGTTACAACTACTTTTGTTAGCTTGTGGAGGGAGAAGGTTGCTACGGATCCATCAAGAAAAATAGGATATAGACAAGTAGAAAAATGGATATAATGGTGCAGTGCTAATGTTCCACCAGGCTACGAGAAGAGAATGAAGTATATTTAAATGTGTTTTTATTTGTCAGTGCGTTTCAAAGCATGCAGAACTTTTTCATCAGGACAAACCACAATAATTAAGCTAAGATTATTGTGGTTCGTCCTGATGAAGAAGTTTTGTATGCTTTGAATTGCGTTGACAAATAAGAAACACATTTAAATATACTTCATTGTCTTCTCATAGCCGGGTGGAACATTGGCAGAGCAGCATTACATCCATTTTTCCACTTGTCTACAAAAATGTGGGTAGAAAACATATCCCTGAGGATAAGAGAGCAATGGGAACAATGGTGGAGTTTGCAATTTAATAATGATCATATACACCTACACCTTGCTGTGAATAACATAGAGAATGGCAAATGTGGTTATTTGTGGATTAGAATGAATGGACCCAGGTGCCTAATGAACATAATTCTGGCTGCCTGGCACAGGCTCTGTAGACGAGTGAGTGTCACGCTTGCAGTTGGCAAATGTGGTTCGTGGACCCACTGGCCCAAGGGGCTGGTCTTGCCTGGGAGGGGCATAGCTAAGCAGCTGCCTGTTGTTCACTGGAGCTCCTGAAGGTTGAGTCAGGCTTGAGCTGTAGGTAGCCGCCAGGTACCACCCTCAAATAGTCAATGGTACTGCAGCTACCAATCCCAAAGGTCGGGTTTGCTGGATGGGGAGATATGACCGGAGTCACTGGTGAGCAGGATTCAGAGACTGACAAGGAGTCCAGATAACTTGGATCTCGAGCATAGGTTGTCGCAGTTTATCGGGAATCAGTTCGTGGTTTCAGGATTTGGATACCGCTGACGTGGATTCGGATTCAAGCACTGCCAGAGTGGATTCAGGTTCAGGTACCGCTGCAGTGGTTTTGGGTACAGGTACACACTATGCTAGACTAATGGAACGACTTTTTATTTATGAAATAGAAATTTAAACTTTGTTCTCTTTCTTTGGCTATTACTTTTTTTTTCCATAAAGGTAATCTAGACAAGCTGGTCGAACAATAATTTTGACACAAAGTATACACATCTATCTGTATTTTTGTATAACACTTAATTTTCCATAGTTCATCAATGGAAAGAACACAACTAACAAGAAGGACTTACCTCTCTTGGTGAAAGTATGGAGATATAATCTTCATATATGTTTCTAGCCTTTTCCTCAATTAATTTCTTGTTTTGTTCATTCTTTAGGTCTTCACATGCAAGCCAGAAAAGTAGATTTTCTTCACTGTATTCTGTGCGTAAAAATTCTCGGAAGAGATTTCTTCCCGCAGGACTCTTCATCATCTTGTCGAAATTGTGAGACCAAGTTAGAATTTCCTCCATGGTTGGAATTTGGCTGAAAGTCAGGATGTCTTATTAGTATACTCATATATGTATTCTGAACCAATTACAGTGATTATACAGTTGACAAATTAAACCTTAAAAAGATAGTACAAGTACTAGTGGATGAACCAGGCTTGGACTAACACCATTTTATCAATTTTTTTAATTTATCAATAGTAGACATGAAATAAGCAACTTTGCAATATATCTTATCACAGAAATCTTCTTTTTTCTTCTCCTGGATTGAACTTTCATCCTCAATTCAGGAGTAAAATCTGTGTCTGGAGAAGACAGAGTTTACCATTACTAAGACAGATGATAGTTGGTGATTTTAAAATTCTATGGAAGGGGGTAGGGAAGGGAGGAGCTAGAAGCAGACAAAGACATTGTGCTGCAAGTTCTCCTGAAACATCAGTTACAGTTCTCCATTGAACTTTATGAGCACCAACTCTCATCTCCTAGCTCAGTAATGGGGAAATCTGTGTTCACGGAGGACTGATATTACCCAGAAATTGACAATACTGGGGATTGATCAAGTTCAGGAGCAGAAAGAAGCATATTTCTGTGATAAAATATTTATTGAAAAATAAAATTAAATCAACAATTTTAAATACACCTTAAATGGTGATACAGAATCTTTTGTTACAATCCCTTGTGATAAGGCATTCCACAGTCTGACTACCATAACTGAAATGAACCCTATCTTATTTAGATACTGGAATCGTCTTTCCTATACACACACACACACTCACACACTATATATATTGTGAGACAGTGAAGGAATATGTGGTGAATGAGGTGTATATTTCACCTAAGTACCTTGCTGACTGGTATGAGCGAAATGTGTGGCTTTGTAAACCTGGTGGTAAAGAAAGGTCACTACACCTGCCATTCAGTACACGCTTGCAGCTCAGACCTGAATCCACTCAGGTGTTGATTAGGAAGCCAGAAGTAGGTGCTTGGGAGCACAGTCAGAGAGCTCATTCAGTCTGGACAAGGGGTCCAGGCACAGAAGGTGTCTCCAAGAGTGTGGGAACTGTCTTTAGCCCGGACACAGGGAGGTGTCCTGGCACAAGGAAGCAGTCTCTAAGAGTGTGAGCTATCTCAGTCTGGGTGCAGGAGTACCCCGGACACAGGAGTAGTCACAGTGAGAATCCGTGCGAATAGCGACTGAATAGGAGGTGACCTCTCTCAAGTCTGGACATTGGAGTTGCCTTCGGACATAAAGAGGAGTGTCTGTGAAACTCCATACTGGTAACATATGTGATATGTGTTGTTTTGGGCACAGACTGGTAGAGTCTGGGTCCCGGATAGAGAGGGCCATCTATCTAAGTGTAATTAGAGGCTAGACAAGCCCAGGTTTTCTGTTTATGATTTGTTTTTATCTGTGTGCTGTGGACTTTAATAAAACTGGTTGCGGCCAGTTTTCACCAAACTGCTGTCTGAATGAACTGTTTCCGTGCCATTCTGTCTACCCAGACAGCGATCCTAGAGCTAAACCCCCGGAAAGGCTACAATTGGTGGAGAATGCTGGGGCAGCGCAGGGCCTGGTACAGTTAGTGCTGGAGTGTGCATGCAGCACAGTGGCGAGAGACAGCATTAAAGGTGAAGTCTATTGAAATAGCAACAGAAAAAAAAAAAAAAGTGTGTCAGCAGAAACGTCTGTTTGGAGCAGTCTTGGAGAGACAGTGGCCCTGATAGGGTCTGCAGAAAGAAAATGTATGCACAGCAAAGCTGAACTTGTTGTGAAAATGACTGTGGAATGTGCAGCAGCAAAAGAAAAGTTTGTGGAGCAGTCTTAAAGAGCCCTAATAGACTTTGCAAAAGAAAAAAAAAAAAAAGTGGTTGCACAGCAAGGCTGAATTTTCTGTGGAAAAAAAGCTGTGTAGTGTGTATGTCTTGAGTGAAGACTGCCGTTGTTAAGACAGAGAAGTCTGACAGCATGGATGACAGCATGGAGGCGCTGTTTGAACAAATGGCACAAGTTAATGTGCAACATAAAACTGCCGTGGTTGAGACAGATGAGTCCGGCAGTATGGAGGAGCTCATTGAGTACCTGGCCCAGGCCCAGCGAAGCATGGAGCAGAGCATGGAGCAGCAGCGCCTGCAGCACCAGCAGCGCATGCAGGAGGACCGGCAGCAATTCCTGCAGCAGCAGCAGGAGAATAACCGGTTATTTATTGAGCAGATGACAGCACCAAAAAAGGATTTCGGTGTCGCGTCCCGAAGTAATGTTGTGAAGCACCGGCGTTGTCCGCTATAAAGAAGGCGGTAAGACGGTCCTTGAGAAAAATGACACCTCGTGATGATGTGGAGGTATATCTTACTAGGTTTGAGAGACTGGCAGAGAAGGAGAATCTGCCACTATCTGAATGGGCCATGGCGGTCGTACCCTATCTGATTGGGGAACCCCAAAAAGTCTGGGCTGACCTGAGCAAGCAGGACAGCGAAGACTATGCCAAGTTGAAAGCGGCGATTCTTACCTGGCTGGGTGTTACGGTTGCAGCCCGTGCCAGGAGAGTCCATGACTGGAGATACAGTTGGGAGTCTGCAGTCAGCAGGCCTGATTATGGAGTTGAAAAGGTGATAGTGGACCGCTACACCCAAGCACGTCCTCCTGAGGTACAGCCGTCTGAGAGGTCGTCACTTCGGAGTTCCCGGACGCTGAACTCTCGCGGTAAGAGCGTTCCAGCTGTTGGGGACATGGGGTATGCTGATAAGCGGGTTCAGGCCCGAGGGGACATGTGGGTGGGAGAGTGTGATGGACAGTGTTGGAGCTGGCGTGAAATTGCAGCCAACTGTCCAATAGAGGGGGAGCCTATGTGTTGTGATGATGGCAGATCCCTCTCTCCCTGCGCAGAGCCTGTGTGTGTGTCCACCTCAGCCGAAGAGACTGGACCACAGGGGTCCCCGGTGGTTGTAAGTGACTGCCCAGCACAGGCCCTCTTGGACTCAGAGAGTCCAGTGACTTCCGTATGTGACAGCCTGAGTGATAGGGACTTCATCCCTGATAAGCACCTGAGTGTGGTGTACATCCATGAAGACACCAAAGTCTACCCAGAGACTGCCGTGGACTTGGTCCCCAAACTCGGGGAGGTTTCATATGAAGTGGGGGTAGTGAAGACCCTGGTGCACCCCGTTATATGGGGTAATGACTTTCCCCGGTCTAAGGATCTCTGGGGGAAAAATGTTTCTGATGGACAGTGTGATGAAGCTCCTACTGAGGGTGCGCAGTCCCGAGGGGCGGAACACAATGCTAGTGGGCCGTTAAACTTATGTGATAATGATGATGACCATGATAATATTGATAATGATAATGATGAATCATGATAAATGATGACCATGATGAGGATGCTGATATTGATAATGATGATAATGCTAATCATATAGTGATGATACTGATGATGACCGTGATAAAGATGACATTTCTTTGCAGGTGATGTTGGGAGACGAGGATGGTGGTTCTCGGGAACCGAGTGTCCCTGACCTGCCTGGCTCCTGTGACAATTTTGGGAGTGAGCCGGTGCGAGACCCCACTCTTAAAACGGCACAGGAGAATGTAATTGTTCTGAATGAGGTTCCCAAGAGCCTGGCTCTGAGGAAGGTTTCCTCATGCTGCCATGAACAATAACCTATTGTATAGGGACACTGAAGTCCAGGGAGAGGTTGTAAGTCAGCTCCTGGTACCTGAGCTATATGGAAGTATAGTGCTGGGGTTATCACATAGTCACATACTTGAGGGACCACCTGAGGGAACCAGGACAATGTGAAGTTAATGTTGTGGATGACATGTTAACTAAGGTTCCGATCAAGATGTGAATGAAAATGAATTGTATAACCCTGACAGTGAGCCGGATGTGAATGAGAATGAATTGTATAACCCTGAGGCTAAGTTCACACGTTGCGGAATTGCCGCGGAAATTTCCGCGGCAATCCCGCACTTCTCCCTGCAGGAAATACGCACGTTTTTTTATGCTGATTCCCGCCAGAATAATAGCGTTTTGCAAGCGTAATTAGCTTGCAGAATGCTAGCGTTTTCCTAGCGATCTGTAGCATCGCTTGGAAAACTGATTGACAGGTTGGTCACACGAGTCAAACATAGTGTTTGACAAGTGTGACCAACTTTTTACTATTGATGCCGCCTATGTCGCATCAATAGTAAAAAGATCTAATGTAAAAATAATAAAAAAAATAATAAATAATGATATTCTCACCTTCCGGCGGCCCCCGCAGCCTTCCCGCCTTCAGCGACGCTCCCGGCAACTTCCGGTCCCAGGAGTGCTTTGCAACAAATCACACCGATGACGTAGCATCTCGCGAGACCGCTATGCCATCTGGGTGATTCTCGCAAAGCACTCTTGGGACCGGAAGTTGCCGGGAGCGTCGCTGAAGGCGGGAAGGCTGCGGGGGCCGCGGGAAGGCTGCGGGGGCCGCCGGAAGGTGAGAATATCATTATTTTTTATTTTAATTATTGTTTTAACCAGGGATATGGTACCCAGGGCCTGGAGGAGAGTCTCCTCTGCTCCAGACCCTGGGTACCATCCGCACATGAACCGCTTACATTGCGCATAGTGGGCATAGCCACATGCGGAAAGTAAGCGGTCAATGCATTCCTATGGCGGCGGAATCACCGCGTTACGCTAAATTAATGACATGTTGCTATTTTTTCCGCAAAGCATGTGGCCAAAACATGCGGAATCAATTAACATGTATAGGATGCTTAATGCTTGCGTTTTTATCGCGTTTTTACCGCGGAAAACCGCGGAAAAACCGCGAAAAAAACGCAATTATTCCTGATCGTGTGCACTTAGCCTTACAGTGAGCAGGATGTGAATGAGAATAAATTGTATAACCCTGAAAGTGAGCCAGATATGGCTGAGAAAAGGGGGTCAGACAGGGATAGTGGTGGTGATAGTGAGTTATCTGATGACAATAAAGCAACCAGTGCAAGTGAGGAAGGCATGGTAGCAGAGGAGATTGAGAGTCCTGAGAGGAAGGCTGAGGCTGACCTTGCAGTCGGACGGAGGATGGCATCTGAAGATGTTGTACAGTTGGCCGATTCCCTGGCGAAGACTAAGGTGAAAGACAGGGCTCTGAAACTGAACACAGCACAAGTGGATGCTGTTGAAAATGAGAAGTTATCAATGTATGGTGTGGATCTGCATCAGGCCAAGGACTCTGAAGGTGATGCTGCAGAGGTGGAGAAAGCCATGGAAGTGGTGGACACCAGGCCAGGTGCCTCACCAGAGGCTGATGTCTCAAGTGAAGCTGTGAGGAACAAGACTGAAGATGTGGGGAATGACTCTGCCCCGGAATATGTTTCTGCCGGAGACAGCGGCGTGGACGGTGTACTGTCCGGATCCGTGGCTGCGACTCGCGAAGCTCGGGCCGGAAATTCGGCGCCCGGTGCGCCATCGGAGTTCCCGAGCGACCCAAAGGATCTGGATAAATCCCAAGATGAGATTTTGAGACCTCGGGTTGGCCTTGGTGAGCTCAGGCGCATTTTCATGGAGTCTACACTTGAACCACGTCCCAGTGAGTGGGAGGGGCGATGTGTCGCTCCGTTGCCGCTGCAGATACACGGGAGCTCAGATGGGATGCAGAACGTGGTGGAAAAGAAGACTGATGGTAGGGCTTCTGAGCATGTCCTACCAGAAGAGCCTGAAGAAGGGCCGAAGACGTAAAGGACGTCCAACAACTACAGGAGAAGATGCGTAGCCATGAGGATCTCCTGGAGAAAGAAGTAAGAGCTCTGAGTCTTATGCAAAGTGAGCCTGTACCAGAAGAGGATAAATTATGTGTACCGACCAAGAAAAACGATCAGCTCCCTCTACAGTGCCAATCGTTTGAACAGTGTGGCTCGGAATGGTCAGAGACCATGACAGAGGCGCTTGGGTTCTGTGAGGTAGAATTTATGAATCAACTGATATTTAAGAAAGTAGATGTGCTAAAGAAAGTTCAGGGGGAATTAGAGAAAACCCCTATACCTCCTGTGACAGTTGGTGACACAGGGTCAGTGCCCCAAAAACAGGAGGTACGAAAGTTTCTGAGGAAGAATCAGCAGAGCTGTTCTGACGTGCCTGGTCGTACTTATCTGGTGAGCCACTATACCGAGACTGAGGCTGGCACTAAAGTCAAGATGAAACAGTGCAGGATACCCGAGGCCCGCAGAGAGTATAGGCCTGGGAGGGTACAGGGTAGTGCGGATGCTTCAGATGAAGAGAAAACTGATGTTGGCTATGACAGTGGTGAGGATGAAGCTGATGAGGGCCATGACTGGTCCAGAGTTCACTGTCTCTGTTGGATTGTTGACCAGCCCTCCGGTCTGGATGACCAGCCCTCCGGTCTGGAGAAGAGGGAGGGGATATGTGAGACAGTGAAGGAATATGTGGTGAATGAGGTGTATATTTCACCTAAGTACCTTGCTGACTGGTATGAGCGAAATGTGTGGCTTTGTAAACCTGGTGGTAAAGAAAGGTCACTACACCTGCCATTCAGTACACGCTTGCAGCTCAGACCTGAATCCACTCAGGTGTTGATTAGGAAGCCAGAAGTAGGTGCTTGGGAGCACAGTCAGAGAGCTCATTCAGTCTGGACAAGGGGTCCAGGCACAGAAGGTGTCTCCAAGAGTGTGGGAACTGTCTTTAGCCCGGACACAGGGAGGTGTCCTGGCACAAGGAAGCAGTCTCTAAGAGTGTGAGCTATCTCAGTCTGGGTGCAGGAGGTACCCCGGACACAGGAGTAGTCACAGTGAGAATCCGTGCGAATAGCGACTGAATAGGAGGTGACCTCTCTCAAGTCTGGACATTGGAGTTGCCTTCGGACATAAAGAGGAGTGTCTGTGAAACTCCATACTGGTAACATATGTGATATGTGTTGTTTTGGGCACAGACTGGTAGAGTCTGGGTCCCGGATAGAGAGGGCCATCTATCTAAGTGTAATTAGAGGCTAGACAAGCCCAGGTTTTCTGTTTATGATTTGTTTTTATCTGTGTGCTGTGGACTTTAATAAAACTGGTTGCGGCCAGTTTTCACCAAACTGCTGTCTGAATGAACTGTTTCCGTGCCATTCTGTCTACCCAGACAGCGATCCTAGAGCTAAACCCCCCCGGAAAGGCTACAATATACACTGCTCAAAAAAATAAATGGAACACTTAAACAACACAATGTAACTCCAAGTCAATCACACTTCTGTGAAATCACCCTGTCCAGTTATGAAGCATCACCAATTGTGAAACAATTTCTCCTGCTGTTGTGCAAATGGAACAGATAACAGGGTAGAAATTATAGGCTATTAGGAAGACAAACCGTATAAAGAAGTGGTTTTGAAGGGGGTGACCAGAGACCATTTCTCTGTCTCATTCTTTTTGGCTGTTGTTTTGGTTGCTTTTACATTTTGTCATTGCTATCACCCCTAGAGGTACTGCACAGTAGCATGAAACAGTGTCTACAACGCACAGAAGTTGCTTAGGTTGTGCTGCTCATCCAGAGCAGCTGTGGCAAAAAGTGTAGCTGTGTATGTCAGCACAGTGTTCAGAGCATGGAGCATATGCCAGGGGACTGGCCAGTATACCAAGAAACGTAGAAGAGCAACAACCCAGCAGCAGGACCGCTACCTCCTCCTTTGTGCAAGGAGTAACAGGAGGAGCAATGCCAAAGCCCTACAAAATTACCTCCAGCAGGCCACTAACATCTATATGTCTGCTCAAACTATCAGAAACAAACTCCATGAGGGTGGTATGAGTGTTCGACGTCCACAAGTCGATGTTGTGCTTACAGCCCAACACCGTGCAGGGCGTTTGGCATTTGTCAGGGAACACCAAGATTGGCAGATTCGATACTAGCGCCCAGTGCTCTTCACAGATGAGAGCAGGTTCATACTGAGCACATGTGACAGACGTGGCAGGGTCTGGAGACACCATGGAGACCATTCTGCTGTCTACAACATCCTCCAGCATGACCGGTTTGTCAGTGGGTTAGTAATGGTGTGGGGAGGCATTTCTTTGGCGGGCCGCACAGCCCTCCACCTGCTAGCCAGATGTACCCTGACTGCCATTAGGTACCGGGATGAGCTCATCAGACCCATTGTGGGACCTTATGCAGGTGCAGTTGGCCCAGTGTTACTTCTGATAAATGACAATGCAAGGGCTCATGTGGATGAAGTGTGTCAGCAGTTCTGCATGATAAAGGCATTGATACTATGGACTGGCCTGCCCATTCCCAGACCTGAATCCAATCGAGAACATCTGAAACATCATGTCTTGTTCCATCCACCAACACCACCTTGCACCACAGATTGTCCAGGAGTTGACTGATGCTTTAATCCAGGTCTGGGAGGAGATCCCTCAGGAGAACATCTGCCGCCTAATCAGGACCATGCCCAGGTGTTGTAGGGAGGTAATACAGGAACGTGGAGGAAAAACACACTACTGTGCATCATTTCCTTGTCTTGAGGCATTTCCACTGAAGTTGGATCAGTCTGTAATTTGATTTTCCACTTTGATTTTGAATATCATTAGAAATCCAGACCATGGGATATTAATTTTGATTTACATTGATAATTTGTATGTTTTATTGTTCTCAACGTATTCCACTATGTAATGAATAAAGATTGACACCTGGAATATTTCATTCAGTGATATCTACGATGTAGTCTTGTAGTGTTCCCTTTATTTTTTTGAGCAGTGTATATATACATACATATACAGTGCCTTGAAAAAATATTCATACTCCGTTTAATTGGGATTTTATGTGATATACCAACACTAAGTAGAAAGTATTTGTGAACTGTAAAGGAAATGATACTTGGTTTTATAATTAATTAAATAATATAAATCTGAACATTGAGATGTGCATTTATATTCAGCCGCCTGTAGACTGTAGACCAGGGTGGGATTCAGCCGGTTCTCCCCGGTTCGATGGAACCGTTTGTTAAAAAAGCAGCCGGTTCCCCGAACCGGGGAGATTCAGGGTCGCAATCCGGTACTGGCCCTACTGCCCCAGCACCTGCACAGGGCCGGCCGCACAGCAAATTGTGTGCGGCCGAGCCTGCTGTACTGTGACGCGGCCGGCAGCAGACACAGCTGCCCACGTCACACTGTAGAGGGCTGGGAGCTGTGCACGGCCGTCACCTTGACTGCTGCGCAGCTCCTTCTTCCTCGGTAAATGCTAGACTGTATGGGCTCCTTCCAGGTGTGACGTCGTTTCCGGGGCGTGTTCTGCCAAAGCCAGGAAGAGGGCTCTGCAGTCTGTTGCCAGAGTCTGTAGCTGCAGGAGGGAAATCAGAGGTCAGAGTCCTCAGTGACACAGAGGAGGATTTATTCATTACTGGGTTGGGGGCTGATACTGGGGGCTGTGTAGTGGGGTGTGAGGAGTGCCCCTAGGGTGTTAATGCACACTTGTGGGGTCTGTGTGTGCTCCTTGGGGGTTAATGCACACTTGTGGGGTCTGTGTGTGCTCCTAGGGGGTTAATGCACACATGTGGGGTCTATGTGTGCTCCTAGGAGGTTAATGCACACTTGTGGGTCTGTGTGTGCTCCTAGGAGGTTATGCACACTTGTGGGGTCTGTGTGTGCTCCTAGGGGGTTATGCACACTTGTGGGGTCTGTGTGTGCTCCTAGGGTCTTAATGCACACTTGTGGGGTCTGTGTGTGGTCCTAGGGGGTTATGCACACTTGTGGGGTCTGTGTGTCGTCCTAGGGGGTTATGCACACTTGTGGGGTCAGTGTGTGCTCCTAGGGTGTTAATGCACACTTGTGGGGTCTGTGTGTGCTCCTTGGGGGTTAATGCACACTTGTGGGGTCTGTGTGTGCTCCTAGGGGGTTAATGCACACATGTGGGGTCTATGTGTGCTCCTAGGGGGTTAATGCACACTTGTGGGTCTGTGTGTGCTCCTAGGGGGTTATGCACACTTGTGGGGTCTGTGTGTGCTCCTAGGGGGTTATGCACACTTGTGGGGTCTGTGTGTGCTCCTAGGGTGTTAATGCACACTTGTGGGGTCTGTGTGTGCTCCTTGGGGGTTAATGCACACTTGTGGGGTCTGTGTGTGCTCCTAGGGGGTTAATGCACACATGTGGGGTCTATGTGTGCTCCTAGGAGGTTAATGCACACTTGTGGGTCTGTGTGTGCTCCTAGGAGGTTATGCACACTTGTGGGGTCTGTGTGTGCTCCTAGGGGGTTATGCACACTTGTGGGGTCTGTGTGTGCTCCTAGGGTCTTAATGCACACTTGTGGGGTCTGTGTGTGGTCCTAGGGGGTTATGCACACTTGTGGGGTCTGTGTGTGGTCCTAGGGGGTTATGCACACTTGTGGGGTCAGTGTGTGCTCCTAGGGTGTTAATGCACACTTGTGGGGTCTGTGTGTGCTCCTTGGGGGTTAATGCACACTTGTGGGGTCTGTGTGTGCTCCTAGGGGGTTAATGCACACATGTGGGGTCTATGTGTGCTCCTAGGGGGTTAATGCACACTTGTGGGTCTGTGTGTGCTCCTAGGGGGTTATGCACACTTGTGGGGTCTGTGTGTGCTCCTAGGGGGTTATGCACACTTGTGGGGTCTGTGTGTGCTCCTAGGGTCTTAATGCACACTTGTGGGGTCTGTGTGTGGTCCTAGGGGGTTATGCACACTTGTGGGGTCTGTGTGTGGTCCTAGGGGGTTATGCACACTTGTGGGGTCTGTGTGTGCTCCTAGGGGTTAATGCACACTTGTGGGGTCTGTGTGTGCTCTTAGGGGGTTATGCACACTTGTGGGGTCTGTGTGTGCTCCTAGAGGGTTATGCACACTTGTGGGGTCTGTGTGTGCTCCTTGGGGGTTATGCATGGTTGTGGGGTCTGTGTGCTCCTAGCGGGTTAATGCACCCTTGTGGGGTCTGTGTGTGCTCCTAGGGGGTTATGCACACTTGTGGGGTTTGTGTGTGCTCCCAGGGGGTTATGCACGGTTGTGGGGTCTGTGTGTGCTCCTAGGGGTTCATATATGTTTGAGGAAAAGGTGCGTGTTAAATGGGTGTGGCTTAAAATGGGTGTGATTTTAAAATTGGGTGTGGTTTAAAAATGGGTGTGGTTTTCCTACACACAAACACAGAACCTGTTGTTAAATATTTAAATCCCACCCCTGCTGTAGACTGATACTCTGTAGGACCTTTCACTTCAATTATTGCTACAAGTCTTTTGGAGTCTGTCTCTACCAGCTTTGCACATCTAGAGGCTGAACATTTTGCCCATTCTCCTTTGCAAATAAACTGTAGCTCAGTGAGATTGGACAGAGAGCGTATGTGAACTGCAATTTTCAAGTCTTCCGATTTTGCCCTGTATTTAGCTGCATCCATCTTCCCAACAATTACAGCAGGACAACGACCCTAAACACTGATAGAGCTACAGTGTACATTTTCTGTAATTTGCTACCTAACAACCTGAAATTTCACTGTTTTTTTTAGGGTCTGCATCAGTTCATGTAAAGAACATGAATACAAATGTGAATATTTGGTTTTCTTTTTATTGTGAAAAAACAACAAATAGGACAAAATAACTGATAACTTCAGTGTGCATAACTATTAACCCCCCTAAAGTCAGTACTTTCTAAAGACTTAAGGGTATGCCACACTAAGCGAGATCGCTAGCGAGATCGCGCAAGCGACAGCGATTTTATGACGCAGCAGCGACATCGTTAGCGACGTCACTGTATGTGACATGTAGCAGCGATGTGGCCCCCGCTGCCATGTCGCTGATCGTGCACGAACGGTTTGGGCCGTATTTTGATCGTTGGCGTCCCGCTGGTGAGCCTGAATCGCTGTGTTTGGCACCTTTTGTGAACAATGTGCGACCTCGTTGACGACTCATATTTCAGCAGCGCAAGCGGGACTGGGTTTTCTTTAGTAACGCCCTTCAGCTCCGATTGGTGGCCACAACATCACCTCAGCAATATTAACTGCGCCCCCATCCATTGTTCCAGAGCGCCTTGTGGATGACTCCAACGTTCTTAAAACGTTCTTAAAAAAAATTTAAAATTAAATGTGACAAAAAAAAAATACCTACCTTACAAGACTTGTTTGTGATCCTGAAAAAAAAAAAAAAACGCGGGAAACGCAATAGCGCCACAAACTGGATCGCAGAAAATATATATAAAAATAAATAACGGCACAGACTGGATCACAGCAAATGCAATAGAGGCACAGACTGGATCGCAGAAAAAAAAAAAGTTCAATAACGGCACAGACTGGATTGCAGCAAACGCAATAGTGGCACAGACTGGATCGCAGTAGCTGCAAAGAAGGCTAGCAGGACGCAGTATGGAACGATGCTGGAGATTTGAATGAACCGCTTCCGCTCGAGAGCAATGGAAAGGAGCGCTAATACGTCGTCTTTTATGACGCGGTCATCCAATCACAAAGCGAGAGAGCTGTGACATAAACAGTCATGACATATAGTGACCACCAATCTGTGCTGAGGGGCGTGGAAAAGGTTTCACTCAATCACGCCTATCGAGGTCGTGATCTTTAACAATACATGCTGTGTGGCGCGTCCTAACGACCGCCGAAGTCGTTATACAGATCGCTGATCGCTGATGCGTCGTTGATGAGATCTTCCTGTTTGGAAGCTACTAGCGACCTTATAGCGATCACACCAACAATCTCGTTAGCTTTTGTCGTTGTCGTGATCGCTAGTGCGATCGCTTAGTGTGGCATACCCTTTATTTTGCGGCAATTACAGCTGCAGATTGCTTTGGATTAGTCTCTATAAACCTTCCACATCTTGCCACTGGGATTTTAGCACATTCCTCAAGGTAAAACTGCCCCAACGTCTTCAAGTTAGATGGTTTCCTCTGGTGAACAATCTTCAAGTCTGACCACAGATTCTTAATTGGATTAAGGTCTGGGCTTTCACTAGGCCACTCCAAACATTTACATGTTTCCCCTTAATACACTCAAGTGTTGCTTTAGCAGCATTCTTTGGGACATTGCCTTGTTAAAAGGTGAACCTCCTTCCTAGTTTCAAATCACTGACAGATTGAAACTGTTTTTTCTCAAGAATATCCCTGTACAGTATTTAACACCATCCATCTTCCCCTCGACTTGGACCATTTCTCTGTCCTTGTTGCCAAAAAAAATTTCCACAGCATGATGCTGCTGCTGCCACCACGTGTTGATTTGGCATCAGAAATAACATTTATCTTGATGGCCAAAAAGTTCAGTTTTGGTCTCATCTGACCACAGCACCTTCCTTCATACATTTGGGGAGTCTCCCACATGTCTTTTTGTAACCACAAAACAAGCCTTACAATTTTTGTGTGTAAGTAAAGGTCTTTTTCTGCCCACTGTTTCATAATGGCCACCTCTATGGTGTGTATGGCTTATTGTGTTCATATGGTCAGATATGCCAGTCTCTGCTTGGGAACTCTGCAACTACTTCAGGATTACCTTTGGTCTCTGCCTCTCTGATAAATGCCCTCCTTGCTCGGGCTGAGAGTTTTGGTGGTCTCTTGGCAGGTTTGTTGTGGTACCATGTTTCTTCCATTTGATTATAATGGATTTGATGGTGCTCCAAGGGATCATCAGAGATTGGAATAATTGTTTATAACCCAACCCTGACTTGTGCTTCTCACGAACTTTGTCCCTGACGTATTTGGAGATCTCCTTGGTCTTCATGGTGTTGATTGTTTGGTTAGTGGTGCCTCTTGCTTAATGGTGTTACTGCCTCTATAGCTTTTCAGAAAAGGTACGTATATACTGACAGACCAGGTGACAGATTGCACACAGGTGGACTTCCTTTCACTAAGCATGTGACTTATGAAGGTAATTGCTTGCACCATAAATTTCTGGGGCTTCATAGCAAAAGGAGTGAATTCTTATGCACATGCCAATTTATAGATATTTGATCAAATAAATATAATTTATGCCTATATTTTTCTCACTTCACTTCACCAACTTAGACTATTTAGTGTTGATGCATCACACACAAATCGGATTACAAAAATATTTAAACACAGGTTGTAATGCAACAAAATTGGTAGTAAGGAAATAGGTAAAAAGGGGGTGAATACTTGTGCAAGCCACTGTACATTGGAATGGTTGAGATCAAAGCTTATTCATTTGAATGGCTCAATCAAATTCCATTGAGAATCTGTGAAAAGACTTGAAAATTGCTGTTCATATATGTGTGGGGCGCACGCATCCCATAAAGCAAAGCATCACAGAAGCTAAGCATCATGTGAACGGCAGTTATCCATGGCAAGGAATTAACATTCATCTTCTCTCTTCACACAGGTACGCACTCCATTCATTACTAGCAAACAGCTGAATGGTACAATCCCCACCTCTGCTTGCTGGCTGTCTTTCCTGCTGCAATGTATCCTAATGGTACGCACTCCATTCATTACTAGCAAGCAGCTGAATGGTACAATCCCCACCTCTGCTGGCTGTCTTTCCTGCTGCAATATATCCTAATGGTACGCACTCCATTTATTACTAGCAAGCAGCTGAATGGTCCAATCCCCACCTCTGCTGGCTGTCTTTCCTGCTGCAATATATCCTAATGGTACACACTCCATACATTACTAGCAAGCAGCTGAATGGTACAATCCCCACCTCTGCTTGCTGACTGTCTTTCCTGCTGCAATATATCCTAATGGTACGCACTCCATTCATTACTAGCAAGCAGCTGAATGGTACAATCCCCACCTTGCTGCTGTCTTTCTGCGCAATATTCCTAATGGTACGCACCATATTACTGAGCAGCGAATGTACATCATGCTGGTGCTCTGCTGCATATATCCAATGGTACGCACTTCATACTTGCTTGCTGTCATCTGCTGCTTTATTACCCCATTTTTGCTACATATTTTAATTTGTTGCCTGCTAAAGCTTTGGTATAATTAATTTTTGCACTGTATTTAATTTACTGTATTAACTGTGTTATATCTGTGACTGAGGCCTCTCCAGATCTTATCAGGTGGAAGGTGCTATAGCATATAGATGTAGCTAGGTCTAGTGCCTTTGATCATCTAACCACCCCCTGGTGTGCTGGCCCCAGCTGCCAAATTATTCCACACCAGCTCCCACAATCCCTCTCTCCTTTCCCTGTAGTGCGGGCTATATATTTAGTAGCATTCTAAGGGGTGCACGCAGTGTGGGGTGCACACATCCCATAAAGCAAAACATCACAGAAGCTAAGCATCATGTGATGGCAGTTATCCATGGCAAGGAATTAACATTCATCTTCTCTCTTCACATAGATACGCACTCCATTCATTACTAGCAAGCAGCTGAATGGTACAATCCCCACCTCTGCTTGCTGGCTGTCTTTCCTGCTGCAATATATCCTAATGGTACGCACTCCATTTATTACTTGCAAGCAGCTGAATGGTACAATCCCCACCTCTGCTGGCTGTCTTTCTTGCTGCAATATATCCTAATGGTACGCACTCCATTCATTACTAGCAAGCAGCTGAATGGTACAATCCCCACCTCTGCTTGCTGGCTGTCTTTCCTGCTGCAATATATCCTAATGGTACGCACTCCATTCATTACTAGCAAGCAGCTGAATGGTACAATCCCCACCTCTGCTGGCTGTCTTTCCTGCTGCAATATATCCTAATGGTACGCACTCCATTTATTACTAGCAAGCAGCTGAATGGTCCAATCCCCACCTCTGCTGGCTGTCTTTCCTGCTGCAATATATCCTAATGGTACGCACTCCATACATTACTAGCAAGCAGCTGAATGGTACAATCCCCACCTCTGCTTGCTGGCTGTCTTTCCTGCTGCAATATATCCTAATGGTACGCACTCCATTCATTACTAGCAAGCAGCTGAATGGTACAATCCCCACCTCTGCTGGCTGTCTTTCCTGCTGCAATATATCCTAATGGTACGCACTCCATTTATTACTAGCAAGCAGCTGAATGGTACAATCCCCACCTCTGCTGGCTGTCTTTCCTGCTGCAATATATCCTAATGGTACGCACTTCATACTTCTGCTTGCTGTCATCTGCTGCTTTACCATTTTGCTACATATTTTAATGTGCCTGCTAAAGCTTTGGTATAATTAATTTGTTGCACTGTATTTAATACTTACTGTGTTATATCTGTGACTGAGGCCTCTCCAGATCTTATCAGGTGGAAGGTGCTATAGTATATAGATGTAGCCAGGTCTAGTGCCTTTGATCATCTAACCACCCCTTGGTGTGCTGGCCCCAGCTGCCAAATTATTCCACACCAGCTCCCACAATCCCTCTCTCCTTTCCCTGTAGTGTGGGCTATATATTTAGTAGTGCACGCAGTGTGGGGCGCACACATCCCATAAAGCAAAGCATCACAGAAGCTAAGCATCATATGAATGGCAGTTATCCATGGCAAGGAATTAACATTCATTTCTCTCTTCACACAGATACGCACTCCATTCATTACTAGCAAGCAGCTGAATGGTACAATCCCCACCTCTGCTTGCTGGCTGTCTTTCCTGCTGCAATATATCCTAATGGTACGCACTCCATTCATTACTAGCAAGCAGCTGAATGGTACAATCCCCACCTCTGCTGGCTGTCTTTCCTGCTGCAATATATCCTAATGGTACGCACTCCATTCATTACTAGCAAGCAGCTGAATGGTACAATCCCCACCTCTGCTTGCTGGCTGTCTTTCCTGCTGCAATATATCCTAATGGTACGCACTCCATTCATTACTAGCAAGCAGCTGAATGGTACAATCCCCACCTCTGCTGGCTGTCTTTCCTGCTGCAATATATCCTAATGGTACGCACTCCATTAATTATTAGCAAGCAGCTGAATGGTACAATCCCCACCTCTGCTGGCTGTCTTTCCTGCTGTAATATTTCCTAATGGTACGCACTCCATTCATTACTAGCAAGCAGCTGAATGGTACAATCCCCACGTCTGCTGGCTGTCTTTCCTGCTGCAATATATACTAATGTTACGCACTCCATACTTCTGCTTGCTGTCATCTGCTGCTTTACCATTTTGCTACATATTTTAATGTGCCTTTTAAAGCTTTGGTATAATTAATTTGTTGCACTGTATTTAATACTTACTGTGTTATTTCTGTGACTGAGGCCTCTCCAGATCTTATCAGGTGGAAGGTGCTATAGCATATAGATGTAGCCAGGTCTAGTGCCTTTGATCATCTAACCACCCCCTGGTGTGCTGGCCCCAGCTGCCAAATTATCCCACACCAGCTCCCACAATCCCTCTCTCCTGTCCCTGTAGTGTGGGCTATATATTTAGTAGCATCCCATAAAGCAAAGCATCACAGAAGCTAAGCATCATGTGAACGGCAGTTATCCATGGCAGTTAATCAGGGCAGGAATCAGGTAACCCACACTGTGCTTTCCTTTTTAACCATGTGGTTTATTTCTCTCCTCCTGTGTTCACTTGCAATCCACATTCACCGCCCCATTCCCCCTTCATCACGACTCACACACATCAGCCCCTCTATACTTCCCTCTCCCATGTACCGCTACCATGCACTCCTTACCTTCTTGAAAAACCTCAGCCCATCTTGCCCAAACATATCGCAGAAAAACCCTACTTACAATTCCAACTACTTGCTCTTTATCTTCTTACTCCTGCTGATTTCAGGGGACATCTCCCCCCCAACCCTGGACCACCATCCCCCAACCTCAACCCCTACCCTACCTCATATCGAAACCATAATAATCTTATTAATATTACTTGCACTCCCTCATCTCCCTCTTTTAATTGTGCCCTCTGGAATCCACAGTCTGTATGTCACAAGCTTCACAACAACTTTCTGAACAACTCTCTTAATCTGTTGGCCCTCACTGAAACTTGGATTCAGGATTCTGACAGTGTCTCCCCTGTTTCCATTTCCTATGGTGGCTTACAGTTCTCCCATTCCCCCAGACCCGCAAACAGACATGGTTGTGGAGTCGGCATACTCCTGTCCCCACAATGCGCTTTCCAGGTCATCCCCCCAATTCCATCACTCTCATTCCCTTCTTTTGATGTCCACACCATCAGGCTCTTCCGTCCCCTCTCCCTCAGAGTAGCGGTCATGTATCCGTCCCAAGGCTCACCCACCCGGTTCCTTGACCACTTCTCAGCCTGGCTGCCGCACTTCATGTCCTCAGAACTACCAACCCTTATCCTTGGACACTTCAACATCCCCATTAACAGCCCTACTTCCACATCTGCATCTCAACTTCTATCGCTAACACTTCTCTAGGCCTCTCACGGCTTTCATCCTCTGAGACGCACAAGGACGTAACACCCTTGACCTGGTCTTTGTCTGGCTCTGTTCAGTCTCCCACCTAAATAACTCACCGCTTCCACTCTCTGACCACAATATTCTCTCCTTCATGCTCACAAATCCTCGACCACCCCAGCGCACTCCTACCGACCACACACTCAGAAATCTACATGCCATTAACCCTCAGACACTTTCAGACTCCCTACACTCATCACTGTCCCCAATCTCCTCTTTTTCTTGTCCTGATCTGGCTGTTCATCACTACAATGACACTCTTAGAAGCACCCTTGACCAAGTAGCGCCGCGCACCCTCAGAACTTCCAAACACACAGTAAAACAGCCCTGGCTCACATTGCAAACTCAACTTCTCCAGCGATGCTCTAGGAGTGCTGAACACCTTTGGAGAATAACCTGCACACCAGAAGACTTCATCCACTTTAAATTTATGTTAAGAACTTATATCGCTGCCCTTCACCTCGCCAAACAGACCTACTTCACCACCATGATCTCCTCACTAGCCAACAACCCCAAGAAACTTTTTGACACTTTTCACTCCCTTCTCAGGCCAAAAGCACAAGCCCCTGTCACAGACATTTGTGCTGATGACCTGGCCTCCCACTTTATAGAAAAAATAGATAATATCCGTCAGGAAATCTGCTCTCAACCATTAAGTGCTGTGACTCCCATCCCTCCCTGCATTTCCCCTGGCTCACTTTCCACATTTGATCCCATCACAGAAGAAGTCTCTAGACTCCTCTCTTCCTCTCGTCCGACTACATGCACTACCGACCCCTATTCCCTCACATCTCCTCCAGTCTCTCTCTCCAGTTGTCACAACTCACCTAACTACAATCTTTAATCTCTCACTCTCCTATGGCATTTTCCCATCTTCCTTCAAACACTCCATCATTACTCCATTACTAAAGAAACCCGCTCTCGACCCTTCCTGCACAAACAACTACAGACCAGTCTCCAATCTCCCTTTCATCTCTAAACTTTTGGAGCGCCTAGTCTACTCCCGCCTTACCTGTTACCTCTCCACTCACTCCCTCCTAGACCCTTCACAGTCCAGTTTCCGCCCCCTACATTCGACTGAAACTGCACTCATCAAAGTAACCAATGACCTTCTGACAGCAAAACGTAACGGTGACCACTCTCTGCTCATTCTTCTCGACCTTTCTGCAGCTTTCGACATGGTTGACCACCATCTACTACTCTCTAGGCTCCAGTCACTAGGCATTAAGGACACTGCTCTCTCCTGGTTCTCTTCCTATCTTTCTGACCGCTCCTTCAGTGTTTTGTTCTCTGGCTCCACGTTATCTCCTCTTCTTCTCGCTGTTGGGGTACCTCAGGGCTCAGTCCTTGGCCCCCTTCTCTTCTCTCTCTACACGGCCCCAATTGGACAGACCATCAGCAGATTTTGCTTTTAGTACCATCTTTATGCTGATGACACACAACTATACACGTCATCCCCTGACCTTACCCCTGCTGTACTACAGAACGCCCCTGACTGTCTGTCCGCAGTCTCCAACATCATGTCCGTTCTCTATCTGAAGCTCAACCTCTCAAAAACTGAACTTCTTCTGCTCCCGCCATCTACTAACCTCCCTAAATTTGACATTTCTCCGAGGGCAGCATCATAATAACACCCCGGCAGCAGGCTCGCTGTCTGGGTGTTATGTTTGACACCAATTTCTCCTTCACCTCCCACATACAATCTCTTGCCTGCTCTTGCTGCCTACACCTAAAGAACATCTCCAGAATCCACCCTTTTCTCACCATGGAAGCAACAAAAACCCTCACTGTAGCATTGATCCACTCCCACCTAGACTACTGCAATGCTCTATTACTTGGCCTCCCCGTTACTCGACTATCCCCTCTCCAGTCCATACTGAATGCAGCAGCCAGGGTCATCCATCTGGCTAATCGGTACTCGGACGCGTCCGCTCTTCGCCAGTCCTTACATTGGCTGCCCATTCATTATAGGATCCAATTCAAAGTACTTATTCTCACCCACAAAGCTCTTCACAGTGCAGCACCCCTCTACATCTCCTCCCTCATTTCTATCCATCGGCCTAACCGACTGCTGCACTCTGCAAATGACTTTCGACTAACCTCTGCACTAATCCGTACCTCCCACTCCTGACTCCAAGACTTCTCCCGCGCTGCGCCAATCCTCTGGAATGCTCTACCCCAAGAAATTAGGACTATCCACAATTTGCATGGTTTCAGGCGCTCCCTCAAAACGCATTTGTTCAGAGCGGCCTATCATGTTCACTAATCAAAGTCATTCTATGTGTAAGTGTGTGCGTAGCCCATTCACTATCTCCATCCCTCCCTCACTCCCTCCCTCAAGATGGCTGGACCATCATTGTAAATACACCATTGTATATACACACCTGTACTTTGTATCTCCCCCACCTCATTGTAGATTGTAAGCTCTCACGTGCAGGGTCATCTCATCTTATTTTGCTTTAATTATTGTATTGTTAACGTTGCTACTTATGACTTGTGTTTTGAAACTGTTAAACTGTAAAGCGCTGCGGAATATGTTGGCGCTATATAAATAAAAATTATTATCATTATGTCTCCATCCAATCTCACTTAGCTACAGCGAGTTTGAACAGAAGAATGGGCAAATAGTTCAGACTCTAGATGTGCAAGGATGATAGAGACATACTCCAAAAGACTTGCAGCAGTAATTGCAGTGAAAGGTGGCCCAACAAAGTATTGACTCAGTGGGGCTGAATACAAATGCATGTCACAATTTTCAGATTTATATTTTTAAAATATTTAGAAAACCATGTATGATTTGCTTTACAATTCACAAATACTTGCTACTTCATGTAGGTATAACACTTAAAATCCCAATAAAATAAATTTAAGTTTGTGGGTGTAATGTGAAAAGATTGATGGGGTATCAATACTTTTTCAAGGTACTGTATATACTGTACATATATATACTGGTGCTTCTCACAAAATTAGAATATCATCAAAAAGTTAATTTATTTCAGTTGTTCAATACAAAAAGTGAAACTCATAAATTATATAGTCATTACAAACAGAGTGATGTATTTCAAGTGTTTATTTCTGTTAATGTTGATGATTATGACTTACAGCCAATGAAAACCAAAAAGTCATTATCTCAGTAAATTAGAATACTTTATAACACCAGCTTGAAAAATGATTTTAAAATCCAAAATGTTGGCCTACTGAAATGTATATTCAGTAAATGCACTCAATACTTGGTCTGGACTCCTTTTGCATCAATTACTGCATCAATGCGGCGTGGCATGGAGGCGATCAGCCTGTGGCACTGCTGAGGTGTTATGGAAGCCCAGGTTGCTTTGATAGCAGCCTTCAGCTCGTCTGCATTGCTGGGTCTGGTGTCTCTCATCTTGACAATACCTCATAGATTCTCTATGGGGTTAAGGTCAGATGAGTTTGCTGGCCAATCAAGCACAGGGACACTGTTGTTTTTAAACCAGGAATTGGTACTTTTGGCAGTGTGGACAGGTGCCAAGTACTGCTGGAGAATGAAATTTCCATCTCCAAAAAGTTTGTCAGCAGAGGGAAGCATGAAGTGCTCTAAAATTTCCTGGTAGATGGCTGCGCTGACTTTGGTCTTGATAAAACACAGTGGACCTACACCAGCAGATGACATGGCTCCCGAAACCATCATTGCTTGTGGAAACTTCACACTAGACCTTGGAAATCAAGAAATCAAGGTCCCAGAGTCTGGAGGAAGAGTGGAGAGACAGACAATCCAAGCTGCTTGAGGTCTAGTGTGAAGTTGTCCGGTACGAACTCCGAACTTTTAAATTCGGGTTC
Organism: Oophaga sylvatica; assembly: GCA_033576555.1. Lineage (NCBI taxonomy): Eukaryota > Metazoa > Chordata > Amphibia > Anura > Dendrobatidae > Oophaga > Oophaga sylvatica. The sequence goes on along the minus strand of JARQOD010000005.1, from coordinate 443,921,925 downwards.
GTTCATCTCCAACTTCATCACTGTTTGTATGCCATAACCAGGACTGGAACTAAGAGAGAAAACTATAATTGCAAGATTGACACCTGTTTTGTGTTTTGGAGACAATCCTGGTTTTAGCATACAAATATTGATGAAATATTGATAAATACTGATGTGTGAATGAGGCCTTATTTAGTCAATGCTACTGTTACTAGTGTGAAAGATTATATACCGGTAATTTTCAAAATTGTAGCAAGAATGAATGTTCTAATGTATTGATATACAGTACGTGCATGCAGCTAGTTGGTTTTCTTTGCTCTCTGCTTCAGAAGAATGTTTTCCCACTGATCATATACTTTCAGTGGGCATATATCTTGATGTCTGGCTTTGTAAACATATATTTGATTCCCAAGAAACACTGAGTTTAAAATAGCTGTTTTCAAACAGTCTGATCTCTGATTTTTGGCTGCTTTTACATATGAGGTTAAACTGCAATTTGGTTATAAGCCAAAATAAAGATGTGCTCTACCTTCCCAGAGCAAGAGGATTTCCCAGCCTCAGATGCTGTGGGAAATCTGTGGAATCCAGATGCATAACGTGTGCCTCCATGCATTCCACAGCAATATCCCAGAAAACACAATATTTTACTCCAAAGTGCTAGTTTTCACATGAGAACAGGTAAGATTGTTACTGGGGAAGATGAAAAAAAATCAGAAGCTGTAATTGGCAAAATACTAATTATCATCAGTGAACAAAGATGAATTGTAATTATAAACAGTAATAAATATATATCTGAGACTTCCTTAACACATAGGCATCATTTAATTCCTCCATGCAAGAAATATAAGCAAAAATTGCTTATCAAAAAGGGAATTAACAACCAATATACAACAGTTTTATTGTTATGTACTCCAGGAAAACGGTGTACTCCCTTAATGACCGTCTATACGCATTAAAATGGCAGCCACTAAGGGGCCTTATTCCCTCATCATCATTTTAAAACGGTGAATGGGAATAAGGGTATAGCGCCCCCCCAGAATCTGAAAATCTCCAGGTTCTTTGCTACCAGAAGGTAGCTGAGACCCTTGAGAACATGATCATGGGGCAGATTTTCCGGTCCCCGATCACGTGATCAAAGTTATTCAATGAATAATGGTGATCAAGCAAAAAAAAAGTGTGTTGGCTATGAAAATCATTTCTTTCTCTTCTGGCATGATAAACATGTCAGATGAGAGAGAAATTATGTCTCCAAGCCTGTCGATACCTCTGCCAACCCCCAAGCCTTTCTGCTCTGTCCCTCTGCCTCCTCTTCCTGAAAAAAAATGGCGAGCGCATGCACAGTGCACTCACCGTGATCTCCTGGCTGGGACTCAGCAACAGCAGGGATTTTTCCAGTTGGTTCCATTTGATCACTGTGATATCACACTGATGTAAGGCCAATAGTTAGCAAATCATCCCCCCATGTTTAATTTATAATTTTTATAATTTTTTTTTTCTTTCTTTACCGTTAGGATTGGAGATAGGTTTGGGCTAATGGTTAGGGTTGGGCCAAGAGTTGGGTTTAGAGTTGTTGTTTTTTTAAAAGTTAAAATAAATGATGACAATATGACAACTAGTGTTGACCGCAAGTGCTTGCTACCAAAGATGAGTGAATTTGTTCAGATTTTCTCCCCGAATTTGATTTTGATATATTCGGGCCATATTCGAACACTATTCGCGCCGAATGTATGTCTTATGATCGGTTCCGAACATATTCGGTAATTTTTACTCCTATTGACTCGAATCTCTAATGACGTTCGGATGTGTTTGACGAATATTACAAAAACAATATTCGAGTCCTATCATATTCAGAACGGAATCTGAACAAATTCACTCATCTCTACTTGCTACTCGAGTTTGCGTTGAGTGCTTGGGTATGCTCCGAGTATCAGCTGCCATACACGGGCAATCTTCACATGTTTTTTGGCTAACAGCCGCAAAACCTGCGAGGCTGGAACTCGAGCATGTCACTCGAGCACCCGGTATACTCAGTGCATACCTGAGCACCAGATGCAAACTCGAGTACTAGTGAGCACTTACGCTCAACACTACTGATGACATATTCCATATGACAACCTCATTTTATAAAATTCTGTGTAGTACCTGTGGGTTCAAAATCCTCACTATACCCCTGGATAAAATCTTTCAGGGATGTAGTTTACAAAATGGAGTCACCTGGGGGGGGAGTTTCCACTAATTAGGTACATCAGGGGCTCTCCAAACATAGCATACGCTCTCAATTCTACCTATTTTTGCGTTAAAAAAGTCAATTGGTGCTGCTTCTCTTGCAAGCCCTGAAATGTGCCCAAATAACAGTATTCCCCCACATAATGGGTATTGGCATACTCAGAAGAAATTGCACAACAATTTTTGGGGTTAATTTTTTCCTGTTACCCTTGTGAATGTAAAAAATTTGGGGCTAAAGTAACATTGTTGTGAAAAAAAGTAAAATGTTCATGTTTTCCTTCCACATTCCAAAAATTTTTGTGAAGCACCTGAAGGGCTAATAAACTTCTTGAATGTGGTTTTGAAGACTTGGAGGTGTACAGTTTTTAGAATGGTGCCACTTTAGGGTATTTTCTGTTATATAGGCACTTCAAATGTGATGTGGTACCTGAAAAAAATGGGTTTGTAAATTTTGTTGGAAAAAACAAGAAATTGCTGATCAACTTTGAACCTAACCAAAAAATTGTGTTTTAAAAATGATGCAGATGTAAAGTAGACATATGGGAAATGTTATTTATTAATTATTTTGTGTGGATTAACTACTGCGCAGTGACTCACTGGCACCTGTGCAGAAGAAGGATGAAGACATTGCCCATAGAAGGGCGGATAAGGTTTGGATATTAGCGTAAGTGCAGGGCGCAGGACCATGGCGCCACAGCTGCAATTCACAGGGCAATGTGACATGTATGTGAGGTGGGTAGTATGATAATGAAGAAAGGAGGCAGATATTTCTTCCAGGCACCACATGCCCAGAAGCCTGGAAGAAATCATTAACATAAAAGATTAAAACTAATTTTCTCAACAACTAGACCACAGCTATGAGGCATACAGGTAAGACTATTTTAACCATTACATTACCTGTATGCCTATAGTAATAGCTTAAAAGCGTCCCAGGGGGTCACAGACTCCCTTTAAGTCTATAGTACAATATAAAATGCACTACACATAAAAACATTTTTTAGGTATTTCTTGCATTTTTCAAAATGGAACACCTTTTAGAGATTCCAATTTTCTAATAAGCACTTCTATAGGAATAAAAAAATATAAATAAAAAAATGCCTTTAAAATGCCAAAAAGCACAATGGCCCTAATTCATCAATCAGCTTTTGCCAGAATTCTGATGTAAAACTATTTGAACTGTACAAATTTTTTACGCGACTTGAAGAAAACTTTTGTTACTTTTATTATCTTTACACTTGTCCTGGTCCGCTCCATTCACTTTTTGAAAATGGGTGGTGCTTAGGTGGGAGTGTGGCCGAGCACGGCTGGCAAATCCAACATAATTTACACCAGGGTTCCCCAACTCCCGTCCTCAAGGCCCACCAACAGGTCATGTTTTCAGGATTTCCTTAGTATTGCCCAGGTGATAATTGCATCACCTGTGCAATAAAAAGGAAATCCTGAAAACATGACCTGTTGGTGGGCCTTGAGGACTGGAGTTGGGGAACCCTGATTTACACCAAAAAGATGGTGTAAACTACAACAGAAATGTACTCAGCACACAGTACACAGCAGCTGGAAGATGCACCATATTCATTAAGAGGTGCACTCCGTTTAATGAATTTGGTGCATCTTACTGCAGCGCACTACTGATCAAGACTGATGTGCAAAATGCCCGTCTTGATGAATTGGGGCCAGAGTGTTTTATAAGGTAAAAAAAAATCTAAGTGTAAAGAAATGTGAAAAAGCTATCTAGGGAGGGAACTGACACATTTGTACAAACATATGAATAACCAATACAAAAATGCCCTTGATTCAATTGAGTGGTTGCTCAAACTAAAGAAAAAAGGTTCAGCCTCAAGAGATACCATAGCTTCTTTACACTTTGAAGCTATTAGTCACCCCAGAAATGGCTGTAGCTGAAACAGTTGATAATCAAAGGGTTGGTCGATATTTTGTATTCAGGAGTGCACCACCCAGCCATCTGACTTCATGTTTGTTTGAGGAGAAAGTTCCTGATTGACTGTTCGGTCCAGCAGTATAGTCTCGCCCAAAGCGTGCATGTAAGAACTGTGCATATTTGGCCACCACTTCTAGACTGCAGCAGTGGCAGGTCCCCCACGCAACAGCAACAACAAAAAGTTATTGAAGGAGAATACTAATATTTTTTTATAAATGGTAAATTTGGGGCAGCACAGTGGCTCAGTTGTTAGCACTGCAGCCTTGCAGCGCTGGAGTCCTGGGTTCAAATCCCACCAAGAACAACATCTGCAAGGAGTTTGTATGTTCTCTCCGTGTTTGCGTGGGTTTCCTCCCACATTCCAAAGACATACTGATAGGGAATTTAGATTGTGATAATGACAATGATAATGTGTGCAAACTGTAAAGCGCTGCAGAATATGTTAGCGCTATATAAAAATAAAGATTAGTATTTCATTATTATTAACTTGGAAATATGGTTGTTTTTATGAGCACTACTAATACCCAACATTGAAGCTACGAATAAAGCTTTAAAGTGGTTCTCCAGGAATGAGATAAAATATCATTGCTGATATAATTCACACTGCAGCCCGTCCTAGTCACGTGCACACTGAATACATACAGCTCCAAAAACGCGATTCTCCATTGACTTGAGCTGTATCACACACACAGTACCTCAATCAGCTGGGAGCAAGGCTGTGATATGTGAAGAAATATATCTCTTCCTCCCCGAGCACAAAGGGGAAGTGGGTTTTCTCCTGCTTCATGCTCCTGGGCAGCTAACTCCGACTGAGGTATATTTGATAGAGCTCTTATTAGTTGAGACACAGGTCTCAGGACCTGTAAGTCTACAGTCTGCAGCTTGTCCTGAAAGGTGACTAGGACAGGCTACAGTTTAAATTACATCAAGGATGCCATTTTACCTAATTCTTGAAGAAAACCTTATGTTTATCAAGATATACAATTATGTCATCAATTCGTTGTCCATTCATCACCCGATGTCCAAACGGTTTTATAATTTTAATTTTTTCAGCCAGATTGGCTCATGTCTTATGATTTTTTTTTCCTTTTACTAGATTAGTATAGGAAAACAAAATGTTTTTTTTTCCTAAAATTCTTTGACTAATCCCTGCCCCTATGCTACATCAAGAACCTCTCTCATTCCCTGGTTGAACATAATGGTCATATATTGTTTTTCAACCATATTAACTTTGTGACTACTGAACATTTTGACTCAAGGCTGAGATGGCAATGGTTCCATCCATCTCTGAATACTGGAGGTTGTGCTACAAAAAATGAGGAGAGAGTCTGAAATAAGTTGTTTCTGTAACTCCCACTAGTTCTGTAACTCCCACCATCGGAGTTAAAACAACAGCGTAGATTCTCCACACTGTCTACACAGCTCCACCTCCAGATTTTGGGTCCTCAGCTAATGGGTTATTCCTTGCTCAGTCGAGGGGTTAAAAGCATATTTAAAGATCATATGTCCAGGAGGGAAAAATTTCTAGAGGGGTTGTCACATAAACAGCAATTATGACCTATCCATAGGATAGATGATAATGTATGATTGTTTGGGGTCTGACTGCTGGGGCCCCCATTCATGCTAGAATGGGGTACCCAGAGCCCCTTGTGTGAATGAAGAATTAGTAAGCATGTGTGATCACTGACTCTTTAACCCCTATAGGCAGTTAATGCAGCAGTAATCCGTATGCTCACTAATACTTTATACATACAGAGAACATGGGATCCCAATTTTTAAGATCTCTGGTGGTTCTTGCAATATGACCCTCATAATTCAAACATTGACTAGCTATCCTATGGAAAAATGTGCCAGAGGGTATATGTTCCTGTGTCGACCCGCCACCACAATTGTGGGTTACCAGGGCAATGGGGTACTCAGAGCCGAGCCCGTAGAAGTCTATGGGGATTTGTCACAGGTAGCGGTGGCTCGGTCTGTGGCCCTGGCGGTCTGGCGTATGTTGGGGATATATTTACAGGGGATAGGTTTATATACAGTTCGTGACGCCACCTGTAGTCTTCTGGTAATTTATACCAGCGCTGCTGTAGATCTCTGAGGGGATGGTGATGCAGCTAGATGTCGGGTCCCCTACAGGTGGGACTCTTCCCTCAGGTCGGTAGTTAGGTAGGGATTGTGCAGGCATGCAATAATAACTCAGTCTCACACGGTCAGCGTCTTTCCATACCTTTACTTGCAAGATGATAAGGCAGGTCCCAGGGAGGCTGATCCAAGGAGAGTGTATCTTGAGACAGCAGCTGGACAAGTTAGGGGCCTCCTTTACTTCCAATACAACGAGTACAACCAGCCTGAAGCGTAGTTCCCTCAAAATCTCCAGCTAATCTATAGCTGTACCGCCCAGTCAGCTTTGTGTTAGGAGCCTTCCTGCGAAGAAGCTGAATTCTTATCTTGTCGTGCACTGACTCAAAGTCTTCACTTCCCCTGACCCCAGTTACGTACTGACTATAAGGGGCTTGTTTGCCGCGACCTAAGGTCCGGTAAATTCCTGGTTTTCTTATCACTATGCTTGAAACAGTAGTGATCCTTCGGTCCCCAGTGACCGGTAGCAATGTGCAGGACTTCTTCAATCCGTAAGCACTATTCCAATAAACCACTGTGCCTTTCGCCTTGTCCTCGCTGGTAACATAAGCACTCACACTAGCCAAGGGTCGAGTAGTCACTTCTTTCTTTTCCTTCACTTCAAAGTTAGTTACAGATGCTCAGTTATCAATAGGCAGGAGCACGTCTCTGAACCTTACACCGTCCTTTAGACAGGATGCTGAAGACTTTCTGCACTAAACTTCTTCTTTCCTTCCAGTGTATGCTGATGAGGTACAGCTCTGACTAGGCTAAGGTGAATTAAAACACCTATACTAGACTCCACTTTCCGAACTGGTGATAGAGCAATCTGGACTGCTTCCTCCCTCCAGGCGTCCTCTCTCTCTGAAGTCCAGACACAGACTGACTAAATCACTCCAACACATACCACACTGACCACTCCCTCAAGAGTAAACTCCACTACCCTAAGGGTGTGTCTAGTATATGTTGAGTGAATGAATATTTAGCATTAAACTGCTGTCTCGCCACACACTCTCCAGGGTACTGCGTGTGCCTAACACCAGGGCTACACATTCCCACATAGTGTAAATGCACGGACTTTCCACCTGCGTTTTATGGTAGCAAGAATGTTGTGACATTTTTAGAAATCTTTTAGAATATTCAGAGCATAAACTGAGTAGCTAAGTGGATTTGAAATCCATAGCATGTTATTTATCCTGCAGCTGTGAAATTTCACCCTTTGCACCATTTTTTCTAGATATCTGCAGGGAAAAATACTGCTGCAGGGTTCAATGTGTGATTTGTTCTCCAGAAAGTCCTACAGTAGGAAAATACTCTATGGGTATCTTGACACTATGTCTTTTTCCAGAAGTTAACCCCTTCATGACCTTGCCATTTTTTGCAATTCTGACCAGTGTCCCTTTATGAGGTAATAACTCAGGAACGCTTCAACGGATCCTAGCGATTCTGAGATTGTTTTTTCGTGACATATTGGGCTTCATGTTAGTGGTAAATTTAGGTCGATAATTTTTGCATTTATTTGTGAAAAAAATGGAAATTTGGCGAAAATTTTGAAAATTTCGCAATTTTCAAATTTTGAATTTTTATTCTGTTAAACCAGAGAGTTATGTGACAAAATAGTTAATAAATAACATTTCCCACTTGTCTTCTTTGCATCAGCACAATTTTGGAAGCAAAATTTTTTTTTTTTTAGGAAGTTATAAGGGTTAAAAGTTGACCAGCGATTTCTCAATTTTACAGCAAAATTTACAAAACCATCCATCCACCCTCGAGAATCCAATGGGTGGAACTCATGGACGACATACGTTACATGGAGGAGCTTAGGGCAGCCGATGCAGGGAGGTCTGAGTCCTATCTGCGAATGTGGAGTGAATAGGTGACATTTAGGGGCTCTCCGGAGTTCCGGGATTGGCTTTCTCGGGGCTGTTGAGGCTTCCAGGGGTACAAGTGGGTGGCGGTGAATAGACTTTCTGATGGATATGGGCAATGAGTGGCTGGGTGGACAGGCGAGAGTCGGACCTTTCTCTATCTTTGTTCTTCTATTGTCTTTTCTTCCTCTTCTCTTCTTTTTCCTTTTCTTTGGCTTTTGCTTTTCTTTACTCTTTTCAGTTTCTTCTTATATTTTCCTTTTATGGTGGATGCTGCCTCTCTCATTCTGTTCTTGAAGTTTATTAAAGCAAAGTGCCTGGGTATTGTGAACAATGTTCCTATGAGTTTACCAGAGCCCGGAATACTACTGAATGCTATGTTTCTAAACATTACTGTATAATTCGGTGCTGGAGGTTGTCTTGTGTTCTAGATGTACTTGCTCTGTTTCATTGTCGAGAGAGGTGCTGCACTATAACTGTTTACGCAACTTGTTTGTTGCCTTTTGTATTACATAAATGCTATAATAAAAACTATTTGAACCATAAATTTACAAAACCATTTTTTTAGGGACCACCTCACATTTGAAGACACTTTGAGGGGTCTATATGGTAGAAAATACCCAAAAGTGACACCATTATAAAAACTGCACCCCTCAAGCTACTCAAAACTACATTCAAGAAGATTATTAACCCTTCAGGTGCTTCACAGGACCTAAAGCAACGTGGAAGGAAAAAATGGACATTTTAATTTTTCCAACAAAAAATTTATTTTAGCATCAATTTTTTCATTTTTGCATGGGCAACAGGATAAAATGGATCCTAAAATTTGTTGGGCAATTTCTCCTGAGTACACAGATACTTCATATGTGGTCATAAACCACTGTTTGGGTGCACGGCAGGGCTCAGAAGGGAAGGAGCGCCATTTGATTTTTTGAATGGAAAATTAGCTCCAATCATTAGCGGACACCATGACGCATTTGAAGAGCCCCTGTGTGCCTAAACAATGAAAAAACCCCACATGTGACACCATTTTGGAAACTAGACCTCTTATGGAACTTATCTAGATGTGTTGTGAGCACTCTGAACCCCCAAGTGCTTCACAGAAGTTTATAACGCAGAGCAGTGAAAATAAAAAAATCATTTTTTTCCTCAAAAATTATTTTTCAGCCCGCTATTTTTTATTTTCACAAGGGTAATGTGTGGCCCAGCTGCGCAAGGCACACATGTCTCCTGGAAAATGCACAAGAAAGGTATTGTGAAGCCTGATATTCATTCACATCACACACTTCTCAACACTGCCACTAGAGGGCAACTTAGATTATTTAAGTAGTGTGACGTAGCAGTAGCCAGTGTAGTTTCCTGTCTCAGGACAGAGCAGTCTAGTCTTGGAGGGAGAGGAGATAAGACTGACATCTGAAGGAGCTCCTGTAGCTCACCTCATACAGAAGTGGAGGCTAGTAAGAGTGGACAAGTGAGGCACTCTAGCCTAGTCAGAGCTACTCCTAAACCTGTTACCTCAGCACAAGCTGCCTGTGTTCCTTAAGGACGTGGAAGGCGACTCTCAGAGCGTGCATTGAAATCAGTTGACAGAAGTTCCTGATAGCCACTTAAAGTGGGGTCTAAGAAGGAAAGAAGGAAAGGAATCACAGCAGTCACAACATCGAGTTAACTGAGAACAGGTCAGCGAGCGCTGGAAGGAAAGCTGACATTTACACCATTGCTACTCGTGCTTATGTTAAGGGCGAGAGCAGGGCGAAAGGCAAGTGGAGAAAGAGAGAAGTAAGTGATTCAGGTGACAGATCACCTTCACTTAGTAAACCGGACACCGGGGTCCGAAGCGTTGCTAGTGCTTCACGCCTAGTAATAAGAAACACCGGAGGCCTAGCTGGACTTCAGGTCACAGGAGGCAGCCCAATGTGTCGATACGTAACTGGAGTCAGGAGAACAGGAGTCTAGCGGGACGCTGCAGAAATAGACTTAGTTCTACCACAGAAAAGGCTCTACCACTATGTCGGCCGGGCGTAGTTGCTATTGAAAGAGTTAACTTGACTTCATGCAAGTTTGTACTCACATACACATTAAGGAGAAAGGAGGCCTTAAACCTGCTCAGCAATATCCCGAATGTGCATTCTCCAACCTGACCAGCTTCCCGGGACATACCTGCAACATTTACAAGTAAAGGTATGGAAAAAGACTGCATTGTGTGTGACTGACTTCTTATCTGCACCCTGCATCACCACCATAGACTTTGAGGGACCAGTCCCACCTGTGGGGGACTTAACACCTAGCTGCCATAACATCCCCTCAGAGATCTACCCTGCAGCGCTGGTCAATCAGATCAGAAACCACAGGTGGCATCACAAACTATAACTACAATCCCCTGTAAATATTCCCCCATTGTATGAGCGCCCAGGGCCACGGACCGAGCTCTGCTGCCAGTGACATCTCCCATAGACTTCCATGGGCTCGGTGCCGAGTACCCCATAGCCCTGGTACCCACACACCACTCCGTGTGTGCGACTCAGTAACAGGAGAAATGGACCACAAAAGTAGTTGTGCAATTTGTCCTGAGAACACCAATACCCCATATGTGGGGGGGAACCACTGTTTTAGCGCATGGGAGAGCTCAGAAGGGAAGGAGCGCCATTTTGGAATGCAGACTTGATGGAATGTTCTGCGGGTGTCATGTTGCGTTTGCAGAGCCCCTGATGTGCCTAAACAGTAGAAACCCCCCACAAGTGACCCCATTTTGGAAACTAGACCCCCCAAGGAGCTTATCTAGATGTGTAGTGAGCACTTTGAACCCCCAAGTGCTTCACAGAAGTTTATAAACGCAGAGCAGTGAAAATAAATCATTTTTGTTTCTCAAAAATGATTTTTTAGCCTATTTTTTTTATTTTCCCAAGGGTAACAGGATAAATTGGACACCAAAAGTTGTTGTCCAGTTTTTCCTGAGTACGCTGGTGTCCCATATGAGGGGGGAACCACTGTTTGGGTGCACAGCAGGGCTCAGAAGGGAAAGAGCGCCATTTGACTTTAATGGAAAATTAGCTCCAATCGTTAGCGGACACCATGTCGTGTTTGGAGAGCCACTGTGTGCCTAAACTTTGGAGCTCCCCCACAAATGACCCCATTTTGGAAACAAGACCCCCTAAGGAACTTATTTAGATGCACAGTGAGCACTTTGAACCCCCAGGTGCTATACAGAAGTTTATAACGCACAGCCCTGAAAATAAAAAAATCATTTTTTTTCTCAAAAAATCATTTTTTTAGCCCCCTATTTTTTATTTTCACAATGGTTACAGGAGAAATTGGACCCCAAAAGTTGTTGTACAGTTTGTCCTGAGTACGCTGGTACCCCATATGTGGGGGGTAACCACTGTTTGGACACACGTCAGTGCTCGGAAGGGATGTAGTGACGCTTTGAAATGCCGACTTGATGGAATGGTCTGCGGGCATCTTGTTACGTTTGCAGAGCCCCTGATGTGCCCAAACAGTTGAAACCAACCACAATTGACCCCATTCTGTAAACTAACCCCCAAGGAACTTATCCAGATGTGTGGTGAGCACCTTGAACCCCCACGTGCTTCACAGAAGTTTATAACGCAGAGCTGTAAAAACAAAAAATCATTTTTTTCCTCAAAAACTGATTTTTTTAACCCACAATTTTTTATTTTCACAAGGGTAACAGGAGAAATTGGACCCCAAAAGTTGTTGTACAGTTTGTCCTGAGTACACTGGTACCCCATATGTGGGAGAAAACTACTGTATGGGCACACGTCGGGGCTCGGAAGGGAAGTAGTGACGTTTTGAAATGCCGACTTGATGGAATGGTCTGCGGGCGTCATGTTACGTTTGCAGAGCCCATGATGTGCCTAAACAGTAGAAACCCCCCAAGTGACCCCATTTTGGAAACTAGATCCCCCAAGGAACTCCTCTAGATGTGTGGTGAGCACTTTGAATCTCCAAGTTCTTCACAGAAGTTTATAATGCAGAGCTGTGAAAATAAAAAATCTTTTTTTTTCCACAAAAATCATTTTTTTAGTCCCCAATTTTTTTCCCAAGAGTAACAGGAGAAATTAGACCCCCAAAGTTGTTGTGCAATTTTTACTGAGTACGCTGATACCCAATATGTGGGGGTAAACCACTGTTTGGGCACACGTCGGGGCTCGGAATAAAGGGAGCACTGTTTCATTTTTAACAGCCAATCAGAGCGATCGTAGCCACGTAGGGGTTAAGCCAACCCCCCTGTGGTGAAGCACAAAGGGTCTTGTGCCTGCGTGTTGGGTGACCTTTCAGTGACCCCGGTAACCCGACCCGCAGGAACGCGATCCTTTCATGACACATACGCTATGTCACAGGTCCTGAAGGGGTTAAAAACTTAAGTTTTCAAGTGGAAGATGCTTCAGGAATTGGTACATTCTTCTAGCATTTTCTCAGCCTTTGGTAAGTCAGCGTTTTTTGTTAGCTTTTTTTGGTTGGTTCCAGAAGCACTTTATTGACGGGTTTTTTTTTCATGGCAGTGTCTTTAGTTAACGTTTTTTGGGTGGAACTGAATAATTTTGTATTAATGTTTATTGAATTGAAAATGCTTAAAAAACACTCAAAGAGATGCCTTTTTGAGCCTATTTACTATTTTTACAAGCACTAAGAAAACGTCAGAAAAATATGCAGTTTGAACATATTCTTAGAGTATATGTATTTTCCGAGCCTGGTTTCCAGATTTATGTATCGTCAAGCCTAAATCCTGTCTTTCTCGGTGAGTAATTTTGCAGGTGACATATTGCAGAAGGATGCTGTATCATTTTATTTAAACTTGTTTTGCACATTGAGTTGGACTTTATGATGAAGCCCCAGCTGAAAACTACTTAAAGGGAACCTGTCACCATGAAAATGCCATCCAATCTGCAGGCACCAAGTTATTGAGCAGGACGAGCTGAGTAGATTGATCTATAGTTTTGTGATAAAAGATTCAGTACAACCTGCATTTTCATTATTTAAAGCTCTGCTCTTTCTTGAATTTTTGGTCCAGCGGGCCGTCCTGTCACTGACTGACAGATATCACTGCATGCTGTCAGTCACTGATAGTACTGCTCACTGGACCTAATGAGAAAGAGCTAGGGTTTTAATGATTAAAACACAGGTTATACTGAATATTTTCTTACAAAACTAAATATGAATCTGCTCAGCTCCCCCTTCTCTTAAGTGCTTTTATTTTTTTTTGTTTATGAGTAGAAGACCTGATAGGTTCTCATTAAACACTGTAAAAACTCACAGACATGATCTTATAGTTATTAGCAACACTGCCTGCAGCTTAGGCCTAGCAGATCTTTCAGAATATATCAGGGACTTGCTTAAATAGCAATTCTCAAGCCAAAGGTGATCTATGGGAATGCAGCAATAGATTAATGGGGCACGTCCATCTCAGATAACTATGGCATATTCCTTAAACCCCTCCTGAATCATAGGTTGCTTGAGGCATCAACTTGGAAAAAAGAACACAGAAATGACAAAGAATCATGTGGTGGTGAAGTTGTGAATGTTTATTAAATATCTGAATTTGGAATACCCTATCAATCTGATGGATTCTTGGCCACCGATCCTTTAACTCTGTCTATTGCAATGACCTCATCGATGGACATTCAGTCCCAACATTTGGGCAGATCTCTCTGGTTGGACCAATATCTATGAGACATTTATGGCATTTACTGTAGATATAAAAGTCAAATATGCGAATACCAATTTAAAAGCTGCTTTTCATGGAAATTTGTATTTTGTGAATAAACTCCAAACCATGGGGAGTTTTCAGCAAAATGCCAACTAAGAACACAGAGCAAGGAACTAATATTGTGGGGAATCACAGAGATCAGCATTCAGCAGTAATCTGTGGAGAAACAGTAACAAGTGTTCGATTCTCAACCACATGGGAATGGATATGTATACACAGTTTCTATCAAAATTAATGGCCTGTCTTATTTAATGCATGAATGTTGCAGACCTACCAGAGTGATAAGCATTTCTTGTGGCAACTTTCCAGTCTGCCTTCCCCATGAGGTCTTGAGAGCCATTACTCTGTTATTTTTTTATGAAAATGTGCAAATAAATTGAAAATCACGTGTCAATAGAGTGTTTTGCTAAAACTTCTAAGGCTAAGTTCACAAAAACTGCTGAACTTATCGGGCCAGTCATATCTGAAGATTGTGCCTATAACTGGCTCCACGCATAGTTCTCTGGAGATATCTGGAGAAGGACTTGTAACCTTAAGATTGTTGCTATTGCTCAACAACTTTGGTTTTCAAGTCCTCAGACTGTTCTCTTCTCCTCTTTCTGTGCCCCATGCTTAGTGTGGCACACACAGACAGACAATGCAAATATTGAGTCAACTTCTCCCATTTATATTTGGTTTCAGGTATAATTTTCATATTGCTCACACCTGTTACTTGCCACAGGTGAGTTTGAACGAGCATCACGTGCGTGAAACAAAGTTGTTTACATACAATTTTAGAAAGGTGTAAACAATTTCGTCCGGCTCATTATTGTAGTTTTATGTGACATTATGTTCAATTTGCCCTTTCTCTCTGGTTTTTGAGTTGTTCCAATACACACAAAGGAAATAAACATGTGTATAACAAAACATCTGTAATTGCAATACTTTTCTAAAAGAAATACTGCATTTTCTGTAACAATTTCAAGGGTGCCAGCACTTTCAACCATGACTGTATAATGGTTCACTACAAAACTTGTATTATTGGTCAATACAGCAGTATTATTCAAGAACTATATACCCAACTGTATTTTTCAACCTGTGTCAACCTTTGTTGTCAGCATGGTCCATGTGGCAGCCACAGGCAACATCCAATATTTAGAGAAATTCTTTAGAAATCCTGTCCCTGTGGGCAATAGATAAACCATACAAGAGATACAAGACTTTTCCTACATAATTATTAGGCAAATAGCTTTACTATGACATAGATATCACAAAAAAAAATAAATAAAAAAAAATCTGTTTCCATGAAGTTACTATGCTTTTATTGGCTTGTCATTATAAATACACGTCATATGAGTTAAGAAGAATTTTGTCACTATTACTCTTGTAACCAAAAGTATGTGATGGGTTCAGCAGAGAACACTGCTGAATGTTCGAGCTGAGAACAGATTTTAAAGTCTTTCATCTCTCTGTACATGCCTAGAGGTTATCCTAAAAAAGAACGAGTACGAGAAAATTCCCCATAAGACTTGAATTATTAGAATTTTTGATACACTGTCGAATTAGCAATGAAATGTAAACTCACCATTCTTCTACAGCTTGTATATTCTCCATCTTTGTCGTATGGGGCGTTCTTCCTGAATTTTCACCTCTATCTTCATTCCTAACAGTGAGGCTGCAATGTAGTACAACACTTTATTTTGTCTAGAGAAAGTTAAGCAATTTAAACAAAATCATTAAATGTACATTTATCAGTATGTGCCCAAAGGATATTATTTAAAGTATTTTTTAAATAAATAAAAATAAAGTTAAAGAGATTCTATAATGTTGTATACTGATTTCTGCATTCTTCTAGAATTAGCACCACTGTTGGTCAAGTGCTTTCTATACTGCATTACCTTGAAGGGACTGGCCTATAATATCACACACAGCCCAATGCAAGAACGGTTTCGTACAACTTGTTCAAAAATTCTCCCCTCTCCCTATAATCTTGCATAGTGAAGTCCCACATTGCAGAGGAACCTCTGAGGTTTCCCTGGCCTTAATATTCTGGATGATTGCTCTTTCATAGCTTTTTTGCAGTATGGACCACAGAAAGACCATAAACAGATCCAAAGAGCAACAATAATCCCAAAAAGTAGCCTCCTGAACTACAAACTGAGGAAGAGTTACAAGATAACACTTTGGGTTGTCACATACAATCCCCACATCAGTATCCTAAGGAAAATTGGTGCTGATCTTCAACAAATATTCGACAGAGACTACAGACTGAAAGAAAGATTCCCAGATCTACCACTTCTCTGCTACAAACAGCCCCCTCATCTCCTTGTGAGAAGTGTCCTCTCATCACCAACAGAGATGGGCACATTTTACAATTAAACACAATCAGCATATTCGACACAAACTGCGGTGTACATACATGATGCAATATACAAGGTGCACTAGAGGAACCTATATTGGGGAAATTAAACAAAAACTACAAACAAGGATGAATCTACACAGACACACTATAAGGATTGAGCTGGACACACCTGTGGGAAACCATTTCTTTGGACCTTGATATAGTAAGAAAGACATAAAAGTCTTAAAATCTGGGAATTCAAGCTGATAAGAATGTTGATGTTGATACGACTTTGAGAATAGGACTCATTCTAACACCTGGATTTATGATCCACTACATAGACACACTTCACACACCCATCACACTAACTCCTGATCACTAAGCCATCAGTTCCACTACCTCTCCATTTGATGCAAAAAAATATAATTTGATAACTGTTTTATCTTTCGAAGGCATCACTGCATCCCCCCATGCACAAATGAACTGTTGTATCACATCTTTAATGTTTTGCTCTTTTCTCATTAATTCAATTGTAATCCTGCCTGATGAAGGAGCCTCTGTGGTCTGAAAGCTTTCATCTATATTTTTTCTGGTTTGCCAATAAAGGTTTCACTCTTAAAATAGTTATTTCTTTTTTGGGCATAAAAGTATTCACATGCAGCATGGACTGTGATGTTTAGGTCTGTCCAGCTTTTGAATATTTTGAGGAGGAATAATTACTGCATTTTTCGGACTATAAGACGCACCTGACCATAAGACGCACCCCAAATTTTCAGAAGAAAAATAGGGGAAAAAAATAAAGTGTCAAATGGGGGTCCATCTTACAGTCCGAATTCAGCTTACCAGTGAAGGGATCAGCACAGGTGGATGATTGGTCACAGGGGTCATTTGGTCGGCCTGGCTGGTGCGGTGGCAGGGGCTCTGTGCTCCGCGGCAGGGCTCTGTGCTCCTCAGCAGGGGGCTTTGTGCTCCGCAGGAGGGGCTTTGTGCCCCTGGGGCAGGGGGCTCTGTGCTCCAGGGCAGGGGCATTGTGCTCTGGGGCAGGGGGCTCTGTGCTCCGCAGCAGGGGGCTCTGTGCTCCGGGGCAGAGGGCTCTGTGCTCCGGAGCAGGGGCTCTGTGCTCCGCAGCAGGGGGCTTTGTGCTCCACAGGAGGGGGCTTTGTGCTCCACAGGAGGGGGCTTTGTGCCCCTGGGGCAGGGGGCTCTGTGCTCCGGCGTAGGGGCATTGTGCTCCGGGGCAGGGGGCTCTGTGCTCCGCATCAGGGGGCTTTGTGCTCCGGGGCAGGGGGCTCTGCTCCGGGGCAGGGGCATTGTGCTCCGGGGCAGTGGCAGCGGCTCTCTGTGCTGTGTGTGGGGGCTCCGCTGGGATTTCGTCAAAGCCCGGAGGCCCCTGCTCCTCCGTTAATGCGATGCTGCAGTGGGCTCCGGGAACATGGCCACCGGCAAAATGGTCGCCGGGCTAACGCATACTCAGATTCAGATCTCGGGACGAGATCTCATTGCCGAGATCTCGCGACGAGATCTCGTTGCCGAGATTTGCATCTGAGCATGCGTTGGCCTGGCGGCCATCTTGCCGGCAGCCATGTTCCCGGAGGCCACCGCAGCATGGCATTAACGGAGGAGCGGGGGCCTCCGGGCTTTGATGAAATGGAGCCCCACCACACAGCACAGAGAGCCGCTGCCATTGCCCCGGAGCACAAAACCCGCCATCACCACACTACAGAGCCCCACCGCACTGCCACAGCCGCACCAGCCTGGGAAGGGAGGCTGCATCGGGACCACCGCCGCTGCCACCAACGGGATTTGTAAGTGTATTGCAACCATAAGACGCACCCCCATTTTCCCCCAAAATTTTGGGGGAAAAAGTGCGTCTTATGGTCCGAAAAATACGGTATTCATGCAGATGGCAGGGCAGATCACACAGACCATCCAGGTATCAAATGCTGAAGAAAGCAAGTAAAGGGAAACCTTCAGAACTCCACAAAATGGTACTTCAAGTAATCAAGATCGATTCAGGTGATTTTTATTAAATCCTAAAAGTCTCCCAAGTAGGACTTGAATATGGAGTCCATATTTGTCTTCATTACAGACCCAAAAGTCTCTGTGTTTTGTCTTCATAGAATGTTAGATTGGAAGGGACCTCAAGGGTCATCGTGTCCAACCCCCTGCTCAATGCAGGATTCACTAAACCATCTTAGACAGATGTCTGTCCAGCCTGTTTGAAAAATTCCATTCCAGGAGAAGTCACCACCAGTGATGAGCGAGTATACTTGTTGCTTGCGTTTTCCCGAGCATGCTCGGGTGTCCTCCGAGTATTTGGGCGTGCTCGGAGATTTAGTTTGTGTCGTAGCTGCATGATTTGTGGCTGCTAGACAGCCTGAATACATGTGAGGATTGCCTGTTTGTTAGGAAATCCCAACATATGTTCAGGCTGTCAAATAGCTGCAAATCATGCAGCTACAGTGACACAAACTAAATCTCCGAGCACGCCCAAATACTCAGAAGACACCCGAGCATGCTCGGGAAAACCAGAGCAACAAGTATACTCGCTCATCACTATTCACAACCTCTCGTGGCAGCCTGTTCCAGTCATTGTCTTAATTAAGCATCAACTCCTTCACAAGAACTAATAGTTCTGGGGTATTATACTTGTGCCATTATTCAAACTCTGCTTTAAGCAAAAAGAAGGCAATTGCAAATGGGAACAGCTTCTATGGGATTACAATGCTAAAATAGTTACTCTTGTCTTTATTGGTTGCCCATGTCACAGGTCTTTTAGGTTGTAATCTCATGATTTCACTTAGTAGTAGTCACAATGTCATACCACATGTTGGCTATAGATCGATCAGAATTTCATTTTACATCATATTCATATGTTGACACCTGTTTTGACCGACAAATGACACCATGATGAAAGATTTTTGCACATCATCAATGTGTGTGAGACTTCAAATGCAGAAAACCAAGGCACAGTGAAAAATGTGGCATCTGTTGAAGGGAACCTGTCATAAAAAGAAACACTATTAACCTGTAAATAAAGGGTTAATCTGGAGGCTAAAAGCATTCTGAAGATGCCCAAGGCCCACACTAAAAGCCTTGCTGCCGGGAGAAAATGAATATGGATGAATAACTGTCCATGTAAAACAAGAACAGGTTCTGCCAAAAAGGAATTCACTCTTAAAGAGAAGTCCACCATTCTGGCATAGTGTCCTTATGTGCCATTAGGGAATATTGTGGGGAGAGAAATCCTCTCAGCACTAGTGAAATATCTGGGGCGGTGTAAGTCATTATGGGTTTGTGGATAATAGAGGCATTTCAATTCATGGAATTATTAATGGTTTTCCAATATATTCTTATATAGAGCTCTGGCAAAAATTAAGAGACCACTGCACAGTTTAAAAAAAAATCAGCTTCTCTACATGTCTTACAGCCATTCCATTCCAGTGTCAGTTGAATTTCGACAAGAGTATGCCTCATTCTACTTATTTTGCTTCTGATTAGGTGATCACCTGAACCAAATCTTATTTAACGAAGACACTGCTGTGGTGTTCACAATCCTCTTGTAATAGGACAAGCTGGATGGCAAAACACATGCTAGGAATATCCCAAAAGTAATAGGAATGAAAAAATAACTTTTAACCATGCCAAAGGAGTTGAAAAGAAAAGTCTTGAGTGAGGAAAAAAGGGCTCAATTCTGGCTTTACTAGCAGAGTGATACAGTGAGAGTCATGTTGCCTCCATCCTTAAAATTTCTAAGACAGCAGTCCATTACAACAAGGTCAAGCAGTAGACATTGGGGACAACAAAGCTACAGACCGGCAGAGGGCGAAAACGACTCTCCACTGACTGGGATGATCGTCATCTTATTTGAATGTCACTCAGCAACCACAGGATGACATCAAGTGACCTACAAAAGGAACGGCAAATGGCAGCTGGGGTGAAGTGCACGGCAAGAACAGTTCGTAACAGGCTCCTAGAGGCAGGGCTCAAGTCATGCAAAGCTAGAAAAAAGCCTTTCATCAATGAGACGCAAAGAAGAGCCAGGCTGAACATGTCAAAGACCATAAGGATTGGACCATAGAGGACTGGAGTAAGGTAATCTTATCTGATGAGACTAATTTTCAGCTTTGCTCAACACCTATTTGTCTAATGGTTAGACGGAGACCTGAAGAGGCATACAAGCCACAGTGTCTTGCACCCACTGTGAAATTTGGTGGCGGATCAGTGATGATCTGGGGATGCTTCAGCAAGGCTGGAATTGGGCAGGTTAATCTTTGCGAAGGACGTATGAATCAAGCAACATACAAGGTTATCCTGGAAAAACAGTTGATTCCTTCTGCTCAGGCAATGTTCCCCTACTCTGAGGACTGTTTTTTCCAGCAGGACAATGCACCATGTCACACAGCTAGGTCAATCAATGAGTGGATGAAGGACCACCACATCAAATCCCTGTCATGGCCAGCCCAATATCCAGACCTGAACCCCATTGAAAACCTCTGGAATGTAATCAAGAGGAAGATGGATAGTCACAAGCCATCAAACAAAGAACTGCTTAAATTTTTGTACCAGGAATGGCGTAAGGTCACCCAAAAGCAGTGTGAAAGACTGGTGGAAAGCATGCGAAGACGCATGAAAGCTGTGATTAAAAATCAAGGTTATTCCACAAAATATTGATTTCTGAACTCTTTTTGAGTATTGTTGTTTCTAAATGATTATGAACTTGTTTTCTTAGCATTATTTGAGGTACTTTTTTCTTATTTTGACCATTTCTCATTTTCTGAAAATAAATACAAATGTATTGCTTGGAAATTCGGAGACATGTTGTCAGTAGTTTATAGAATAAAAGAGCAACAAAAATATACCTATAAAGAGAAAAATCAGACAAACTGAAAATTTTGCAGTGGTCTCTTAATTTTTGCCAGAGCTGTATACTTCTAAACCAGTCCTATATTTCATAGTATAGAACTGGTGTAGGGAACCTATGGCTCGGGAGCCAGATGTGGCTCTTTTGATGGCTGCATCTGGCTCTCAGACAAATCATTAACAAATAAATAATGAAGGAAACAACTGATTTCCAAAACGTGTAGGATAAGTTTGGTCCTTACGGCGCCTCGTACTTGCGTCAGTCACATGGGCTACATGTGACCACTGACGTCATGCAGGTCCTGCAATCTCCGGTCACCATCCTACCACAGGAAAGGACTGCAGCACCTGAACATCCACGCCTGCCCGGTAGAGCCGCACGGAGCGCCTGTCACCGGCTGGGACAGCGCTCCGCTCCTTGTCTCATCTACTCCCCAGCAATACCTACAAACTGCATCGCCTCACCACTTCCACACTGGTATGCAGCCTCAAATCTGGCGAAAGAAAAGGTAAACACTGCTGTCTACCATACCATTGTGGCTAATATCAACACAGGCTCTCCCAGCCTCATCGGTTGAAACACTCGTGTACTGCTTTGACTGATTATTGACAATTTTTCAGTGGGGCCACCTACAGACTGATCAAGAGCCTCCTAGTACTCATACCTGCGCTTGGTCCCTCTCCACCCGGCTCACGGGACGCTCTGCTGGTTATGACTCTTTCCTCCCTGAAGCATACGCTTGCTGGAATGTCATTTTAAAGTATAACTCTATATATATTATATATCTATTACGATAATCAAATGAATAAAAGACATGCTTCTGTAGGCAAGAACTGTTCACGATCGTACCATCATGATGGGAAATCAAATTGAGGCAACACAAGTGAAGGACATAAACGCAGCACCATTCTTTTCTCTCGCTTTAGATGAGTCAACAGATGTAAGCCATTTATCCCAGTTCAGCGTGATTGCAATGTATGCTGTAGGTGACACACTACGTGAGGAAAGTCTTGCTGTTTTGCCTTTGAAAGGGACTACAAGAGGTAAGGATTTATTCAAGTCTTTCACTGAGCTCGTGTCACGGGTGTGTCGCCACGAAGATCGTCGCGATTACACAACCTGACTTCGCACAGCTGAGTTTTTGGTGCTAGGTGTTTTTCGGCAGTGAGGGAGTTAATTCTCCCTCTCTCTGTGCTAGACGAAGCCCAGCCTCGCCCAGCTGCAGTTAATACTGCAGTAATGGGATTCCTTCAAATACCTGCCAGTCTGCTAGGGAAGTGTCGGTGAAAGCATTCATGCAGACCAGCAGAGCGGATCGTGGTATTGTGAAGTCTGAAGTGAAGAGTACCTGGTGTGGTTTTCTCCCCTCCTCGCTTTATTATTTATCTCCTTACCCGTTGGTGTTCCCTCTGTAGTTGTAGAGTGAGTTTTGTATGCAAGGTGGTCTTTTGTTTTACCCCTTGTACTGTCTCGTTCGTCTTATACTGTTTGTAGGAATTTACCTTCCTGTCCCTGTGGTTGTGATCAGGGTCCTTCTCAGGACTAGATTACTGAGGGTCAGGGATTCACAGGAGATAGGGTTATGCTGGCGGCCTGGACCTCTGTACCATCAACAGTACCTCCAGGTAGAGGAATTAGTCAGGGCCCCAGCTTAGGGTCAGCATAGACTCCGGACCTCCTGTATTATCACGCTGTATAACAGTTATAGATAATGTCAGTAATCTATATCAAGTGGGACAACATTCTATATACCATATAAATAGGTTATATCAACATGAACATATAGTATTTGATAACATAGTATTACCTGACATAATATCCGAAGTACTGAGGATCTATACTGGATCTGTTTCACGCTGTCTCAGGCTAGAGGTGGACCGGGGTCTATACTGACCCTAAACTGGGGTCCTGACTAGTCCCTCTACCTGGAGGTACTGTTAATGGTACAGAGGTCCAGGCCGCCAGCGTAACCCTATCTCCTATAAGTCCCTGACCACTGTAATCTAGTCCTTAGAAGGACCTTGATTACCACCACAGGGATATGGGCAGGTCACCGCTTAATAAACAGTAAAGACAAACGAGACAGACAGGGGATAAAGTAAATACTGTCTTGCATACAACACTTAAACACAGAGGGAACACAAAAGGTCTAGGAGATAAACTATAAGCGAGGAGAGGAGAAACCACAAAGGAGCTCTTAGCTTAAGTCTTCTCAGAACCGATCCTATCTGCTGGTCTGTATGAATGCTTTCACCGGCATCTCCCAAGCAGACTGGCAGGTATATAAAGGAAGCTAATTAGTGCATAATCAAACTGCAGCCGGGCGAGGCTGGACCTAGTCTTAGCACAGAGCTAGGTAGAATTAACTCCCTCACTGCCAAACACAAAGAAACAGCAACTCAGCTGCGAGAAGTCAGAATGTGTAATCGCGACGATCTTCGTGGTGATACACCCATGACAGTACCCCCCCTTCTACGAGGGGCCTCCGGACCCTCAGGGCCAGGTTTGCCCGGGTGAGTTGTGTGGAAGGTCCGAACCAATCGATCTGCGTTAATATCAGACGCAGGAACCCACGTCCTCTCCTCAGGACCATACCCCTTCCAATGAACCAAGTACTGAAGGGACCGGCGATTCAGACGTGAGTCAATGATCTTCGACACCTGAAATTCCAAGTTACCATTGACCACCACTGGAGGAGGAGGTAGAGGTGACGGTATAACTAGCGCCACGTACCTCTTAAGCAACGATTTGTGGAACACATTGTGGATTTTAAACGTAGGAGGGAGGTCCAGACGAAATGCCACAGGATTAATTATAGAACTGATCCTGTACGGCCCGATGAACCTGGGACCCAGTTTCCAGGAGGGAACCTTGAGTTTAATATTCTTGGTAGACAACCATACCAGATCGTTCACACTAAGGTCCGGACCAGACACTCTCCTCCTATCAGCCATACGTTTGTAACGGTTCCCCATAGCACTCAGATTATTCAGCACTCCTCTCCACACTGAAGCAAGTGACGACGAGAATCGTTCCTCCTCAGGAACCCCAGAAGGGCCCCCCCCATTGAAAGTACAAAACTGGGGATGAAAACCATATGCCCCAAAAAACGAGGACTTACCAGTGGACTCGCTCCGCCTATTGTTAAGAGCGAACTCTGCCAGCGGCAAGAAAGAAGACCAGTCCTCCTGGTTCTCTGAGACAAAACACCGAAGATATGTCTCTAGGCTCTGATTCAGACGCTCTGTCTGACCATTGGTCTGCGGATGAAAAGCCGAGGAAAATGACAATTGCATCCCCCGACGTGAACAAAATGCCCTCCAGAATTTGGACACAAACTGAGACCCCCTATCTGACACCACATCAGAAGGCAACCCGTGAAGTCTCACAATCTCCCCAATGAACACCTGCGCCAGAGTTTTAGCATTAGGAAGAGCAGGAAGAGCAATGAAATGTGCCATCTTACTGAACCTGTCAACTACAACTAGTATGACAGTTTTCCCTGACGACGGAGGGAGGTCCGTAATGAAGTCCATAGACAGATGAGACCATGGACGCTCCGGAATTTTCAAAGGTAAGAGGGTCCCAGACGGACGGGTATGTGGGGTCTTAGAGCGAGCACAAACCCCACAGGACGCGACAAAAGTTACTACCTCTTTATTTAAGTTAGGCCACCAAAACCGGCGAGAAAGGAGATCCACAGTTGCTTTACTCCCTGGGTGTCCTGCCAAAGCAGAATTATGATGTGCCTCGATAACTTTTTGTCTTAACTGATCTGGAACAAACAGTTTCCCTGGAGGTCCTACAGGGGCGTCCCCCTGAGCCTCCAATACCTCCTCCTCCAGCTCAGAGCATACAGCCGACACCACAACTCCCTCCTGAAGGATAGGAACCGGGTCATCTGTCTTCCCGGCCCCTGAGAAACTACGAGATAAGGCATCAGCCTTAACATTTTTTGACCCAGGACGATATGTGACGACAAAATTAAACCTGGTAAAAAACAACGACCATCTAGCTTGTCTGGAATTCAGACGCTTTGCAGATTCTAAATACAGGAGGTTCTTGTGATCAGTAATGACGGTGACCGGGTGGACTGCCCCCTCCAAAAAGTGACGCCATTCCTCAAAAGCCAACTTAATGGCCAAGAGTTCCCTATTGCCGACATCATAATTCCTCTCGGCGGACGACAATTTTTTAGAGAAGAAAGCGCACGGATGCCATTTACCAGGGGACGAACCTTGGGATAATACCGCACCCACCCCTACGTCAGACGCGTCTACCTCCACAATGAACGGTTGTGATGCATCAGGTTGAATAAGTATGGGTGCCGAAGCAAAACATTTTTTCAAGGAGGAAAATGCTTGACAAGCTTTGTCAGACCACCTAGAAAAATCCGTCCCTTATTTTGTCATGTCAGTGAGAGGTTTGACAACAGATGAGAAATTACGAATACATTTCCGGTAGTAGTTAGCAAACCCCAGAAAACGCTGCAGTGCCTTAAGATCCTCTGGCCGATCCCATTCAAGCACTGCTCTCACTTTCCCAGGGTCCATACGGAAACCGGAAGCTGACACCAGGAAACCCAAAAACTGAAGTTCCTGTACGGCGAATACACACTTTTCCCATTTGGCGTACAGTTTATTGTCTCGCAAGATCTGCAACACCTGTCTCACATACTCCTGATGAGACACAAGATCTGGCGAGTAAATTAAGATGTCATCTAAATAAATGACCACAAACTGCCCCACAAGGTGGCGAAAGATGTCATTAACAAATATTGAAACACCGCCGGGGCAGTAGTCAGACCAAAAGGCATGACAAGGTTCTCATAATGTCCCTCCGGAGTGTTAAACGCCGTCTTCCACTCATCCCCCTCCTTTATCCTAATCAGATTATACGCCCCCCTGAGATCCAACTTAGAGAACCATTTGGCGCCCACAATCTGATTGAAGAGATCAGGAATAAGTGGGAGCGGATACGGATCTCGGACAGTAATCCGATTAAGCTCACGGAAATCCAAGCAAGGGCGTAGGCCTCCATCTTTTTTCTTCACAAAGAAGAACCCCGCGGCCACTGGGGAAGATGAAGGTCTAATATGCCCCTTGGCCAGATTTTCCGAAATATAATCCTTTATAGCCTGCCTCTCAGGACCAGAAAGGTTATATAACCTAGATTTAGGTAACTTAGCATCAGGAAGCAATTTTATTGAACAGTCATACGCGCGATGAGGAGGTAATTCTTGACACCCCTCCTCAGAGAACAAATCCTCAAAGTCCTCCAGAAAAGGAGGCAAAGTTCTAGGCACGACCGCACTGATGACCGTGTTCATGCAGTTACTCTTGCAAAATTCACTCCATTGGCTTATCTCTCTGGATTGCCAATTAATCACTGGGTTATGTTTAGCCAACCAAGGAATTCCCAACACAATAGGAGTAGGAAGACCTTCCAACACATAACAAGACAATCGTTCTTTATGTAATGCCCCTACTCGAAGGTCTATGTTATGAACAGCTTGTACAAAGCTACCTTGACCGAGAGGCCTGGCGTCAATAGAGAAAATAGGGATCGGTTTGGCCAATACACTCAGTTGCATACCTTGCACCTGGGCAAACCGAGCGTCCACCAGATTAGCCCCGGACCCACTATCAAGAAGAACAGAAATCCTCTCAGCTCTCGTACCTACCACCACCTCCGCTGGTACGAGAAACTAAGACGGACCTGGGGACGAAATACATACTCCCAGGTTGTCGTCCACCACACAACCTGGGATTAACAGTTTTCCTGCGACTTCTTGCTCAGCGAGGCACGGGATGGACACCCTTCAACAAAATGCCCCTCTCTCCCACAGAAGAAACACTTTCTTGTCTTGCGGCGCACCGCCGATCCCCTCCCTCAAAAAGATGTCCCTCCCAACTGCATAGGTTCCTCAGAACAGACCAGGGGAACCTCAATATAAGGGACATTAGTAGTGGGTGGAGTCATAACAGGGGGCGGAGTTACCTCGCACCTCTCCCGAAGCCGTCTATCAATGCGAATAGCAAGGGCCATAGCGGCCTCCAGAGACGGGGGAGATCATACTGAGCCAACACGTCTTTTAATTTGTCAGATAACCCTTGACAAAACTGGCTCCTAAGAGCTGGGTCATTCCACTGAGTATCTGTGGCCCATCTACGGAACTCAGAAGAAAACTCCTCCGCCGGACGTTCTCCCTGCTGTATCTTACGTAACTTCGTTTCAGCAAGGGAGACCTGATCCGGGTCATCATATACCAGACCCAGGGCAGTAAAAAATCGATCTACTGACTGAAGAGCCGGGGAGCCCGGAGGAAGAGAGAACGCCCAGGATTGAGGGTCCCCTTGTAAGAGCGAGATGACAATTCCCACCCTCTGCTCTTCACTCCCCGATGACCGAGGCCGTAGCCGAAAATATAACTTACATGCCTCCCGGAAGGTAAAAAATTTGTCCCGCCCACCAGTGAACCTGTCCGGGAGAGCAACTTTAGGTTCAGATCTGGATTGCTCCGGGGGAACAAAACCTTGGACTTAATGTCCGTCAGCTCCATGGACAAACTCTGCAACTGCAGGGCAAGCTGGGCTACTGGATCCATGGTAGCTGGGGAGAATCTTTTTAGTATGGCCGGTGAAAATATCACGCTGTATAACAGTTATAGATAATGTCAGTAATCTATATCAAGTGGGACAACATTCTATATACCATATAAATAGGTTATATCAACATGAACATATAGTATTTGATAACATAGTATTACCTGACATAATATCCGAAGTACTGAGGATCTATACTGGATCTGTTTCACGCTGTCTCAGGCTAGAGGTGGACCGGGGTCTATACTGACCCTAAACTGGGGTCCTGACTAGTCCCTCTACCTGGAGGTACTGTTAATGGTACAGAGGTCCAGGCCGCCAGCGTAACCCTATCTCCTATAAGTCCCTGACCACTGTAATCTAGTCCTTAGAAGGACCTTGATTACCACCACAGGGATATGGGCAGGTCACCGCTTAATAAACAGTAAAGACAAACGAGACAGACAGGGGATAAAGTAAATACTGTCTTGCATACAACACTTAAACACAGAAGGAACACAAAAGGTCTAGGAGATAAACTATAAGCGAGGAGAGGAGAAACCACAAAGGAGCTCTTAGCTTAAGTCTTCTCAGAACCGATCCTATCTGCTGGTCTGTATGAATGCTTTCACCGGCATCTCCCAAGCAGACTGGCAGGTATATAAAGGAAGCTAATTAGTGCATAATCAAACTGCAGCCGGGCGAGGCTGGACCTAGTCTTAGCACAGAGCTAGGTAGAATTAACTCCCTCACTGCCAAACACAAAGAAACAGCAACTCAGCTGCGAGAAGTCAGAATGTGTAATCGCGACGATCTTCGTGGTGATACACCCATGACATGTATACAGTGACAGCGAGACATTTTCACCGACCATACTAAAGATTCTCTCCAGCCACCATGGATCCAGTAGCCAGTCTAGCTCGGCAGTTGCAGAGTTTGTCCATGGAGCTGGCGGACGTTAAGTCCAAGGTTTTGTACCCCCTGGAGCAAGCCGGACCTGAACCTAAAGTAGCTCTCCCTGACAGGTTCACTGGAGGGCGGGACAAGTTTTTTGCTTTCCGGGAGGCATGTAAATTGTACTTTCGGCTGCGATCTCGGTCATCGGGGAGTGAAGATCAAAGGGTGGGAATTGTCATCTCGCTCCTACAAGGGGACCCCCAATCATGGGCGTTCTCGCTTCCCTCGGGCTCCCGGCTCTCCAGTCAGTGGATAGGTTTTTCGCACCTCTGGGTCTTGTATATGATGACCCGGATCGGGTCTCCCTTGCTGTATCTAAGTTACGTAAGATACAGCAGGGAGATCGTCCGGCGGAGGAATTCTGTTCGGAGTTCCGTAGGTGGGCCACGGACACCCAGTGGAATGACCCGGCTCTTAGAAGCCAGTTTTGTCAAGGTTTATCTGACAAATTAAAGGATGTGCTGGCACAGTATGACCCTCCCACGTCACTGGAAGCCGCTATGGCCCTTGCTATTCGCATCGACAGACGACTTCGGGAGAAGTGCGGGGTAACCCCTGTGATGACTCCACCTTCTACTAGGTCCCCTTATATGGAGGTTCCCCTAGTCAGTCCAGAGGAGCCTATGCAGTTAGGTGGGACATCATTCCGAGGGAGGGGATCGTCAGTTCGCCGCAAGACAGGAAGGTGTTTCTTCTGCGGGAGAAGGGGACATTTTATTGGGGGGTGTCCATCCCGTCCTTTGCAGAGTGAGAAGTCGCCGGAAAACTATTGATCCCAGGTTGTGTGGTGGACGACAATCTGGGAGTAAGCATTTCGTCCCCAGGTCCGTCTCAATTTCTCGTACCGGCGGAGGTGGTGGGGGGTACGAGAACTGAGAGGATATCTGTTCTTCTGGATAGTGGGGCCGGGGCTAATCTGGTGGACGCTCGGTTTGCCCGGGTTCAAGGTATGCGACTGAGTGTATTGGCTAAACCCATCCCCATATTCTCGATCGACGCCAGGCCTCTCGGTCAAGGTAGTTTTTTGCAAGCCGTGCATAACATAGATCTTCAAGTGGGGGCGATACATAAAGAACTGTTGTCTTGTTACGTGTTGGAGGGTCTTCCCACTCCTATAGTGTTGGGCCTTCCCTGGTTAACTAAGCATAACCCGGTTATTAATTGGCAATCCAGAGAGATAAGCCAGTGGAGTGAATTCTGCAATAAAAACTGCATGAACACGGTCATCGGTGCGGTCGCGCCTAGGGCCTTACCTCCATTTCTGGTGGACTTTGAGGATGTATTTTCGGAGAAAGGGTGTCAAGAACTACCTCCTCATCGCGCGTATGACTGTTCTGTAAAATTGCTCCCTGAGGCCAAGTTACCGAAATCTAGGTTGTATAACCTTTCTGGTCCTGAGAGGCAGGCCATGAAGGATTATATTTCGGAGAGTCTGGCTAAGGGGCATATTAGACCTTCATCTTCCCCGGTGGCCGCGGGGTTCTTCTTTGTGAAGAAGAAATATGGAGGCCTACGCCCTTGCCTGGATTTCCGTGAGCTTAATCGGATTACGGTCCGAGATCCGTATCCGCTCCCACTTATTCCCGATCTCTTCAATCAGATCGTGGGCGCCAAATGGTTCTCTAAGTTGGATCTCAGGGGGGCGTATAATCTGATTAGGATGAAGGAGGGGGATGAGTGGAAGACGGCGTTTAACACCCCGGAGGGGCATTATGAGAACCTTGTCATGCCATTTGGTCTGACTAATGCCCCGGCGGTGTTTCAACATTTTGTTAATGACATCTTTCGCCGCCTGGTGGGACAGTTTGTGGTCATATATCTGGATGACATCTTAATTTACTCGCTGGATCTTGTGTCTCATCAGGAGCATGTTAGGCAGGTGTTGCAAATCTTGCGGGATAATAAACTGTACGCCAAATGGGAAAAGTGTGTGTTCGCCGTACAGGAACTTCAGTTTTTAGGATTTCTGGTGTCAGCATCCGGTTTCCGTATGGACCCTGGGAAAGTGCGGGCAGTTCTTGAGTGGAATCTGCCAGAGGATCTTAAGGCATTACAAGTTTCCTGGGGTTTGCTAACTACTACCGGAAATTTATTCGTAATTTCTCATCCATAGTTAAACCTCTCACAGACATGACTAAAAAAGGGACGGATTTTTCAAGGTGGTCTGACAAGGCTTGTCAAGCGTTTTCCTCCTTGAAAAAATGTTTTGCTTCGGCACCCATACTCATTCAACCAGATGTGTCACAGCCGTTTATTGTGGAGGTAGACGCTTCTGAGGTAGGGGTGGGAGCGGTATTATCTCAAGGTCCGTCCCCTGGTAAGTGGCATCCGTGCGCCTTCTTCTCTAAAAAATTGTCGTCCGCTGAGAGGAATTACGATGTCGGCAATAGGGAACTCTTGGCCATTAAGTTAGCTTTTGAGGAGTGGCGTCATTTTTTGGAGGGGGCAGTACACCCGGTCACCGTCATTACCGATCACAAGAACCTGCTATATTTAGAGTCCGCAAAACGTCTGAATCCCAGACAAGCTAGGTGGTCGTTGTTTTTTACCAGGTTTAATTTTGTCGTCACATATCGTCCTGGGTCAAAAAATGTAAAGGCGGATGCCTTATCTCGCAGTTTCCCTGGGGCCGGGAAGACAGATGACCCGGTTCCTATCCTTCAGGAGGGGGTGGTGGTGTCGGCAGTATGCTCTGAGCTTGAGGAGGAGGTATTGGAGGCTCAGGGGAACGTCCCTGTTGGACCTCCAGGGAGACTGTTTGTTCCTGATCAGTTGCGACAAAAGGTAATCGAGGCACACCATAATTCAGCTTTGGCAGGACACCCAGGGAGTAAAGCAACTGTGGATCTCCTCTCGCGCCGGTTTTGGTGGCCTAACTTACATAGGGAGGTGGTAACTTTTGTCGCGTCCTGTGAGGTTTGTGCGCGCTCTAAGACCCCACATACCCGTCCATCTGGGGCCCTCTTACCTTTGAAGATCCCGGAGCGTCCGTGGACTCATCTGTCTATGGACTTTATTACGGACCTCCCGCCGTCTTCGGGTAAAACGGTCATACTCGTTGTAGTGGACAGGTTCAGCAAGATGGCACATTTTATCGCTCTTCCTGCTCTTCCTAATGCTAAAACTCTTGTGCAGGTGTTCATTGGGGAGATTGTGAGACTTCACGGGGTACCCTCCGATGTGGTGTCGGATCGGGGGTCTCAGTTTGTGTCCAAATTTTGGAAGGCATTTTGTACACGGCGGGGGATGCAGTTGTCATTTTCATCGGCTTTTCATCAGCAGACCAATGGTCAGACAGAGCGTCTGAACCAGAGCTTGGAGACATATCTCCAGGGTTTTGTGTCAGAGAACCAGGAGGACTGGGCTTCTTTCTTGCCTCTGGCAGAATTCGCTCTTAACAATAGGCGGAGCGAGTCCACTGGTAAGTCCCCGTTTTTCGGGGCATATGGTTTTCACCCCCAGTTTTGTACTTTCAATAGGGGGGGCTCTTCTGGGGTTCCTGAGGAGGAATGATTTTCGTCGTCACTTGCTTCTGTGTGGAGAGGAGTGCTGAATAATCTGAGTACTATGGGGAACCGGTACAAACGTATGGCTGATAGGAGGAGAGTGTCTGGTCCGGACCTAAGTGTGAACGATCGGGTATGGTTGTCTACCAAGAATATAAAACTTAAGGTTCCCTCCTGGAAACTTGGTCCCAGGTTCATCGGGCCATACAGGATCAGTTCTATAATTAATCCGGTGGCATTCCGTCTTGACCTCCCCCCTACGTTTAAAATTCACAATGTGTTTCACAGATCATTGCTTAAGAGGTATGTGGCGCCGGTGATACCATCACCTTTACCTCCTCCTCCTGTGGTGGTCAATGGTAACTTGGAGTTTCAGGTGTCGAAAATCATCGATTCACGTCTGAATCGCCGGTCCCTTCAGTACCTGGTTCATTGGAAGGGGTATGGTCCTGAGGAGAGGACGTGGGTTCCTGCGTCGGATATTAACGCAGACCGATTAATTCGGGCCTTCCACACAACTCACCCAGATAAACCTGGCCCTGAGGGTCCGGAGGCCCCTCGTAGAAGGGGGGATACTGTCACGGGTGTGTCGCCACGAAGATCGTCGCGATTACACAACCTGACTTTGCACAGCTGAGTTTTTGGTGCTAGGTGTTTTTCGGCAGTGAGGGAGTTAATTATCCCTCTCTCTGTGCTAGACGAAGCCCAGCCTCGCCCAGCTGCAGTTAATACTGCAGTAATGGGATTCCTTCAAATACCTGCCAGTCTGCTAGGGAAGTGTCGGTGAAAGCATTCATGCAGACCAGCAGAGCAGATCGTGGTATTGTGAAGTCTGAAGTGAAGAGTACCTGGTGTGGTTTTCTCCCCTCCTCGCTTTATTATTTATCTCCTTACCCGTTGGTGTTCCCTCTGTAGTTGTAGAGTGAGTTTTGTATGCAAGGTGGTCTTTTGTTTTACCCCTTGTACTGTCTCGTTCGTCTTATACTGTTTGTAGGAATTTACCTTCCTGTCCCCTGTGGTTGTGATCAGGGTCCTTCTCAGGACTAGATTACTGAGGGTCAGGCATTCACAGGAGATAGGGTTACGCTGGCGGCCTGGACCTCTGTACCATCAACAGTACCTCCAGGTAGAGGGATTAGTCAGGGCCCCAGCTTAGGGTCAGCATAGACCCCGGACCTCCTGTATACAGTGACAGCGTGACAGCTCGCTGAAGAAAAAAAATCTACCGATGGATAAACTTATTTCGGTGTGTACTGATGGTGGGGAAAGCCAAAGGATTTGTAGCACTTTTTTGTGAACACGAAAAGAGACCTAACCTAAGTTTTCACTGCATCCTACATCAGGAGGCGCTTTGTGCTTAGATGTGTGGCGAGCAGCTTGGTGAGGTGATGTCGCTGGTCATTTAGGTGGTCAACTTTATTGTTGCTCGAGCTTTAAATGATCGCCAGCTTAAAACACTGCTGGATGAAGCTGGGAATAATTATCCTGGTCTGCTTCTGCACAGCAATGTGCGATGGTTGTCAAGAGGGCAAGTGCTCAGCCATTTTGCGGCTTGTCTGAGAGAAATTCTGACTTTTCTTGAAATGAAAAACATTGAGCATTCTGTGTTAGCTAATACTGAGTGACTCATGAAGTTCTACTATCTCATGGACATGACTGAACATCTGAACCAGTTCAATATTGTGGTGAAACGGGGTCAGTGGGTGCTCTTGTCCACTGGACCAGCTGCCTTTAGAAAGACTTAATGGACCAGGGCTCATACCACTGAACGCCCGCTCTATCTCCCCATGGGAAACATACTACACAGACAACGCAGGGTTAGGGTACAACAGTGTGGCAATGCTTTATTGAACCACAATGCCCTATAGCAAACAGAACATTCCCAGCAATTACCCCCAACACGGTGCACATTACAGGGTCCAACCCTTCCGCTGACTCACCTGGATAATGGTAGATGTTACGTCAGAGCTCCCAAGGTTGCTATTCCACCTGTGATATACACAGAGAAGAAATAATGACAAGCGTAGTGAGGTGACAGTCCATACTGTCCATACAAGGTCCAAAGCCAGTTGACAAAAGAGTCACCACCTGGCTTATCCGACCATCTCCATGGAACCAGGAGACCAGCGGGTCCCAAAACCTGGCTTTCTCCAAACATATCCATGTTTCAGAGATGGTCACTGTATCAGATCTGTGTCCTTCCAACCGAAGCTGAAAACTCCTAGGTTGATTCCCATAGAATCATAGATCCGACTCCCTCGTGATGGTGCCATTATGAATTAGCTGCTCTGTGTGATGAGATGAGGTCTGATCTGAACTTTCTGTCTCTTGTTTTTATACCCTAGAGATGTAAGCTATTTTTAGAATTACCCAGGGTGCTCCAGTTCAGCCTCACAGCTCAAACTGGTTTAGAAGTCAACAAACTAGTTTATAATACAATGCACAATTAGCATATCAGCTCACAATAAACACAGATAAACACCCACTATGTACAAATCACTGTTAAAGACTTGCACAGTATGACATAAACACTTAAATCCACTAGCCAATATACAGATAAAAAGTCAATTCTTGTGGGTTTACAAAAACATGGTTGTCTGGGAAATTAAGATTCAATCTGTTTCTTCACAAATGTGAAAATGCAAGGCGTTGGAAATACAGTCTTATCCCTTCAACAAGCAGTGTTTGCATTTGAAAACAAGCTAGAACTCTTCATCGCTGACATTGAAACAGGTCGTTTACTACACTTTCAAAAACTGGGAGAGTTTAAAGATTCATGCACAGCAAGTTACCCTGCTCAGCAATTGGATCTTCAATAGCTAGCGGGCTTCACATCTAATCTCCTGCAGTCATTCAAAGTGTGCTTTGGAGAATTTCGTGAGCGCACTCATCTTTTTAAATTCATCACCCATCCACACAAGTGTGCAGTGGACAGCGCCGACCTGAGTTACATCCCCGGTGAGATATTGAGCTACAAGCTGCTGACCTGAAGGCCTCAGACACGTGGATGAATAAGATCAAGTCACTGAATGAAGATTTAGAAAGGCTTGCATGACAGCAAGCAGAGTTGGCGAGCAAACACAAGTGGGGAGAAATGAAAAAACTTCAAACTGCGGACCAGCTGATTGTTAAAACTTGGAACGTGCTTCCCGTCACATACCACACACTGCAGTGTGTGAGTATTGCTGTACTGACAATGTTTGGCTCTTCGTATGCATGTCAGTAGTCTTTCTCACATCTAAAGAACATTAAGACCAACCTACGATCACGTTTAACAGATGGAATTCCCAACGCCTACATGAAGCTTATCCTCACCACCTATCAACCAGGCTACAAAGCCATCACCAAAACCATGCAGCACCAGAAATCACATTAATGGTAAGAAGTACTTTATTCATCATTGGTTAGCAACAACATAACAACGTTATATCAAAAGAATTCAGAGACTTATTGTACTTTAAAAGTGTTGGTCTTACATAAAATGTACACATTTACTTGTATTTAGTTTTAAACATATTGTATGGCTCTTACTGAATTACATTTTAAAATATGTGGCGTTCATCGCTCTCTCAGCCAAAAAAGGTTCCTGACCTCTGGTAAAGAAGAATGAGTTATTGGGGATGGTACTTGTCTTTGTAGCTGCCAACTGTTTGCTATCAATGACATTGTTGTCAGTACATTTGATAGTCAGTGGTATCAGGCTCGGTGTGTATCCATCAATCTAAGGCTCAGAGGGAGGAAGAGAAGAGACAATACATAAGCGATGGGTACACCGAAAACTGATAAATGTGTAAATTTTTATTAAACACATCTGAAATATTTAAAAAAACACTAAAGATTCTAAATAATGACATCCCATAGTTTCCAATAAACCAGGTAAGGGCTAGATTATAATAACCACCAAAGGGGATATACAATGAAAGATAAATAAATTCCCCAGATTATGCAAAGATGTATATATAAATATATACACATATATACTAGCTGAAGAAATTATAATGGTTATCCTCCATCCCATAGTCCAGTGCCCATATACCAATCACACATCCTCCATCCCATAGTCCAGCGCCCATATACCCGTCATACATATCCTCCATCCCATAATCCAGGGCCTATATATCTATCACACATCATCCATCCCATAGTCCCATGCCCATATACCCATCATACACATCCCCCATCCCATAGTCCCATGCCCATATACCCATCATACATATTCTCCATTCCATAGTCCCATGCCCATATACCCATCATACATATCCTCCATCCCATAGTCCCATGCCCATATACCCATCATATATATACTCCATCCCATAGTCCAGTGCCCATATACCCATCACACATCCTTCATCCCATAGTCCATTCCCCATATACCCATCACACATCCTCCATCTCATAGTCCAGCACCCATATACCCGTCATACATATCCTCCATCCCATAATCCAGGGCCTATATATCTATCACACATCCTTCATCCCATAGTCCATTCCCCATATACCCATCACACATCCTCCATACCATAGTCCATTCCCCATATACCCATCACACATTCTCCATCCCATAGTCCAGTGCTCATATAGCCATCATACATATCCTCCATCCCATAGTCCAGTGCCCATATACCCATCACACAACCTCCATCTCATAGTCCAGTGCCCATATACCCATCATACACATCCTCCATCCCATAGTCCCATGTCCATATACCCATTATACCTATCCTCCATCCCATAGTCCTATGCCCATATACCCATCATACATATCCTCTATCCCATTATCCAGTGCCCATATACCCATCACACATCCTCCATCCCATAGTCCAGTGCCCATGTACCCATCACACATCCTCCATCCCATAGTCCAATGCCTATATACCCATCATACATATTCTCCATCCCATAGTCCCATGCCCATAAACCCATCATACATATCCTCCATCCCATAGTACCGTGCCAATATGCCCATCATTGTGCTGTTCCGTCTGTCTGGTTATGTATTGTATTATTTCCATGCTGTGTATAATCTATTCTTTCATGCTCTCTGCTGTCACCTGGTGGCCCTTTCTGTGTGGCAGCCTGTAACTAATTAATTCTGGTACACGCCTTTCACTTCCTGTGCTGAGGTCACTGCTTCTTCTTCCTGTTAGCAGCCATTTGCTTGTTAGTTCTTTATGGGAGAGACACGCTTTGCACCGAGCTGTGAAAGGCATCCGTTTTCGACCACTCACTCCTGCTGGTCACACTTGCAGCCACACTTGGTGCTACGACTTGCTGCACCTCGTTTCACCTGCATTTCTGGAGAAGTTACTGTATTACCAATCATATGCTGTATGTCCAGATTTCCAAATAAACAAGTCTGGACTTCACAATCCCTGGTGTGCATCATCTCTCCGGACGCTGAACAGCACTGGTCCTGTCTGCTCTGCATGAGGAAGCGGAAGGTAGGATAACTCTCCCAGCCCCATTCAACTTCACCTCCATTCGCCTCATGTGGGGACAGAACAGTCGAAAACTGCCTTGAAGCCCCGCCAGAATTACCCTTAGGCCGGAGTCACACTGGCGACAAAATCGGACGACTGCAATGCGATGAAATATCGCATTGCAGTCGGATCTATGTTAATCTATGGAGCAGCTCCCAGTATCCGATTTTTTGTGGTCCGTTTTAAACGTCCGTGTACAATCGCAGCATGCTGCGATTGTCACCGATTGTCGGTCGACAATCGCCAATGCAAGTCTATGGGAGCGATGAAAAATCGGATTACAAACGGACCACACTGTGTGACTTGCGATTAAATCGCATCAGTGTCCTTTAGAAAAGCCGGCAATTCATCCCTGCCTATACTGTAAAAGCACACTGACAGCTTTAATAAAGAATCGAATAAATACATATCCACACATAGAATCCACATATAATATATATATATATATATATATATATATATATATATATATGTCATTGTGACATATATATATATATACATATATTTATAGTTGTTACACTTCTACATACTGTAATAGCCGCTAATTCAATTGCCGGCTTCAGTGAAATCACAGAAGCCGACATGCAATGATACATTGTTTCCACACATTTAACCATGTAATTTCATGTATTTTTATATATGTTTGAAACATACAATTACATGAGTATATGTGTGCTAAATTTCAGACATGTAGGGGTTAATTAAAGGTGTAAATTCGTTGAAAAAAAATGCGTGGGCTCCCGCTGTATTTTCTCCACCAGACAGACAAAGCAAGCGAGTGGGGGCAGATAATAATAGCCTAGGGAGGGTACATTTTTTTGTGCCCCCCCTGGCTACTAACATCTGCCCCCAGACACCCCAGAAAGGGCAAATCTATAATTAGATTCGCCCTTTCTGGCACTTTGCCCGTCTATTCCCATTGCCCTGTAGCGGTGGCGAATGGGTTAATAATCTGGCGTTATTGTCACCTTAGTATTGAAAGGTGACCTTAAGGTAGGTTAATAATTGATAGCTGTCAATTAGACAACTATCAATTATTAATCCTATTGTAGTAAATTAAAAAAACACAGACACATTAATTAAAAATTATTTTAATGAAATAAAAACACCTTTTTTTGACCATATTTTATTTTACACTTAATCCGTGCGAAGCCATTGATCTCCTAAAATAAATAAAAAAAAATAAAACAACATTATTCTTACCTATTCCGCTGATCTGTCACGTCCCACGCTGTAATCCTTCACAAAGGGTTAACTAGCTTTGAGCCAAGCTGTGCAAGTAATCCTGCATGCTCAGCTCAAAGCTCATGAATGAATAAGTTCCTCTCCTGGCGACAGGAGAGGATGTGTTTCATGAATGAAGCTTAATTGATTGTGTCCACTTTCCCTTTAGGTCAGGTCACTAAAGTTAAATTGCCAATAAATCAATTAAGCTCCATTCATGAATCTATTCCTCTGCTTTCGCTGGGAGAGGAACTTATTCATTCAGGGGAATACAGGTCTGAGACAGCATTATTAGCTCTCTGCGACCTGTAACCTGTTAACCCTTTCTGATGGATTACACCGTGGGACCTGACTGTACATCGGATTGGTAAGTATAATTTTGCTTTTTTATTTTATTTTTATTACAGGAAATGGTTTTAGCAGGAAAATAAAATATGGTCAAAAACTGTGTGATTATTTAATTAAACTTATTTTTTATTAATCTGTGTGTGTTTGATTTTTCTTTCATACAATAGGATTAATAATTGATAGTTGTCTAATTGACAGCTATCAATTATTAACCTGCCTTAAGGTCACCTTTCAATACTAAGGTGACAATAACGCCAGATTATTAACCCATTCGCCACCGCTACAGGGCAATGGGAATAGACGGGCAAAGTGCCAGAAAGGGCGAATCTAATTATAGATTTGCCCTTTCTGGGGTGTCTGAGGGCAGATGTTAGTAGCCAGGGGGGCACAAAAAAAATGTACCCTCCCTAGGCTATTATTATCTGCCCCCACTCGCTTGCTTTGTCTGTCTGGTGGAGAAAATACAGCTGGAGCCCACGCATTTTTTTTCAACGAATTTACACCTTTAATTAACCCCTACATGTCTGAAATTTAGCACACATATACTCATGTAATTGTATGTTTCAAACATATATAAAAATACATGAAATTACATGGTTAAATGTGTGGAAACAATGTATCATTTCATGTCGGCTTCTGTGATTTCACTGAAGCCGGCAATTGAATTAGCGGCTATAACAGTATGTAGAAGTGTAAGAATTATAAATATATGTATATATATATGTCACAATGACATATATATATATATATATATATATTATATATATATATATATGTGCTCTATGTGTATATATCTATTCTTTCTTTTGGCATTTAAATACTATTCTTTTGGATCCATTATATGTCAGTTTTGCAAGCCTGCGAGAAAATCTCGCAAGTCGGATGAAAATCGGATGTTACAAGGTACACACACATGCGATTAAATCGCATCTTTGAAGGAAAATCGGATGCCAGAAGGATGTGTGATGTTTTTATTTTGATCCGATTGTCGACCGTCTAAAACGGACCGATTTTTTTGTGGTTGTGTGTGACTCCGGCCTTATATCCCTATCCACGTGCCTGCGCTCTGCCTGCTCACATACTGCAGCCCTGCTCTGCTAGTAAACTGTCTGCAGCGTCACCCCAGACGAAATTGTGCATAGAGACTCTCTGTATGTTATACTACATCGATGCAGATTGTCGGACTGTAAAATCCCACAATTCTCTAAAAACACCTTGGGAATCTTATCAGGACGTCTTAACTAAGCTGCACTGCGATTTCCAGCCCCCAATTCAAACGTTCAGTTTCTTAAAGAGACAGCGCACCTTAAATCAAAATGGCCGAAAAAGACCCTGCACAGTCTCCCACTGCTGAAACAGAGCAAATACAACCTGACACTGCCCATCATGAAGACCAGGAAGCAGAACCCATGCTTCCAGGAGACCAAGTCGTTCGACAAAAGCGCTCTGTCAAACCAACCATAAAAGCTGTCGAAAATTATCACAATACGAAGGATGAGTACAATGACAACCTGGACGACTTATGGGAGCGAGTTACCTCCCTCATGTCAAGCGTCCAACGCCACAAAGATGATGCAGTGAGTTTACAGGATACTATAAGACGGCTAGAAACGGCCCATGGTAGATACAAGAGACTGTCCGCAAAGTATGCCGCCTTCCTAAAAGACTCTAATATTGACGAAGCCTCATCAGAATTATGCAAAGTAGATTGCACAGTCAGAGAAAGGAATGCTGCTGTGCAAGACGCCAAAGATAAAGCGGAGCTCCGTATTTGCTCATCTGCAAGAATCAAAATCCAACAAGTCAGGTTCATCCAGACGCTCTTCTCGGTCATACAAATCATCCTGCTCAAGAACTTCAGCCCTCAGCGACAGAATTCTAGAGGCCCGTTTAAATGCAGAGCGATCCAAACTACGACGTTCCTTTACAGAAAAGAAAGCAGAAGCAGAGGCAGTAGCCAAGAAAGCTGAAGTAGAGGCAGTAGCCAAGAAAGCTCAAGCAGAGGCAGTAGCCAAGAAAGCTGAAGGAGAAGCAGAGGCAGTAGCCAAGGAAGCAGAGGCAGAAGCAGAAGCCAAGAAAGCAGAAGCAGAGGCTCAAGCAAAGATTCTTCAAACACAAATGGAGGAAGAAATCGCGCTAGCCGAAGTAAAAATGTTGTGAATGTTTTGGAAATGAATTCTGAGCAGAAGCTCCTCTGGTGGTTACAAACAGTACTGAACCATTCAATGAGGATTGGCAATCAGGATTCACAGACTGGCTTGATATAAGGGAGGTTCCCTCCCATCATGGTTGCCGGTGATCAATTGTTCTTGTCTCAACTGTGGTTCAGTACTATTTAAAGCCGTCCTCCTTGATTTTATGTTATGCTTGACAAAGACCTCATGCAGGTCGAAACGTTGCTGTATATGGCGTAATAAACGTTCTTCTATTTGTATACACCCGGATGGAGCGCTGTTCCTTTTTGTCTTTGACTGCTGGATTTCTACAAGAAGGTTCCTTGGTTGGAGCGAGCGTCCCGATTCAGTGAGTGCTGTCAGCGTCTTTTTGTGTTATTGGACTGTTCGAACCTGATCTGACGTGCACCCTGGCCATAATGATGGACATGACTGAGAATCCGGAGGTGGGTGCTCTGGATAACGCCATGATGTTTTCATATACTGATGATGATGCTGCCCGGATTCTATCTGGCACTAATAATGATACTGCCTTTTTGAATAAACCGACATCGGATATGCTCAGGAAAGAATGGGAAACTGAGAGGAGGAGATTGATTTTGAGCTACATGCTATGACTCTCACTGAATATTATAAAGCACGCAGGATCCCTCGGGGAATTCGTCCGCATTTGAGGCCTACTTTACTACCAGATAATGCACAGTTCTGTGCTAAATTTGAATCTATCACTAACAAATATGCCTTTGACATCATGTTATTGAACATTGAATTCCTCAGGAAGGAGATGGATGGCATTAAAAAGAATATCTCAGATTTGGAGAATCAACTCAAGATACAGCTGACAGCACAGGAATGGGGCGCTCTCATGACCAAAATAGATGAAAATCTGGTCAAATTTCGAGGTGACGTGGAGACCACTAACAGGATCAAGTGGTTCCGAGACATGGAAGACTATAAGTCAGGCCAAGTATTTTCTTGGCAGAGACGATCATCTCAATTTCCAGGCAATCGGAGAGGAAAGTTCGCATCAACTCGTCGACGCAAGAGATCACAATATGACAAACAATTTAATTTTGGCTTTACATCTGCTGAGTCTGAATCGACGGATGACTCTAGCATGAGTAGTGCTAATAGGAGCCATTTTTTGGACAAAGAGCGAGTGGACAAAACGGCACCAGGAGGCGAAGTCGGAGAGGTGGCCGCAAACATAGGAAGCAGGGACTGTTGTAAATGGGTTTGAGATGAGTTCTGAGCAGAGGCTCCCTCTGGTGGTTACAAGCGGTACTAGTGAGGATTGTGAGGACTGGGAATCAGGTGTTACTGACTGGTCTTATATAAGGGAGTCATTTTCCCATCCGGGTTGCCGGTGATCAATTGTTCTGGTCTGAATCCTTCTTTCCAGTTTCCCTTGTAGCCTGCTGTGTCGTGTCTGCATCTCCTGCTATCAGATAAGACAATTTCTTCTTTTGTGTTTTTGCTATATTTTTGCATTTTGTCCTGCACTTCTGTGGGGGCCTTCAGGGTCCCCTCCGGGGGCTTTTGCCCTCTCAGTTTAGTCCAGCCACTGTATTTTGTACTTTTGCTTTTTCCAGTTTTTTTTCAGTGGCTGCTGTGTTGATTTTGTTACACCAGAGAACTAATTTAGGTGGTAGAGGTCGTGTGATCTCAGGTTATTTTGA
>JARQOD010000005.1:443835282-443878834 GCA_033576555.1 Oophaga sylvatica | reverse complement strand
AATTAGTAGAGTTGGTGTTTTTCAGGGTTTTCTGAGATTGCAGTAAGTATCCTTCCGTCTTCCAGTCCTTCATGAATGACATTTTCAGGGATTTTGTGGACAAGTTTCTGATTGTTTATTTGGATGATATCTTGATTTTTTCTAATGACTGGGACTCTCATGTGAAACATGTTCGAACTGTATTCCAGATTTTGAGAGAGAATGCTCTGTATGTGAAGGGATCAAAGTGTCTTTTTGGCGTACAGAAGATCTCATTTCTGGGATTCATTTTGTCCCCATCTGTTATTGAAATGGACCCGGTCAAGGTTCAGGCCATCTGTGATTGGGTCCAACCTACTTCATTAAAGGCTCTTCAGAGATTTTTGGGTTTTGCCAATTTTTATCGTAAATTTATTGGTAATTTCTCAGTTATTGTTAAACCATTAACTGATTTGACCAGAAGGGTTCTGATGTGGTGAATTGGCCTCCTGAGGCAGTCTCTGCGTTTCAGGAACTTAAGCAGAGATTCACTTCTGCTCCTGTTCTATGGCAGCCTGATGTTTCTCTGCCATTTCAGGTGGAGGTTGATGCCTCTGAAATTGGGGCAGGTGCCGTTTTGTCCCAAAAAGATCCAGAGACCTCTAAAAGTAACCCTTGTGCCTTTTTCTCTCGAAA
This sequence comes from Oophaga sylvatica, assembly GCA_033576555.1. Taxonomy (NCBI): domain Eukaryota; kingdom Metazoa; phylum Chordata; class Amphibia; order Anura; family Dendrobatidae; genus Oophaga; species Oophaga sylvatica. The sequence goes on along the minus strand of JARQOD010000005.1, from coordinate 443,878,180 downwards.
ATTTTCTCCTACTGAACGTAATTATGACGTGGGTAATCGGGAGTTATTGGCCATGAAGTGGGCTTTTGAAGAGTGGAGACATTGGCTGGAGGGAGCCAAACATCAGGTGGTGGTCCTTACGGACCATAAGAATCTGGTCTATCTGGAATCTGCCAAGCGACTCAATCCTAGACAGGCCAGGTGGGCCTTGTTTTTCACACGTTTTAATTTTGTGGTTTCCTTTCTTCCTGGCACTAAGAATGTTAAGGCGGATGCCCTCTCGAGGAGTTTCCTTGCGGACTCTCCTGAGCTATCTGATCCCTCTGTTATTTTGAAGGAGGGTGTAGTTCTTTCCGCCATCTCGCCCAATTTGAGACTTGCTCTGGAGGGGTGTCAGGAGGATAGGCCCGAGCGCTGCCCTGTTGGAAAGTTGTTTGTCCCGGACCAATGGAAAAAGAGTGTGATGTCTGAGATTCATTGTTCCGCATTGGCTGGGCATCCCGGAATTTTTGGTACCAGAGACTTGGTTAGTCGGTCCTTTTGGTGGCCTACCTTGTCTCGCGATGTCAGGGAATTTGTGCAGTCCTGCGGGACTTGCTCTCGCTCCAAGCCTTGCTCTCGCTCTAGTGGTTTGTTGATGCCATTGCCTGTGCCCAAGAGACCATGGACCCATATCTCTATGGATTTCATTTCCGACCTTCCTGTTTCTCAGAGAATGACCACCATCTGGGTAATTTGTGATAGGTTTTCCAAAATGATACATCTTGTGCCATTACCTAAGTTGCCTTCCTCCTCTGAATTGGTGCCGTTGTTCCTTCAGCACGTGGTTCGTTTACACGGCATTCCTGAGAACATTGTGTCTGACAGAGGAGTCCAGTTTGTTTCCAGATTTTGGAGGACTTTTTGTTCTAAACTGGGTGTTCAATTGTCTTTCTCCTCGGCATTTCATCCTCAGACCAATGGTCAAACTGAGAGAACAAACCAGACATTGGAGACTTATCTAAGATGCTTTGTGTCTGCTGATCAGGATGACTGGGCTCTTTTTTGCCTTTGGCTGAGTTTGCTCTTAATAATAGGGCTAGCTCTGCCACTTTGATGTCTCCGTTTTTCTGTAATTCTGGTTTTCATCCTCGATTTTCTTCAGGACAGACGGAGACTTCTGTCTGTCCAGGTGTTGACTCTGTTGTGGAGCGTATGCAACAGATTTGGGACCAGGTAGTGGAGAGGTTGTCCCTCTCTCAGGAGAAGGCCCAGCGGTTTGCTAACCGGCAAAGGACTGATGGTCCTCGGTTTAAAGTAGGGGACTTGGTCTGGTTGTCCTCAAAAAATATTCCTATGAGAGTAGCATCTCCTAAATTTAAGCCTAGGTTCATTGGACCTTATAAGATCATGGAGATTATTAATCCTGTTTCTTTTCGTTTGCTTCTTCCAGGGACATTTAAGATCCATAACGTGTTCCACAAGTCCTTGTTGAAGAGGTTTGTTGAGCCAGTGGTTCCTGCTGCTGTGCCTCCTGACCCTGTTTTGGTTGAGGGCAATCTGGAGTATGTGGTTGAGAAAATATTGGATTCTCGTTTTTCTAGACGAAGACTCCAGTATTTGGTTAAATGGAGAGGTTATGGTCAGGAAGACAATTCTTGGGTGTTTGCTTCGGACATCCATGCTAAGAGACTTATCCGTGCGTATCATAGAACTCATCCTGACCGACCTGGTTGCTCAAATGAGGGTTCGGTGACCCCTCCTCAAGGGGGGGGTACTGTTGTGAATGGGTTTGAGATGAGTTTGAGCAGAGGCTCCCTCTGGTGGTTACAAGCGGTACTAGTGAGGATTGTGAGGACTGGGAATCAGGTGTTACTGACTGGTCTTATATAAGGGAGTCATTTTCCCATCAGGGTTGCCGGTGATCAATTGTTCTGGTCTGAATCCTTCTTTCCAGTTTCCCTTGTAGCCTGCTGTGTCGTGTCTGCATCTCCTGCTATCAGATAAGACAATTTCTTCTTTTGTGTTTTTGCTATATTTTTGCATTTTGTCCTGCACTTCTGTGGGGGCCTTCAGGGTCCCCTCCGGGGGCTTTTGCCCTCTCAGTTTAGTCCAGCCACTGTATTTTGTACTTTTGCCTTTTCCAGTTTTTTTCAGTGGCTGCTGTGTTGATTTTGTTACACCAGAGAACTAATTTAGGTGGTAGAGGTCGTGTGATCTCAGGTTATTTTTGAAATTAGTAGAGTTGGTGTTTTTCAGGGTTTTCTGAGATTGCAGTAAGTACCCTTCCTGTCCTTTTCTATTTAGATAGTTTGGGCCCCAGCGTTTGCTCATACTATTTTCTTTCTGTGTCAGTATTTCCTCTTGTCTAACCGCCATTACATGTTTGGGGGCTTTCTATTGTCTTTGGGGTTCTGCTCCGGGGCAGATAGCTTTCCTATTTCTATCTTTGGGTGTGGTTAGTTTCTCGGGCTGTGACGAGGCGTCTAGGACCAACGTAGGAACGCTCCACGGCTGCCTCTAGTTGCGGTGGTTAGTCAGGGTACTGCAATCTCATAGATTCCAACTGCTCTGGTGTATTTCCTTTTTTACCTGCACTCCTCAGCTACCGTAACATAACAAGGGACATTCCTCGCAGTCAGAGGTTGACTCGCAATGCTGCAGTGAAGTCGAAGAGGAAGGACTGTTAGAACCCTCTTGTTAGATTTTGTTTCAGTTTGCTGGTCACATGACCTTTTTTCCCTATTTAGTCTGGCTCCGCCCTTCTGGCTTTGCTGGACTTCATTGTATTATCTACTCTTAAGCTAGCCGGGTGCTTAGGTGCCTTACTCTGTCAGTTTTGCTTAATCTTAGGATCTCGTAGTAATTTGTTTTCTGTTTAATTTTCCCTGCTACAATTTCTGTTAGGAGGTGTCCACCTTTTCTCCCAGTCCCTAGATCTTGTAGGGATTCCTCCCTCGCAACTATAGGTCTTCGTTCAGACTAGCTGAGGACTTTAGCAGGTCTGGTCGCAGGATCAGGTTCCCCGTTACATCGTAGGGATCAAGCTCAGTTTTATTGTAGGGACAGAGTTCCCATCTTTCCTTAGTGCTTGTAGCAGTTCATAACAGTAAGTCCAGCCAAGAAATAAAAAAAAAAAATCTCTAAGGAAAGATTTTCTGTTTTCATCATGGTGTCGGTTCGGGATTTGGCCTGCAGGGTCTCTCTCTGGAGGTGGCTGAAATCCAGCAACACGTGAGTAGTTGTTCTGGAGCACATTTCGTGGAGCCAAAAGGTACGTTTGCCTGATTTATTTTTTGGTGAACAACAAGATTTTTTTTCTTTTAAAAATGCTTGCTTGTTGTATTTTCGTTTGAGACCCAGATCCTCTGGTGATGAATCACAGCGCATAGGGTTTATAATGTTACTTTTGCGCAAAGAACCTCAGGACTGGGCCTTTTCTCTGCAGCCTAGTGATCCATGCTTTGGATCAGTGGATGTTTTTTTTTCTGCTTTGGGGTTATTGTATGACGATCCGGATCGTGTTTCATCAGCTGAGACAGAGTTGAGACGTTTGAGACAGGGATCGGGTAATGTGGAAAAATATTGTACTCACTTCCGTAGGTGGTCCACCCAGGTGAGCTGGAACGATTCAGCTTTGAAAAGTTTATTTCTTGCAGGATTAAGTGAAAGGGTTTGCTGATTGCTTATCCTATACCTGGTAACTTGCAAGAGGCTATGCAATTGGCCATACGGGTGGATAGGAGACTGCGTGCAAGGGTTAATGAGAGTAAGTCTGCTTTGTCAGCTCCAGGTTTGGAGAAGGAATGTACTGACATTGCAGAGCCGATGGAAATTGGAGCAATGGCACCTCACTCTCGGGAAAAAGAACGCAGATTTGCTCAAGGTTTGTGTTACTACTGTGGTAAATCTGAGCATTTCATTAAGAACTGTGCGCTTCGAATGAATAAAGAGAAAAAAAAAATGAGGTCAGTGTCGCCCGCATAGCTTGTTTAAACAATAAAGGTGTCTTTCTTTCTGCTACCACTGCTGGTGAGGAGGAATTAATGGAGTTTCGGGTATTTGTGGATTGTGGTTCAACTCTCAATGTGATTGATGGGAAATTTTTGGAAAAACTAAAATTAAAACCCAAACTTCTGTCTTCTCCTATTAATGTGGTGTCTGTGGATGGTTCTCACTTGAAAAATGTTACTCACCATATCTGTGAATTTCCTCTTACTATTAATGGTGTTCATCAAGAGAATTTGGATTTGGTAGTTTTGAATAATTTGCCCTCACCGGTGATTTTGGGGTTACCCTGGTTAAAATTGCACAATCCGGTACTGGATTGGTCTACCAATGAAATTAAGTCCTGGAGTCCTAAGTGTTATGACAAGTGTTGTAACAGGCGTATTGCTGCTGTGGATAAAGGGAACTACCTGTACCTATTCAGGATTTTTGGAAAGTTTTTTCTGATAAAGAATCGCAGGTATTGCCTCCTCATAGAGAATATGATTGTGCAATTGAATTTGTCCCTGGAGCGACTCTTCCTAAAAGTCGTTTATTTAATTTGACTATTCCTGAGAGAAAGGCTTTGGAGGAATACATATAGACAAGCTTGGCCGCCGGTCACATTAGGCCTTCCAAATCTCCTGTGGCGGTTGGATTTTTTTTTTGTTAAAAAGGACGGCGGTTTACGGCCTTGTCTAGACTTTCGTGAGATTAATAAGATTACTGTACGCAATCCTTACCCACTGCCATTGATTCCTGATTTGTTTAATCAGTTAGTGGGGGCCAAGTGGTTCTCGAAAATTGATCTTCGAGGGGCATACAATTTGTTGCGCATGAAGGAGGGGGATGAATGGAAGACTGCGTTTAACACTCCTCTGGGTCATTTTGAGAATCTGGTCATGCCTTTTGGACTTTCCAGTGCTCCGGCATTTTTTCAGAATCTTATTAATGACATCCTTAGACCTTTGATTGGCAGAAGTGTGGTTGTGTATTTGGATGACATTTTGATTTATTCACCGGATTTGGAGTCTCATTGGAGGAGTGTGCGTGAAGTATTACAGTTACTGAGTGATAATTCACTTTTTGCCAAACTAGAAAAATGTGAGTTCACTGTACAGAGACTTAGTTTTTTGGGCTACATTGTCTCCAGTGAAGGTTTTGAGATGGACCCTGTGAAATGCAAGCTGTGCAGGATTGGCCTAGACCTATTGGTGTGAAATCAATACAGAGGTTTTTGGGTTCGCCAATTATTATAGAAAATTCATAAAAAAAATTTCTGTGATTGCCAAACCTCTGACCGATCTCACCAGGAAAGGTGCTGATGCGGTTCAGTGGACTACTGAGGCCATTGAGGCTTTTGTGTTGCTAAAGGAGAGGTTCAGCTCTGCTCCCATCCTTACGCAGCCTGATGTGACTAAAGCATTTTTGGTTGAGGTTGATGCTTCTTCTGTGGGGGTAGGCGCGGTGTTGTCTCAGGAAAAGACGGATGGAGTACATCCCTGTTTTTTTTTTTCAAATAAATTTTCTGAGTCTGAACTAAATTATGATATCGGTAATCGGGAATTGTTGGCAATTAAACTCGCATTTGAACACTGGCGTCATTTTTTGGAGGGAGTGGAATTTCCCGTTCAAGTCTTCACCGATCATAAAAATCTGATCTACCTTGATGCTGCCAAACGCTTGAATGCCCGTCAGGCTAGGTGGGCACTGTTTTTCTCACGCTTTAATTTTACCGTTACTTACATCCCAGGTACTAAAAATGTTAAAGCTGATGCTTTGTCTCGCAGCTTTTCTCCTATGGTGGGTACTGAGGAGGAGGAAAACATTTTGCAAGAGGGGGTTGTTATTGCGGTTTTGGACTCCGTGTTGGAGGATGAGATTCTTAAAGCACAGGAGAATGCCCCATCTAACACACCGCATGGGAGGTTGTTTGTGCCTGGTAGCCTGAGGAGAGATTTGTTTGTTGAATGTCATGACTCTCGGTTGGCAGGTCATCCTGGAATCTCTGAGACCAAGAGACTTGTGGGTCGCAGCTTTTGGTGGCCTGGATGGCAGAAGGAAGTCATTAAGTGGGTGTGTCAATGCACTGTGTGTGCTATATCTAAGTCTTCTCATACTCCTGCTGCAGGGTTGCTTTGCCCTCTGGAGGTCCCTAGTGCACCTTGGACACATTTGGCTATGGACTTTATTACTGACCTTCCCCCCTCTGAGGGTTTCACTGTCATCTGGGTGGTCGTGGACCGTTTTAGCAAGATGTGTCACTTGGTTCCTTTCATCAAATTGCCCTGCGCTAAGACTCTCGCTAAGGCCTTTGTCAAGGAAATAGTCAGACTACATGGTGTTCCTACTGACATTGTTTCTGATAGGGGACCTCAGTTTGTAGCTCGTTTTTGGCGCGCCTTTTGTGACAGGTTGGGAGTTCATTTGTCGTTTTCATCCGGATATCATCCTGAGTCTAATGGCCAGACAGAAAGGAAAAACCAGGATGTTGAGCAGTTCTTGCATTGTTTTGTGACTGATAATCAAGAGGGGTGGTCTGAGTTTCTGCCACTTGCTGAGTTTGCTCTTAACAATCATACATCCGCTTCTGCTGGTTGTTCGCCTTTTTTTTGTTGTACTGGGAGACATCCGTCTTTTGGGTCATTTTCCAAGTTGGGATCGGCTGTACCTGAAGAGGAGAATTTTTCTGGTGTTTTGGAGAGAGTTTGGACTGATGTGCGTGGTAATCTTCAGGAGGCTAACAAAAGATCCAAAGTGTATTTTGATAGAAAACGACAAGAGGTTTTGTTTGCTATTGGTGACATGGTCTAGTTGTCCTCTAAGAATCTGTGCTTGAGGATTCCGTCTAAGAAATTGGGTCCCAAGTTTGTAGGGCCCTTTAAGGTGCTTCAGGTTATTAACCAATCTGCTGTTAAGTTGGAGCTTCCTACCTCCTGTAAGATTAATCCGGTGTTTCATGTTTCTCTCTTGAAAAAAGCTGAGGTCTCAGATGGAGACGTCTCGGCCACTGTTCCCCTGGTGGTGGAGGACGGGCAATATGAGATTTCCCGCATCCTAAATTCTAGACGGTATAGAGGGAGTTTGCAGTACCTCGTCGCTTGGAAGGGTTATGGACCCGAGGATAACTCATGGGTGAGGGCGGATGATGTTTCTGCGTCTAGACTTGTCAGAGCGTTTCACAAGAGGTTTCCGAATAAGCCTAAGTCCTAGGGGATCCGGAGGATCCTCTTAGAAGGGAGGGTACTGTTAGAACCCTCTTGTTAGATTTTGTTTCAGTTTGCTGGTCACATGACCTTTTTTCCCTATTTAGTCTGACTCCACCCTTCTAGCTTTGCTGGACTTCATTGTATTATCTACTCTTAAGCTAGCCGGGTGCTTAGGTGCCTTACTCTGTCAGTTTTGCTTAATCTTAGGATCTCGTAGTAATTTGTTTTCTGTTTAATTTTCCCTGCTACAATTTCTGTTAGGAGGTGTCCACCTTTTCTCCCAGTCCCTAGATCTTGTAGGGATTCCTCCCTCGCAACTATAGGTCTTCGTTCAGACTAGCTGAGGACTTTAGCAGGTCTGGTCGCAGGATCAGGTTCCCCGTTACATCGTAGGGATCAAGCTCAGTTTTATTGTAGGGACAGAGTTCCCATCTTTCCTTAGTGCTTGTAGCAGTTCATAACAAGGACAACTAGATAAAAATGATCTTGTTATTAATATCTCATCGATAATACTTACGGATACTGAAGTGGGTATTTTATCTAAGGGGTTATCCTTTTGTCCCACGAATAAACCAGATTGGTTTGAGATTGAAGGTGATCTACAAGCATTTTTTAGGAGACTTAGGTTGTCAGTATATTACTCAGGAAAGCCGTTGGAGAGTGAGGGGGATGGTGCTGGTGATTCAGGTTTTGGTTTTTCACTATGTCAAGTAGGATTGTATAACAAAAGCAATTTTCAACCACCTAATAAAGATCACTTTTTGGAATCATATATCGAGTTGGTTAGGAGGGATATTGACAGATTAAGAGGTAATTGTACAGTGTCAGTTACACAAAATTTGACCTCAGCCGAGAGGAAAGCCCTAGAGGGATTATCTGCTAATTCCTTGATCACCATCAAACCAGCCGACAAGGGTGGGGCGGTGGTGGTCATGGATAGTAGCAAGTATAGGGCTGAGATATTGCGGCAACTCAATGATGAACAGGTTTATAGAAAACTCGATTCAAACCCTACCTCGACTTTCCTAACTGAGTTACGTACCTTGATCCATGAGGCCTTATTGAATGGACTTATAGATCCGAAACTCTCTGACTTTCTAATTGTGGATAAACCGGTTGTTCCAGTACTATACGTATTGCCAAAGATCCATAAGAATTTGGAGAACCCTCCTGGACGCCCTATTGTGTCCGGGAGGGGTTCTCTTTTCTGCCAATCCGCCATCTTTTTGGATCGAGTACTTAGACCTTTTGCTATCTCTGCGCCCTCATACATTAGGGATACAAGTGATTTGCTTGACAAAATTGACAATTTAATTGTTACCGATTCAACTATTTTGGCATCCTTTGATGTGGTGTCACTGTGCACATCAATAGAACATGAGAAGGGTTTGGACGCAGTCTCATGTGCGCTATCGGGCTCTGACATGGCCCCAGAGTGTGCACAACTTGTTCTCACTTTGCTGGAGTTCATCCTCAGGAAGAATTATTTTCTTTTTGGGGATGATTACTTCCTGCAAAGACGTGGTACCGCCATAGGGTTCAATGTGGCCCCCACCTATGCCAACATCTATATGGGGGTATTTGAGAGCATGTTTGTGTACAAATCCATCCTCTGGCACCATGTCAGAGCCTGGTGGCGTTACATTGATGATATTTTTTTGGTGTGGGATGGGAGTCAGGAGGAGCTTTTTGATTTTCATTTGGAACTGAATCGTGTTTATCCTGAGTTGCAGTTTACATTATTACACTCATTGACGCAGATTCAATTTTTGGATACGTTGGTTTATAAGGATGGACAGAAATTGGGAACTGATATTTTTGTTAAACAAACCGACAGAAATGGACTTCTGTTATTTGATAGCAACCACCCGAGGAGGATGGTGGGCTCCCTTCCTTGGAGTCAATTATTAAGGGTACGGAGGATAGTGGCCAATGAAGAGGTAATTGATCAACGGCTTAGTGAAATGTGTGATAAATTTATTGCAAGAGGTTACCCCAGGAGAGAAGTACTGGGCTTTAGGGAGAAGGTCTTGAAGACGTCACGAGTGGATTCCCGTAGTAGAGTGGCTAGGCATCAGAGACAAAAACGTATCCCGTTTGTATCAACATATAGCCCAGTGAGTAATCAGATCAATATGATTCTAAAGAAACACTGGCCGTTACTACACCGTGGTCTACCCCCATCTCTGAATTTGAACTTCAGCCTATGATGTCCTTCAGAAGGGGACGTAATTTAAAGGATAGGCTTGTTAAGTCTGATTTTGGTACTTTAAAATCTTCTATCCAAGGTACTTTGAGCACTCCCCGAGTGGGGAATTTTCCTTGCCTGGGGTGTGCTTGCTGTAACAATATGCTAAAGGGGGAATTTTTCTATCATCCCCATACCGGGAGGAAAATTCTGCTAAGGGAGAGGTATACATGTACGTCGAGTTATGTTGTATACATGATTGTGTGCCCGTGTGGACTGACATGTGGGTGAGACCACTATGGAAGTAAGGGCACGCATTAGCAAGCACAAGAGCACTATACGGACAGGGCTTACTGACTTACCAGTTCCTAATCATTTTTTTGGAAAAAAGACATTCTGTGAACCAGTTGAGATTTAGGGTCATAGATAGTGTGCCGGGTTTGAGGAGAGGGGGTGATAGATTGAGTATGTTAAAAAAGAAAGAAATGCGCTGGATCCATTTGTTGGGTTCATTATACCCTAGGGGTTTAAATTTGGAGTTCAATAGCATGTCATAAACCTTTTTTCTCCTCGGTTATGCATTGTCATCAGGTATAATAGTAGTGATCCATATGATTAACTGAAAAAAAAATTTTTTGACCTTGATTAACCTATTTGTGATTGATATGTTGAATTAATACATGGATTTATTGCTAATTTGTGATTTTGGTAGGGGGTTGTTAGTTTATCTTGCCCCTGTAGTTTGTTTTTTTCTTTTTTTTCGTTTATAGTATGGTGTTATTTTTTTCCTTTTTTCTTTTATGTAGCTAGCTATTGGTAATGGTATATTAATGTTTTTTTCCCCCTTTTTATGTGTTTAGATATAGGGTTTAGGTAATGCCTGATTTTGGGATCTATTGGGTTAATTTCAGGAATGCAGTGTATTGTTTACTGTGCCTGCTCTGACCATTGCGTTACTAGGGAGGTGAATGTGGGCGTCTTCATGTTGTGCCATAGTCCCATGATGAGTGGAAGGTGTGGCGTTATCCAGCACTGAGCTCGGGTCATGTGACCAGTGCTCATCTTGATGACGTCTTTCCCCTACTCTCTGGAAGTGCGACACACTAGCCACATGCTCCCCATGTAAACATCCGGTCGCCGGGACGCCTGGAGAATGCGATGGTGTCTGGATTATGAGAACGCAAGTATAATTGGCTGTCTGTTAAGCAGGCTGCAGTGATACTACTGAGTATAGGTTCCTTATGTGGCGCCTTTATTGTTGCTATTGCTCTTTGTGATTGGCCACTTATTGACTTAGTAGGTGGGCTATGATTGAGTGGACAAATAGCCTAAACATAATTCACCATGGTAACGGAGATACACAAGTATCATATGTATTATATATGCTACATCTGCTAATATTATATGTGTTTTTGGTGGATGTTTGTGCGGGCACATCTATGTAAAAATTGTATATTATTGCTGCACTGTGTTATATATATGGATCTGCTGTTTTTTGTATTTATTGATATTGTGGGCGGTGTTTGAATACAGATTGGTGCTTTTGGAGCATCAGTACTATTTAAAGCCGTCCTCCTTGATTTTATGTTATGCTTGACAAAGACCTCATGCAGGTCGAAACGTTGCTGTATATGGCGTAATAAACGTTCTTCTATTTGTATACAACCAGATGGAGCGCTGTTCCTTTTTGTCTTTAACCCCTTAACGACCAAGCCATTTTGTAGGTTAAGGACCAAGCTTATTTTACAATTCTGACCACTGTCACTTTATGTGCTTATAACTCTGGAACGCTTCAACGGATCTTGGCGATTCTGAGACTGTTTTCTCGTGATATATTGTACTTCATGGTAGTGGTAAAATTTCTTCGATATAACTTGCGGTTATTTATGAAAAAAATGGAAATATGGCGAAAATTTTGAAAATTTTGCAATTTTCAAATTTTTAATTTTTATGCCCTTAAATCACAGAGATATGTCACAAAAAATAGTTAATAAATAACATTTCCCACATGTCTACTTTACATCAGCACAATTTTGGAAACAAAATTTTTATTTGTTAGGAAGTTATAAGTGTTAAAAGTTGACCAGCAATTTCTCATTTTTCCAACAAAATTTGGATTCCACACAAGTTTCACAGCAGCACAACTCTTATCTCTAACAATGTCACAGACAGAGTGATAAGATGTAGATGAGCTACTGTTTGCAGCATTTGACACACTGCTGTGATTAGATAGTTACATTTAGTATCTAATTACAGCAGTCAGAGATGCAGAGAAGCTGTCATTTGTCCCTGCATCTCTTCACTGACCTCCAAATGAAGTGATCACTCATGATCACGGCATCAGCAGGGTTAATCAGTCGGGGGCAGTGCTCAGCTCCTTCCTGGCTGTTCCAGCACCTCCCCCCCAGGCTCTCACAGCAGCAGGTCAGCAGCTTCCACTGCCAGCTTCTCCTCTGATCCGGTAGGAAGTGCTGCATCTCCTGTGCGATCATGCTGTGTTTGGTCACTCAGATTGACTGACCAATCACAGCGATCTGGGTGCAGGGACCGATGTCATGGGTCCCTTCACCTCTTCCCGTGCCTCTCAGCTGTCATAGACAGCTGTCGGCACTGAACTACCACTGTTTGTTTACACACAGTGGTATATCAAAGCCATGACGTGCAGAGTCCGTCAAGGTGCCAAAACTGACACCTGGCCATGACGGACTCTGCACGTCAGTGGACATTAAGGGGTTAACTGTGGTTCCTGGTTCACTTGGAAGCTTGCTGAATCTTGCCTATTCTTCTGCTTTCAGATAAGATATTTTCTGTTTTTGTTTTTGTGCTTACCATTTGTTTGGGGGCTTCCTATGTTCTTTGGGGATCTGCTCCGGGGCAGATAGCTTTCCTCTTTCTATCTTTAGGTGTAGTTAATCTCTCAGGCTGTGACGAGGCGTCTAGGACCAACGTAGGAACGCTCCACGGCTGCCTTTAGTTGTGGTGGTTATTCAGGGTACTGCAATCCAATAGATTCCAACCTCTCTGGTGTATTGCCGTTTTTGCCTGGTCTCCTCAGCTACCGAAACATAACAGCATCACCGGCCTAACTGAAAATTGTATGGTACTCACAGAAGGGAAAAATAGTGTGGAAAGAAAAAAGTTGTCAGAGTTGTCAGAGATTTTTTTTTTTTCTGTTTCTTGCATTTTTCCCTCTTTCTCTGGCTGCTGAGGAGGATTTTTTTTCTCTCAATGGAGCTTGCACAGCTGTCTGGCCGTGTGGATCAGCTTGCCACTGAGGTTCGAAGTATTGCTGTCTATCTTGCTGGGTTGCCGGATGTGGAACCTAGGATTCCCATGCCAGATTTGTTTTTGGGAGATCGGGCCAAATTTCTGAATTTCAAAAATAACTGTAAGTTGTTTTTTGCCTTAAAACCTAAGTCCTCAGGGAACGCAGTACAGCAGGTTCAAATTGTCATCTCTCTCCTGCGCGGCGATCCTCAGGATTGGGCTTTTTCCCTGACACCTGGGGACCCTGTTTTGAGTGATGTTGATGCATTTTTTCTGGCTCTGGGGTTATTGTACGATGAGCCTAATGTCACTGATCAAGCGGAAAGAACCTTGTTGGCATTAAATCAGGGGCTTGAGGACGCTGAGTTGTACTGTTAGAAATTGCGAAAATGGGCAGTCCTAACCAAATGGAATGATGATGCTTTGGCAGCCCTTTTTCAGAAGGGGCTGTCAGAGAATGTAAAAGATGTTATGGTGGGTTTCCCTGCTCCCTCTGGTCTCAATGATTCTATGTCATTAGCGAATCAAATTGACAGACGTTTGCGTGAGCGTAGAGGTATGCGTGGAATAGTGTTGCCTTGTGAGCCAGCTTCTGAACCCATGCAGTGTGATAGAGTGGCTTCTGGGGCACAGCGTCATGAGTTTCGAAAACGCAATGGGTTATGTTTCTGTTGTGGTGACGCCTCTCATGCTATTTCTGTTTGCCCTAAGAGGGGAAGACGTTTTGCATGCTCAGTTGTCTTGGGTAGTGTTCAGACTAAATTTCTGTTGACTGTTACCCTGATTTGCTCCCTGTCCACATTTTCTGCTCAGGCTTTTGTTGATTCGGTAGCAGCTATTAACCTGATGGATTTTGATTTTGCCAAACGTTGTGGGTTTCCCTTGATACCCCTACGGAAGTCTATTCTCCTACTGGGGATTGATTCTACCCCTTTGGCTGAGAATAAACCCCAGTTTTCTACTCAGGTGATAATGAGGGTTGAACCTGATCATCAGGAGAGTTGCAAATTTTTGGTACTGTATAATCTGCATGACATTATTGTACTAGGTTTCCCTTGGTTGCAGTCTCATAATCCTGTTTTGGATTGGAAATCTGTGTCTGTAACCAGTTGGGGCTGCCAATGTGTTAATGCCAACACTCCTGTTTTTTCTGCCTCTCCCCAGTCTCAGGATGTTCCTGACTTTTTGACTGATTTTTCTGATGTGTTTAGCGAAAGTAAATCTGCATCCTTGCCCCCCCATAGGAGCTATGACTGCGCTATTGAATTAGTGCCTGGTAGTAAATTCCCTAAAGGTCGCCTTTTTAACTTCTCTGTACCTGAACATGGCGCTATGCGGTCTTATATCAAGGAGTCATTGGAGAAGGGTCATATCAGACCATCCTCTTCACCCTTGGGTGCCGGTTTTTTCTTTGTGGCCAAAAAGGATGGTTCATTAAGGCCGTGTATTTATTATCGTCTCTTGAACAAGATCACTGTGAAATATCAATATCCGTTACCCTTGATTTCTGACCTGTTTTCCAGGGTGAAAAGTGCTACTTGGTTTACCAAACTTGACCTCAGGGGGCGTATAACCTTATTCGCATTAAGCACGGGGATGAATGGAAGACGGCGTTTAATACCCCAGAGAGGCATTTTGAGTACCTAGTGATGCCCTTTGGGCTCACTAATGCTCCTTCCGTCTTCCAGTCCTTCATGAATGACATTTTCAGGGATTTTGTGGATAAATTTCTGATTGTTTATTTGGATGATATCTTGATTTTTTCCAATGACTGGGACTCTCATGTGAAACATGTTCGGACTGTGTTCCAGATTTTGAGAGAGAATGCTCTGTAAGTGAAGGGATCAAAGTGTCTTTTTGGCGTACAGAGGATCTAATTTCTGGGATTCATTTTGTCTCCATCTGTTATTGAAATGGACCCGGTCAAGGTTTAGGCCATCTGTGATTGGGTCCAACCTACTTCATTAAAGGCTCTTCAGAGATTCTTGGGTTTTGCCAATTTTTATCGTAAATTTATTGGTAATTTCTCTGTTATTGTTAAACCATTGACTGATTTGACCGAAAAGGGTTCTGATGTGGTGAATTGGCCTCCTGAGGCAGTCTCTGCGTTTCAGGAACTTAAGCAGAGATTCACTTCTGCTCCTGTTCTACGGCAGCCTGATGTTTCTCTGCAATTTCAGGTGGAGGTTGATGCCTCTGAAATTGGGGCAGGTGCCGTTTTGTCCCAAAGAGATCCTGAGACCTCTAAAAGTAACCCTTGTGCCTTTTTCTCTTGAAAATTTTCTCCAACTGAACGTAATTATGACGTGGGTAATTGGGAGTTATTGGCCATGAAGTGGGCTTTTGAAGAGTGGAGACATTGGCTGGAAGGAGCCAAACATCAGGTGGTGGTCCTCACGGACCATAAGAATCTGGTTTATCTGGAATCAGCCAAGCGACTTAATCCTAGACAGGCCAGGTGAGCCTTGTTTTTCACACGTTTTAATTTTGTGGTTTCCTTTCTTCCTGGCACTAAGAATGTTAAGGCGGATGCCCTCTCGAGGAGTTTCCTTGCGGACTCTCCTGAGTTATCTGATCCTGCTGTTATTTTGAAAGAGGGTGTAGTTCTTTCCGCCATCTCACCCAATTTGAGACTGGCTCTGGAAGGGTGTCAGGAGGATAAACCCGAGCGCTGCCCTATTGGGAAATTGTTTGTCCCAGACTGGTGGAAAAAGAGTGTGATGTCTGAGATTCATTGTTCCGCGTTGGCCGGTCATCCCGGAATTTTTGGTACCAGAGACTTGGTGAGTCGGTCCTTTTGGTGGCCTACTTTTTCTCGTGACGTCAGGGAGTTTGTGCAGTCCTGTGGGACTTGCTGTCGCTCCAAGCCTTGCTCTCGCTCTAGTGGTTTGTTGATGCCATTGCCTGTGCCCAAGAGACCATGGACCCATATCTCTATGGATTTTATTTCCGACCTCCCTGTTTTTCAGAGAATGACCGTTATCTGGGTGATTTGTGATAGGTTTTCCAAGATGATACATCTTGTGCCATTACCTAAGTTGCCTTCCTCCTCCGAATTGGTGCCTTTGTTCCTTCAGCACGTGGTTCGGTTACACGGCATTCCTGAGAACATTGTGTCTGACAGAGGAGTCCAGTTTGTTTCCAGATTTTGGAGGACTTTTTGTTCTAAACTTGGTGTTCAATTGTCTTTCTCCTCTGCTTTTCATCCTCAGACCAATGGACAAACTGAGAGAACAAACCAGACATTGGAGACTTATCTGAGATGCTTTGTGTCTGCTGATCAAGATGACTGGGTCTCTTTTTTGCCTTTGGCTGAGTTTGCTCTTAATAATAGGGCTAGCTCTGCCACTTTGATGTCTCCATTTTCTGCAATTTTGGGTTTCACCCTCGATTTTCTTCGGGACAGACGGAGGCTTCTGTCTGTCTGGGTGTTGACTCTGTTGTGGAGCGTATGCAGCAGATTTGGGACCAGGTAGTGGAGAGGTTGTCCCTCTCTCAGGAGAAGGCCTAGCTATTTGCCAACCGGCATAGGACTGATGGTCCTAGGTTTAAAGTGGGGGACTTGGTCTAGTTGTCCTCAAGAAATATCCCTATGAGAGTTGCATCTCCTAAGTTTAAGCCTAGGTTCATTGGACCTTATAAGATCATGGAGATTCTTAATCCTGTTTCCTTTCGTTTACTTCTTCCAGGGACATTTAAGATCCATAACGTGTTCCACAAGTCCTTATTGAAGAGGTTTGTCGAGCCAGTGGTTCCTATGGCTGTGTCTCCTGACCCTGTTTTGGTTGAGGGCAATCTGGAGTATGTGGTTGAGAAAATATTGGATTCTCGTTTTTCTAGACGGAAACTCCAGTATTTGGTTAAGTGGAGAGGTTATGGTCAGGAGGACAATTCTTGGGTGTTTGCTTCGGACATCCATGCTAGGAGACTGATCAGTGCGTATCACCGAGCTCATCCTGACCGACCTGGTTGCACAAATGAGAATTCGGTGACCCCTCCTCAAGGGGGGGTACTGTTGTGAATGTTTTGGAAATGAATTCTGAGCAGAAGCTCCCTCTGGTGGTTACAAACAGTACTGAACCATTCAATGAGGATTGGCAATCAGGATTCACAGACTGGCTTGATATAAGGGATGTTCCCTCCCTTCATGGTTGCCGGTGATCAATTGTTCTTGTATTAACTGTGGTTCCTGGTTCACTGAGTCTTGCTGAGTCTTGCCTCTTCTTCTGCTTTCAGATAAGATATTTTCTTTTTTTGTTTTTTTGCTTACCATTTGCATATTTCTCTGCATTTCTGTGAGGTTAGCCAGGTTCCCCACCCCCCCGGGGGGGCTTGGGCTCCTCTCAGTTCCTCTGGAGCCATTGTTATTTGTTCATTTGCCTTTTCCAGTTTTTTCAGTGGCTGCGGCTTAGTTTTGTTACACCAGAGAACTGATTTAGGTGGTAGAGGTCGTGTGATCTCAGGTGTTTTTGCAATCAGTAGCGTTGGCATTTTTTAGGGTTTTTTGGATTGCAGTGAGTATCCTTTCTATCCTTTTCTGTCTAGGCAGATTGGGCCCCAGCGTTTGCTCATACTATTTTCTGTCTGTGTCTGTATTTCCTCTTGTCTAACCGCTATTACATGTTTGGGGGCTTCCTATGTTCTTTGGGGATCTGCTCCGGGGCAGATAGCTTTCCTCTTTCTATCTTTAGGTGTAGTTAATCTCTCAGGCTGTGACGAGGCGTCTAGGACCAACGTAGGAACGCTCCACGGCAGCCTTTAGTTATGGTGGTTAGTCAGGGTACTGCAATCCAATAGATTCCAACCTCTCTGGTGTATTGCCGTTTTTGCATGCTCTCCTCAGCTACCGAAACATAACAAAAAATGCTTGAGCAAGCATTGAAGCAAAACCTCTAACCGATTTGCCTACCACCACAGGAAGAAGACAACCCAGCTGTTCATACCAGCAACTACGTGCAGAAACAGATATCTGCAGGGCACACCTTCTCCAGCGACGTTCAACCCAACATTGTGGAAACGTCCAAGTCGGCCCAACTTACGGTGCCAGTGGCACCAACAGCCTCCGCAGAAACCCAAGACCAATGCCATGATGCGTCCCCTCAGGAGCAGTCATCACCGCAAGTCGACCACAAGGCGCACTCCAGCCCGCCTCCACAGTTCAAGCAGCAGTCATCAGAATATCCAGAGATTAAGCCACCACAGCTCAACCCTGCAGCAACATCATTTTACCCGGGAACAATTCACCCTTCCACGCCACACAGCCTTTATGCCCAAGGGGCACCACAAGCTAACACGGTAACAAGGAGTGAAGGATCAGAAATGTCTGAGTTTGCCAGGTTCATGGTGAGCAGAGAGCTAATCAACACCAGTCTCTCAAAATTCGACGACCGTGCAGAGAACTACAGAGCCTGGAAAGCAACCTTCAAGGCCGCCATTGCTGACCTCAACCTGTCCGCAGAGCAGGAGCTCGACCTCATGGTCAAATGGTTGGGTCCAGAATCCACAAACCGTATCAAGAGTCTTAGGACTGTCTATGTGGGACAAGCTGAAGCAGGTCTGGCTGCTGCCTGGCAGAGACTCGAAAGAACCTACGGCAGCGCTGAAGCCATAGAAAAGTCCCTATTTAAGAGACAGCAGAATGTTCCAATGATCAATCTTAAGGAAGCCCACAAACTTCTGGACTTAAGTGATCTGCTTATGGAGCTGGAACTTGCGAAAAGAGACCCCCGTCTGTCTGGACTGTGCTACCTGGACACTGCCCATGGGGTGAACCCAATAGTCTCAAAGTTGCCACATAGTCTGCAAGAGAAGTGGGCAGTGTGCCTCTCCAGGTACAAAAGGTCACGTGATGTCACCTTTCCTCCGTTCATTCAGTTCTGCAAGTTTGTCGATGAACAGGCCCAAATGAGGAATGACCCTAGTCTAGACTTCCTGGAGTCCAACACTGCAGCTCCAGCAACACCCTCATCAAGGTATGAAAGCATCACACACAGACGTAAGGACTTTAGGAACAGTGTAAGTGTCAGGAAGACTAACCTGCCACCACCTGCAGTACCCGCTGATAAGCAGTACACTATTCCGTCGAGGGATAAATCTTTCAATCGGGAGTGTCTCATTCACAAAAAGCCACACTCATTGAACAAATGTAGAGGCTTCAGGTCCAAAACCATGCAGGTGCGCAAGAAAATCCTCAGCGAACTTGGGGTATGTTTCAAGTGCTGCGCCTCATTAGAACACGTGGCCAAGGACTGTAAATCTTCCATTAAGTGTGAAGAGTGTCATAGCGACAAACACCCATCAGCCTTGCATCCAACCTCAGCCACCAGCAATCCAGCAGTCGCAGTGACCCCTAGTCCAGCAGCAAGCCATGGCAGGGAGCCACAGAACCACGACAAATCTACCATGGCCGTCTCCTGCTCATGCTCAGAGGTATGTGGGGAGAACCAAAGTGCTAAATGCTGTGCCAGGATATGCCTAATCAGAGTTTATCCAGAAGGGCATCCAGAGAAGGCAGTAAAAATGTATGCCATCATTGACGACCAGAGCAATCGATCTCTAGCTGGACCTAAGTTCTTTGAAGCCTTTGGTATCAGGGGACAAGCAACGCCCTACACTCTGAATACTTGCTCGGGTCGCATAGAGACTAGCGGTAGAAGGGCACAAGGTTTTATTGCTTCCCCTATCAACGGAGGCATAGAAATACCCCTACCTACATTAATCGAATGTGATCAAATACCCGACCAAAGGGATGAGATCCCTACCCCAGAAGCTGCATTCCACCAACCACACTTAAGGCACTTAACCAGCGTTATCCCACCTATGGACACAGATGCTGAAATCTTACTTCTGCTCGGCAGAGACAATTTAAGGATACATAAGGTCCGCCAACAGTGTAATGGTCCTGACTACGCCCCCTATGCCCAGAAACTTGACTTGGGGTGGGTAGTCATAGGAAAGGTATGCTTGGACCGAACAGGAGTCAATTCCTTTAAGACCTACGTACGCCGGGATGGATGCACTACTTTCTGCAAACCATGCCCTCTTCACTACGAGGTGAAAGAGAAGCCTCCAGATCCCGTACAGCTGCTTGATGTCATCCCTTCTCCCTATGCAGACGACTTGGGAGGATCAGTGTTTCGTACCACTAAGGATGACAACAAAGTAGCCCCGTCAATGGAAGACAAGGAATTTGTCAAGATACTGGACAATGAGTTCCTTAAGGACGAGACTAATCACTGGGTTTTTCCCCTACCCTTCAGAGCTACCAGGGTAAGGCTCCCGAACAACCGTGAACAAGCGTTGTCCAGATTCAACTCTCTCCAGCGCACACTAAGCAACAAACCTGAGATGAAAGAGCACATTGTCACCTTTATGGGCAAAATATTCCATAATAACCACGCCGAGCCAGCGTCTCCCTAAAAGGAAAACGAGGAGTGCCTGGTACCTCTTTAACATATTTATTAATGACCTTGTAGGGGGCATACAGAGTAGTATTTCAATATTTGCAGATGACACTAAACTCTGCAGGGTAATAAATACAGAGGAGGATAATTTTATATTACAGGAGGATTTATGTAAACTAGAAGCTTGGGCTGATAAATGGCAAATGAGCTTTAATGGGGATAAATGTAAGGTCATGCACTTGGGTAGAACAAACAAGATGTATAATTATGTGCTTAATTGTAAAACACTGGGCAAAACTGTCACTGAAAAAGACCTGGGTGTATGGGTGGACGACAAACTCACATTTAGTGGCCAATGTCAGGCAGCTGCTGCCAAGGCAAATAAAATAATGGGATGCATTAAAAGAGGCATAGATGCTCATGAGGAGAACATAATTTTACCTCTATACAAGTCACTGGTGCGACCACACTTAGAATACTGTGTGCAGTTCTGGTCTCCGGTGTATAAGAAAGACATAGCTGAACTGGAGCGGGTGCAGAGAAGAGCGACCAAGGTTATTAGAGAACTGGGGGGTCTGCAATACCAAGACAGGTTATTACACTTGGGGTTATTTAGTTTGGAAAAACGAAGGCTTAGGGGTGATCTTATTACAATGTATAAATATATGAGGGGACAGTACAAAGACCTTTCTAATGATCTTTTTACTCTTAGACCTGTGACAGGGACAAGGGGGCATCCTCTACGTCTGGAGGAAAGAAGGTTTAGCCATAATCACAGATGCAGATTCTTTACTGTAAGAGCAGTGAGACTATGGAACTCTCTGCCGTCTAATGTTGTAATGAGTGATTCCTTACTAAAATTTAAGAAGGGACTGGATGCCTTTCTTGAAAAGTATAATATTACAGGCTATATTCACTAGTTTCCTAGATACTGCGTTGATCCAGGGAGCTAATCTGATTGCCGTATGTGGAGTCGGGAAGGAATTTTTTTCCCCAATGTGAAGCTTACTATTTGCCACTTGGTTTTTTTTTTGCCTTCCTCTGGATCAACATGTTAGGGCAGGTTAGGATAGGATATGGGTTGAACTAGATGGACTTAAAGTCTTCCTTCAACCTTAATAACTATGTTACCCTCATTCAGAGTATATCACCCACGAAAGCCTAAGCAAATTAGAGTTGTCTTTGATTCAAGTGCCAAACATCAAGACATATCTCTCAATGACGTCCTCCTCACGGGCCCTAATCTAACAAACAACCTAGTAGGAGTGTTGATGAGGTTCAGGAAAGAGCCCATCGCCATCACTGCCGACATTGAACAGATGTTCCACTGTTTCACAGTCAGAGAGGATCACAGGAATTTCCACAGGTTCTTGTGGCACAAGGACAACGACCCCAGCAAAGAGATGGTGGAGTATCGCATGAGGGTGCACATATTCGGGAACAGCCCTTCGCCCGCTGTGGCAACCTAAGGCCTGCGGAGAACTGCACTGGAAGGAGAGTCCGAATATGGAACAGACGCCAGAGACTTTGTAGAGAAAGACTTCTACGTAGATGATGGACTGAAGTCTCTACCTACAGAAGAAGCAGCGATTTACCTGCTTAAGAGGACCCAAGGTATGCTCTACCGAGCCAAGCTTAGACTGCACAAAATTGCTTCAAACAGCCCAGCTGTCATGAGAGCCTTTGAGTCAAGTGACCATGCACCAGGATTCAAGGACATTGACCTGGGACCAGACCGTCCACCTGTGCAGAGAAGCTTAGGCCTGAGGTCGAACCTGTGAGCCGACACCTTCGGGTTTCAAATCAACTGTGCAGACAAACCATTCACTAAACGTGGTGTCCTGTCAGTGGTGAACAGCTTACACGATCCACTGGGATTCGTAGCACCAATTACCATACAAGGTAAATCCCTTCTGAGACAGCTTTCTGAAACCGTCAAAGACTGGGATGCCCCACTCCCTCCTGGTAAGGAACCAAAATGGGAAACCTGGAAGCAGTCCTTGTGTGCCTTGGATGAGATCCACATACCAAGATGCTACACCACAACCTCACTTGCCGCTAGCACTTGGACAGAACTCCATGTGTTCTCGGATGCATCCACAGAGGCCATTGCAGCCGTTGCCTATCTGAAGGTGACGGGATCCAACAATCAAGATCACATTGGGTTCGTCTTCGGCAAGGCTAAGTTGGCTCCCAAGCCTGACCACACTATTCCCAGGCTCGAACTCTGTGGGACTGTGCTTGCAGTAGAACTCGCAGACTTTATACAGCATGAGCCGGACACCAACATAGATGACGTACAATACTACACTGACAGTAAGGTCGTCTTAGGTTACATCCACAACCAAACAAGGCGCTTCTACGTGTACGTCAGTAACCGCATCGAGAGAATAAGGAGGTCTTCCAAGCCTGAGCAGTGGCACCATATCCCATCTGAGCTTAATCCAGCGGACCACGCCACTAGACCTATGTCTATAAGTTCTTTTGCTAACTCTTCTTGGCTTTCAGGTCCAAAGTTTCTGCTGGAACAGAAAGGAAGTCAACGTGTCCAGGAAGACTTCAGCATCCAGGATCCGGATAACGATCCAGAAGTCACGAACACTAAACCAACCTCCAGCCTTGGTTGCCAGCGCTTCGAACGCTTCTCCAACTGGATGAAACTCATCAAGACCATCGCAAGGTTAGTCCACATTGCGAGATCTTATCACGACTCATATGGAGACAAAGACTGTCATGGTTGGCACGTCTGCCATAAACTGCTCTCTACCGCTGCATTCCGGTAGGATAAAGATGAGCAGAACACTGCCCCAGTACTTCATCCATTGGACTACCGTGGGTCGGAGATAGTTTGGCCTAGTGTGGCTTCTCTGATCTGAAGATGGGTTTCCTTTGGATTACCTCAGGAACTGACTTAAAGACGTTCATTTACCTCGTTTCGAAGTTATTATTGCATTTCATGCATGTTTATGTGTTTGTTTTTTCTAGGTTGTTGGACTTCATTTCAAAAGCACTAGTATAGTGAAATCCCTTACAGAATTTCAGACGGGGAGTGTGCTGTTTCGTCTGTCTGGTTATGTATTGTATTATTTCCATGCTGTGTATAATCTATTCTTTCATGCTCTCTGCTGTCACCTGGTGGCCCTTTCTGTGTGGCAGCCTGTAACTAATTAATTCTGGTACATGCCTTTCACTTCCTGTGCTGAGGTCACTGCTTCTTCTTCCTGTTAGCAGCCATTTGCTTGTTAGTTCTTTATGGGAGAGACACGCTTTGAACCGAGCTGTGAAAGGCATCAATTTTCGACCACTCACTCCTGCTGGTCACACTTGCAGCCACACTTGGTGCTACGTCTTGCTGCACCTCATTTCACCTGCATTTCTGGAGAAGTTACTGTATTACCAATCATATGCTGTATGTCCAGATTTCCAAATAAACAAGTCTGGACTTCACAATCCCTGGTGTGCATCATCTCTCCGGACGCTGGTCCTGTCTGCTCTGCATGAGGAAGCGGAAGGTAGGATAACTCTCCCAGCCCCATTCAACTTCACCTCCATTCGCCTCATGTGGGGACAGAACAATCATACATATCCTCATTCCCATAGTCCCGTGCCCATATACCCATCACACATTCTCCATCCCATAGTCCCGAGCTGGGTGACGCTGAGCAGGGTGCTCCTGGAGATGTGCTGTTATGTAACCTGGCAGTGAGGATCTGTGTGCGGCTCTGTGTTCAGCCCGGCAATAATAGAGGAGGGGGTGATTCATTTCTGTCGTGCTCTCTGCTCCTTTCTGGGAGGGCAGACAATGGCTGGGAGCTTATGTTCCCGAGGATGCTAGATTTCTCCCATCCGGTCCGTGTCTGCTGAGGTGTTGTGGAGTGGGAAAACTGTTGCTTATAGCAACCAATCACAGCTCAGTGTAAGGTTCTATGATTATATATTCCTGAAACTCAGTTTGTTCGTCAGCCATTTTACTTTCTGTCTTGCTGCAGCTATCTTGCCCTCAGTCAAAATGGAGTTTCCAGCTTGCATGTTCCCGCCCTGATTCTCTCCTTTGCTTCTTAAGCAGCCACAGCTGAGCAATCAGTGCTTCAGAATCTAGCCTGCAGTGAACCTGTGACTTGACTCCTGTAAGCCTTGGACCTTGTACTCCAGCTATTCCTACTGAGGAACTCTGAAGCACTTGTGGACTCTGAACCCTGCTCTTTGAAAGACCCACGTTTGCATGGACTTACGGTAACAGAGAAGAAGATCCTGAATCTGTATTGGAGAGTGATTGCTGAGCTTGGATTACTCTGGCCTGCTGTGTCTCCTGTTTCTGTGTCTGCAAACTGTGTGACTATTTCTACCAACTTGTATGAAGTAATACAGGACTTTTCTATATCAAACCTGTGACTCCTGTGTTTTCATCGCACCCAAGCACAAGACGCTATATGAACTGTACTACATACATTACAAGATTCTGAAGCCAAAACGTTAGTGTCTGCTGGGTCTGGAAGGCTGTGTCTGCTGTACTGAGGATATCAGACGTCCGGTTGTACTTTCTGTGATGACAGTGGTTGTGACTTCTCACAACCATTCCAGGTGAGCAATTCCCTTAAGTTTTTCTTTTTGCAGTGTTACCACAGTAATCCGTCTTAAAAGATCTGGAAAATGGAGGCCCGCATAAAGGAACTTTGCGGAGTGACTGATAATATCCTTGCAGATTTGCAGAATATAAAGACCCGTTTTACAAATCTACAGGATCTCAATAATCACAATTTGCAAGTGGTTGGACAGACTACCCAGGATTTGCGAGCCAGGATTGAGGTTCTAGAGGGGCGAGTCCAGGCTCCTGCCGTAGCCCCGAGTGCTGGGATTCCCAAGTTGCCCCCTTTTCGTTTTGGCGGTGAACGTGAGAAATTCAGGGGATTTATTAATCAATGCAATCTTTTTTTTTCTGCACATGCTTCACAATTTCCCACTGAACGATCTAAGGTGCTTACTATAATTATGTTGCTTACCAACAAGGCTTTAATGTGGGCAAACCCTCTGATTGAGACTGAGGATGATTGTTTGAATCACCTTGATGATTTTATTTCAGCCATGGGGCAGGTGTTTGATGACCCCAATCGAGGTGCAACAGCTGAAGCAGCCATGTTAGCTTTGTGCCAAGGTAAGCACTCGGTAGCTGAATATGCCTTGGATTTCAGGAGATGGGCCCTTGATACCACCTGGGACAGTTCCGCCAAAAAATCTATTTTTCGAAAGGGGTTATCTCCACTGATTAAGGATGAACTTGCTCGTGCCGACCCTCCCACTGCGTTAGGTGACTTTATTAACTACTGCATCCGTATTGATACTCGTCTGACTGAACGCAGGCAAGAGAGATGGTTCGAAAGCAATCGTACTAACCTTTTCCTACCTTCCTCTCCAGCTAAGGAACCTTTGAGTAGGATTACACGGGAACCTGAACCTGAACCCATGCAGGTAGACTCTTTACAACGACGGGTTAGTGATGCACGCAAGGAACATCGTTTTAAGGAGAATCTATGTTTCTATTGTGGTAAGTCAGGGCACTTCATTATAAACTGCCCCAGCCGTTCTCGTAAGACTACTGCAGCACTCATTCATTGTGAGTGTTGCGAGAGGGGATCTGTCAGGTCCGAGCCTCAGGCTCCAGAGAGATCTGCAGCAACAGATCTTGATTTCTCGGACTTAAACTCCGTTACCTCTGAGGACGTTGACTGTGTAAACGCTGCCATTTTTCAAGTTTCCTCAGCGGTGTCCCAGCTGAGTTGTAAGAAAAACAATTCTCATTGCTTTCTTTCCATCAAACTCTGGGTTGACTCAGCTTGGGTGTCTAGCTCTGCTATGATCGACTCAGGGGCAAGTGGAAATTTTATGGATGTCTCCTTTGCTCTGAAACAGGGAATACGTTCAGTGAAGAAGGCTACTCCAGTACAGATGGAAACTGTGGATGGCTCCCTGCTGACCTCTGGACCAGTGGATCAGGAAACAGAGCCTTTGAGGGTTCTTATGGGTAAAGATCATCAAGAGAAACTGTCCTTTATGCTTATCTCTTCTCCCCACTTTCCCATTATTCTAGGGCTACCATGGCTGCAGGCTCAGAATCCTACCATTAACTGGGAGACCAAGGAATTACACTTTCCAGAGAAACAGATGAGTCCAAAAGTTTCAGCTTGCTCTGTTCCTAAAGGAATCATGTCAGTCCCTGAACTACCAGCTGTATACCAGGACTATGTGGATTTATGTGACAAGAAGAACGCTGACCAGCTTCCTCCTCACCGTCCATATGATTGTCCAATTGAATTATTGCCTGGAGCAGAGATACCTTTTGGTAAGATCTACCCCCTGGCGGGGCCCGAGCTAAAGGCTTTAAAGGATTACATAGATGAAAATCTAGCCAAGGGCTTCATACGCCCCTCTTCATCTCCTGCAGGTGCACCCATCTTCTTTGTAAAGAAGAAAGATGGATCTCTGAGACCATGCGTAGACTATAGGGAACTCAATAAGGTTACTATTAGAAACCGTTATCCATTGCCTTTAATCCCTGAGTTATTGGAGAGAGTGCGACATGCCAAAATTTTTTCTAAACTAGATCTTCGTGGGGCCTATAACTTAGTCCGTATTAGACCTGGGGATGAATGGAAGACTGCATTCAGGTCACGCTATGGACACTTTGAATATCTAGTTATGCCTTTTGGTCTGAGTACCGCCCCAGCCACTTTCCAACACTTGGTGAATGACATCTTCAGGGATCTCCTAGATACATTCGTGGTAATTTATTTGGATGATATTCTAATTTTTTCTAACTCCACAGAGGAACATCATGGACATGTGAGAATGGTCTTGGAACGTCTAAGACAAAATCATCTTTACATCAAACTTGAAAAGTGTGAATTCCATAGGACCGAAATTCAATTTCTGGGGTATGTACTGTCTACACAAGGAATTAGTATGGATGGAAGCAAAACCCAAGCCATCAAGGATTGGCCAAGTCCTAGAAATGTGAAGGAGGTACAGCGCTTCATCGGGTTTGCCAACTTCTATAGACGTTTCATTAGAAATTTCTCTGAGGTAGTGTCACCTATCACTCAACTTACCCGGAAAGAGTCTAGGTTTTCCTGGACTCCCCAAGCCCAGGAAGCATTTTCCCGTCTAAAAGATAAATTTTCCACTGCACCTATCCTAGTACATCCCAACCCCGAGCTTGCCTTCATAATAGAGGTGGATGCTTCAGACTGTGCCGTTGGAGCTATACTCTCTCAGAGAACAGGTGAGAAGAATGTCTTGCATCCCTGTGCCTTCTTTTCCCAGCAGTTGTCTTCGGCTGAGAGGAACTACGATGTGGGCAATAGAGAGTTGTTGGCCATTATTGCCGCCTTCAAAGAATGGAGACACCTTCTTCAGGGAGCTGCACAGCAAATAGTCGTCCTGACAGACCATCGTAACCTTGAGTTTATCAGGTCGGCTAAGTGCCTGACTCCTCGCCAGGCTCGCTGGAATCTTTTCTTAAACCAATTTAATTTTATCATCTCTTATAGACCAGGATCGCGCAATGGAAAGGCTGATGCACTCTCTAGGATTTACTCAGCAGAGACACGTCCAATTACTCCTCCTAAGACTATTCTTCCTGACTCTAGATTCCTAGGAGTAATTCATAATCAAGACCTACTTAAGGACATCAAGGAAGCATACCATGCGGATTCCTTTTTGGCACAACCCCCAAGGGACGTAAGTCTTGTCTTTAAGAATGGTGTGTGGATTCAGGGACAACGTCTGTATATTCCTGAAACAGTCAGATTAAGATTATTGCAACTCATTCACGATTCCAAGATAGCTGGGCATAGAGGAATTCTAAAGACACAGGAATTTCTTTCTCGTTTCTTTTGGTGGCCCACTTGCAGGAAGGATGTTTTGAATTATGTCACTTCATGTGAGGTCTGTGCAAGATGCAAAACACCTCGCTCCTCACCAACTGGTCTGTTACAGCCTCTTCCCACCCCGTCCCGCCCGTGGGGATCCATTTCTATGGACTTCATTGTGGAGTTACCAACCTCTTAGGGGAAGAACACCATTCTAGTGGTGGTTGACCGTCTAACAAAGGCAGCTCATTTTATCCCTTGTGTCGGCTTACCCACTGCAAAACAGACATCAGATTTGATGATTAAAGATGTGTTTCGCTTACATGGAGTACCGGATGAGGTTATTTCGGATCGAGGGGTGCAATTCACTTCTAGGTTTTGGCAAAATTTCTGTGCAGCATTGGACATTAAAGTAAACCTTTCTTCTGCTTTTCATCCCCAGACTAATGGACAGACCGAACGAACCAATCAAACCCTGGAGCAGTATCTCCGCTGCTTTATCTGCCACCTACAGGATGATTGGGTGGATCTACTTCCATTAGCTGAGTTCTCGTATAACAACTCTCAGAGTGCCTCCACTAAACAGTCTCCTTTTTACTCTAATCTAGGTTATCATCCTAACATTCTACCACGATTTCCCATAGAAACGCCTTTACCAGCAGTGGCTGAAAGAATCACGTCTTTACAGAAGAATATGGATCTTCTAAAGGAAAATCTGGAATCGGCTCAAGAAAGGTACAAGAAAGCAGCAGATAAATTTCGTAAACCTGCACCAGCTTTCAAGGTAGGAGACTTGGTCTGGCTGTCAACCAGAAATCTTAAGTTAAGGATTCCATCGTCTAAGTTGGGACATAAGTACATTGGACCCTATAAAATCAGTAAAATTATAAGTGCCGTTGCTTGTCGTCTTCAACTGCCCAGAACTATGAGAATCCACCCTGTCTTTCATGTATCCCTACTAAAGGCTGCGACACCCAATACGTTTCCTGGACGTTCCTCTCCTTGCCCTGACCCAGTGCTAGTCGATGGTCAGGAAGAATTTGTGGTGGAAAGGATTTTAGATTCCAGGTTGTATAGAAATCAGTTACAATATCTGATTAAATGGCAGGGCTACCCAGTGGAGGACAACTCATGGGAACCGGTCAATAACGTTAATGCTCCTCGCTTGCTCCGTCAGTTTCATCAGAGGTACCCACACAAGCCTGGTCTGAGGTCATCCGGAGGTTGTCCTTAAGGGGGGAGTAATGTAAGGTTCTATGTATATATTCCTGAAACTCAGTTTGTTCGTCAGCCATTTTACTTTCTGTCTTGCTGCAGCTATCTTGCCCTCAGTCAAAATGGAGTTTCCAGCTTGCATGTTCCCGCCCTGATTCTCTCCTTTACTTCTTAAGCAGCCACAGCTGAGCAATCAGTGCTTCAGAATCTAGCCTGCAGTGAACCTGTGACTTGACTCCTGTAAGCCTTGGACCTTGTACTCCAGCTATTCCTACTGAGGAACTCTGAAGCACTTGTGGACTCTGAACCCTGCTCTTTGAAAGACCCACGTTTGCATGGACTTACGGTAACAGAGAAGAAGATCCTGAATCTGTATTGGAGAGTGATTGCTGAGCTTGGATTACTCTGGCCTGCTGTGTCTCCTGTTTCTGTGTCTGCAAACTGTGTGACTATTTCTGCCAACTTGTATGAAGTAATACAGGACTTTTCTATATCAAACCTGTGACTCCTGTGTTTTCATCGCACCCAAGCACAAGACGCTATATGAACTGTACTACATACATTACACTCAGCTTCTTTTAAACAGCTCTGGCAAAATGAAAGATGCTTAGTGACTGGGCTGGGCTATGTGGAATGGCATGGCTGATACACACAAACATACATACACTTGAGTCGCAAGTACCAGGGTTTTGGAGTACTCGGCACCGAGCCCGTTCACTTCACTGGGGATGTCACGGGTAGCACAGCTCGGTCCGTTGCCCTGGGCGCTCACTAAAAGGGGAATATTTACAGGGGATGATAGAAATGTTCGTGACGCCACCTGTGGTTCCTGGTCAGGATGACCAGCGCTGCAATGTAGATCCTCTGAGGGTTTGGGGCAGCAAGGTGTTAAGTCTCCCACAGGCGAGACTGATCCCTCAGAGTATATGGCGGTGCAGGGGTGAAGGAGC
Organism: Oophaga sylvatica; assembly: GCA_033576555.1. Taxonomy (NCBI): domain Eukaryota; kingdom Metazoa; phylum Chordata; class Amphibia; order Anura; family Dendrobatidae; genus Oophaga; species Oophaga sylvatica. Next base: position 443,848,138 of record JARQOD010000005.1, on the reverse strand, counting down.
AATAATGCAGACACACACAAGACAGTCTCTTTCTGTACCTTTACTGGTGATGAAGTTGCAGGCACGTCCCGGGAGGCCATCAGGGTGGAGGATGCACGTCCAGTAATCACTGAGTAGGTGTAGGGCCTCCTTATGTCTATATGTGTGTGAGTTTCTAACTTGCATGAAACAAAGTTTAACTCCGTTCTCTTTGCTATGCCCGGCTATCTTGTGGTGGAGCCTTCTTTTGGACAGAACTAAGTCTCCAATGGTTGCGCTGACCAGACTCCTGTTCTTCCTGACCCCGGTTACGTATCAGCACTGTTGGGCCCCTCTGTGACCTGAAGTCCAGCAGGGTCTCCGATTTTTCCCACTAGCCGTGAAGGTTCTAGCAAGCTCGGACCCGGTGTCCGGTAGTGCAGAGTGGAGGTAAGCCATCATTGCTATTCATCCTCAGTCACTCTCTCTTTCCCTTTTCCACTTGCCTGTCGTCCTACTCACACCTTTAACATAAGCACAAGCAGCAGTAGATGTCAGCTTCCTTCTCTTCACCGCTCTCCAAGCGTCGGCACGCTCGCTCTCTAACAATACCTCAGTTGACTCGATCTTACAAAAACTGCAGTTCCCTTTCCTTCACTTCCTTCTTAGGCTCTGTCCGAAGTAGCTATTCAGGACCTTCCGTCAGACTGATCTATGCTCACTTCGAGAGTCACTTTCCACTTCCCTAGGGAACTATCAGTCCGCACGTTCTGAGGTAACTTTCCTCTCGGCTCGTCTCTCTGAGGTACAACCAATGACTAGCTAACGTTCAGCTAGACTGCCTTCATCTCTCTGCTCTATCTCTCCACACCCTTATATACCTGCGTATTCTAAAGGGCTCCCTCTGGTGGCACCAGGAAAATGTGAAGTGTGAATGAATATCAGGTGATTGTGAATTACCTTTCATGCATCCTCCAGGGTAACATGTGGCACCAAGCGCAGCTGGGCTACACACACTCATTTTTATATATACAGATAACGTATACAGAAAATGTAAAAAAGTGAGAAAAGAACCCCCTTGCGATTAATCACATATATCGTCTCAAATATATGCATATAAATGTCCATAAAGGATTAAGAAGAATAGACAACATGAGAATCCCTAAGAGGCTACAAGGTTAGAAAGAACAAATAAATCAGAAAAATGGATGCCCCATATGAAGAGATTTGTTCCACTCGCGATATCTTGAATTTTTTTCAAAACATTTAATCACTTCTCATAACAGGGATATTACCCTTTGTTCAGTTTATGTGATAGAGCAGATTAAAAAACATTTATGTGGCAGTGATAGGGTTAAACGACTATGCGATAGAGAAGCGCTGTGGATTTTCCTCTTAGATACACGTTGTACCGGCGGGTCTGAATCTCAAGAGGGAATTCATGCCATATTATACATTTTTTACATTATGTTTTTTATGTTATGTTCATTATATATTTTTTCTTTTTTTCTTTTAGTTTCTTCCCCTTTTTTTTCATATTCATTGTTAAATTGATATAATGTACTATGTATATAAGCATTATTCTTGTTGATATTTATGGTTAAATTGATATAATGTACCATGTATATAAGTATTATTCATGTTGATTGTTCTTTGTTGTTTTTCATTTTTTTTTTCACCTGTTTAGCTTGGTTGATAAACCTGGCCGGTTTGCAGGTGGAGGCTATCCTGAGTCTAAGAACACTGAGTTGTTAGAAGCACGCACAGGTCCTCCTTTGACGATCTTCCTCCGATATTACCAGTTTGGGCACAGATAGCAGTCATGATATGTTAACGGAAATGGAAATGAAATAAAGTCTTTGATTTTAACCACTTTCTCGAAAGTTAGATCTTTTCTACACGTACAAGTATCTTTCTTAAGTCGTGATCCGTGCTACGAGTTTCAGTGGTCTTAGGCTAGTTTCACACTAGCGTTTCACTGACCTGTGTCGGTCTTCGCACGGCCGCCGCTAAGCTCCGCCCCAGCTGCTCCACCTATGGGCGCAGGACGCTGTGCTCCCGTTGGGGAACCCCCCAAGTGGATTTGATGGCATCCAGGTTCAATGCCAAGCTACCAACCTTCATATCCAGGTACAAGGACCCGAAGGCTGTGACGGTGGATGCTCTGGTAGCTCCGTGGGACCATTTCGAACTGGTCTATGTGTTTCCGCCAATTTCCTTACTTCCTCTGGTGCTGCGTCGGATCAGACTGGAGAGAATTCCGGCTATGCTGATAGCCCCGGATTGGCCAAGGAGGACGTGGTTCTCGACACTGGTGTCGCTCTTGGCGGCTCCGCCATTTCCACTTCCTCTTCGCCCGGACCTGTTATCCCAGGGGCCCGTTCGTCATCCGGACTTGAAGTCTCTACGTTTGACGGCGTGGCTCTTGAGACCGAAATATTGACCCGTAGAGGTTTCTCAGCTGCAGTCATTGCCACTCTGCGAGCTGCTAGAGGTCCGGCCACTACTAAGATTTATCACAGAACTTGGGAAGCCTTCTTTTCGTGGTGTTCGGGTTCCTCAAGGAATCCGAGGATTTTTTCCATTCCCAGTCTTTTGGCTTTTCTACAGTACGGGTTGGACAAAGGTTTAGCAGTTAGCACTCTGAAGGGTCAGGTTTCTGCTTTGTCCGTGCTTTTTCGGAAGGCTATCGCCTCGCGTAGGGACGTGCGTTCTTTTTTTTAAGGAGTAACCCGTCAGTTTCCACCGCGGAAGGCATCTGTGTCTCCTTAGAGACTCAACCTTGTCTTGGAGGCTCTTCAGCATGTGCCCTTTGAGCCTATGGGTTCTACTAGCCTTTCGTTACTTTCTTGGAGGGTTGCATTCTTAGTGGCGGTAACCTCTTTAAGAAGGGTTTCTGAGTTGGCAGCTCTTTCTTGCTCGCCGCCTTTCCTGGAGTTTTACCCGGATCGAGTAGTGCTTCGCACACGGGGCGACTTTCTACCTAAGGTGGTGTCACAGTTTCATGTTAACCAGGATATTGTGTTGCCCTCACTTTGTCCGGGCCCGAGGAATGCAAAGGAACGAGATTTGCACAAATTGGATTTAGTGCGGGCCTTGAAGTTCTATCTAGTAACAAAATACGTGTGCACAGACAATGTGTTTGGTGCAAGAGTAAGTTCCCAAACCGTATTCAAATGTAAAATAAACTGCTGGTAACCAAGGTACACAGCGGGTTTCCAGGCGCGGGGCTGTGCCTAGAAACCCACTGTGTACCTTGGATACCAGCGCCCTGATGCAGGGAGCTGGTAATCAAGGTACACAGTGGGTTTCCAGGCACCGCGCAGCGCCTGGAAACCCGATGTGTACCTTGGTTACCAGCTCCCTGCATCAGTGCGCTGGTATCCAAGGTACACTGCGGGTAACTAAGCGATGTTACCCGCAGTGTCGCTTGTACTGATCGCTGCCTGAGCTGCCTGTTTGGCAGCTCAGCAGCGATCATGTAGCGATACACCAGCGATCCTGACAAGTGCATATCGTTGTCGGGATCGCTGGTGTATCGCTATGTGAGACCCAGGCCTAAGTGCAGAAACGCAGCAAAAAATGCAGGCCACAGATTTTGCTGCATTTCTAGTGCCAAATCCTGATGAAGTTGAATCAGATTATTTTTTTATGCATTAAACTTTATCCGCATGCACAAAAGACAAATACTGTATAGCCTGACAAAAACGCAGCAAAACACACAGCAAAAATGCAGCAAACACTCAGCAAAACCTTGCTTTTTTCACACTGCTTGTTTACTGCCAAGAGAGCAGGTTTTGCCTGCGGGAAAAAAATGCATAGAAAACAGAACGTGTGGACATAGCCTTAGGGAATTAAATCAGGCTTTTTTGGGAGCTACTAAACTTTATCAACATGGAAAAGAGAAAACAAAAACGCAGCAATAAAAATGCAGCAAAACAAAAAAGGTTTTGCCTGTGGAAAAAACAAAGCAAAAGCGCATGAACATAGCCTTAGGCTAGTTTCACAATAGCGTTTGACCGACCTGCGTCGGTCTGCGCACGGCTGCCGCTAAGCTCCGCCCCCGTACCGTGTTGCATTTTGGTGCTCTCGGCACACAATCAAAAGGACGCAGGCGCCGGCAAAAGCAACCTGCGCACGGCCTGCGTACGGCCTGCGAACCCAATGCTAAAGATAGGGTACGCAGGTCGCATGCAGCGTCATGCGCCAATAGGCGGCGCTATTGGGAGGAGGTGCGGCTGGGGGTGGAGCTTAGCGGCTGCCATGCACAGACCGACGCAGGTCGGTCAAACGCTAGTGTGAAACTTGTACTTAGATATACTTCTAAATTAAACCTATCTTTCAAAGTATTGAAGAATGTATTATTGGGTATGGTACTTGTCTTTGTAGCTGTCAACTGTTTGCTATCAATGCCATTGTCAATACATATGGGTATCAAACTCGGGGTCAGAATCCATCCTCTCTATGTCGCTGCAAGCTTGTGTGTGTAGCCCTGGTGTTAGGCACACGCAGTACCCTGGAGAATGTGTGGAGAGATAGCAGTTTAATGCTCAATACCCATTCACTCAACATACACTAGACACACCCTTAGGGTAGTGTAGTCACTTGTGAGGGAGTGGTCAGTGTGTATTCGTTGAGTGATTAGAGTAGTCAGTTTCCTGTCTTCGGACAGAGCAGACGTGTGGAGTCTAGCTGGGACTTGGAGGGAGGAAGCAGTCCAGCCTGGTTCTATCAGCAGTTCAGCAAGTGGAGGCCAGTAAGGGCGAGATATAGATCACCTCAGCCTGGTCAGAGCTGTACCTCACTTGAAGACATTGATAAAGAAAGAAGAGCTTAGTACAGAAATACTTCAGTCTCCTGTCCCAAGGACAGTGAAAGGTTCAGAGACGTGCTCCTGCCTAGTGGATTACTGAGAGTCTGGTGACTAACTCTGAAGGAAGAGAAGAAGGGAGTGATTATATGACTTTTTGCAAGTGTGAGTGTTTATGCTACAAGCGAGGACAAGGCGAAAGGCACAGTGGAAAGGAATATTTGAAAAGTGCTTTTGGATTGAAGAAGTCCTGCACATTGTTACCGGTCACTGGGGACCGAAGGATCACTAAAGCTTCACGCTTAGTGGTAAGAAAACCAGAGGCTTATCGGACCTTAGGTCGCGGCAAGCAGCCCCTAAATAGTCGGTACGTAACTGGGGTCAGGGGGAGTGAAGACTTTGAGCCTGATCAGCAAGATAGGAATTCAGCTCTCTCACAGGAAGGCTCCGACCACAAAACTGACTGGGCAGTACAGCTATGGAATAGCTGGAGTTATAGAGGGAACTACGCTTCATGCTGGTTGTACTCATCGTTGTGAAAGTAAAGGAGGCCCCTAACTTGTCCAGCTGCTATCTCAAAATACATTCTCCTTGGATCAGCCTCCCTGGGACCTGCCTTACCATCTTACAAGTAAAGGTATGGAAAGACGCTGACCGTGTGAGACTGAGTTATTTACTTGCATGCCTGCACAACCCTGCTTCAACTACCGACCGGAGGGAAGAGTCCCACCTGTAGGGGACCCGACATCTAGCTGCCTCACCATCCCCTCAGAGCTCTACAGCAGCGCTGGTATAAATTACCAGAAGACTACAGGTGGCGTCACGAACTGTAAATATATCTATCCCCTGTAAATATTCCCCCAACATACGCCAGACCGCTAGGGCCACAGACCGAGCCACCGCTACCTGTGACAATCCCATAGACTTCTACGGGCTCGGCTCTGAGTACCCCATTGCCCTGGTAATCCACAATTGTGGTGGCGGGTCGACACAAAACTTTGGCGTCACGAACAGGATGCGAAACTCGCAAAATTGCGAGCCCTGTGTGCCTATGGAGTTGTTTTTGTGAAAAGGACTGTTTGCACTTTTGGCGCCAAAAATCGCCATCTTTGTCGCCATATTCGCGCCCTCAGGCGCTGGAGAAGAAGGTGGGCGTACCTTCGTGGGCGTGTACCCCCCTGTGGCGCGAAGAAAATGCCTGCCCTCTCAAAGTGCTATTACAACATGCGATCCTGCCCTACAGCAAAGGAGGTCCGCCTCCTCTTCACCTTTCCTGCAAAGAGGAGGAGACGCAAACCCCGCCTCCACGGAAGAGACCGGACGTCTCTGGAGGAAGAAGAAAGAATCTTCTGGAACATCATGGAAGCAGGACGTGTGCAGCCGAGCAGGGAAGCGGAGGGAGGCAGGCCCCGCTCCCCAGCCAAGCTGCCACTAGCACCGGAGTCATCCGTGGTCCTGCACCTGCAGCAAGCATTGCTGGAAGTTAAAGAAGAAAATGCACGACTAAGAAAGATGATTTTGCCACAACCTGGATTTGAAGAGATCGAGAGACGCCGGCGTACCCTGGAGCAGCGGAGGCTGTGGGACGCGGTGATCTCTCCCTTCGATGATCCCCTACGTCTGGAGTTACCGAAAATTCTGCTGCCCAAGGCAAAGGAGCAACCGGAGGCTGCCCCCGAAAGTACCAATCCTGATCCCACCGGTGAAGCGGTGGAGGCGAAGGAGGTTGAGGAGGTACCGCCAGTTCCGGAACTCCCGCCCGGCCAGGAGGCTGCAGCAGATGATCGAACCCCGGCAGGGACACCGGAGGGGTCCTGTCCGTCATTACCAGACGTGGACTGGGACGAGATGGCGCGCCTGGATGACGTCGCCTACACCGCCCAGTGGGAATATGAGTGGCAGCGTCGTGAGGAGAAGCAGAAACGCCAGCAGGAGGAAGAGCGGGAAGCTCAGCGGAACCGTCAGCGGCAGCATGCAGAGCTGATCGCGGACAAGGAGAGTGTCCGGAGAGAGAAAGGTACCCTGAGGGAACCGCGGCGGCAGGGGTGTGTGACTGAGTTCCAGCTCCGGAAGGGCTGGGGCTTCATCCGTGAACCGGGCCTCTACCCAGGGGTCTTTGTCAGCAGGCGTGACGTAGAATCCCACCTGCCGCAAGGCCATCCCGGGAGGGACTTAGTTAATGGAGACATTGTCACGTATACACGGCACTGGGGAATGAAGGGATGGTATGCCCTTAACGTCACCATCGTCCGTGACCCCGTCCCCGACGCAGGTAACGTCACCACTACCGCAGCGTCCCCGTCTCCAGCTCAAGCAGTATCCGGCCGTGCCCAGCATCGCCCCCTGCAGGTACTTCGCAAGTGGAAGCGACACCTGTATACCGTTATCCTTCTACATCGCAGCATGCGACCCAGTTTCCATCGCAATCCATGACACGATCCATATCGTTAACTGTGACTCAGATTGAAACGCAATCGGTGTCTCGCAAGGAGAATGTACCCGTTGCGCCCCTAGAGGTTCACACAAGAACTGTGGCAACTCAAACCCCAATAGCAGGTCACGACTTGTTAGTCCTGGGATCTAGGGACCATCGCATTGTTCCAGCCCCCGGGGTGGAAAATGTATTTGAAATAAATGAATAGTTAAACAGTAAAAACCGGTGAGATCCATAAAGGGGTCTACCATAAGTAATGTTGTAAAAAGTTTAAGAATGTTTGCCAATTTTTGCACAAGTTAAATGAGTATATAGTATATATACATATTGCCAAAAGTAGAATGCCCGGCTGGGTAAACAGAGAAAAAGTTTTGCACTTTATTATTATTATAATGTGATATAATATGTGTCGTTTTGCTAACAATGGACTCAGAGGCTGAGGACTGTGCCAGCCCAGAACTTATTTGTATATAGTTGCGCTTCGGTGCTTTATCTTGGTTTTACATAAAACCATCACAACTACCTCTGAACGTAAAACCCGTGTGGTGTGGCACTGAGTGAGGTCTGCATTCGGATGTCCTGCAGCCCACCCAGGACCCACGTTGAAGGTTTGGTGCGGGTCCTTCACAAGAATACTGAGTATTTATTGAATGTTTTGATGCCTTAATACTTTTGTATTTTTCTATATATAATGTTTTGTTCGCAACGTTCAAGACATCCTTACCTCCCGGATGGGACGAATTAATGTTTAATGTTGATGTTTTCATGCATAAACAAAACTGTCTCTTTGTATTTTACAGCCCGGGAGTGCTGTCTTTTACCATGGGGGAATGTGTAGCCCTGGTGTTAGGCACACGCAGTACCCTGGAGAATGTGTGGAGAGATAGCAGTTTAATGCTCAATACCCATTCACTCAACATACACTAGACACACCCTTAGGGTAGTGTAGTCACTTGTGAGGGAGTGGTCAGTGTGTATTCGTTGAGTGATTAGAGTAGTCAGTTTCCTGTCTTCGGACAGAGCAGACGTGTGGAGTCTAGCTGGGACTTGGAGGGAGGAAGCAGTCCAGCCTGGTTCTATCAGCAGTTCAGCAAGTGGAGGCCAGTAAGGGCGAGATATAGATCACCTCAGCCTGGTCAGAGCTGTACCTCACTTGAAGACATTGATAAAGAAAGAAGAGCTTAGTACAGAAATACTTCAGTCTCCTGTCCCAAGGACAGTGAAAGGTTCAGAGACGTGCTCCTGCCTAGTGGATTACTGAGAGTCTGGTGACTAACTCTGAAGGAAGAGAAGAAGGGAGTGATTATATGACTTTTTGCAAGTGTGAGTGTTTATGCTACAAGCGAGGACAAGGCGAAAGGCACAGTGGAAAGGAATATTTGAAAAGTGCTTTTGGATTGAAGAAGTCCTGCACATTGTTACCGGTCACTGGGGACCGAAGGATCACTAAAGCTTCACGCTTAGTGGTAAGAAAACCAGAGGCTTATCGGACCTTAGGTCGCGGCAAGCAGCCCCTAAATAGTCGGTACGTAACTGGGGTCAGGGGGAGTGAAGACTTTGAGCCTGATCAGCAAGATAGGAATTCAGCTCTCTCACAGGAAGGCTCCGACCACAAAACTGACTGGGCAGTACAGCTATGGAATAGCTGGAGTTATAGAGGGAACTACGCTTCATGCTGGTTGTACTCATCGTTGTGAAAGTAAAGGAGGCCCCTAACTTGTCCAGCTGCTATCTCAAAATACATTCTCCTTGGATCAGCCTCCCTGGGACCTGCCTTACCATCTTACAAGTAAAGGTATGGAAAGACGCTGACCGTGTGAGACTGAGTTATTTACTTGCATGCCTGCACAACCCTGCTTCAACTACCGACCGGAGGGAAGAGTCCCACCTGTAGGGGACCCGACATCTAGCTGCCTCACCATCCCCTCAGAGCTCTACAGCAGCGCTGGTATAAATTACCAGAAGACTACAGGTGGCGTCATGAACTGTAAATATATCTATCCCCTGTAAATATTCCCCCAACATACGCCAGACCGCTAGGGCCACAGACCGAGCCACCGCTACCTGTGACAATCCCATAGACTTCTACGGGCTCGGCTCTGAGTACCCCATTGCCCTGGTAATCCACAATTGTGGTGGCGGGTCGACACATGTGTGCCAGGGCTTCTCAGCGTGTACCTGGATATTATCTGATCTTACATCTGCTTGTGACTTGGCATTTATTCTGTTTGAAGTGGTAATAGCTACAGCTGTAACTCTATGCCCTTCATTTTTACTGCAAGTATACTTGGCAGGCAGCCATGGCTACTATGAGTATGACTATTATGCTGCATGTTATTACATCGTACATTAGTACAGCAGGGTTTTATTTCACTGCAAAAAAATTCAAATTGTTGTAATATTAGTAGGAAGTTAAAGGGTTGATTGTGACTAGTAGGATCGCTACTTTCAACAGGTGGCGCTATAGAGTTCACGTCCTCTTTCTTTCTGAAGAGGCAATTTGCATAGTAGGAAGTTAAGAATGTAAACTCACATATCTAAGTTTGCATTGGCATAAAGCAAAAAGGTTCTTGTTCTCTTTTTTCTTCAGTAGCACACTGTCTGCCAAACAGTTGCTGGAGATTGAGAGGAGTGCTGCTTGAGTAAGCGAAATCGCAAACGAGATCGCTAAACGAGATCGCAATTGCGTCACCATTTATGACGCAGTAGCGATCTCGTTAGCGACTTAGCTGTTAGATTCCAAACACAACTCGTCAGCGATCTGTGATTCCAAAACACATCTTATCAGCGATCTGTATAATGACCTCTGCGGTCGTTGGGAAAACCTAGTCCCACCTGCGACGCTGGTGAAGTCGTTCATAAAGGGTATCACACTCAGCGATTCAAGCTCACCAGCGGGACACCAACAACCAAAAAACGGCTCAGAACGTTCATTAGCGATCAGCGACATCTCAGCAGGGGCCACATCGCTGCTACATGTCACACAGTTAAGTCGCTAACGAGATTGCTACGCTATAAGTGGTGACGCAATTGCGATCTCGTTAGCGATCTCGTTTGCGATCTCGCTTAGTGTGGCATACCCTTAAGGGCATGGATTACTGTAATCATGTCCTGTGGTCTGATGAGACCAAGATAAACTTATTTGGTTCAGATGGTGTCCAGCATGTGTGGCGGCAACCAGGTGAGTAGCACAAAGACAAGTGTGTCTTCACTACAATCAAGCACAGTGGTGTGAGTGTCATAGTTTGGGGCTGCTTGAGTACTTCCAGCTGTGGGGTGCTACTGTTCATTGAGGGAACTATGAATGCCAACATGTACTGTGACATACCGAAGGGCAGTATTCCATCATGATAACGACTGCAAACACACCTCCAAGACAAACAGTTCTTTGCTAAAGAAACTGAGGGTTAAGGCGCTGGACCGACCAAGCATGCCTCCTCGATATAACTTTAGATTACTTATTAAAAAAATGGAAATATGGCGAAAATTTTAAAAATTTTGCAATTTTCAAACTTTTAATTTTTATGCCCTTAAAACAGAGAAATATGTCACACAAAATAGTTACTAAATAACATTTCCCACATGTCTACTTTACATCAGCACAATTTTGGAAACAATTTTTTTTTATGTTAGGAAGTTATAAGGGTTAAAAGTTTTTTAGGAACCACATCACATTTGAAGTCACTTTTAGGGGTCTATATGATAGAAAATACCCATAAGTTACACCATTCTAAAAACTGCACCCCTGAAGGTGCTCCAAACCACATTTAAGAAGTTTATTAACCCTTCAGGTGCTTCACAGGAATTTTTTTAATGTTTAAAAAAATTGAACATTTAACTTTTTTCACAAAATATTTACTTCAGATCCAATTTTTTTTATTTTACCAAGGGTAACAGGAGAAATTGGACCACAAAAGTTGTTGTGCAATATGTCCTGAGTACACTGATACCCCATATGTGGGGGGGGAACCACTGTTTGGGCGCACGGCAGACCTCGGAAGGGATGAAGCGCCGTTTGACTTTTCAGTGCAAAATTGTCTGGAATTGAGATTGGACGCCATGTTGCGTTTGGAGAGCCCCTGATGCGTCTAAAAAGTGGAAACCCCCCACAATTGATGCCATTTTGGAAACTAGACCCCCTAAGGAACTTGTCTAAATGTGTGGTGAGAACTTTGAACCCCCCCAGGTGTTTCACCAAAGTTTATAATGCCCGAGCGTGAAAACAAAAAAATCATGTTTTTTTCCACAAACATGATCTTCTAGTCCCCAATTTTTTTATTTTCCCAAGAGTCACAGGAGAAATTGGACCCCAAAAGTTGTTGTCCAATTTGTCCTGAGTACGTTGATACCCCATATATGGGAGAAAACTACTGTATGGGCACACGTAGGGGCTCGGAAGGGAAGTATTGACGTTTTGGAATGCAGACTTTGATAGACTGGTCTGTGGGCGTCATGTCGCATTTGGAGAGCCCTGATGTGCCTAAACAGTGGAAACCCCCCACAAGTGACCCCATTTTGGAAACTATACCCCCCAAGGAACTTATCTAGATATGTGTTTGTGTAGCCTGGTGTGTGAAGGCACACGCAGTACCTGGAGGATGTGTGGAGAGATAGCAGTTTAATGCTAAATGAACTTCATTCAACATGCACTTAGACACGCCCACAGGTTTATAAGCTTGTGACATCAGCAGGGAGTGTTCAGTCAGAGAGTGTCCTGTCTTCAGTCAGTTCAGTTTGCCGGAGGAGACAGTCAGTCAGCGAGAAGTCTGTGCAGGAGAGAGGAGTGAGCTGCAGATAATTCAGACGCCTGTCTAGAGGACGGTAGAGGTTCAGAGACGTGCTCCTGCCTAAAAGTATTACTGGTATTCTGCTAGCAAGCTCTGGAAGGAACTAAGAAGGAACTGACTGATATATATATCTGTGAAGTGAGGGATGCTTATGCTACCAGCACGGGCAAGGCGAAAGGCACAGTGGTAGATATTGTGAGTGCTTTAGGATTGGAAGTCCTGCACTGTTAACCGGTTACTGGGACGAAGCATCACCATAGCTTCATGCATGGTGGTAGAAGAACCAGATTTATTGGAGGGAACTACGCTTCATGCTAGTTGGACTCGTCATATTGGAAGTAAAGGAGGCCCCTAACTTGCCCAGCTGCTATCTCGAAATACATCCTCCTTGGATCAGCCTCCCTGGGACCTGCTTGAACATCTTACAAGTAAAGGTATGGAAAGACGCTGACCGTGTGAGACTGTGTTCTTTATCCGCACCCGACTTCACAAATCCCATAGACTTTGGGGGCCCGTCCCACCTGTGGGGACCCAATCTAGCTGCCTCACCCCTCCCCCCGAGACTACAGCAGCGCTGGTACTAATTAAAATCTAAGGTGGGGTCACGACTGTACTAAATCAACCCCCCTAAATATATCCCCCCCCATCGCCCGACCGCCGGGGGCCGACCGAGCCACTACCCGGACAAACCCCAAAGACTTCCATGGGCCGGCCCTTGAGTACCCCCCTTGCCCCCGGTAACCCCAAATTTTTGGGGGGGCGGGTCGACAAATTTTTGAGCACTTTGAAACCCCCAGTGTTCACAGATGTTATAACGCCCCGGGGGGGAAAAAAAAAAAATATTTTTTTTACAAACATGATAAAATT
>JARQOD010000005.1:443790961-443835182 GCA_033576555.1 Oophaga sylvatica | reverse complement strand
AACCCTGCTTCAACTACCGACCGGAGGGAAGAGTCCCACCTGTAGGGGACCCGACATCTAGCTGCCTCACCATCCCCTCAGAGCTCTACAGCAGCGCTGGTATAAATTACCAGAAGACTACAGGTGGCGTCATGAACTGTAAATATATCTATCCCCTGTAAATATTCCCCCAACATACGCCAGACCGCTAGGGCCACAGACCGAGCCACCGCTACCTGTGACAATCCCATAGACTTCTACGGGCTCGGCTCTGAGTACCCCATTGCCCTGGTAATCCACAATTGTGGTGGCGGGTCGACACATGTGTGCCAGGGCTTCTCAGCGTGTACCTGGATATTATCTGATCTTACATCTGCTTGTGACTTGGCATTTATTCTGTTTGAAGTGGTAATAGCTACAGCTGTAACTCTATGCCCTTCATTTTTACTGCAAGTATACTTGGCAGGCAGCCATGGCTACTATGAGTATGACTATTATGCTGCATGTTATTACATCGTACATTAGTACAGCAGGGTTTTATTTCACTGCAAAAAAATTCAAATTGTTGTAATATTAGTAGGAAGTTAAAGGGTTGATTGTGACTAGTAGGATCGCTACTTTCAACAGGTGGCGCTATAGAGTTCACGTCCTCTTTCTTTCTGAAGAGGCAATTTGCATAGTAGGAAGTTAAGAATGTAAACTCACATATCTAAGTTTGCATTGGCATAAAGCAAAAAGGTTCTTGTTCTCTTTTTCTTCAGTAGCACACTGTCTGCCAAACAGTTGCTGGAGATTGAGAGGAGTGCTGCTTGAGTAAGCGAAATCGCAAACGAGATCGCTAAACGAGATCGCAATTGCGTCACCATTTATGACGCAGTAGCGATCTCGTTAGCGACTTAGCTGTTAGATTCCAAACACAACTCGTCAGCGATCTGTGATTCCAAACACATCTTATCAGCGATCTGTATAATGACCTCTGCGGTCGTTGGGAAAACCTAGTCCCACCTGCGACGCTGGTGAAGTCGTTCATAAAGGGTATCACACTCAGCGATTCAAGCTCACCAGCGGGACACCAACAACCAAAAAACGGCTCAGAACGTTCATTAGCGATCAGCGACATCTCAGCAGGGGCCACATCGCTGCTACATGTCACACAGTTAAGTCGCTAACGAGATTGCTACGCTATAAATGGTGACGCAATTGCGATCTCGTTAGCGATCTCGTTTGCGATCTCGCTTAGTGTGGCATACCCTTAAGGGCATGGATTACTGTAATCATGTCCTGTGGTCTGATGAGACCAAGATAAACTTATTTGGTTCAGATGGTGTCCAGCATGTGTGGCGGCAACCAGGTGAGTAGCACAAAGACAAGTGTGTCTTCACTACAATCAAGCACAGTGGTGTGAGTGTCATAGTTTGGGGCTGCTTGAGTACTTCCAGCTGTGGGTGCTACTGTTCATTGAGGGAACTATGAATGCCAACATGTACTGTGACATACCGAAGGGCAGTATTCCATCATGATAACGACTGCAAACACACCTCCAAGACAAACAGTTCTTTGCTAAAGAAACTGAGGGTTAAGGCGCTGGACCGACCAAGCATGCCTCCTCGATATAACTTTAGATTACTTATTAAAAAAATGGAAATATGGCGAAAATTTTAAAAATTTTGCAATTTTCAAACTTTTAATTTTTATGCCCTTAAAACAGAGAAATATGTCACACAAAATAGTTACTAAATAACATTTCCCACATGTCTACTTTACATCAGCACAATTTTGGAAACAATTTTTTTTTATGTTAGGAAGTTATAAGGGTTAAAAGTTTTTTAGGAACCACATCACATTTGAAGTCACTTTTAGGGGTCTATATGATAGAAAATACCCATAAGTTACACCATTCTAAAAACTGCACCCCTGAAGGTGCTCCAAACCACATTTAAGAAGTTTATTAACCCTTCAGGTGCTTCACAGGAATTTTTTTAATGTTTAAAAAAATTGAACATTTAACTTTTTTCACAAAATATTTACTTCAGATCCAATTTTTTTTATTTTACCAAGGGTAACAGGAGAAATTGGACCACAAAAGTTGTTGTGCAATATGTCCTGAGTACACTGATACCCCATATGTGGGGGGGAACCACTGTTTGGGCGCACGGCAGACCTCGGAAGGGATGAAGCGCCGTTTGACTTTTCAGTGCAAAATTGTCTGGAATTGAGATTGGACGCCATGTTGCGTTTGGAGAGCCCCTGATGCGTCTAAAAAGTGGAAACCCCCCCACAATTGATGCAATTTTGGAAACTAGACCCCCTAAGGAACTTGTCTAAATGTGTGGTGAGAACTTTGAACCCCCCCAGGTGTTTCACCAAAGTTTATAATGCCCGAGCGTGAAAACAAAAAAATCATGTTTTTTTCCACAAACATGATCTTCTAGTCCCCAATTTTTTTATTTTCCCAAGAGTCACAGGAGAAATTGGACCCCAAAAGTTGTTGTCCAATTTGTCCTGAGTACGTTGATACCCCATATATGGAGAAAACTACTGTATGGGCACACGTAGGGGCTCGGAAGGGAAGTATTGACGTTTTGGAATGCAGACTTTGATAGACTGGTCTGTGGGCGTCATGTCGCATTTGGAGAGCCCCTGATGTGCCTAAACAGTGGAAACCCCCACAAGTGACCCCATTTTGGAAACTATACCCCCAAGGAACTTATCTAGATATGTGTTGAGCACTTTGAACCCCCAAGTGCTTCACAGATGTTTATAACGCCCGGGTGTGAAAAAAAAAACATATTTTTTCCACAAACATGATAAATTTTTTATTTTTCCAAGGGTAACAGGAGAAATTGGATGGCAAAAGTTGTTGTCCAATTTGACCTGAGTACACTGATACCCCATATGAGGGAGAAAACTACGGTATGGGCACACGTTGGGGCTCGGAAGGGAAGTAGTGACATTTTGGAATGCCGACTTTGATGGAATGGACTGCGGGCGTCATGTCGCGTTTGGAGAGCCCCTGATGTGCCTAAACAGTGGAAACCCCCACAAGTGACCCCATTTTGGAAACTATACCCCTCAAGGAACTTATATAGATGTGTGGGGAGAACTTTGAACTCCCAAGTTCTTCACAGAAGTTTGTAACTTAGAGTCATAAAAATAAAAGATCATTCTTTTCCACAAAAATGATATTTTTGCCCCCAATTTTTTTCCCAAGGGTAACAGAAGAAATTTTACCCCAAGAGTTATTGTGCAATTTGTCCTGAGTACGCAGATACCCCATATGTGGGGGAAAACCACTGTTTGGGTGCATGGCAGAGCTCAGAAGGGAAGGAGCACCGTTTGACTTTTTCAATGCAGAATTGGCTGGAATTGAGATCAGACACCATGTCACATTTGGAGAGCCCCTGATGTGCCTTAACAGTGGAAACCCCCCCAATTCTAACTCCAACCCTAACCCCAACACACCCCTAACACTAATCCCAACCCTAACGTGAAAATATAAATAAATACATTTTTTTTATTTTATTATTTTTCCCTAACTAAGGGGGTGATAAAGGGGGGTTTTATTTACTATTTATAGCGGGTTTTTATGTTTGGCAGCTGTCACACGCTAAAAGACTCTTTTTATTGCAAAAAATAGTTTTTGCATCACCACATTTTGAGAGCTTTATTTTTTCCATATTTTGGCCCACAGAATCATGGGAGGTCTTATTTTTTGCGGGACGAGTTGACGGTTTTATTGGTACCATTTTTGAGCACATGACATTTTTGACTTCTTTTTATTATGATTTTTGGGAGGCAGAATGACCAAAAAACAGCAATTCATGAATTTCTTTTGGGGGGGCGTTTATACCGTTCCGCGTGTGGTAAAATTGATAAGGCAGTTTTATTCTTCGGGTCAGTACGATTACAGTGATACCTCATTTATATCATTTTTTTATGTTTTAGCGCTTTTACACAATAAAAACAATTTTATATAAAAAAATAATTATTTTTGCATCGGTTTATTCTGCGAGCTATAACTTTTTTATTTTTTTGCTGATGATGCTGTATGGCAGCTCGTTTTTTGCAGGACAAAATGACGTTTTCAGTGGTACCATGTTTATTTATATCCATCTTTTTGATTGCGTGTTATTCCACTTTTTGCTCGGCGGTATGATGATAAAGCATTGTTTTTTGCCTTTTTTTTTATGGGGTTCACTAAAGGGGTTAACTAGTGGGACAGTTTTATAGGGTGGGTCATTACGGATGCGGCGATACTAAATATGTGTACTTTTATTATTTTTTTTTAAATTTACATAATAATGTGTTTATTGGGGAAATTTTTTTTTTTAATTGGGGAAATTTTTTTTTTAAATTAATTATTTTTTAAATATTTTTACACATGTTTATTTTTTGAAATGTTTACATTGTCCCAGGGTGGGACATGACTATATAGTGTCAGATCGCTGATCTGACACTTTGCACAGCACTGTGTCAGATCAGCAATCTGACAGGCAGTGCTGGAGGCTTGCTGGCGCAATCTTTCAGCAGACACTGACAAGCCACCTCCCTGCAGGACCCGGAAGGACCCCGTGGCCATCTTGGATCCGGCGTCCTGCAGGGAGGAGGCCCTCGGAACAATGCGGTCACATTGTGTTGTTCTGAGGGTCTCAGGGAAGCACGCAGGGAGCTCACTCCCTGCGCGATGCTTCCCTATGTCACCAGAACACTGCGATCATGTTTGATCGCAGTGTGCCGGGTGTTAAAGTGCCGGGAGCGGTCCGTGACTGCTCCTGGCACTTAGTGCCAGGTGTCAGCTGTGAGAATCAGCTGACACCCGGCCGCGATCAGCTGCGCTCCCCCCGTGAGCGCGGCTGATCGCATATGACGTACTATTCCGACCATGGGAATTAAGTCCCAGGGCACATGGACGGAATAGTATGTCAGATGGAAGAAAGGGGTCAAGCTGCATTTTACAGTACCAGCAAACCGTTTGAGATTTCAGAAAATCTCATGACACACACAGGTGTTATTTTCCTGACTGATTTGGAAAACTGCTTAGTTTCTTTTAGCATTTTTTCAGGCTTTTTTTGCATCCATAGACAAATTTGGGTAAGTGCAAAAAATGCAGGTATCAGGTTTGGCTGCATTTTTGGAGCAAAAACCTTAAGGTAATTGCATCATGATTTTTTGGGGGGAATAAACTTTATCAGAAAGCAATAGAGACAATAAAAACACAGAAAATATGCAGCAAAACCTGCTTTTTTATATCAGCTTCGAGCAGGTTTTGCATGCATAAAAAAAAGCAACAAAAACACAACGTGTGAACATGTCTTAAGGCAGTGCTTGAAAATACCGTAATGATGGCTACACATACATGTGCATCGTACAAAATTAGAATATCATCAGAAAATTAATTTATTTCAGTTCTTCAATACAAAAAATGAAACTCATATACTATATAGAGTCATTACAAACAGAGTGATGTATTTGAAGTGTTTATTTCTGTTAATGTTGAAGATTATGGCTTACAGCCAATGAAAACCAAAAAGTCATTATCTCAGTAAATTAGAATACTTTATAACACCAGCTTGAAAAATGATTTCAAAATCCAAAATATTGGCCTACTGAAATGTATGTTCGGTAAATGCACTCAGTGCTTGGTCGGGGCTCATTTTGCATCAATTATGGTATAAATGCGGCGTGGCATGGAAGCGATCAGCCTGTGGCACTGCTGAGGTGTTATGGAAGCCCAGGTTGCTTTGATAGCAGCCTTCAGCTCATCTGCATTGCTCGGTCTGGTGTCTCTCATCTTCCTCTTGACAGTACCCCATAGATTCTCTATGGGGTTAAGGTCAGGCAAGTTTGCTGGCCAATCAAGCACAATGATACTGTTGTTTTTAAACCAGGTATTGGTACTTTTGGCAGTGTGGACAGGTGCCACGTCCTGCTGGAGAATGAACTTTCCATCTCCAAAAAGCTTGTAGCAGAGGGAAGCATGAAGTGCTCTAAAACGTCCTGGCAAACGGCTACGCTGACTTTGGTCTTGATAAAACACAGTGGACCTACACCAGCAGATGACATGGCTCCCCAAACCATCACTGATTGTGGATACTTCACACTAGACCTTGGAAATCAAGGTCCCAGAGTCTGGATGAAGAGTTGGAGAGGCACACAACCCAAGCTACTTGAGTTTCACTTTTTGTATTGAAGAACTGAAATAAATGAACTTTTTGATGATATTCTAATTTTGTGAGATGCACCAGTAATATTCACACTTTAGACACATTTGGCCATTTTCACTTAGGGGTGTACTCACTTTTGTTTAGACAGTAATGGCTGTGTGTTGAGCTGTTTAGAGGACACACCAAATTTCGGGCTCTTTCACACATCAGTGTGTCCGGTATGTGTGGTGTGAGTTTTCACACTTACCAGAGACCCTTACACATGTAGACCCATTCAAGTGAATGGGTCTGTGCACATGTCAGTGAGCTTCCAGGGACCGTGTGTCCCTGGCAAAATACACTGATATGTCTGTTTTTTAACAGCAGCACGGGCCGCAAAACGTGCACACTGATGACACACGGACCGCTGGTCGCTGGTCGCTGCACTCACAGTAGCTCATTCATCAGTGGTTCTCAATCGTAACGGTTGCATCTTGGCACCATCCAGGTTGAAAACTATTTACCCCAGACATGGATTACGGTATGGGACAGAACGTCGGACAGGTGAGGGATATGGTTGTTTTTTTATTTTTGTTTTATTACATGTAATGTGAGTGTCAATGGAATGGGCGTTAGGTGAGTACAACTGAGTACAACTGAGTTTGTTATTTTTAAATAAAAATGGAAAACTGTGTTTTGTTTTATTTCTAATAAAGGACTTTATTCTGGCTGTGTCTTTATTTACAATACAACTATAGGATTAGTAATGTAGAGGTGTCTTATATAGACGCCTCTCCATTACTAAGTCGTGGACTTGATGTCACCACACAATACAAAAGTGACCTCAACCCCTCAAATATGAACCCCACTTGCCACCGCAACAGGGCATGTGGGAAGAGTCAAGCAAAGAGCCAGAATTGGCACAACGGATGTGCCTTTTCTGGGTGGCTGAGGGCTGCTATTTTTAGGCTGGGGGGTGCAATATCAATGGACCCTTACCAGCCAGAAAATACCAGCCCCCAGCTGTATGCTTTAACAAGGCTGGCCGTCAAAAAAATGAGGGGGGACACCACACCGTTTTTTTAAATTAGTAATTTAAATAATTAAAAATACGGTGTGGGGACCCCTCTATTCTAGATAGCTAGGCTTGCTAAAGCTGACAACTGAGGGTTGCAGCCCGCAGCTGTCAGTTTTGGCTGGCTTGTTGTCAAAAATACAGGGGAACCCAAGGCGGTTTATTTATTTAGAGCGCAGGTTGGTAGTGGATGAATACGCCCATCAGCCACCACCTGATCTCGCTTATATATCAGCTGAACACGACTCTCAACATTCTCCCCTGCTAGCGCCCGGCGTCGGGTAACAGGCTGAACAGTACCACAGGGTCGTGTGGTGCTGATGCGGCACATGGATGACGTACAGTTGTAACACGTATTACACAAACGAACAAACGGACACTGATGTCTCTGGTACTGTTTTTTCCGGTACCGGAAATATCATGAAGTGTGAAAGAGGTCTTAAACTGTTAGACTAGGGTCCCACTAGCGAATCACATCCGATGCGAGGGACAGCTGCGGAGAAGAAGGAGAAATTAATTTCTCCATTTCCTCTGCTGCCAGTGTTGGCCAGAATTGCAATGCACTCAGGTGATATCCGAGTGCAGTGCAATGTTTCACATAGATTTAAATGAGTCTGTGTGATCTGAATTCGGCATGCAATCGCAGTATACTGCGATTTTTTTCCTTTACGATCGCAATCTGATCGGAGCAGGAAAACAAAATGCCATTGAGAACAGAAGCATAGGATTAAATTGGTACGAATGCAATCCGATTTTTAATCGGATTGCATTCATCTGATTTAATCGCAAGTGGGTGTGAGCTCTTATACAAGTTGTACAATGACTACTTTACATTGTATCAAAAGTGTCATATCTTCAGTGCTGTCCCATGAAAAGATATTATAAAATATTTACAAAAATGTGAGGGCTGTACTCACTTTTGTGAGATATTGTAAGGCTATGTTCACATGTTGCGTTTCTTATGCGTTTTTTCAATGCAAATTTTCAGCTGCGTTTTATAGTACCAGCAATGCGTATGAGATTTTGGAAATCTCACGCATACAACTTGTATTTTTTGTCCTCAGTATTTTGTGCAAAACCTTGTTTTTTGCAGAATGCAGAATGTCACTTCTTTCAGCATTTTTTCAGTGGTTTTCACCCATTGAAAGCAATAAGAGGTGCAAAAAAAGCTGAAAAAACACTGAAAAAACACAGGTATAAGATTTTTCTCCGTTTTTTTTGTGCTAAAACCTGATGGGAGAATCCGATTTTTTTTGGAGGGGCACTAAACTTTATCATCATGCAGAACAGTGAAATATACCCTGACAAAAATGCTGCAAAAAACACAACATAAACTTAGCAAAACCCTTTTTGAGGCGACTTTCTTACGGCTAAGAGAGCAGGTTTTGCCTTAGGAAAAAAATGCATCAAAAACATAACGTGTGAACATAGAGATCATACTACTGAATTAAAATAAAAAATTGACCTCTTTTGTAGAGATATCTCACTTAAATCATTGGACCATATCATAGATCAATATACACTGCTCAAAAAAAAATAAAGGGAACACTCAAATAACACATCCTAGATCTGAATGAATGAAATATTCTCATTGAATACTTTGTTCTGTACAAAGTTGAATGTGCTGACGACAAAATCACACAAAAATAATCAATGGAAGTCAAATTTATTAACCAATGGAGGCTTGGATTTGGAGTCACACACAAAATTAAAGTGGAATGTAATGTCCTTAAAACAAGTCAAAATTATGCTCAGTAGTGTGTGTGAGCCGCCCGCCAGGGCCGTGGGGTTACTCGGCACCGAGCCCGTCGACTTCTATGGGGGATGTCACGGGCCGCCACGGCTCGGTCCGTTGCCCTGGGCGCTCACTATAAATGGGCGAGTATTTACAGGGGATTAGTGTTCGTGTAGTTTGTCGTGACGCCACCTGTAGTACCTGGTCAGGGTGACCAGCGCTGCTGTGCAGGTCCTCTGGAAGGGATGGCGTTGTGCAGCTAGATGATGAGTCTCCTCCCAAGGCAGATAGATGATAGATGTAGCAATGATGCACAGGGTTGTAGCAGAGGGGAGTGTACGTCGCTGGAATAATCAGGAAACAGTTCTGTTGCAGTTTCAAGGGTTTACTCACAGTCTGTTATCCGCAGTACAGATAACAGCCGGGTGCTATTTACAGGAAGAGTTTATGGGCTGGCAAAGTCCTCAGCCACGCAGTTCATAATTCAAATAACTTCAAGAGAACTACCCTTCCGGGTTAAGGCAACACTTTCAACTTATTTACAGTCAGGACCCTGTCCGGGCTAAACATTACTTTGCACTGGGTAACTGACCTCCGGGGGTCAGCTGGTGCTCTTCTGGAAGCTCCCAGACATCATGACACCGGGTGCCACTAGGACATGGTGCCGTTTCCTTCTTGTGACCACCAGGTCATGTCCAGAAATCACAGTCTGTACTTCGGCATCACAGGTTGTGCAGTGAGGCCTGACAGGTGCCTCACTGAGGCCAACATCCTGTACCTTTCCGGGCGGGGGGTAGAAGAGGCAGCTGAGGGAGTTGCTGAATGGGCTGTTGGCAGGGCGGGGTTACTGGCAGAGACTCGGGGATCGGGGACCGGTGATGAGGTGGGCCCGAATGCCTCCTCATACTCTGGGGAAGAGGGGTCGTACCTGGACACATTGAGGGCATACCATCCCTTGTACCCCCAGTGCCGGGTGTAGGTAACGAGATCCCCAACATACAAATCCCTCTCCGGGTGTCCCTCCGATAGGTGGGCCTCCACATCCCGGCGGTTGATAAATATTTCTAGGTACAGCCCGGGCTCCTGGATGAAACCCCATCCACCCTGTAGCTTGAAGTTCCGCACCGCCCCCCTTCGCCGCGGCTCCCTCAGCATACCTTTGTCCTTTCTCATCTTGTCCTTATCAGCCAGGTCCCACTCATGCTGCCACTGACGGAGCTGCTGTGCCTCCCTGCATTCCCGCTGGCGTTCAGCTTCCTGCTCCTGACGCCTCATGGCGCGAATACGGCGGCAAAATGGCGGCAAATGGCGGCAAAGTCACAAAAATAGCAAATACAGTCTTTAACACAGAAACAGTCAATTTAGGCACACAGTACTCGCGTTCCACGAGCTTCAGAATCCTGTTCGTGATGCCAAAAATGAGCCGCCCGCCAGGGCCGTGGGGGTACTCGGCACAGAGCCCGTCGACTTCTATGGGGGATGTCACGGGCCGCCACGGCTCGGTCCGTGGCCCTGGGAGCTCACTATAAATGGGGGAGTATTTACAGGGGATTAGTGTTCGTGTAGTTTGTCGTGACGCCACCTGTAGTACCTGGTCAGAGTGACCAGCGCTGCTGTGCAGGTCCTCTGGAAGGGATGGTGTTGTGCAGCTGGATGATGAGTCTCCTACAGGTAAGACTGTATCCTCCCAGGGCAGATAGATGATAGATGTAGCAATAGTGCACAGGGATGTAGCAGAGGGGAGTGTGCGTCGCTGGAATAATCAGGAAACAGTTCTGTTGCAGTTTCAAGGGTTTACTCACAGTCTGTTATCCACGGTACAGATACCAGGCAGGCGCTGTGTCCTCCAAGTGAATGGTCCAGCAACCCTCAGGTAAGTTGGTCGCACTTCCAAAGACTCCCTTTTGATATGTTCCTTTCTGGCTTCTTCTCTAGGTGCTACACTCCCGACTTCCATGCACCCCGCCACCACAGAGCCCTCGGACGAGGGAGTATTGGGCCCTTTCAGTTACCAGACCAGACCAGTGGTTTACTAGGCCACTCGATACGAAGGTCATGGACGTACTTGACCCCTAAGGTTCCTCCTGGTGAGTTATGATGGCTAGTGGCGCCGTGGAGAGACCCACTGTTCTCAGTGTTACTAGTGGAGCTGAACTCTCCCACTAGTCTAGGGACCGTTCCCCGATGTTCGCCTAGCCCTCCTGCTTCAGGATGGGGCACAGCCTCAGTTGCTGTCTCGCCCTGGACCCTTTCGCTCTCCTCAGCAAGGCTCCCTGAGATGGACTCAGAGAAGCAGCAGGACAGTCTAGTACCCACACACTGACTGCCTGGCTCAAACTGGATTCTCTAATCTCACATGCAGCCTAATGCTGCGTAAGTCCCTCCCACCCATCTAGCTACACCCTGTTCTAACCAGCCTGAGTAAGACCATCCTCCAGAAGGGTCCGCCTGCACTCAGCTAGCATGATGTGTGATGGATGCAGTGGTTGGAGTCAATGGGGTGCTTCCTCCTTACCTGAGAGTCAGGTGCCACACCGCTGGGTGCGATGCAGCATCTATGTGGCGACTGGACCCTCAGGGCGCCACATGTGTAGCCTCCACGTGCCTGCATGACCTCCCTACAATGCCTGGGCATGCTCCTGAAGAGGCGGCAGATGGTCTCCTGAGGGATCTCCTCCCAGACCTTGATTAAATCATCCACCAACTCCTGGACAGTCTGTGGTGCAATGTGACGTTAGTGGATGGAGCGAGACATGATGTCCCAGATGTGCTTAATCGGATTCAGGTCTGGGGAACAGGCGGGACAGTCCATAGCTTCAATGCCTTCATCCTGCAGGAACTGCCGACACACTCCAGCCACATGAGGTCTGGCATTGTCCTGCATTAGGAGGAACCCAGGGCCAACCGCACCAGCATATGGTCTCACAAGGGGTCTGAGGATCTCATCTCGGTATCTAATGGCAGTCAGGCTACCTCTGGCGAGCATATGGAGGGCTGTGCGGCCCTCCAAAGAAATGCCACCCCACACTATTACTGACCCACTGCCAAACCGGTCAGGCTGAAGGATGCTGCAGGCAGCAGATCGCTCTCCACGGCGTCTCTAGACTCTATCACTACTGTCACATGTGCTCAGTGTGAACCTGCTTTCATCTGTGAAGAGCACAGGGCGCCAGTGGCGAATTTGCCAATCCTGTGTTCTGTGGCAAATGCCAAGCGTCCTGCACGGTGTTGGGCTGTGAGCACAACCCCCATCTGTAGACGTCGGGCACTCAGACCATCCTCATGGAGTCGGTTTCTAACCGTTTGTGCAGACACAGTCATATTTGTGGCCTGCTGGAGGTCATTTTGCAGGGCTCTGGCAGTGCTCCTCCTGTTCCTCCTTGCACAAAGGCAGAGGTAGCGGTCCTGCAGCTGGGTTGTTGCCCTCATACGGCCCCCTCCACAACTCTTGGTGTACTGACCTGTCTCCTGGTAGCGCCTCCAGCCTCTGGACACTATGCTGACAGACACAGCAAACCTTCTTGCCACAGCTCGAATGAATGTGCCATCCTGGATGAGCTGCACTACCTGAGCCACTTGTGTGGGTTGTAGGGTCCGTCTCATGCTACCACGAGTGTGAAAGCACAATGAACATTCAAAAGTGACTAAAACATCAGCCAGAAAGCACTGGTACTGAGATGTGGTCTGTGGTCCCCACCTGCAGAACCACTCCTTATGAGGTGTCTTGATAATTGCCAATAATTTCCATCTGTTGTCTATTCCAGTTGCACGACAGCATGTGAAATTGTTTGTCAATCAGTGTTGCTTCCTAAGTGGACAGTTTGATTTCACAGAAATTTGATTTACTTGGAGTTATATTCTGTTGTTTAAGTGTTCCCTTTATTTTTTTGAGCAGTGTATATTATCTAGAGAGCAAAATAAAAATTGAAGGGATATTGAATGAAAATATATAATTTTATTGCACATGTATTACAAAAGGACAAAAAATACAAAAAGGCTCGAACTATAGCAAACTTATACCAAGGAGCAATCAGTCTTATACATATGGTAGAAATAGCCTATGATCCAGGCACATGATTGCTGCTTAACATTGTCTGACCGAGAATAAGTGGTGAGTGAACAAGTCAGTTCAGGATATAACAGTCTATCGGGTAAAAATAAAGATGTAAGTTAGTTACCTTGGGACATAATAGTAGTCGTGTGCAGGAGTGCTTGTGAGATGCACAGGAGGGGGGTGAAATGCGTGTCGAGGCTCCTGCGTGTCTCAAGGTAACTAACTTACATCTTTATTTTTACCCGATAGACTGTTATATCCTGAACTGACTTGTTCACTCACCACTTATTCTCGGTCAGACAATGTTAAGCAGCAATCATGTGCCTGGATCATAGGCTATTTCTACCATATGTATAAGACCGATTACTCCTTGGTATAAGATTGCTATAGTTTGACCCTTTTAGTGGATATCAGATCACTTGTTCTGATAGTTCGTCTATTGTGGTATACATAATTTATATTTTTGGTGGTCCTATGTAGTTGTGCTTTGTGAGACACGATTTTCTCTATCCTGTATTATACTTACCATCTCACATAAATGCCGGTATCCTTTAACTGTTTTTCTTTATACCACATGTGAATACCTTGTATTTTTTGTCCTTTTCTTATACATGTGCAATAAAATTATATATTTTCATTCAATATCCCTTCAATTTTTATTTTGGTCTCTAGATAATATATTGATCTATAGTATGGTCCAATGATTTAAGTG
Source organism: Oophaga sylvatica (assembly GCA_033576555.1). Taxonomy (NCBI): domain Eukaryota; kingdom Metazoa; phylum Chordata; class Amphibia; order Anura; family Dendrobatidae; genus Oophaga; species Oophaga sylvatica. The sequence goes on along the minus strand of JARQOD010000005.1, from coordinate 443,821,484 downwards.
AGATATCTCTACAAAAAAGGTCTATTTTTTGTTTTTGGTTCAGTGTTTTAGGCCCGAGGGGTAGGTCCCGGTTGGCCACGGTGACTTTTATATAGGTTTACATAGAGATCATACTAGCAGACCATACTAGCAGCTGTACTTCTATGTTGGGTATTTACACCCTGATGTACACACGTGGTCAAAGTTGTTGGTACCCCTCATTTAATGACAGAAAAACCCACAATGGTCATAGAAATAAATTGAATCTGACAAAAGTAATAATAAATTAAAAATCTATGAAAATGAGCAAATGAAAGTCAGACATTGCTTTTCAACCATGCCTCCACAGAATTTTTAAAAAATAAAACTCATGAAATAGGCCTGGACAGAAATGATGGTACCCCTGAAAATAATGTGACAAAAGGGACATGTTAAATCAAGGTGTGCCCACTAATCAGCATCACAGGTGTCTACAATCTTGGAATCAGTGAGTGGGCCTGTATAGAGGGCTACAGATACTCACTGTGCTGTGTGGTGACATGGTGCATATCACACTCAACATGGACCAGAGAAAGCAAAGGAAAGAGTTGTCTCAGGAGATTAGAAAGAAAATTATAGACAAACATGTTAAAGGTAAAAGTTATAAGACCATCTCCAAGCAGCTTGATGTTCCTGTGACTAGAGTTGCACATATTATTCAGAAATTTAAGATCCATGAGACTGTAGCCAACCTCACTGGACATGGCCGCTGGAGGAAAATTGATGACAAATCAAAGAGGCAGATAATGCGAATGGTAACAAAAGAGCCCAGAAAAACTTCTAAACAGATTGAAGGTGAACTTCAAGCTCAAAGAACATCAGTGTCAGATCACACCATGCGTCGTTGTATGAACCAAAGTGGACTTCATGGGAGACGACCAAGGAGGATACCATTGTTGAAAACAAATCATAAAAAAGCCAGACTGGAATTTGCCAAACTACATGTTGACAAGCCACAAAGCTTCTGGGAGAATGCCCTATGGACAGATGAGACAAAAATTGAACTTTTTGGCAAGGCACATCAGCTCCATGTTCACAGACTGAAAAATGAAGCACATCAAGAAAAGAACACTTTTCCTACTGTGAAACATGGAGAAGGCTGTTATGTTCTGGGCTGCTTTGCTGCATCTGGCACAGGGTGTCTAGAATCTGTGCAGGGTACAATCTGATGACTATCAAGGGATTCTAGAGAGAAATGTGCTGCCCAGTGTCAGAAAGCTTGGTCTCAGTCGCAGGTCATGCAACAGGATAATGACCCAAAACACACAGCTAAAAACACCAAAGAATGGCTAAGAGGAAATCATTTGACTACTCTGAAGTGGCCTTCTATTAGCTCTGACCTAAATACTATTGAGCAAATTTGGAAAGAGCTGAAACATGCCTTCTGGAATAGGCAACCTTCAAACACGAGACAACTGGAACAATTTTCTCTTGAGGAGTGGGCCAAAATACCTGTTGAGATGTGCAGAAGTCTCATTGACCGTTACAGGAATCATTTGATTGCAGTAATTGCCTCAAAAGGTTGTGCAACAAAATATTAAGTTAAGGGTACCATCATTTCTGTCCAGGCCTATTTCATGAATTTTATTTTGTTTTAAATTCTGTGGAAGCATGGTTGAAAAGCAATGTCTGACTTTCATTTGTTCATTTTCATAGATTTTTGATTTATTATTACTTTTGTCATATTCAAGCTATTTCTGTGACCAATGTGGGTTTTTCTGTCATTATACGAGGAGTACCAACAATTTTGACCACGTGTGTACATGTTGATTCATGGAAGAAAATGACTCAGGATTGTGCATCTGGCTTGGATTAGTGGTTCTACACGAGCTAACAGCCCTCATATCTGAGCTGGTAATCACAAGTAAACAACCCAATAAGTTTAAAGGGAACCAGTCACCAGTTTTTCATGGCTGAGCTAAGACTAGCACCTTAATGAGCACCTGTGCTGCATTCCATAAAGGGGTATAAAACTTATGCTCTTATGTTTTAGGCTCTGCCTGCAGTAGGGCAGAGCAAAATGCGCAGACAGCGATGTCTCTGTGCAGGTGCGATATTTTGCCCAACTATTTGGATGATGCAGGAGGCATCATACACATCAATCAGAGCAGGAGGACGGCGATACTAAGCTGAAAGGAGGGAAAGACGCCTCAGCAAGGATGCCTTAAGAACAGGAAGGATTTACATAAAGTGTGGGAGAATTTCTAAAGGGTAATGGGAGGATATACAGGGGGAGTCATGGGATTTTTTGCCCCTTTATGGAATGCAGCACAGGCGCTGATTAAGGTGCTAGTCTTAGATTAGACATGAAAAAACTGGTGATAGGTTCCCTTTAAAGGGGCTGTCCAATCTTATTACATGGATGACCTACCGTTCCATTCATTGTATCAGCTAAGTAGCAAATATAATGCAAGACGTACCATGAGCAGCTGCAACAACAGCACCAGCAGAAGCAGCAAGTATTCGGCCTTTGGTTCCCTCCAGGAGCTTGTGGTACCGTCGAAGCTTCTTCATTTTGTGACTGCTGCCTTTTTCTCATTTCAGCAATTCCTCAGAGGCTGAAAAACAAAAGAAGATAAAAGATAATAAACTGCAACATCTCAAGTAGTTCCCTGGTTGTATATAAATGCACTTTATTAAATGAGTACACGATATCGAACCAAGATAAGTATGTACAATACTGGGCAAACTTTTTAAGTAGGTGTGGAAAAATGTGGCATAGTAAGAATGACTTAAAAATAGAAATGTTAATATTCTATTTTTATTAATTAAAAAAAATAATGTGAATTAAAAAAGGAAAAATCTAGATCAAATCAATATTTGTTACCTTCAAAACAGCATCAGTTCTTCTAGATACACTTGCACAAAGTTTTGATGGAACTCGGCAGGGAGGTTGTTCCAAACATTTCTGAGCACTAACCACAGATCTACTGTGAATGAAGGCGTATGCTAAACACTATATAAAAACACACATATGCATGTTTTTCTTAACCCCTTCATGACCCAGCCTATTTTGACCTTAAAGACCTTGCCATTTTTTGCAATTCTGACCAGTGTCCCTTTATGAGGTAATAACTCAGGAACGCTTCAACGGATCCTAGCGATTCTGAGATTGTTTTTTCGTGACATATTGGGCTTCATGTTAGTGGTAAATTTAGGTCGATAATTTTTGCGTTTATTTGTGAAAAAAATGGAACTTTGGCCAAAATTTTGAAAATTTTGCAATTTTCAAATTTTGAATTTTTATTCTGTTAAACCAGAGAGTTATGTGACACAAAATAGTTAATAAATGACATTTCCCACATGTCTACTTTACATCAGCACAATTTTGGGAACAACATTTTTTTTTGTTAGGAAGTTATAAGGGTTAAAAGTTGACCAGCGATTTCTCATTTTTACAGCAAAATTTACAAAACCATTTTTTTAGGGACCACCTCACATTTGAAGTCACTTTGAGGGTCTATATGGCAGAAAATACCCAAAAGTGACACCATTATAAAAACTGCACCCCTCAAGCTACTCAAAACTACACTCAAGAAGATTATTAACCCTTCAGGTGCTTCACAGGAACTAAAGCAACGTGGAAGGAAAAAATGGACATTTTAATTTTTCCAACAAAATTTTTCTTTTAGCATCAATTTTTTAATTTTTGCATGGGCAACTGCATAAAATGGACCTAAAATTTGTTGGGCAATTTCTCCTGAGTACACAGATACCTCATATGTGGTCATAAACCACTGTTTGGGCTCACGGCAGGGCTCAGAAGGGAAGGAGCGCCATTTGACTTTTTGAATAGAAAAATTGCTGGAATATTTAGCGGTTGCCATGTCGCATTTGGAGAGTCCCTGTGTGCCTAAACATTGGAGCTCCCCCACAAGTGACCCCATTTTGGAAACTAGACCCCCCAAGGAACTTATCTAGATGCAGAGTGAGCACTTTGAACCCCCAGGTGCTTCACAAATTGATCCGTAAAAAAAAGAAAGTACTTTTTTTTCACAAAAATTTTCTTTTAGCCTCAGTTTTTTCATTTTCACATGGGCAACAGGATAAAATGGATCCTAAAATTTGTTGGGCAATTTCTCCTGAGTACACAGATACCTCATATGTGGTCATAAACCACTGTTTGAGCGCACGGCAGGGCTCAGAAGGGAAGGAGCGCCATTTGACTTTTTGAATGGAAAATATGCTGGAATATTAGCGGTTGCCATGTCGCATTTGGAGAGTCCCTGTGTGCCTAAACATTGGAGCTCCCCCACAAGTGACCCCATTTTGGAAACTAGACCCCCCAAGGAACTTATCTAGATGCAGAGTGAGCACTTTGAACCCCCAGGTGCTTCACAAATTGATCCGTAAAAAAAAGAAAGTACTTTTTTTTTCACAAAAATTTTCTTTTAGCCTCAGTTTTTTCATTTTGACATGGGCAACAGGATAAAATGGATCCTAAAATTTGTTGGGCAATTTCTCCTGAGTACACTGATACCTCATATGTGGTCATAAACCACTGTTTGGGCGCACGGCAGGGCTCAGAAGGGAAGGAGCGCCATTTGACTTTTTGAATGGAAAATTAGCTCCAGTCGTTAGCGGACACCATGTCATGTTTGGAGAGCCCCTGTATGCCTAAACTTTGGAGCTCCCCCACAAATGACCCCATTTTGGAAACTAGACCCCCTAAGAAACTTATGCAGATGCACAGTGAGCACTTTGAACCCCCAGGTGCTTCACAAAAGTTTATAACGCAGAGCCGTGAAAATAAAAAATCATTTTTTTTTTCTCAAAAAATGATTATTTAGCCCCATATTTTTTATTTTCACAATGGTTACAGGAGAAATTGGACCCCAAAAGTTGTTGTCTAATTTGTCCTAAGTACGCTAGTACCTCACATGTGTGGGAGAACCACTGTTTGGGCACACGTCAGGGCTTGGAAGGGATGTAGTGACGCTTTGAAATGTCGACTTGATGGAATGGTCTGCGGGCGGGCAGAGCCCCTGATGTGCCTAAACAGTAGAAACCCCCCACAAGTGACCACATTTTGTAAACTAGACCCCTCAAGGAACTTAACTAGATGTGTGGTGAGCACCTTGAACCCCCACGTGCTTCACAGAAGTTTGTAATGCAGAGCCGTGAAAATAAAAAATCATTTTTTTCCTCAAAAACTGATTTTTTTTAACCCGCAATTTTTTATTTTCACAAGGGTAACAGGAGAAATTGGACCACAAAAGTTGTTGTACAGTTTGTCCTGAGTACACTGGTACCCCATATGTGGGGGGAACCACTGTTTTGGCGCATGGGAGAGCACAGAAGAGAAGGAGCGCCATTTTGGAATGCAGACTTGATGGAATGTTCTGTGGGCGTCATGTTGCGTTTGCAGAGCCCCTGATGTGCCTAAACAGTAGAAACCCCCCACAAGTGACACCATTTTTGAAACTAGACCCCCCAAGGAGCTTATCTAGATGTGTAGTGAGCACTTTGAACCCCCAAGGCTACACAGAAGTTTATAACGCTGGGCCATGAAAATAAAAAAATCATATTTTTTTCCACAAACATGATCTTTTAGTCCCCAATTTTTTTATTTTCCCAAGGGTAACAGGAGAAATTAGACCTCAAAAGTTGTTCTCCAATTTGTCCTGAGTACGCTGATATCCCATATGTGGGAGAAAACTACTGTATGGGCACACTTCGGGGCTCGGAAGGGAAGTAGTGACGTTTTGAAATGCCGACTTGATGGAATGGTCTGCGGGCGTCATGTTACGTTTGCAGAGTCCCTGATGTGCCTAAACAGTATAAACTCCCCACAAGTGACCCCATTTTGGAAACTAGACCCCGCAAGGAACTTATCTAGATGTGTGGTGAGCACTTTGAACCCCCAAGTTCTTCACAGAAGTTTATAACGCAGAGCCGTGAAATAAAAAATCATTTTTTTTTCCACAAAAATAACTTTTTTAGTCCCCAATTTTTTTTTCCCAACAGTAACAGGAGAAATTAGACCCCCAAAGTTGTTGTGAAATTTTTCTCGAGTACGCTGATACCCCATATGTGGGGGTAAACCACTGTTTGGGCACACGTCGGGGCTTGGAATAAAGGGAGCACTGTTTGACTTTTTGAATGCAAAATTTGCAGGAATCAATGTTGGCGCCATGTCGCGTATGGAGACCCCCTGATGTACCTAAATAGTGGAAACCCCTCAATTCTAACTCCAACCCTAACCCCAACACACCCCTAACCCCAACCCTAACCCCTACACACCCCTAACCCTAATACAAACCCTAACCATAACCCTAACCCCAACACACCCCTAACCCTAATCCCAACTCTAACCATAAACCTAACCACAAGCCTAACCCTAATCCCAACCCTAACCCCAAAACACCCCTAACGCTTATCCCAACCCTAACCCTAATCCCAACCCTAACCCTAATTCCAACCCTAACCCTAATTCCAACCCTAACCCTAATTCCAACCCTTACCCTAGTTATAACCCTAACCCTAGTTCTAACCCTAAGGCTGGGTTCATATTGTGTTTTACCAGCCCGTTCAACACGTAGCGTTGACGGGCTGGTAACGGTATAGCATAACGCGATCGCGTTATGCTATACCCGCTAGTGCAGAGGAATCAGCGATGATTCATCTGTGCTAGCGGTGATGGAGCCCAGGCGCTGCAGCCTGCGTCCAAGGCTCCGTCACTGAATGACGACACGTCGCGAACGCATGCCGCTTCATGGCATGCGTTGTGATGCGCACACAAATGGGGTGAATGGCAGCGTTAACGGACTGCGTTACACCGCGTTATACCGCGGTGAAACGCAGTCCATCTAACGGACTGCCATAATGCAATATGAACCCAGCCTGACCCTAAGGCCCCGTGCACACGTTGCGGATTCACTTGCGGATTTTTCTAAAATCTAAAATCCGCAGGTAAAACGACCTGCCTTTTACCTGCGTATTTAGCGCGGATTTGCTGCGGTTTTTCTCTGCGGTTTTACGCCTATAATGGAATAGGTGTAAAATCGCTGCGGAATCCGCACAAAGAATTGACATGCTGCGGATTTAAAACCGCAGCAAATCTGCGCTGAAAAATCTGCAGCATGTGCACAGCGGTTTTTTTTACCATTTATTTGCATTGTACTGTACATGGTTTCTGGATCTGCTGTGAATCCGCAGCGCCATATCCGCTGCGGATCCGCAGCGAAATCAGCTGCGGATCAGCAGCGAAGTCAGCTGCGGATCAGCAGCGAAATCAGCTGCGGATCAGCAGCGAAATCAGCAGCGAATCAGCAGCTAAATCAGCAGCGGATCAGCAGCGAAATCAGCTGCGGATCAGCAGCGAAATCAGCTGCGGATCAGCAGCGAAATCCGCTGCTGATCCGCAGCTGATTTCGCTGCTGATCCGCAGCTGATTTCGCTGCTGATCTGCTGCTGATTTAGCTGCTGATTCGCTGCTGATTTCGCTGCTGATCCGCAGCGAAATCAGCAGCGAATCGCAGCGAAATCAGCAGCAGATCAGCAGCGAAATCAGCTCCGGATCAGCAGCGAAATCAGCTGCGGATCAGCAGCGAAATCCGCTGCGGATCAGCACGAAATCCGCTGCGGATCAGCAGCGAAATCACTGCGATCAGCGCGAATCAGCTGCGGATCCGCAGCAAAATCTGCAACGTGTGCACAGGGCCTAATAGGAAAAAAAAAAATTCTTTATTATTTGTCCCTACCTATGACAGGGGGGGTTCACTTACTTCTTTTTATTTTGATCACTGTGACAGTTTATCACAGTGATCAAAATAAATCTTTTGACTATGTAGGGCGCACTGCGCGTGCGCCGGCCGGCGGGCGCACTGCGCATGCGCCCGTCATTTTCCAAGATGGCGGCACCCATGAAGAATCCCGGGCAGCCTCCGGGAAGGATCCAGGGACATCGGTGGACCGGGAGAGGTGAGTATGGGGGTCGGAAGTCAGGGGGGGGGGATCAGAAGGTGGGGGCAGCGGAGGCCAGGACGAGGGGTGCTTTTAGTGACGGCGGTGACCGACCGCTGCCATCTTTCGGTGGCGGCGGCCGATCGCCGCCGTGAATCCGTGTGGGGGGGTCAGGGCTCGGTGTCCAGCCATGGCCGATGCTATTGCAGCATCGGCCATGGCTGGATTGTAATATTTCACCAATTATATTGGTGAAATATTACAGATTGCTCTGATTGGCTGTTTCACTTTTAACAGCCAATCAGAGCGATCGTGGCCACGGGGGGGTTAAGCCAACCCCCCTGTGGTGAAGCACAAAGGGTCCTGTGCCGGCGGGTCGGGTGACCTTTCAGTGACCCCGGTCACCCGACCCGCAGGGACGCGATCCTTTCATGACGCCACATAGGCGTCATGGGTCGGATTGGCACACGTTTTCATGACGCCTACGTGGCGTCATGGGTCGGGAAGGGGTTAATATCTGACATGGAATCAGAATAAAGTTTTCCCATTTTAGGTCAATTAGGCTTACCATAATTATTAATATTTGCCAAATGCCAAAATAGTGAGGGATAGAGAATGGTTTAAGGCATTTTTCTTACTGCACAGTCAAAAGTTTACATACACTAAGATTGCTATGCCTTTAAACAATTCTAGACTGCCCATATGATGATGTAATGTGTTTGGAAGCATCAGATAGGTTTTTTGGCCACATCTGAGTTAATTAGAGACACACCTGTGGATGTATTTTAATGCACACCTGAAACAAACAAGAATCAGTCAAGATATCAGGAAGAGAATTGTGGACTTGCACAAGTGTAGTTCCATGGTACTTTACATGTGAAAAGAGTATACATAATAAAAACAAGTACAGTAATCTTAAACAATACAAGTCACTGACTAGTACAGGAGAAGAGAGAACCCTGCCCTTGAGGGTTCACAGTTTATAAGGGATGGGTGAGGATACAATAGGTGAGGGTAGAGATGGTCGTGCAGCAGTATGGTGAAAGGAGAGTTACTGCAAGTTGTACATTTGTCGGAAGAGGTAGGTCATCAGATTCCTTTTGAAGGTTTTCACGGTAGGTGATAGACTGATATGTTGAGGTATAGAGTTCCAGAGTAGGGGGAAGCACGGCAACAGAAATCTTGCATGCGGTTGTAGGAAGAGGAGATAATAGGGGAGTAGATAAGGAGTGACAATCGGTGATTGTGTGCAAGTAAGTACCAGGAGACTAGGTCACGGATGGAGGAGACAGGTTGTGGATAGCTTTGTATGCCATGGTTAAGGTTTTGAACTGGAGTCTCTGGGCAAAGAGGAGCTAGTGCAGGGATTGACAGGGAGGAGAGGACGTGGAATAGCGGGGTGACAGGTGGATTAGTCGGGCAGCAGAGTTGAGGATTGATTGGAGGGGTGCGAGAGTGGGAGAAGGGAGGCCAGAGAGCAGGAGGTTGCAGTAGTCGAGGCAGGAGATGATGAGGGCATGCACTAGTGTTTTTACAAATTCTTGATTAAGGATGTACAGATCCGGGAAATATTTTTGCTTTAGAGTCGGCAGAAAGCTGAGGGGGCTTGTATATGTGGTTTGAAGGAGAGATTAGAGTCCAGGGTTACCCTGAGGCAGCGAGCTTGCGAGACTGGGGAAGTAAGCAGCTATTTACTTTAATGGATAGGTCTGTTGGGGGTTGAGTGAGATGGGGGAAAGATGATGAATTCTATTTTGTCCATGTAAAGTTTTAGAAATCGACCAAAGAAAAATTATTAAATAGCAGACAGACATTGTGGGATTCTCGTTTGTAAGGAGTTGATATCGGGTCCAGAGAGGTACATCTGTGTGTAATTAGCATAGAGATGACAGAGTTTTCCATCAAACTCCAACGCACCCAAAAGCAATACAAATTTTGGCTGGTGACCAGCTCATGCAGTCTTCATCTATCCCCAATTCCCTCAAGATGGCTGGATCATCATTGTAAATAAGGAACTGTACTTTGTGTCTCTCCCACCTCATTGTAGATAGTAAGCTCTTACAAGCAGGGTCGTCATTATTTTTCTTTAATTATTGTTTTATCTTTAGCTATGTTACTTATGACTGTTTTACATGAACCTCTGAACTTCAAAGCACTGCAGAATATGTTGGCGCTATATAAATAAAGATTATTATTATTATGATACTGATGTCACAATTCATTTTTGGATTTGTGACAGCTATAGTTCCAATCAATTAAAACTTTTTTCCTTTCAGGCCTGCGGGGGGGTTAATATCAGTTTTTCCCCGCCTGCAGTCTGGTGTAACTGCAGTGCTGCTGGGTCAGCTGATGGGGGTGGTGACCACTCCTACCATCCTTTAAATAGTCACCTGATGCATCAGCTGACTATCAGTGATAGAGCAATCTACAGTGACCAAGCCAGAGTAAGGAACTCTCTGGGTGCTGTGGTGTTTCTGCTGAGTTCGCTTTTTTGGTGCCTTTATTCTGCTGTGCGGTGGTTTGCAGCAGAGAAAGCTAAGTGTTTATTTCCTTGTTTTTTTCGTGTTTGTCACTGTCCCGTGTTGTTTTATCTGTAGTGACCAGGCAAGGGCCCTAAGCCAGCCAGTGCACTAGCCAGGGCAGTGTTAGGTCACATCGAGGGACGAGGTATCCTGATGGCGGTGGGGGGAAGGACCGCATAGGGCATTAGGTGAGTGCAGGAACAGGCTCAGGTTGGAGTTCAGGTGGTGACCATCCCTCATTTCCTATTGGTAAGGCCTTCCTCTCCCCTATTCCATCCCCATTGTGTGTGTTGTGCTGTTAGCTGACCGGCAATCCATGGGGTCGAATCACACCGTGACAGTCACTCCGTGACAACTGAAAGCCGTGGGACTCTATGAACTGTCTCAGGTGTAAATGGAGAACATAGGGGGTGAGATGAGGAAGTGGTGTGTGAGTGGGAGAAGCTGAATGTCCGGTCTGTTAGGTATGAAGAGATCCAAGATAGGGTCAAGTCTTCAGAGAATGAGAAAAGAGAACCTGTAGTAAGAAGTATTGTATTGACTGTGTCAAAAGCAGATGACAGCTCCAGAGGGAGGAGACAGAGTAGTGTTGCTTGGATTTGGCGGTTAGTAGGTCATTGGAGAACTTAGGGCAGTTTAAGTGGAATGATGCAGTTGGAAGCCAGATTGTAAGCGGTTCAAAGAGGGAGCAGGAGGAGAATTCAAGATGGACATGTTGTTCCAGCAGTTTTGAGGCACAAGAGAGAAGTGATATGGGGTTATAGCTAGACACAGAGGATGAGTTAAGGGAGGGCTTTTTGAGGATGGGTGTGCATGAGGCATGATTGAAGCATGAGGGAAAAGCACAGTTAATGTGGCATCTGTTGTCGTCCATTTCTAACAGATCCAGCAAGAAATAGATGACAACAGATGCCGTATTAACGGATCCATTGCCCATTGATGCCAATTTACTCACTTACTGAGCTGCTTGCTGTAGTTATCATAAAATCACTGTTATATCAGCAGGAGATTATCAAAAATGGACTAGTTAACCTGTTGCCATGTAGTCCTCCATATTCATGAGCTCTATATAACCCTGCCCACTCCACTGATAAGCAGCTTTCATCCCATGCACAATTTATACAGAAAGCTGCCAATCAGTGGTGTGGGTGGGGTTATACAGAGCTCAGCATTCAGAGAACTGGACGATCTGCAGCAGATAAAACAGTTTTCAATGAAAAAACTGCAGCAGGCAGCAAATTAATTGATAAAACTCTGGAATTGGGGTTTCTACCCCTATATCACACTGCTCTCAAAGTAGTAGCAAAAACCTGGTGAAAGATTCACTTTAAAGAAGTCCTCAATGATATTCTTAATAATTCTTAATACAGGGTGTCCATCTGTTGACACAGCAGCAAGTGCTCAAGTTTTTCTCTAGTTTGTTTTAATTGAACTAATTGAAATCATGCATATGATTGTTTTATAAAGTCATGCCCAACAAAATGGCCAAATGGGTGTCAGAATAGTTTCACAAAAAACTGTTGTGATGTTATGTGTTTACATTACTGAACAAAAAACAGATTTAGTTTCTTATAGCTGCAAACAAATAAATATTTAAAAAGGCAAATGACCAGAATTGCATGTTATATGGATTTTATTTTGACAATTCAGTCTATTTCTCACACAGTATGCACCCGCAGATTAATTATATGTACACCACAAACTATTATGTCATCACAAAACTTTGATTCAATGTGTAGGATTCTCTACAAAAAGAATAAATGATTTAAAAAAAATTAAAGACTGGAAGGAAAGAAATATGCCTCGCAGACTTGATTCATTGCTTACAAATTTCATCTGCTAATTACATCATTTATTCCAGCAGCAAAATGCTGGATGGCTACAAAGGAACCATTTGTGGAGCTGTTTTCTGTGGTTTTTTTTTTATAAATAATAATTTAAGGCTTAATTATAATGATATATGGTGAGGAAGAAATGTAATACACATATTTTTGATAAATTCAATGTTTTGTGCATAGATACATTGTTATTCACTATGCAGAGAGAAAATAAGCAATCATATGCATTCATCATTAGATGTCAGCTTTTCAGTATCTACAGCAAGGCTTTTTAATTCCTTGGAAGGCATAGATGTCTGATATGCTGATTTAGGGTCAGCAAAAGGCAAGAGGGTTTGCCCCAAGCAGATCTTTCAAACTCCATCTTTCAGTCCCAATTAGCAGTGGAAGAAGTGATCTAATGGTGATCTCATGGATGACACCTCTACCTCTACCACCATTAGCATTAATACAGAAAACTCAATGGCCCACAGGTGAGTCTCAGTAGATCCCTTCCTACATCTCTTCTACAGCATTATGTTCAACAAGAACATTTCAAAATTTTGCAACTACACAGTTCAATCACCTTCATTCCTGTTGTAACTGAGAAGAAGATAAATCCATCTTTCTAAGTTACGGTAGCTAATTTAGTGTTGACTATTAAGAAGTCAAAACCTTAAGAGGTTCAGAAGAACCGTGGTGAAGAAAATCTCTGTAAAAGCGAAAAAAGACTGCTTCACGCATGTCGATAGCCTTGTTGTGATGCTAACTACTTTTCTCGGCTAAGCCGTGAGTCAGGATAGTCAAGAAGTCCAAGGTCAGAAGCCAGGCGGGTACTTAGAAGGAAGAGACAAAAGAGTAGTCAGGTAACGTTCCAAGGTCAGAATACCAGGATAGCAGATCAGTGCAAAAGGGGTTAAACAGACGGATTGTCAGAATGAGGTCCAACCTCAGGCAACAAAAGGTCAACATACAGAACTCAAGGCACAGAGAGACAAACAACACTAGCTGAATGTATGTCTGGCAGAGGCCTGGAGCAAACAGCTCAGTTAAGTAGCATGACAATCACCTGGGATTACGAACACTTGGAGACAGCTGACGCCTCGAAGTCTCAGACTGGATAGTCGAGCTGTCAATCAACACAATGACAGGTCAGCATGCCCCTGTGCAAAATTTGATGGCTGAGCTGTCAGTCAAAGTACTGGGGAGCTCTATTGAAAAGATAATGGACAAATCTTTATTGAATACAATACCAATTGATAAAACATAAACATTAAAAAGTAGCACATGATTAGACAGCACATGGTACTTTCAGATAAAAAGTGGTATCAATAATAACACAAAAGTTTTTTTGGACACATAATTACTCTCACAAAAAAAAGTCATACTTAGCGTCTAAGTATGGAACTATGTATACTATTTATCCACATTAATTTATTGACATACTGATATACAAAAAGGGGGAATGTATGCATTTATATATCTCTGTAATTAATTTCCATAGTTTATTCAAAATCATAGAGAAAATGCATCATGTAGTTATATATAACTATGTGGTCCTTCAGTACTGAACTTGTGGTATGTCACTCTGAGGCTCATATATGTTTTTGATATGAGGGCTGCCTTGCACTAGTTGTAGTAAAGTTATTTTCTACTAGTTGTAGTAAAGTTTTTTGGCACTATGCATGCACTTTGAAATTAGCTGTTTCACTATGCACTTTATTTGATACCTTAATACATCTATATATATAATTAAATAGTGCTTGGCACTCTCTGAAATACATATATAAGGAACTGTAGGGAGGACTGTAAACTAAGATAGTTATTTATGAATTATTTAGAGGAGAGTATTCCACTTTTGTACCATCAGATGGCAGTATAATAAAAAAAAATATATATATATAACTACATGATGCATTTTCTGTATGATTTTGAATAAACTATGGAAATTAATTACAGAGATTTATAAATACATACATTCCCCCTTTTTGTATATCAGTATGTCAATAAATTAATGTGGATAAATAGTAAACATAGTTCCATACTTATACGCAAAGGACGACTTTTTTGTGAGAATAATTGTGTGTCCAAAAAAACTTTTGTGTTATTATTGATACCACTTTTTATATGAAAGTACCATCTGCCGTCTAATTATGTACTACTTTTTAATGTTTGTTTTATTAATTGGTATTGTATTCAGTAAAGATTTGTCCATTATCTTTTCAATAGAGCTCCCCATTTCTTTTTTTAGGATGGTTTAATTATTGTTTGGGAGACTCAGTATTTTCTCCCCAATTATCGGATAGTCAATCAAAGTACTGACAGCTTCAGCACGCCCCTGTACCGGATTCGACGGCTGAGCTGTCAGTAATTGCATCCCAGACACACTGAAGGGTGGAACCGTGACACTTGTATTCAGGTATTAGCCTGTATACAAGACTGAAGAAGAAATTATAATCTTTTTTTTTTTTTCAAAATGATTTCTTCTTTATAGTAATTTTATAGTAGCTTAAGGTCCGAAATAGAGAATATAGTCATGGAGATGGTGATGAAGTTGAAATATAGGCAGACTGTAGTTGCTACAGACTTGCCATCCCTGAGGGGATTTTCAAACATTATGCTCAAATTACAGGCCAATATCCTTATTTAACATTGATGGTAAACTTATCTCTAAAATCATAACGACCAGATTAGCCCCCCTGATGCCTTATATCGTGCCAATGATCAAGTTGGGTATGTGTCCCAGAGGGAGGCAAGAGATAGCACAGGGGTGTCCACTCTTCCCGTCATTGTACGTTATTGTGATGGAACATCTGGCAATGGCCCTCAGGCAAAACTCCAATATTCAAGAAATCTCAGTCGGGCACGAATCTCATAAATTGGCGCCATGCGCAGATGACCTCCTATTGTCCATCACTAATCCTAAAACATCACTGCCCTCTATTCTGAAAGAATTTGAGACATATAGTCGACTGAATAATTTTAGTTTAATCAGATTTTATTGGTTATACATAACAAAACCTAACATTAAAACCAAATTTGGACTTGGGCCACACAGGGCCTCATTGCATACAATAACTAGAAAATTATAATATTGCTCTTGTATATCCAAGTTGATCACAGATGCATTTAAAGAGAACCTGTCACCACTTTTCTGGCCTAAAAGCTAAAGATATAATTTAATTGAGTGTCAGCTATGCATTCCATAATTACTTCTGAAACCCTCTGACTCCCCATGTATCACCCATAAAAACCTTTTTTATTTGTCCTGCGCTGTATGTTAATCTGTTTGGTCCGATGGGCGTTGCCTTTGCTCCCTCACTCCACCCCTCCTCCTCTTGCTGTATACATTCTTCGCTGTGAATATCGCTGATCGCGTACAGATTTCGAGCGTGCCCACTGAAATGTGACATCGCGTATGCGCAGTACGCTTTGCCCAACTGTGGGCAAAGCCGAAAATCAGTAGTGCGTATGCGCCGGCATACGAGGTTGTTTCTTATGTCCCGAAATTATTTCACTGCCATTTCTGCGTTCTCTGCCGCCGGAAACATTTGAAAAAGACTGGACTCAAATGTTTCCGGCAGCAGCGAACACAGAAATGGCCGCGAGTACTTCCAGGACATAAGAAACAACTGCGTATGCCATTAAATTTTTAGCTGGATCTAAATCTCAAGGGGGGGCCGGCCTCCCGACTTTTCAACTCTATCATGCTGCGGCTGTGCTGGGGCGGATGGTGGACTGGTTTCATGGTGCGGATCAGAAGCGTTGGGTCACACTAGAGTCATTCCTATTGTGCCTAGACTTAACTCCTCTACTCTGGATTTCTAAGCACTTTTTCAAAGGGACCACTCCCCCCATTAACAGTTGATCTTCTCAGAGTTTGGGACCAATTGGTAAAGAAATTTGAGATTTCTAAGATTCCAGGACCTATGACACCGATCATTGATAATCCAGAATTTTCCCCTGGAGTTGGAGTGAATTCCTGGTCTTCAACTATAAAACTAGACTCCATCAGGTCCTTGCAACTTTCACTAATGTACCATCGCTAAACGAGCTTAAAGCTCTCTACCCTGCTCAAACCATAACTTGGTTTTCATACCTCCAGTTCCGTTCATTTATTGATTCCCTTCAGCCGTTCTCGGTGCTCAAGTCTGACCCTTCTCAGTTTGATAAACTACAAAAACATGGCACTCAAAGAGCTAGTATGGATGTAGGTGCCTAAGTAGGGTCTCCAGCCCGAATAGTAAAGTCAAACAACTTGGCACTCAAATGTAGAATAATGACCTCCAGTCGGCCACGTTACCCTCTGCAAGCGTTCTCAGCGCTCTCTCACTGCTACCGTTGTAGCCATTAGCGCTCATCTGTTTTTCCTAGTGTGGCCTAACCCCAGTTCTCATTGGGGCAGGATACTGAGTAGTTCCACTCAGTGCAAAAATTGTACATATTGTCTGAGGAAGGCTGATGTTGTTTAGCCGAAAACGTTCATCATCTGTTATGTACTTCACTTTTTTCTTTCACGGATGGAAATAAAAAGAGACAACCTTCTCAGTTTGATTCATTGCTGATCGGAGAAGTTGCACCCAAGCATACCATCTCCCAAATATATTATATTTTGTCATCTCAGACTAACACAGAGCTCCTATGGTTCAAGAAAGATTGGGAGAGAGAGATTGGAATGACCTTCTCGAAGGAGCAATGGAACAAAACTTTCTTTTGCGCACATAGACTTCCATTGGCTTGCAAAGCTCAAGAAAAAAAATTACAAAATTATAACTAGATGGTACCGTTGCCCAGCAGATCTTCATAAGATATTTCCCTCTGTCTCCAATAAATGCTGGAGATGTGAAAATGCTGAAGGCACTATGATTCATATCTGGTGGGAATGCCCTCAAATATGTGGCCTCTGTAGCAAAATCTTTGATGTTCACAAAAACATTGCAGGGGAATCATCATCTAGAACTCCCCAGACTTCTCTCTTTGATACCAGGGTCTTTTAAATCTATCAAAAGAGGATTGCTGAGACACTGTTTATCTGCCACTAGAACAGTCATTTCGAGACACTGGCGTTCCAGAACCACTCCATCTATCCAAGAATGGTCTCTTAAAAATGGATATTTTGAGTAGAATGGAAAGACTCTCTTCTCAGAATAAAATTAACTCAGACAACTTTTTCCGTACTTGGCAAGGATGGATTTTATTCAGAGATTCCCCGGAGTACTGCTCAATCCTTCTGTCATGATGAAGACACCATATATTGTAATTGAACATACCTGAATCTGGGTGGATTCATAAACCTTGCTCATCTCTTCCTCTCCCCTTAGGATCTCTTCTTGACTTTTCTATTTTGTTATAACTTTCTTCTAAAAGTTCTTTTCCTTCCTTTGTCAGGCTTGACAAAGCCCAACTTGATTGCAAGAAGTTAATGAACAAGTTGTTAATATATGTCATACTTTTCTTAAAAAAGGGTATTGTGATTTGACGTTAACATATTATCTTGATATTTTTGACAACTTTTGACAGTATCACTATGGTCTTTACCACTATATTGAAAACTACCTCTTTGGTTGTATTTAGAAATGCTGTAATTATATGCTGTTCGCAATTAATAAACTAGGTTATGAAAAAAAATATAATATAAATAATTATCCTCAATGATAGATGCATAGAATCCTGAATATAAAAAATCTCCCATTCCTACCTGTGCACAGATGTGAGATGGGTCACTGCTAGATCTGTTAGAACGTAGAGATGATTCACTGCATGAGCATTAGCTGAGTGGGGAATAAGCTGTCAGATCTTGATCCGTGGTGCTTTCAGCCGGCTGCACTAATTTGAGACACTTGTTAAGGGTCTCCACGTGAGAAAAAATAGTAGTCCGTTATTCTACGCGTTTCCCTGAGGAAGGAGGACGCTATCTCTGAAATGCGTAGGACAGCGGATTACAGAGTCCCTTCAAATTTGGAATGAGGCTGGTCACACGATTACGCACTGTCTCAAGGCAGCCATGAAGAATACTAACACTCAGTATATTACACACTGTCAGCAGCCTATTCACACATCTAATACATTGTCTAGAGACTACCAATTTAAGGTCCATGTACAGAGGTCAATTATCACAATTTGTTTGTTTCTGAATGATCAGAGACTTTTTGTCCAGTGTGAATGATGAAATCTTCTATTTGTCAATTAATTTATTGATTAAAAAAAATCAGTAAATGTGCTGGCAACATTTTACAACAGGCATTAGTGACTAGCAAATGGCTCTCACATGAGTTATGATGAGGCAACAATGATGCTACACATCCAGAGGGAATTGTCATGGTGGAAAGTTGTACACAATTTCACACCACTGGTAATTTACTGGTGGTTTGAGGTCACACCACATAAAGGGACCATTACTTACTTTATCCATTGCTTTATTGATTTTGTGTTTTTGTTTTTTTTAACAGACGCTGGTTGACATTGTAGCTATCTACAACATACACCACAGCTTAATTTTAATGGCAATCCTCCTAAGTGATGCAGATGCATTTAGAAGCAATAGTTATTGATCAGCTTCTGACATCACATTTAACCTGCTATTAATGAGTGGATCTCACTGAGTGAATAGCCGATAACACTAGTCTGCAGCCTTCTGTACAACAAAAGGGGTGAGGGTAACAACCTGGATCCCTGGACTTCTTGGTAAAGACTATTCATTTTTGTATCTGATGGCAGATTACATGCTTGCTATTGCCTAATGTGAAATGCCCCTGACTGAGCACTATTACCATAGATGATGCTCTAATATACTGGCATCAGACTTGTGTAACACACTTTATTATGCATCTGCCCATAACAGGTAGTAGAGATTAGCAATACAATTAATGTTACCAAGTTCAGACCGGCCGGCATCCTCAGCAAGTCCTGGACATCTAGATCCACGTGACAAGATGACTTCACATGAGGTCTAGTCACTAGGCCTCATGCATCTTCAAGATGTTTGTCACTCAGCCACATCATGGTGTTGCTGAGCTGAGAAAGGGACAGAGGTGCCCAGGAGATGTTCGGCAAGTATGCTGCTTGCATCCAAGGACCCATCAGTGTTCGGAGTTTTGCATTAAAATGTTTTTGCTTGTCTCTCCCAACTAGCCCTGTGTGCTCTCTTACTCTGTAATTTTATTATGCACTCTACCCTCCTCTGAGCACTACAGGAGTTTATATGGAAGGGATCTCTCTTATTTTTGTTTCAGGTTCAAATTCCTATTCCTTAGGTATGCTACTATATGCCTTATTAAGGTATTAATTTGTTCCCTAAGAGTATGTCACCAATAGGCTATCTTTACAGTAGCAACAGCTCTACTTAAGGCCAGGTGCACACCACCGCATTTTTCGTCAGAGTGAGATCTGACAAAAACATATCATTGGATCGTACTCAGACCAATGTTATTTTATGGGGCTGCTCACATATTCAATTTTTTTCCTCAGAAATACTGCAATATTTCCATGTTTGATCCAATTATCAGACTGCACTTGACCAGGCAAATCAATGAATCCGTTCAAATCATCGGACTGAGCTTGGAAAACATCTGAGTGCAGTCCGATTTCCACGCACTGACACGGACACAGTATGCTCCAATTCTCTCATTCTAGAGAATCAGTTGACACTATGCTGACACTCTGATCAGAGTTTCATTTGCAAAATCAGCCCGATTCTATAGGATGAGAGAATCTAAGGCTGTGGACAGAAAAGTGTTTGAAAAATTGTAAAATTTTTAACCAGAATACTCAGATATTTTCATTCTTATGTCATCAGCGTGCATACATGTGCCCGTATTTTAAGTCAGTGTGACTTCTGCATTTATACATCAATATTTTAAAATGTACATGATCAAATACAGCTTCGTAGACTAATAAAGGCAATGTATCTGTAAAAATTGGATGCAATACAAATGTTCTATATGGGATCCTATTTTTGTGTGAACGAATAGATTTGAATGGTGAATCTTATCCAAGACTCAAAAGAGAATAGTGCAGACTAGATATTTTTTGATATGGATATTTGGTCCATGCAAAAAAAACTGTCATCTGAACAATCCTCTTGATATACAGTACAGACCAAAAGTTTGGACACACCTTCTCATTCCAAGATTTTTCTTTATTTTCATGACTATGAAAATTGTACATTCACACTGAAGGCATCAAAACTATGAAATAACACATGTAGAATTATAAATTACACTTTACAAAAAAGTGTGAAACAACTGAAAATATGTCTTATATTTCTAGGTTCTTAAAAGTAGCCACCTTTTGCTTTGATTACTGCTTTGCACACTCTTGGCATTCTCTTGATGAGCTTCAAGAGGTAGTCACCGGAAATGGTCTTCCAACAGTCTTGAAGGAGTTCCCAGAGATGCTTAGCACTTGTTGGCTCTATTGCCTTCACTCTGTGGTCCAGCTCACCCCAAACCATCTCGATTGGGTTCAGGTCTGGTGACGGTGGAGGCCAGGTCATCTGGTGCAGCACCCCATCACTCTCCTTCTTGGTCAAATAGCCCTTACACAGCCTGGAGGTGTGTTTGGGGTCATTGTCCTGTTGAAAAATAAATGATGGTCCAACTAAACGCAAACCGGATGGAATAGCATGCCGCTGCAAGATGCTGCGGTAGCCATGCTGGTTCAGTATGCCTTCAATTTTGAATAAATCCCCAACAGTGTCACCAGCAAAGCACCCCACATCATCACACCTCCTCCTCCATGCTTCACGATGGGAACCAGGCATGTAGAGTCCATCCGTTCACCTTTTCTGCATCGCACAAATAGACGGTTGTTGTAACCAAAGATCTCAAATTTGGAATCATCAGACCAAAGCACAGATTTCCACTGGTCTAATGTCCATTCCTTGTGTTCTTTAGCCCAAACAAGTCTCTTCTGCTTGTTGCCTCTCCTTAGCAGTGGTTCCTAGCAGCTATTTTACCATGAAGGCCTGCTGCACAAAGTCTCCTCTTAACAGTTGTTGTAGAGATGTGTCTGCTGCTAGAACTCTGTGTGACATTGACCTGGTCTCTAATCTGAGCTGCTGTTAACCTGCGATTTCAGAGGCTGGTGACTTATCCTCAGAAGCAGAGGTGACTCCTGGTCTTCCTTTCCTGGGGCGGTCCTCATGTGAGCCAGTTTCTTTGTAGCGCTTGATGGTTTTTGCAACTGCACTTGGGACATTTTCAAAGTTTTCCCAATTTTTTCAGACTGACTGACCTTCATTTCTTAAAGTAATGATGGCCACTCGTTTTTCTTTACTTAGCTGCTTTTTTCTTGCCATAATACTCATTCTAACAGTCTATTCAGTAGGACTATCAGCTGTGTATCCACCAGACTTCTGCACAACACAACTGATGGTCCCAACCCCATTTATAAGGCAATAAATCACACTTATTAAACCTGACAGGGCACACCTGTGAAGTGAAAACCATTCCGGTGACTACCTCTTGAAGCTCATCAAGAGAATGCCAAGAGTGTGCAAAGCAGTCATCAAAGCAAAAGGTGGCTACTTTGAAGAACCTAGAATATAAGACATATTTTCAGTTGTTTCACACTTTTTTTTGTTAAGTATATAATTCCACATGTGTTAATTCATAGTTTTGATGCCTTCAGTGTGAATGTACAATTTTCATAGTCATGAAAATACAGAAAAATCTTTGAATGAGAAGGTGTGTCCAAACTTTTGGTCTGTACTGTAGGTCAGTGTGCTGTCCTGTTTTCACAAGGATAACACGCGTCCATGTAATACGTTCATCTGACCAAGCCTTAAATATTAATTAGAAAATATGAAATGTTAAAAGATATGTTCATTAAAGTGATGAAAGCTCCATGGAGGCCTCTATCATAAATATTATCACACTGTTACTTAAGGTACTGCCACACTTAGCGATCTCGTTAGCGATCACGATAACGACGCAAGCTAACGAGATCGTTGGTGTGATCGCTTTTAGGTCGCTAGTAGCTGCCAAACAGGAGATCTCAAAAAACGACTCATCAGCGGTCAGCGATCTCTTTAACGACTTTGGCGGTCGTTAGGATGTCATTAGCATGTACTGAGCGCTTCTGATTCATAGGAATTTCCAGCATTGCTCCTGCTCTCTGCGTCCTGCTAGCCTGCTTTGCAACTTCTGCGATCCTCTCTGTGACGCAAAAGAGAACCTACAGATATTGCGATCCACTCCGTGACGCTAAAAAACCCTAGTCCCGCCTGCGCCGCTGTCATATGCGTCACAAACGAGGTCGCTCGTCATTCGCAAAAGGTGCCAAACACAGCGATATAGGCTCACCAGCAGGACGCCAACGATCAAAAAATGGTCCAGAACGCTAGTGAACGATCAGCGACATCACAGCAGGGGGCCCCATCGTTGCTACATGCCACACACAACGAGGTCGCTAACGAGATCGCTAAATAGTGACGTTTTAGCGATCTCGTTAGCGATCTTGTTAGCGATCTCGCTTAGTGTGGCATACCCTTTAGTAGTAGAAGTACAGCTTCAAGCAGAGCTAATCTTGCTGCCAAAACATTGGACTTCCCAACAGACACTGTAGGTCCATACAGTCTGCTGATAGTTAGTATCCATTGCTCAATCCCACAATAATGTGTGAATACCTCAAAATAGACCAAAATAATTGTCTAAATGACATTTATATACAACCATTTCTGACGTGGTCTTTTGTTGAAAGTCGTCAAAGTTTCTCAAAGGGAATACGACAGAGAATACACTGGTAGTATGATTTCACTCTTGTATTGTTGACTCTGAAAGGCTATGTGTGTTTCAGATAAAAACATACTTCAAAAACTTCCGGGGACCTAGCTGGTGACTAGTTGGAAAGGCAAATTGGCTTCTCCTCGTCCGCAGTCAATCACTGACAGGTCTCAATCTATACACTCATGTAAGGAGAACTGTAACTCAAGAAAAGCTGATGGCGAGAAGCCTTTGAGACTTGCCTTTTCGACTAGTCTTACACGCGTCTAGAACCCATGAGAACACAAAACCCATTGGTCAAATAAAAATACGCAGAGACAAATAATTGTGGAAAACAATGGCCGCGGTGTTTTTATTCAGGTATCTTAAAAGGTTAATCTTAATAAATTATATCAATTCAACTGCATATACCAATAAATATAAATAAACCAACCAATCCACCCAGATAGCTGGGCGATTTTCCTTCGAATATAACAGCACGACAACAAAATTAATTATAGGGAGGGAGGGAGGGCGGGAACTTCTTTCTTCTTTAATGAATGAGGAGAATGACCAGAAAACAGAGGTATATACAAAAAATATTCCCGGTCTTTTTAGAACTAGCCAATCAGATTTAACGGAAAAGGTGCCAAAACAACTGGAAAAATCCAGTACAAACCGGCTCGTGCCCTCACCGCTTACCACAGGCGACCTTTTGACCTTAAAGAAAACATCTGACCGCCATTTTAAATTAGTATAACTGAAAATTAAATGTGAATAAAAAAACAGCCAGGGTCCATGTTCCCATCAACCCCCCTTACATATGATTCGGGGGAGAGCTTCCAAGAGACTTTTCAAGTATGTTTTTCTCCGAAACGCTGCAGTGTTTCAGAATCGAACATACCTGGGTGCAGGGCCGGCTCCAGGTTTTCATGGGCCCCGGGCGAAAGAGTCTCAGTGGGCCCCCTAAACACAGACCACGATTCATGATGCACAGATACTGCAGAGAAATATAGGTACAGTACAATGCCAAATACTTCACTTCTTCCATACATGAGTGATATCTATTGTAAATTGTACAATAGCTCAAAAACCGCCAAATCCTCACAGCACACAGTACAGACTGGACAGTACAGTCCTCCATACAATATTATGGCACCACATAGTTTCCCCCTCATCACCCATATAATACCCCATGCAGGATGTCACCCCTCCATCCCCCATATAATGCTCCATACAGGAACTGATCCCCATATAAAGCTCCATACAAAATATGGAGCTCTCCTCTGCACTGTGCTGCGTTCTGCACTGTTACGGCTCAGGAAAGGGCGCCGTGGAAAGACTCCTATCATCTCATTGCCTGCCCATTATCATCATCATGCCCGCCCACAAAAACAATGCCCCCACATCATCAAGGGGCCCCCCCCAAAAAACATTGCCCCCCATCAATATCATTGCCCGCCCATCATCATCACCCGGGGCCCCCCCCCCATACAAGGGCCCCCCAAAATCATCCCTTTCCTCCACATCAATCATTCCCCGCCACACACACTGCCTGCCCCCCCCCATCAATTTCCCCCCATCATCTCCTCCTCCCCACATCATCAATGCCGGGCCCTAATCACATTGCCTCCCATCAATTTTTATTGCCTTTCCCCCCACACACGGGCCCGCCCATCTCTCCCAAAGCCTGCCCATCATCATCAATGCCCCCTCCCTCATAAAACCCCACCTAATCATCTTTTTCTCCCGCCCAAAATAATTCCTGCCCACATCAAAATCACATTGCCCCCCATCTTTACATCACTGCCCCCCCCCACCACACACACATACACAACACCACACACCAAAGCCCGAACTTTCAACACACAGAACAAATAAAAAGAAAAACCCAAAAACATCTCCCCGTCCGACGCCGCGCGCTAACTGCCACAGCAGCCGCTTTTAATGATACTCTTTTGCGCGCGCTGGAAGGAAGCCCGGGGCCTGCAGCCCCCCGGGGCCCGGGGGGAGAGCTGCGGCAGCAGGGGGACGGGGGGTTTAGGTTTTAGCCGGCCGCCCCGGGGCCCCCGGCAAGCGGGGGGGGGGAGGCGCGCTGAAAAAGGAACGGGGCCGGGGGGCCAGAGGCAGTGGCCCCCCCGCCTGCTCAGGGGCCCCCGGGACTTTTCCCCCGGGGGTTCCGGGGGTACGCCGGCCCCCCCCGGGGAGATCATACAGCAAAAAGCCCGATTGGAAAAACCCGGGGGGGCACATGAAACACTGTGAGGTTCCTTTTAAAAACAGTAAAAAAATCCTAATAAAACGCATGGCATTTGAAATTATTGGGGAAAAACAAGCATAAGAGGGGAAAATTTTAGATTCTTGGTAACCCTCTCTAAGCCCCCCTTTAAAAACATTAAGGGGAAAAAAAAAACCCAAACCAAAGATAAAGGTGATTTTTCAGCAAAAAATTTTTAAAGTCAACGTCAAATTTTTTTTCACTAAAAATTAAATTTATTTCCCCAATTTTTGGGGGTACAGAATTTAGGGTTAAAGGAAAAAGTCACCCTAAATTTTGGGGATATTAAATAGAGTCCGGGGGGAAAGGGGGGGGTTTTTGGGGGGTTGCCTTAACGGGTTTTTCGCCCTGTCTCCATTATTTTTTTGGGAATTTTTGTCGGGCCCCCAAAACGCGCCTGCGCATTTTTAATTTTTTAATTGGGCCCTGCGCTTTTTCTTTGCCCCGATTTCAATGCGCAGCCAAAATATAGGGGAAAGACTAAATTCCCCCCAAAAAAAAGGGGGCACGGCGAAAAAGGGTTTAAAAAATCCCAAACACGCCCACTACCTACAGCCACATTTAAATAAACGCCCCTTTTGGTAAGATTTTCCCCTTTTAAACCCTTTTTTTAAAAAAGGGGGGTTCACATAAACAAAAACCCCACCGTAGAGTTTTTTCAATGAAAAGGGGGAAAAATTTTCCCCCTAAAAATTCCATATTTTTCCCTTTTATTGGCGTATTTTTTTTTGGGGGGGGTTTTTTGATGGGGGATACCTATCTATTCGCCCTAGGAAAAGGGCCCCCTTAATTTTTTCGCAAAACTTAAAAAATTCCCCCTCCCAGACACTTCCAATTTCATCCCCCTCTTGAAAACATGACGCAAAGACTCGTCTGCTTTTAGCACAGTATTTTGGTTTTAACAAGAAAAGTAAAAGGGGGGGGGGTAATGCTCCCCCAAATTTATAAAAGGGTTTTTTCGAGGGGGAAAAATTTTTCCCTTTTTCAATCAGAAGAAATTTCCTTCACTATATTAAATAATAGGGTGAAAAAATTGTGAATGTTTCTGAAAATTTCCTCAGAGTTTTTTTTCGTGGATCCTCAATCGAGTCCGGTCAATTTTGACCGCACTTTTTTCTGGGGGTCATTAAGGGGGAGGGGGGGATAAAAAGCCTCCTAATATAAAACAAAAAAAATTTTTCAAAATCCCCAAAAAAAAAAAAAAAAAACATAAATTTGGGATCCCCTGTATTTTTTAAAAAACCCAAAAAAAAAGGGTTTTTAAAAGGTTTTTGGGGGGAACCCTCGTTTTGTGCAAATAGATATTTGCTGCTTTTTCCCAAAGGGGGGCTACCCCCCTTTTTTTTTAAATTTTTTTGGGAAAACAAAATTTTTTTTGGTTTTTTCTCATATTCAGTTTTCCCCCAGATAAATAAAAAAAACACAACTTTCAGTTAAGGGACCCTCATCGGCCCGAGACTGTAGCCAGGGAACCTACTTGGTTTTAAATATGGGGTCAGGGGAGTCTTACCCAAAAGTAAACCTAGGTCTCCAATGCCAGAATGCGTTGGAGAACTAACCAAAGTCTAAGTCCCCCTATAAAAAAAAAACAGTAATAAAGGGGTGCAAAAAAATTTTAGCAGGGTAAGCAACAGTATTCTTTCTAAAAAACTACAAAAACACCCATGAAAAAATTTTTTGCCCTCACACAATTCCAAAAGGGGAAATTTTTAAAATGGGACCCCCAAAAAAAATTTTTTCTTTTTAAATATCCAATTAAAAATACAAAAAAAAAATTCACCCTTTTTTAAAAGTTTGGAAAAAAGGGGTTTGGTTTTTACCTCTGCCTCCATCATGGGAGTCCCTCGTGGGTCCTACCCCTTTTTTAAAATATGCCAACCTGACCAAGATTGCATACGGGAATCTGGGATCATGGGGGTCATTATGATGTCACATCAGCCAAAGGGGGAAAATAGGGGGAAACCTGGGTTTTAAAAAAAATACAGATTGTTACTGTATTTTTCAAGATTGGTGAAATGAGGGGAGGGCCAGGGTAACACACCCCAAATAGTTTTTCCTGGGCAAGTTTTTTCAACTACTTTTAAACGGGGCCAGGGGGAAATTTTTTTAACTACTACTGTAAGATAAGGGGACACAAAGGGTTTGGGGGAGTCGAAACATTGGATGGCGGGGGGGAAAGGGTTTTTTTTGGGGGGGGAAGGCAGGGGAAAGGAAAAAAAGGACAAAAAAATAAGTCATAAAACGTCATTTAATGGGGGCCCCCCAAAAAAAAGGGGAAAAAAAGGGGGGAAAATCGAAGTGAAGAATCATAATAAATGAAAAACGGTAGTCAAATAAAAAAATACCAAAAGGGCAACAAGGGAAAAAAAACTATAAATTAAACTGGGGGAATTTGACTGAATTTTAAAAAAGGGGGGCCCTAGAAACAGAAAAATTTAATACGGTTTTAATTCCAGGGGGGTCAAATTTGAGTAAAAAAATAGGACCATGATTTCCTGGTGGGCCCCCCCAAAAAGGGGGAAGGGGGGTAAAGGAAAGATGTTTTTTTTGAAAAATTTTTGTTAAAAGTGGATATTTTGGGAAAAAAAACCCCTTATTAAAGGTAAAAAAATTTTTGGGTGGGTTTAAAATTTTTTTTTTTTTTAAAAATTGAAAAAAAAATAAGTAAAAAAGGGAAAAATTTTGATATAAAATGGAGAAAAATTTAAGAGAAATTTTGTAAATAAAGGGGGGGGTTATAAAATTAAAATGAAAAAGGGGGGGGGGATTGGAAATTTTTTTAGGGTGATATTGAGTTTTTTGAATGAATTTAGGGGAAAAATTTTTTAAAAGTAGATTTTGGGGGTTTAAAATTTTAATTTTAAAGGTTTTAAAAAGTTTTTTTTTTGGGGGAAAAATTTTTTTGTGATAAAAAAAAAAAGTTGGTTTTTTGGGGGGTTTTTTTTTAAAAAAATTTTTTAAATTTTTTTTTAAAGTATAAAAAAAGGAAAAAAAAAAGGGGTTTTGGATTTGGATAAAGATATATTATTTAGGGAATAAAGGGAAAAAAATTTTTAAAAAAAGGGTTTTTTGGTTTTTTGGTGAAATTGTTGTTTTGGAGTAAATGGGAGGGGTGGGGGGGGGGAGGGGGGGGGTAATAAAAGTGGGGAGGGTTTTTTTTTTAAAGGGAGGGGGATGGAGAATTTAAAAGGATGATTTGAAAAAATTTTATTTTATTTATTTGGGTTTTTGGAGAAAAATTAAAGGGTTTGGGGTTTTAAAAGGGGGGTTAGGGGGAAAAAATGGGGGTAGGTTGGTGAGAGGAAATTTTTAAATGGGTGTTAAAGGAGGGTTAGTGTATTTGGGGTAAAAAAGTTTGTTTGACCCCCCCCGTTTTTTTGAAGAGCAAGTTTTACCGGGGCAGAAACAAAATCGGGGGTTTTGTCATCAGGGGGTCCTTTTTTTTTGACTTTTTTGGGTGCACGGGGGGCACAGCCCGGGGAAAGGGGTTTTTTTCTTTCCCTTTTTTTGGGGGGCGGTTTTTTTTTGGGGAACGCCGTTGTGGGGGGGCGATGATCGGGGGGTAAAGTGCCCCCCTTTGGGAAATCGAAACAGGGTTTTTTACAAATCACCCACCCCCGATACGGCGGTTCCCAAATTTTTTGGGGGCAACCCCCCGGTTTTTTGGGGCCCAAACCCGGGCCCAAATTTTACTCGGGCCCTTTACTGGAGTGGGGCCCAAAAAAACCTTATACCAAAAAGGGGGGGGGTTTGGGCAGACTTGGAAAAAACGTTCCACCCCCGGGGTTCCCTGCCCCACTGGAGGGGCCATTTTTATTTTACCCGATCGACCCCCGTTTTAAAGGCGGAGGGGTTTGGGGGGCCCCGGTCAAGGTTCCGGCTGGCGCCCACCCCTTTTTTTAGAAACCCGGGAAACCTTCCCCCCCCAGGGCCCCCTTTCCCCCTGACCCTGGGAAAATTTTTTGAGCCCGGGCCTAAGTCTTTGGGCCCCCCGAGTAACGGTTTTTTGTAACAATTGCCACCCGTTTTTTCCCTTTTGCAATAAGTCCCCAGCGATCAGGAACACTCGAGGGAGTAACCATGGAGAGGTTCACGATTCACGGCCCTTTCCTCCAAGCTGATTTTAAAAAAGGGAAAAAAACCCCTTTTTTGGGCCCCCCACTCTAACCTTGAGCTCACTATCCGCCCACAATACCTCAGAT
Source organism: Oophaga sylvatica (assembly GCA_033576555.1). Lineage (NCBI taxonomy): Eukaryota > Metazoa > Chordata > Amphibia > Anura > Dendrobatidae > Oophaga > Oophaga sylvatica. Next base: position 443,792,039 of record JARQOD010000005.1, on the reverse strand, counting down.
AGGGGCGCCAAACCCCGGGACTTTCAGGGTGAAGGGGTAAAAACTGCCCCAAGACACACATCAACAAACCATCTCACTGTCTTTTTTCCTTTCCCCATCAGGAGGTTTTTTTCCCTGGCCCTTCCTGAGAGTATAATGAGCCGCGGGGAGTACCCCGGGTTTCGCTCACTCCCCACTACTGGGTCCCCTGGGGGGATACGGGTTGAGTGAATCGTAAGGAATGTGTGGGGGAAGTTTCAGGTTACTTCTCAAGAACCCCAGATCTCACTTCCCCTTCCCAAGTTATTGGTCCAGAAAGTGTCCCCAAAAAAGGCTGCGGAACTCTTCCACCCACCCCCCCATGACTGTCCTATTGACCCCTTCCCTGGGCAAACCGCCCGGGTGGGGGTTTTATCCTCTCCTCTCCCCGGGGACGAGGGTATTCCCAATACACCAGGAGAACTGGGAAGAGGTTCTTAGGGAATCAGTTCCCTGCTGGGGGGGGGTTTCTTTTTTTGGCAGAAGGGGAATGGAAATTAAAGTCCCTGCATAGTCAGGGTCTAGCGCCATCACCGTTTTAAAAATAAATAAACCCCTGCCCCGATTTCGAGCTTTTTTTAAGGGTCCGAGCAAACATTTTCCCAAAATTTGACCTCGGGGGGCTTTTAACCTATTCGCATCCGTGAGGGGGACGAAAGAAAACGGGTGGCATTATAATACGGGTGATGCCCCTTTGGGGTCTGTAATGCCCCAGCCGTTTCCAAAACTTGTTAATGACACTTTTCCGGGGCATCTTTCCACCTCGCCCAGTCTTCGATATTCTTTCTTCTCCCAATTTGACTCCCCCCGGAGAGGTTGGAGATCCTTGACCTCCTCGGCAAATTTCCCTTACGCAAAGTTTGGGGAAATGTTGTTTTAGAGGGGGTCTTTACCATTTCCCGGGGTAACATCTCCCCCAGGGGGGGGGGGGGGGATCCTGCCAAACTACAGCGAAAGGGCTCAAGAACCCCATTTTCCCCCAAACGGGGCAGCCTTTATGGGGTTCATTAATATTACGCCAGTTCACCCCCTTTCCAAAAATTTGAAGCCCCTTGTACCC
>JARQOD010000005.1:443674082-443790861 GCA_033576555.1 Oophaga sylvatica | reverse complement strand
ACGTGGCGTTCAAAAACTCAAATGGCACTCCTCTCTTCCGAGCCCTGCCGTGCGCCCAGACAGTGGTGTACTCCAACATATGGGTATCAGCGCACTCAGGACAAATTGCACACCAATTTTTGGGTTCTAATTTCTCCTGTTACCCTTGGGAAAATAAAAAATAGCTGGCTAAAAAATCATTTTTGAGGAAAAAATTATTTTTTTATTTTCACGGCTCTGCGTTTATAAATTTCTGTAAAACACTTGGGGTTCAAAGTGCTCACCACACATCTATATAAGTTCCTTAAGGGGTCTGTTTCCAAAATGGGGTCACTTGTGGGGGGTTTCCACTGTTTAGACATCAGTGGGTCTCTGAACACGACGTGGCGTTTAAAAAGTCAAATGGCGCTCCCTCCCTTCCGAGCCCTGCCGTGCGCCCAAACAGTGGTTTACCCCAACATATGGGGTATCAGCGCACTCAGGACAAATTGCACACACAATTTTTTGGGTTCTAATTTCTCCTGTTACCCTTGGGAAAATAAAAAATGTGGGCTAAAAAAATCATTTTTGAGGAAAAAAATATATTTTTTATTTTCACGGCTCGGCGTTTATAAATTTCTGTGAAACACTTGGGGGTTCAAAGTGCTCACCACACATCTATATAAGTTCCTTAAGGGGTCTGGTTTCCAAAATGGGGTCACTTGTGGGGGGTTTCCACTGTTTAGACACATCAGGGGTCTCCGAAACACGACGTGGCATTCAAAAAGTCAAATGGCGCTCCTCCCTTCCAGCCTGCTGCGCCCAAACAGTGGTTTACCCCACATATGGGGTATCAGCGACTCAGGACAAATTGCACAACAACTTTTTGGGTCTATTCTTGTTACCCTTGGGAAAATAAAAATAGTGGTAAAAAATCATTTTTGGGAAAAAAATTGTTTTTTATTTTCACGGTTCTCTGGTTATAAACTTCTGTGAAGCACTTGGGGTTCAAAGTGCTCACACACATCTAGATAAGCTCCTTGGGGGTCTAGTTTCTAAAATGGGTCATTGCGGGGTTTCTACTGTTTAGGCACATCAGGGCCTCTGCAAACACGAACATGACTCCCAGACATTCTGCTAAAAGTAACGGCATTTCAAGTCGCGCTCCTTCTCTTCCAAGCTCTCCATGCACCCAAACAGTGGTTTTACCCCACATATGGGGTATCACGTAACTCAGGAAAATTGCACAACAACTTTTGGGGTCAATTTCTCTGTTACCCTTGGGAAAATAAAAAAAAATAGCAGGCTAAAAATCATTTTTTGAGGAAAAAAATGATTTTTTATTTTCACGGCTCTAGTTATAAACTTCTGTGAAGCACTTGGGGGTTCAAAGTGCTCACCACATATCTAGATAAGTTCCTTAGGGGTCTAGTTTCCAAAATGGTGTCATTTGTGGGGGTTTCCACTGTTTAGGCGTATCAAGGGGCTCTCCAAACGCGACATGGCGTCCAATTTCAATTCATCCATTTGGTTTAAAAAGTCAAACAGCGCTCCTTCCCTTCCAAGCCTCTGCCGTGCCCCAAACAGTGGTCCCCCACATATGGGGTATCAGGTACTCAGGACAAATTGCAACAACAAATTTATGGTTCATTTTTCTTTTAAACACTTGGAAATAAAATGGTTCCGAAGTAATTTTTGCAAAAAAGTTAATGTACATGTTTCCTTCCCATTGCACTCTGCCTGTGAGCACCAAAGTGGTTTAACCACTTTGGATGGTTTTCAGGACAATTGAGGGTTCAGTGATTTTTAGAAATGTGATGTCCACTTTTTGGGTAATTATTCTATCTATATTAGAAGTCCCTCAAAAGTGACTTCAAAATGTGATGTGGTCCCTAAAATAAAAATGGTTGTAAAAATGAGAAATCGCTGGTCAACTTTTAACCCTTATAACTTCATAACAAAAAAAAATTTTGTTCCCAAAATTGTGCTGATGTAAAGTAGACATGTGGGAAATGTTATTTATTAAGAAATTTGTGTGACATATCTCTCTGATTTAAGGGCATAAAAATGTAAAATTTGAAAATTGCTAAATTTTCAAAATTTTTGCCATATTTTTGTTTTTTTCATAAATAAACACAAGTCATATCAAAGAAATTTTACCACTAACGTGAAGTACAATATGTCACGAAAAAACAATCTCAGAATCAGCTGGATTCGTTAAAGCGTTCCAGAGTTATAACCTCATAAAGAGACAGTGGTCAGAATTGTAAAAATTGGCCCGGTCATTAAGCTGCAAAATGGATCTGTCACTAAGGGGTTAAACCTATAAAAAACAGAAAAAAAAATTTGCCGAATAAGAAACAACTTCAGCCTTGTCCTTATTGAGCCTGTACAATAAAGTTTATTGCTATGGAAAGAAAACACCTCCCGCTATTGGCTGGCTGTAAGCCCGCCCAGGTTACTTAGTAACAGCGCTGACATGCTGCTGGAGGTGGCGGATGTTTACATTCAAACTGTGCGCGGAGGAGAGCGAGCATCTAGACAGGTGAGGGGGATACCACAGGAGCGGGGCTGCCAGGCTGTGCCCACCGCACACGACGTCCCGACACCAAATTGCTGGGGTCCGGCGCCCCCCAGGTGCTGCGAGGTTTTGCACTCTGTTACCTCCCGAGCTGCTGAGAGAAGCGTCGCTGACAGTGCGGCCTCTTGTAGCGACCTCTGCTGGTCGCTGCCGTTACTGCCGCGAGGCTTCTGTTGTAAAGAGCCGCTGCACCGACCGCTGCAGTACCGCACCACATGCGCTCTCAGCTGCTCCGTTCACACCCAGAGCAGAAAACGAGTCTGTCGGCTCCCCCCTACTGGCGGTGTTTTGATAGTTGAGGCTGTACATGTGATAATAGAATTGGGAACACTAATGTCCGACCCGGCTCTGGAGGCTTCATGACCACCAGCTCGGGGTCTCTGATGGTGCGACCCTGCACCTACCAGGCATAGGGATGCTGAAGGTAGGAGGGTGGGTGCAGAGCTCCTGGCCTCACCTCTACACTGTGGGGTGAGGAAGGCTGAATGTTTTTGCTCAACACTTTAAAATGCTTGGGCTGGCTGGTGCAGGCTGTGTCTGATGCTGGCTGTGTGGTGGGCTGGCCGGGGCCGGCTGTGTGGTGGGCTGGCTGGGGCCGGCTGTCTGATGCTGGCTGTGTGGTGGGCTGGCGGGGCCGGCTGTTGGTGGGCTGGTGGGCCGGCTGTCTGATGCTGGCTGTGTGGTGGGCTGGCGGGCGGCTGTGTGGTGGGCTGGCCGGGGCCAGCTGTGTGGTGGTCTGGCGGGGCGGCTGTGTGGTGGGCTGGCTGGGGCCGGCTGGCTGTGTGGTGGGCTGGCTGGGCCGGCTGGCTGTGTGGTGGGCCGGCTGGCTGTGTGGTGGGCTGGCTGGGGCCGGCTGGCTGTGTGGTGGGCTGGTGCAGGCTGTGTTTGATGCTGGCTGTGTGGTTAGCTGGCTGGGGCCGGCTGTGTGGTGGGCTGGGGCAGGCTGTGTTTGATGCTGGCTGTGTGGTGGGCTGGGGCAGGCTGTGTTTGATGCTGGCTGTGTGGTGGGCTGGTGCAGGCTGTGTTTGATGCTGGCTGTGTGGTGGGCTGGTGCAGGCTGTGTTTGATGCTGGCTGTGTGGTGGGCTGGTGCTGGCTGTGTCTGGCTGGGCCGGCTGTGTGGTGGGCTGGTGCAGGCTGTGTTTGATGCTGGCTGTGTGGTGGGCTGGCTGGGCCGGCTGTGTGGTGGGCTGGTGCAGGCTGTTTGATGCTGGCTGTGTGCTGGGCTAGTGCTGGCTTTGTCTGATGCCGGCTGTGTGGTGGGCTGTGGCTGGGTCGGCTGTGTGGTGGGCTGTGGCTAGTGGTGGGCTGTGGCTGTGCCAGCTGACATGTGACTTACATGTGCCGTAGATGGGTTACAGAAGAATTATCCCGGCTCTGAGGCAGTGAGTGAGTAATGTTATACGGCGCTGGTTACATTAGTGCTGTTCTCCACATTTATAAGTGAATCCGTCAGCAGTGTGGAGCGGCTTCTGACCCCACAGTCTGCTAATCCTGGTACATGTCACTGTATAGGGGGTTTCTCAGGAGTGGGCTGTGATGTACAGTGACTGCCGGCTACAACTGTCCTTACTTGTGCATGTTATTTCATCCTAGGGTACATGTCACTGATCTGCTGAGAGGTTTCATTAGATGAGTGCAGATTTTCTGGTGCGTTTATCATCGGACATCACCTCATGCATTGCAGAAAGTGAAATCTGCTAAAGAATTGACGCTCTACAAATTTCCTAATCCACAGCACAGGTCAGTTTGCGAATGGAAAATGTCCGCAGTTTAATGTCCCATTGATTTAGCTGCATGTGATTGAAAATGGAATTTCTGCATCGGGTACGCACCGCATGTGCACGCACCATTAGCGAGTAACTGCAGCTGCATCCCCTTCCTCCCTGTCTTATTTACTGCATTACTGTAGATGGAACTTGGCAGCGTGGAAAGATTTTGTAAAATATAGCTGTTAATAAATCCTTTAAAATCGCAAGAAAAATCTCAAAGTAAGCACCAATAGATTATATACATGGATAATAAACCCTAAATGTGGTATCACACTTATCGCACGAGTCCTATAGGGTAATGGGCCAATAAGGCATAGTTGTTAAGGGTTTTTCCCAATTCAGACGTGAAGACGTAGTCGTCCATGGGAAACCTGTAATAGGTGGACAAGCTACCTGACTGTCATGCCCTGTGCTGGCTCTTGCTCTAACAAGTGTCATACTGATAATATAAGCCCCTAAGAAAAGAATTGATGCCAACGCGGGTCTACCTTAGTTACAAGGCACCATCAGGGGAGTGGAGAAGTGCCAAGTAAATCACTCTTAAAAATGCATCTAAGAAAAAGTCCTATAAAGCAGAGTGCGGACTCATCAGCCTTTAAAATTTTTACAATTTTAACCCCTTGGTGACAGAGCCAATTTGGTACTTAATGACCAGGCCAATTTTTACAATTCTGGCCACTGTCAATTTATGAGGTTATAACTCTGAAGCTTCAACGGATGTCACTGATTCTGAGATTTTTTTTTTTTTTTTTTTTTTCGTGACACTTTGTACTTCATGTTAGTAGTAATATTTCTTCAATATGACTTGTGTTTATATTTGAAAAAAATGGAAATTTGGCAAAAATTTTGACTATTTTGCAATTTTCAAACTTTTAATTTTTGTGCCCTTAAATCAGTCATATGGCACACAAAATAGTTACTAAATAACATTTCCCGCTTGTCTACTTTACAGCAGCACAATTTTGGAAACATAATTTTCTCTAGTAACCCCCCGCGACAGCACACCTGGAGGATGTTACCCCTTTCCTAATAGGGACAGGAAATGACAGAGGTTAAATAACCCCTCCCTCATCCTACCCCTCAGTGTTCATTCCTGTCCCTACTAGGGATGAAGAGGTTCCCCCTAGGTGTGCTGTGCCGGCGGCGGTCACCAGGGAAAAGAGATTAAGCTGGGGTGCAGACTTACCTCTCTTCCCCATATGCTGTTCCTGTCTCCTCGGGACCCCCTCCTCCAGTCCGCGTCCTAGGGCAACGTCTGGGGGAATGCCACATCCGGAGGCCTCTCTGAGCCCTCGGGCCTTTCTCCTCCTTCAGCGCTGAAACCAGCATGTTGCACCATGCACGTGTGGAGACTTCCGGAAGTGACGTCAGACACAGGATGAGATTTGCGTTCCACGCTGGAACGCATGCTGTATTACAGCGTGGATGGTGTCAGCGGGTTCTCCATACCCCCCACACACCGGGACATCTGAAGGAGGAGGTCCTCTAATCAGAGGACAGGTGCTGCAGCCCAGTCGCCTATTTAAGAGCCCTGTGCAGGAAGACATCTAAGGTAGGACCACTGTGTGGTGAAGCAATGGAGATGTCGGCGTCCGCTCGCTCTACGTCTGCAGCACCATTCCGGTCCCAGTAAGTAGGCTGGAATTGGGTGTCCATTCCCTGATGCAGGTTAAGAAACGTATGATTCCTTCTCCCATTTATTGTAGGGGGACAAAGGAATCTGCATCAGGAAACAAGCCCAAGACTTCACGGAAATGTGTAGTCTGTGCAAAAAAGTTGACCTCTTCGTATAATAAGTCATTATGCAAAGAGTGCACGCAGAAGGTCATCCGGGAAGAGCAACCATCTTTGATGGAAGAGGTTAAAGGCCTGATACAGTGGGAGATTAAAACCTCCCTGGCGCATTTTCCCAGCCCACCCCTCCGAGCATCCCTCTAGATACAAAAATGAGGAAGCGTAGCCTAGAGGAGGAAGGGTACGATGACTCTCAGGATGAATCATCAATCCCGGACGAACCCTAGAAAAGGGCGAGTTATTCACAGAGTCAGAGTCCCAACAGGAGAGATATTACTTCTCAGGGGACATAGAGGAACTCATAGCAATAAAGAAAACTATGGAAACTGAGGAGGAAAAAAACGGTACAGGAGGAGATGTTTGGAGGACTCCGTTCCAAGAAAAAACAGGTGTTTCCCAAACATAAAAACATCAGAGACTTGGTCCTAGAGGAGTGGGAAACCCAGAGAAAAGGCTGACCACCCCAGCAGAAATGAAGGACAGGTTCCCTGTGGACGTCGAGACAGCCTCATGTTGGTCGGAAATTCCAAGGGTAGATGTCCAAATTGCCAGGGTAGCTAAAAAGACCACACTACCGTTTGAGGATGCCTCACAGTTAAAAGACCCTCTAGAACGCAAGATGGACGGACTGTTAAGGAAGTCATGGGAAACTTCAGCATCCCTACTAAATACCAATGCAATCGATGTACCGGTGGCTGAGACAACTGGAGGAACACCTGGCTACAGGAACTCCCAGAGAAGACATCCTGGCTTCCCTACCTCTCCTCCAGAAGGCGACAGTTTCTAGCGGACGCCTCCACAGAATCTCTAAGGGTGGCGGCAAGAGCATGAGGATCGTCTAACTCTGTGAGACGAGCACTCTGGTTGAGATCATGTCTCGGAGATATGACTTCAAAGATGAAGCTATGCTCTATCCCTATCAAATGTTTGGTCCCGCTCTAGATGAACTTCTAGAAAAGAAGTCCATACCGGAGCCTAGGAACACTAGGAAAAGACCCGCCCCCAGCAGGAACGAACACCTTAGTATAAATGGAAGGGCAAGTCAGGGCGCTGGAGCTACCCAAAAGGGGGAAGGACAAGAATCTTTTTCTTCCACGTCATCAAGGTGGGAGGTCGCATATCAAACTTCCTTCCACAGTGGCAAAAGATTTGCTCAGATCAGTGGACTTTAAAAGCTGTCAAAGAAGGGACAAAAATAGAATTTGTCTCATACACTCAGAAGACAAAAAAGACAACACGTCTCGCCTCCCCAGAGCTACAGTCCACACTGATAGCAGGAATAGAGGACCTTCTGTCCGCAAACGTTATCTTCATAGTCCCGGAAAACGAGAGGAACAGGGACATTATTCAAATCTGCTCCTCATAAAGAAGCCAAACTGGTCTCATTGGATAATAATCAACCTGAAGCCTCTGAATCAATATGTAGCATACAGAAGATTCAAGATGGAATCCGTCAGGTCAACAGTTCCCTGATTGGACAGGATTTCGTCATGGCAACCGTAGACCTTCAGGATGCATATTATCACATCCCCCCATGCATCCAAATTATCAGAAATTCCTAAGGCTTGCAATCGCCAAGGGAGAACGCATGGACCATTACCAGTTCAACGTCTTCCCGTTGGGACTATACTCTGCCCCACGGATCTTTACAAAGATCATGTCAGAGGTCATGGCTTACATCAGAGGTCAACACATGCATAGTGCCATACCTCGACGACCTCTTGTAAGTAGCCCCCACGGTTCACATGCTACAAGAACATTTGCAAACGACAATTCAGATCTTATCTTCTCTGGGCTAGATAGGGAATCACAAAAAATCAGACATGGTTCTGACAACAACAAAAACAGTCTTGGGAGTCCTGCTAGACTCCCACAGCCAAATGTCATTTTTACCCAGACTTGCTAAAAGCAAAGATAAAGATGTTACAGAGCAGGACACCAATATCACTATATCAAGAGGGGCAATGTCAGTTCTCGAATCCATGACATCTTGTATCCAGATGGTATCATGGGCACAAGCTCACACCAGGACGTTACAGACTCATATACTGACAAACTGGGACGGGTCCCCAGAATCTTTGGATAAGAAAATCCGAATACTACCTCGTGTAAAATCCTCATTGACATGGTGGCTAAAGAAAGAGAACCTAAGCAAAGGCATGGCCTGTGGACGCAAGATCCGACGGTCACTATAAAAGTAGATGCCAGCGGGAAGGGATGGGGAGCCACTGTATCCCAACACATTCTGCAAGGTTGTTAGCCAGACGACATAAGCCAGAGGTCCTCAATCTTCAGAGAGCTGAAAGCAGTGGAGGAGGTCTTCAAGGCAGCAGTAGATCTCGTTCAAGATACCAATGTCAAAATATACTCGGACAACATGACAACAGTCGCTCACCTTCGTCATCAGGAGAGTACAAGACACGAAGATCTGAAAGCAATATCAACCAGAATATTTTCGTGGGCAGAAGAACACGTTCTCTCCCTGTCCGCTCTACACATAAGGGGTGCGGTAAATGTACAAGCCAATTTCTTTGAGCTGAGCGAAGATTCATCCAGGAGAATAGGGCCTAGACCCTGAGGTCTTCCAAATATTAACTAGAAAATGGGGCCACCCAGAGGTAGACCTATTCGCAAGTGCTCGAAACGCGAAAGTGGATCAATATTATTCTCTAAATCCAACAGATCCCTGCTTAGGTGTAGACGCTCTAGCCTACTCATGGACATTCAGACTAGCTTATTCCTTCCCTCCTTTGCTAATTCTACCAAGGGTTCTGCAAAAGATAAGGAGGGAGAAGACCAGGGTAATTCTAGTAGCGCCGTTCTGGCCCAAGAGAAGCTGTTTCAGGATTCTGGCCAACCTAAGGGTAGTGGGACCAATAACACTACCTCCGGTCAAGAACCTTCTCTACCAGAGACCGATGGGTCATCCAGATCCCAAGAGATTACATCTGAAGGCCTGGCTTCTGAATTCTCAATCCTGAAGACCAGGGGATTATCAGAAAAGGTCATTAAAACACTACAAAAAGCCGAAAGGCAGTGACTAATTCAATTTACCAAAAAATATGTAAGACTTTTGTGACATGGAGTGCTCCTGAATGACCTGACCCACACCAAGCAAATCTAGCCCGGATTCTGGACTTCCTGCAGGAAAGACTGGAAAACGGTCCAGGTGGCGGCCCTGAGTTCATACTTTGTCCAAACATTAGCTGACCACCGGTGGGTCAGAAGATTTGACAGCGGCATTCCACATATGTCCAAGAGCTAGGAATCCAGTTTCATCATGGGATCTCAATGTGGTCCTGAAAGGACTCGCACTACTACCATTTGAGCCCTTATCAATAGACGTGGACAGACTCGCCTGGAATACCACCTTCCTGTTAGCAATAACTACAGCCAGGGGAGTGGGTAAGATGCAAGCTCTCTCAATTAAAGAGCCCTACTTGAAGGTCTAACAGGATCGACTCGTTCTAAGTTTAGATCCCTCATTTCTTCCCAAAGTCGTCTCAGTTCCACAAATCAGAAAAGGTAATTCTCCCCTCCTTCTACCAGGAACCGTCAAATAAGGAAGAAGAACAGTTCCACACACTGGACGTTCGAAGGATAGTACTCCATTATCTTTGAATAACGGAAGAAGTTAGGAAAGACCAAAACTTCTTCATTCACCTTCAAGGCCAGAATAAGGGGATGAAAACTTCCAAATCTACAATCGCCAACTGGATAAAGATTATGTTGGAGGCATATCCGGTTCAGAACCTTCCCCACCAAAAGGAGCTTACGGCCCATTCTACCAGAGCAACATCAGTCTCCTTGGCTGAAAAGGCCAGTGCCTACATAGAGCGAATATGCAGAGCGTGATCTCTCCCTTTTGGCTTTGTTCACATTATTAAGAAAATAAATACAATTTGAAGCATGCCTTCCCCTTTGGTCCTTTTGTAACACTGAGGGGGAGGATGAGGGAGGGGTAACATCCTCCAGGTGTGCTGCCGTGATGGGTTACTAGAAACAGAATTACCGGTAAGTCTAATTCTGTGTTTTTTTTTTTTTTTTTTTTTTTAGGACGTTTATAAGGGTTAAAAGTTGACCAGCGATTTCTCATTTTTGCAACAAAATTCGCAAAACCATTTTTTAGGGACCACCTCACATTTGAAGTGTCTTTGGGGGGGTCAATATAACTGAAAATACCCAAAAGTGACACCATTCTAAAACCACCCCTCAAGGTACTCAAAACCACATTCAAGAAGTTAATTAACCTTTCATGTGCTTCACGAGAACTAAAACAATGTCGAAGGAAAAAATAAACATTTCACTTATTTCACCAAAAAAATATTTTAGACCCAAACTTCTTTATGTTCACAAGGATATCAGGAGAAAATGGACCACATTTGCTGTGCAATTTCTCCTGAGTACGCCGATACCCCGTATGTGGGGGGAAAGCCACTGTTTGGGCGCATGGCAGAACTCAGAAGGGAGGGAGCACCGTTTGACTTTTTGAACAAAAAATTGGCTGGAATCAATGATGTCGCGTTTAGTGACCCCCTCCCCCCAAAACAGTGGAAACCCCCAATTTTAACTCCAACCCTAACCCAGCTCTACCCCTGACCTTCATCCCAACCCTAACCGCAACCCTAGCCCTAAACCTAGCTCTAACCCTATTGGAAAAATGGAAATACATTTTTTTTATTTGGTTTATTTTTATCTAACAATGATTGGGGTCTGTCACAGTGATCAAAATGAGCCAATAAGAGAAATCTCCTATGGGTGCCGGCCGGCAGATCTTGGCGAGCGCATTTGCACGCAATTTCCTTTCTGGAAGAAGACGCCAGGGGACACCGGAGGTACCGGGGGAGGGCTCTGGGGGGGACCCCATTTTTCTCTCCTCTGATGTGACAGATCATATCAAAGGAGAAAGATATATATGGGAAATCAGACTTTTCTTTTTTTTTTTTTTTTTTTTTTTGGGCAGTCACAGCTGTTCAGTGAATAACGGCGATCGCAACACTGGGGACGGTAAAAAGTGATCCTAATCATGTTCTACGGGGTCTCTGCTACACCCAATAGCCGAGAACTCGGAGATTTTCTGACGCTGGGGGGTGCTATAACCTTATTTCTCAGCGCCGTAAAAAAGCGGCACTGAGGAATAAGTACTATTAACTGCCACTGTTAAAAGGCGTATCGGCGGTCGTTAAGGGATTAAAACAGGTGATGCAGCAAATCTTCTTGCTCAAGCCTGGTAGATATTCTACAAGTCATTCATGACCCTGCTGAATTGTCTCATTTGCAGCTCTGATTGTGTCTCCGCCTTTTATATCATCATGAGAAAAGGAAGGAAGTCAACGCAGCCGCAAAAGAGGCCTGCAGCTTCTCCTCGATCCTCTCAAAGTGCAAGGCCGTCAACTTCTCGATCACCTCCAGGTAAAACAAAACTGCATTTTTATTAAAGGGGTATTCCCATCTCCAAGATCCTATCCCACGATGTAGTAGGTGTAATGTTTTGCCGAACAGTTTAAAAAAAAATGGGGGGCCCAAACATCCAGTGTTTGCCACTCTGTCATGTGCATGAATTTGTGGCAAACACTGCTTCTGATCGGCAGTAAAATTATTACCGCCGGTTAGAGAGACTCGGTTCCCACGCTGTCAAATGACAGCCTGAGCCCGCACCTGTGGTCGGAGGTAAAAAGTTTACCTCCGGTCACTGGCATCAGCTGATGGGCTTACTACTCCGATCAGCCGACGCCTGCTGTCGCTAATAACAGTGAGAGTAGGAGCGGCTGATTGGAGTATTCATCAGCCGGTGCCTGTGCTCTAAATAAATAATAAAAAAAAAACTGCTGGGTTCCACTGGATCTTGATAATCAGCCAGGCAAAACTGACAGTTGCGGGCTGCAACCCTCAGATGTCAGTGTTAGCAAGGCTGGTTATCAAGAATAGAGGGGTATCCACACTGTTTTTTTTTTAATTATTGAAATAAAAAAGGCATGGGGTCCCCCTCATTTTTGACAACTAGCCAAGCTGAAGCAGACAACTGGGGGTTGGTATTCTCAGGCTGGTAAGGAGCCATGGATACTGACTCCCCCTAGCCTAAAAATAGCAGCCCGCCGCTGCCCAGAAAAGGCACATCTGTTATATGTGCCAATTCTGGTGCTTTGCCCGGCTTTCCACTTGCCCTGTAGCGGTGGCAAGTGGTTTTCATATTTGTGGGGTTGATGTCATCTCTGTATTGTCCGGTAACATCAATCCCTCGGCTTGGTAATGGAGAGGCGCCTATAAGACACCTATCCATTACTAATCCTATCGTTATATTGTAAATAAAAACGGCAACAATAAAATCTTTTATTTGAAATAAAAACAGTTTCCCTTTTTTATTTAAAAATAACAAACACCTAACGCCCATTCCATTGAATCCCTTGTCTCATGTAATAAAACAAAAATAAAAAAACAACAATATCCCTCACCTCTCCATTGTTCTGTCCCACTCCGTAATCCATGTCTGGGGATTAATAGTTTTCAACCTGGACGGTGCCAAGATGCAACCGTCCGGGTTGAGAACCACTGATGAATGAGCTGCTGCAAGTGCGGCCTCAGTGAGCAGCAGTGACCTCATTGAGGATATCGCAGGTCACCGAGCCTGCGCTCCCAGCCGGGTAAATGATCTTCGGTGAACTCGCCTCTGCACCGTGAGACTCAGGGATTCAGAGGAATTAGGTTAGTATAACTGTGTTTGTTATTTTTAAATAAAACGTAACACACTTTTATATTTTTATTTCTAATAAAGGACTTTATTCTGGCTGTGTATTTATTTACCATGTAACTATAGGACTAGTAATGGAGAGGTGTTTTATAGACACCTCTCCATTACTAAGCAGTGGGCTTGATGTCACCTGACAGTACAAAGGTGACATCAACCCCACAAGTATTACCCCACTTGCCACCATTACAGGGCAAGTGGAAAGAGCCAGGCAAAGCGCCAGAATTGGCGCATGTAATAGATGTGCCTTTTCTGGGTGGCTGTGGGCTTCTATTTTTAGGCTGTGGTGGCAATATCTATGGCCTCTTACCAGCCTGGGAATACCAGCCCCCAGCTGTCTGCTTCAGATTGGTTGGTAGTTAAAAATGAGGGGACACCATGACTTTTTTTTTTTTTTTTAATTTATTTAAATTTTAACAAAAACCAATATGGGGACCCTTCTTTTCTTGCTAACCAGCCTTGGTAACGCTGACAGCTGAGGGTTGCAGCCCGCAGCTGTCAGTTTTGCCTGGCTGGTTATCAAAAATGCAGGGGAACCCATACGTTTTTTTCTTTAGTGCCAACTGATATGAATACTCCATCAGCTGCCGCCTCCTCTCACTGTTAAATCAGCAGCAGGCATAGGTTGATGGGAGCAGAAGTCCCATCAGCCCGAATCCAGTGACCAGAGGTAAACTTTTTACCTTCGATCACAGCTGCGGGCTTACGCTGTCATTTGACGGTGTGGGAACTGCAGCTGTCAGACAGGCGGTAATGATTTTACCGCTGATCAGAAGCAGTGTTTGCTGTGCTGTCATGTGCATGAGAACGCAACAAACACTCAGTGTTCAAGGGGCTGAACTTTACTGTTTGGGTTCACCCATTTCCAGTAATATTAATACTGGCAAATACCTCGAATTAGAAATTTAGTATAGTTTTTCTGATTCGCTTTGTCTCTTCTCATGTGCAGGCATTGCAGGACCTTAGGTTCCATGGTTAGGACCACTGATATAGTGACAGTTGGCTAGTTGCTAGTGGTTGTTACCATGAATACCTAAGGTCCTGCAATGCCTGCACATGAGAAAAAAAAACAAGTGAATCAGAAGTACTATACTGCATTTCTAATTGGAGGTATTTGCTAATAATATTACACCTACTACATATTGGGATAGGATCTTGGAGATGGACATACCCCTTTAAATCTTTGTCTATGCAGGCAGATATACACGTTTCTGTTGCCACTAGGGGGAGCATGTTGTATGTTTGATGACTGTGCTTCTGTGAATTTGTATACTATGATCACCCCCTAGTGGTCATTGCAGGAAGCTTCATATAAACTGTGATGAATTTCTTCTGGATAAACTAGGAAAGAAGGCCGCAAAACAGAAAAGACGCTACCGGCCTGGAGAACGAGTGCTGATGGAAATAAGAAAGTACCAGAGGTCTACGGACCTGCTGATACGGAGAGCCCCATTTGCCAGGCTGGTGAGTGGAGTTGGTCTCTGCGGCTGCTCTTCTGTGTTTTCTGGTTTTAGTGATCAGTAATAAGTCTTCTCTCCTTTCATTCTTGTAGGTGAGAGAAGTCTGCATGGAGTATTCCCGTGGCATGCCGTACGCCTGGCAGAGCACAGCACTAATGGCACTACAGGAGGTCTGTGTCCTATCCCAAGGCTTGGACATAAGTAATGGGGGGGCTGAGTAGGGGCCCCCTCTATTTTCAGAATGTCTATGGATATGGGGTGTTACGTATTGTTGGGGTCCCGGAGGCCGGACATTAAGGCAGGCGTCACACTAGCGAGTTTGATGCGAGTTAGTCGCACGACTAACTCGCATCAACACCCGGCATGGCCGCCCGCTCTCGGACCAGAGTGCGCGGCGACATAGAAATACATGCAGCCGCGCACTCTGGTCCGAGAGCGGGCGGCCGTGCCGGGTGTTGATGCGAGTTAGTCGTGCTACTAACTCGCATCAAACTCGCTAGTGTGACGCCGGCCTAACACTTCCTTCAGCTGGGTAGTGAGCGTGGCTTTAACCTATTCCTTACATCGGGTGTACTGGTGCGTTCTTTGTTGGGTGCTCGGAGACGGCTCCTTTTATGAGCTCACTCCACACATCTCACTGATGGCTTCATTTAATGCTTGCGATACATAGCGGCAAGCAGTCTCGTGCACCCACTCTGACTTGTTGACTTGGCACCCATATGGCCTGCCAATGCCATCATAGCACTGTACTAGACATAACGGCAGCGCTCATTGGTTCATAGGAGACAGGCAGCTTTGTGGTATTGCAGTAAAAAGAACAATCAAATGCAGGGTCAAGCCCTCCTCTAAGGGAACCAGAAACATTAAAGTGGGGGGGGGGGGGTAGTAAAAATTGCAATTCTGAAGAAAAAAAAAAGTGTATTTAGTATATTTTTTTTTCTTGTCTGTAAAAGTCCTGTCTCGAAAAATAAGGAATTATTTAAACCATATGATAAACACCTTAAGGGCTCTTTCACACGTCCTGATATTTCCGATATCTGAGATATGTGTACGTGTGCCAACCATGTGCCGCATCAGTGCCACAGTGCCCGGGTGCTGAAGACTGCTCTCATCATTCTCCCCTGCTCGCACTGCAATCAGCGCAAGCAGGGAAGAATGTTGAGAGTTATATTCAAGTGATAACAGCGAGAGCAGGCGGCGGCTGATGGCACTACTCCACTCAGCCTACACCTGCTGCCGCTAATAGTGACAGCAGGCGGTGGCTGATGGCACTACTACTCCACTCAGCCTACACCTGCTGCCGCTAATAACAGTGAGAGCAGGTGGCGGCTGATGGCACTACTACTCCACTCAGCCTACACCTGCCGCTAATAACAGTGAGAGCAGGCGGTGGCTGATGGCACTACTACTCCACTCAGCCTACACCTGCTGCCGCTAATAACAGTGAGAGCAGGTGGCGGCTGATGGCACTACTACTCCACTCAGCCTACACCTGCCGCTAATAACAGTGAGAGCAGGCGGTGGCTGATGGCACTACTACTCCACTCAGCCTACACCTACTGCCGCTAATAACAGTGAGAGCAGGTGGCGGCTGATGGCACTACTACTCCACTCAGCCTACACCTGCTGTCGCTAATAACAGTGAGAGCAGGCGGCGGCTGATGGCAGTACTACTCCACTCAGCCTACACCTGCTGTCGCTAATAACAGAGCAGGCGGCGGCTGATGGCACTACTACTCCACTCAGCCTACACCTGCTGTTGCTAATAACAGTGAGAGCAGACGGGTGGCTGATGGCACTACTACTCCACTCAGCCTACACCTGCTGTCGCTAATAACAGTGAGAGCCGGCTTGCGACTGATAAGTATTCATCATCCTGCGCAATAAATAAAAACGGAGTGGGTTCCCCTGTAATGCAGATTACAGCTACTTACTGGAGCCTATAGAAAGGAGAGGATGTGCCGTGTATGTGAGGTATCGTAGCAGCTAATCTCAACCCACTAGCTCAGCATAAACTGAGAATTAGAATGCAGTCAGACAGCTGCATTACTGACCAGAGGATCGCACCGGACTGGCCATCGGTTCTCCTGACCTGAGCATGACTGCTGTGTAGAAATACATCACTCTGTCACGCTGGGGTCAGGAGAGCCGCCGGCCAATCCGAGCATTGCGATGTGATCTTCAGTAGTGATGCAGCTATCCGACTGCACCCTACGAGGGGAAAACAGGTGAAAATGATGGATACAAATTCTATAATTCCCTGAAATAGTGTTACCCCTCATGTACACATACAGCTCTGGCAAAAATTAAGAAACCACTGCACAGTTTTCTAAAAATCAGCTTCTCTACATGTCTGACAGCCATTCCATTCCAGTGTCAGTTGAATTCCAACCAGAGTACACCTCATTCTACTAAATGTGCTGATTAGGTGATCACCTGAACCAAATCTTTTTTAATGAAGGAAAGTATAAAAAACAATGC
This sequence comes from Oophaga sylvatica, assembly GCA_033576555.1. Lineage (NCBI taxonomy): Eukaryota > Metazoa > Chordata > Amphibia > Anura > Dendrobatidae > Oophaga > Oophaga sylvatica. Next base: position 443,774,071 of record JARQOD010000005.1, on the reverse strand, counting down.
CGTGGTGTTTACAATCCTCTTGCAGTAGGACAAGCTGGCAAAACAAGTTCTAGCAATATCCCAAAAGTAATAGGAATGAAAAAAAACTTTTAACCATGCCAAAGGAGTTGAAAAGAAAAGTCTTGAGTGAGGAAAAGAAGAGCTCAATTCTGGCTTTACTAGCAGAGAAATATAGTGAGCGTCATGTTGCCTCTATCATTAAAATTTCTAAGACGGCCTCCATTACAACAAGGTCAAGCAGCAGACATTAGGGACAACAAAGCTACAGACCGTCAGAGGGCGAAAATGACTTTCCACTGAATGGGATGACCGTCATTCGAATGTCACTCAGCAACTGTAGGATGACATCAAGTGACCTACAAAAGGAATGGCATCTGGAGTGAAGTGCACGACAAGGACAGTTCATAACTGGCTCCTAGATGCAGGGCTCAAGAGTAAAGCTAGAAAAAAACCTTTCATCAATGAGAAGCAAAGGAGAGCCAGGCTGAAGTTTGCCAAAGACCATAAGGATTGGACCATAGGGGACTGGAGTAAGGTAATCTTCTCTGATGAGTCTAATTTTCAGCTTTGCCCAACACCTGGTCGTCTAATGGTTAGACAGAGACCTGGAGAGGCGTACAAGCCACAGTGTCTTGTACCCACTGTGAAATTTGGTGCAGGATCAGTGATGATCTGGGGATGCTTCAGCAAGGCTAGAATTGGCAGGTTAATCTTTGCCAAGGACGTATGAATCAAGCTGCATACAAGGTTATCCTGGAAAAACAGTTGCTTCCTTCTGCTCAGGCAATGTTCCCGAACTCTGAGGACTGTTTTTTCCAGCAGGATAATGCGACATGCCACACAGCTAGGTCAATCAATGTGTGGATGAAAGACCACCACATCAAATCCCTGTCATGGCCAGCCCAATCTCCAGACCTGAACCCCATTGAAAACCTCTGGAATGTAATCAAGAGGAAGATGGATAGTCACAAGCCATCAAACAAAGAACTTACATTTTTGTACCAGGAGTGGCATAAGGTCACCCAAAAGCAGTGTGAAAGACTGGTGGAAAGCATGCCAAGACGCATGAAAGCTGGGATTAAAAGTCATGATTATTCCACAAAATAGTGATTTCTGAACTCTTCCTGAGTTAAAACAGTATTGTTGTTTCTAAATGATTATGAACTTGTTTTCTTATTATTTGAGGTCTGCAAGCACTGCATTTTTTTGTTCTTTTGGCCATTTCTCATTTTCTGCATATAAATACAAAATTTAGTGTTTGGAAATTCGGAGATATGTTGTCAGTAGTTTATAGAATAAAAGAACAATTTACGTTTTACTCAAATATACCTATACAGTGAAAATTCAGACAAACTGAACATTTTGCAGTGGTCTCTTATTTTTTGCCTTAGCTGTATATGGCAGGCATGCTTTAATGCTCATATGTTTTCCTGTCTCCACAGTCAGCTGAGGCCTTCCTCGTCCGGCTTCTCGAGGACTCATACCTGCTCAGTCTCCATTCCAAGAGGGTCACGCTCTACGCAAAGGACATACAGCTTGCACGGAGAATCCGTGGCGTCAAGGATGGGCTGGGATAACGTCGTATTACAGTAATAGTTTCCAAAGTTTTTATGCTTCACAATAAAAAGTTTCCAAGAATAAAAATTTATTTTCACAAGTTTCATAAAAATACAACATTTAAAAGGATGCCAGGTTTAGCATCCCTTTCTGGCATTAGGTCAGTGAGGTTGTTTAAAGGCCCCATACACATGATACTAATGTCAGTGTGAGTACACTGGGGGCCTCTGACTCCCATGCAGGGCAACACGTTCTATTGATAGTCATTATATTGTTTTAATACGTAACTTCTATTTTATTCAGAGTTGTGTTTGTATATTGATAATTAAAATAAAGATTTCTATGTTTTATGTCTCACACATGGCTGTAATCACTGACTCGCGCTTGGCTGCACTGCTCACTGGAGCAGCAGGTAGTCAGACATCCATCTACTGTGGTATGAACCATTCATGCTTTTGCTCTTTCCAATCCTTATGCTTTATACTGCATTTTTGCTTCTTCAGATTGTGCTTGTGGAGGTCATTGGGTGCAGATCTGATTTTCTGTTTGAAAATGTTTGACCCACCAGTAGTTACTAGCTTATGGAAAGTCCTAATCTGCTTCTCTCAAGATGTTGCAGATCCAAGGAGCAGAGGCAGACCCCTGATGGCCTTTTCAGACGATGCCGCTACTGGCCTGCACAGGCGGACCCCTGCTGGCCTTTTCAGGCATCGCCACTCCTGGCCTGCACAGGCGGACCACTGCCGGCCTCACTCTATATAATCAGTCTCTACTAGTGTTGAGCGATACTGCTCGATATCTAAAAATATCGGATCGGAATGGTATCGCCGATATCACTAAAATATCGGTGATACCCGATACCGGAAGTCCAGTGTAAGTCTATGGGAACCAAATATCGACATTAAAAAAAACCCATTCTTGCCTTGTTGGTTAATTGTACATGAAGGAAAACAACAAAGAGTAATGTAGAATGTATTGGGGGAGGTTGAGGAGACAATAAAGGCATACATGTTTAACCCAATGCATTGGAATAGCATTAATATATATTTTTTTGGAAATACGTTTGGATTGACGAACAAATTGACAATGTTGTTAACCTTTTTTCTATTTTGGCAAATATGTATGTTTCACAACTTCCATGCTCTTCACCTTTTTAACTTCTGCCAGTGCCACACTTTCTCCTTCATAATCTTCAGCAGCATCATCTTTCTCATCAAATTATTCTTCATCTTCACCTTCTTAATCTTCTTCTTAAACTTCTTGCTATTCATGTTTTTGTTTACATTACTCATATTGTTATTATTAAACTATTAATCTTCATATTCAAATTCTTCATCTTCTTCCTCTTCATCATCATATTCTTATTTGTGACAGAGATTCCTGTACTTGTAATCTGTAAAAGTATGAATTTTTCATCCTTCCGTTCTTGCTGTCACAAAAGATTTAAATTTCAACAGTATTTGTCCGTGTTCAGTTTAGCCTGCAGCAGCAGGCATTTTCCAGGGGCACCACGAGGAGGAACGGACTCACCCCCATACACTGCTTAGTCTTCTTCTGCTTAGAATTTAGAGCATATATTTTGCTTCATTTTGGTCTTATACTTCATGTTCTTCTGCTTTTTGATCTTCTGCTTATTGTTCTTCTGTCTGTTGTTCTGTATCTTGTAGTTTGTCTTAACCTTCTTTGTCCTGTTGGTGATCTTCTTCAGGGTAATCTTTTATTTTTTCTTTGTGATGGTGTTCAGGCTGGTTGGCTTCATGCTCGTCGTCCTTGTTGTCCTCATCTTCTTCTGGGTGGTCTTTAAGGTCGTCTAATTTCTGAGAACCAGCTGACGTTACTGGTACCCGGACGGGTATCAGATGGAACAAGAGACAATGGAAGTAACGAGGACCAGCTGACTGTGCTGGAACCCGGAGGGGCAGCAGAAGGAAAAGAGGCAATGTCACAACCGAGTACCAGCTGACGTTACTGTGACACGGTTACTAAGCAGGAGGTACCTGTGCTCCAAAGCACTACCAAGGACCAGCAGATGTTGCTGGAACTCGTATACGGAGATGGAGGCACCTAGGCCAAAGGCACTGGGGAGAACCAGTTGACGGTACTGGACCCCGGACGGTTAGCAGAACGCACCCATGAAAATGTAAGTTGACAGGACGCAAGCCGTCCGCAGTTACCGAATCACACAGTCCTACAGTGGGTGCTTGTCCTATTGTCACAATGGAAACAGCCTTTATTTACATATCCCACAGCACACATAGGAATCACCTAAACTGCAGGCACCATAGAGTCGGCTAACCCGAATGCAACACGACCGCACAACTTATTGGAGGATAATTGACGTTCACACTGCCAGGAAACAGCTGTCGTGCTGTAACCAGGCTGGCCAGGAGTCAGTACCCCTGCCAATTACTTACGAGCAACAAATGGCGGTGTTGTAGCCCAGGGAGTAGAGTTCAGGTGGTAGAAAGATGAACATAACAGGAGACATGGAAAACGTTGCCAAACAGTTATTTAATCTGAAAACGGACAGGCAAATTCAGGTGATATCCATGCCTTGTTCATTTTCAGAAAAGTAAGCCGGTCTACATTCTCTGAGGATAGTCGCATGCGACGGTCTGTTAGTACACCACCTGCAGCACTAAAGATGCGCTCAGATAATACACTGGCAGCAGGGCAAGCCAGCACCTCCAATGCATACTGGCTAAGCTCTGGCCATGTATCCAACTTAGAGACCCAAAATTTGAAAGGGGAAGAGGCATCTGGGAGTACACTTAGAGGGAAAGACAAGTAGTCTGTCACCATCTTACGGAAACGTTGCTTCCTGGTGACTGGAGCCGTCTCGGATGGTGTAGACCTTGCTGGCGCTGTCACAAAACTTCGCCACATTTGTAACATACAGCTCTTGCCCTGTGCAGAGGCGCTGCTTGTGCTCCCTCTTGTTGTAGAGGTGTCTACACTGCCTCGACGCACAGAGCTGCTTTGTAAAGCAGTAGCAGCAGCATTCTCTCGGCTGGAATGTACAACAGTATGGATTGCACCAGTGTGTCTTGGTACTCCCGCATTTTACGGTCCCGGTTCCCCGGTGTGATGAGGGTTTGTAAGTTGTCCCGGTAGCGAGGGTCTAGGAGGGTGTACACCCAATAATCTGACGTGGTGAGAATGTGGGCGATGCGGCGGTCGTTTCTCAGGCACTGAAGCATGAAATCAACCATGTGCTGCAGACTCCCAACTGGCCAACAAAAGCTGTCCTCTGGAAGAGGCGTCATCTCTGCATCACCCCACCCTCGCTCTACATACTGACTAGAGCGTTGTGTACCTCCCTCTGTAGGGATTTCTTCCTCCTCCATTGACTCATCCTCCTCACAAAGTGAGCCCTGCCCAGCCCTTTGTGAGGAACCACGTTGCGCTGACTGTCCTGAAGGTAATTGAATTTGTGACTCCTCATCCTCCACCTCTTCCAAAACCTCTTCCTTTAGTGCTTTCAGTGATTTCTGAAGCAGGCAGATAAGGGGGACAGTCATGCTGACTAGTGCATCATCTGCACTCGCCATCCGCGTTGAGACATCAAACGCACGCAAAACGTCGCAGATGTCCTTCATAGAGGCCCACTCAGTAGTGGTGAAGTGTGGACGGCGCAAAGAGCGACTTGATTGCGCCTGATGCAGCTGATACTCCATTACTGCTGTCTGCTGCTCACACAACCGCTCCAACATATGTAACGTGGAATTCCACCTGGTGGGTACGTCACATATGATGCGATGTTCAGGAAGGCGAAATCGGCGTTGCAGAGCAGCAATGCGCGATCTGGCTATGCTGGAACGTCGCAAGTGAGCGCACTCTAGGCGGACCTTCTGCAGCAGTCCAGCAAGATCCGGATAGTCCCTCAAAAAACTCTGCACGACCAAGTTGAGCACATGTGCCAGACATGGTATGTGAGTAAGGTTGCCAAGGCCCAGAGCTGCCACCAGATTTCGGCCATTGTCACACATTACCAAGCCTGGCTGGAGATTCGCAGGCAAAAACCACACGTCGCTCTCCTGCTTGATGGCATTCCAGACCTCCTGCGCTGTGTGGCTTAGATTCCCCATTGAAATCATTTTCAGGACGGCCTGTTGACGTTTGGCCACGGCTGTGCTCATATCGGTCGCAACAGGTAAGCGTTCACGGGTCCATGTGGAGGTATACCGTGACGGCTCGTGCAGCGATGATTCTGAGGAACTGGAGTAGGAGGAGGAATCAATGTGTACAAACTGGATTCCTGCAATCCTTGGAGTTGGCAGAACACGTACAGCACCACTGGCAAGATCAGTACCCGGCTCCACAACATTGACCCAATGGGCAGTGAGGGAAAGGTATCGTCCCTGGCCATGGGTACTGGTCCACGCATCGGTGGTCAGGTGGACCCTGCTACTGACGGCGTTTAGTAGCGCATGTTTAATGTTTCCCTCGACATGTTTTTGCAGAGCAGGGACGGCTTGCCTGCTGAAATAAAATCGGCTTGGCACATTATATTGTGGGACTGCCAATGCCATTAAGTTCCTGAAACTGTCAGTCTCCACCAGCCTGAATGACAGCATTTCAAGGGACAGGAGTTTTGCAATGCCAGCATTCAGAGCCTGTGCTCGTGGATGGTTTGCCGAGTATGGCCGTCTTTTATCCCATGCCTGTGCTACCGATGGCTGTTTTGTGGCCTGGGAGTGTGACGATGACTGTGAACTTGCTGCTGTGGGTGGAATAACAGTTTGTCTATGGACAACAGTGACCGAGGTTCTTCCATGGAGATCCTGTGAGGAAGCCGAACCAGGTGTGTGTGAGCTGGAGGTAGAGGCTCCAACACGACCTGAAGATGTAGGTGCTGCTGTAGGTTGGCCTACATCTCCAGTGTGTCTTTGTAACTCAGCTACGTGCTTTGTCCGTACATGTTTCCACATATTTGTGGTATTCAGTTTACTGATATTTTTACCGCTTTTAACTTTTTGCTTACACAGCTTGCATTTAACATAGCAAATATCATCTACAAGTCTGTCAAAAAAGGACCACGCAGTGCAAGTCATGGGAGCGCCAATTTTGACATTTGTAAGAGAACTGCTCCCAACATGTGCCAAACTGGAGGCTACAGGCAAGCGAGTGCAGCCTACCTCTCCCTCCTCTTTGTACCGTTGGGCCAATCTCTTCCTCAGAGCTGCTCCCACCACCTTCCTGTTGCTCACGCCATGTTGGGTCTCGGACTTCATCATCTCCACTACCCTCTTCCAACACCTGCTGCTGTTGGATGGTCTGGGCAGCACCATGCTCCACAAAACCTGGCACCTGAGTCTCATCATCATCATGAGATGCGTTCTGCGGTGTGCTGTCCATCGGCACTGGCTCACCCGCCTCTTCAGATTGAGAGAGACACAGCTGTTGCGCATCACTGCATACTCCCTCTCCTTCAAATTGCAGAATGCTGCTTGCCTGTGCCCGTGTTTGCGAGCCAACAGATTCTGAGAACAGAAGCAGAGACTCAGCTGGCTCCTGTACAGAACTCTCTGACTGCCTGGGCAATTTGACAGGCGGTGAACAGACAGATGGTTGCTCAACAGTGTTGTGTTCCTGAGAGGAGGTGGAAGGAATTGAAGTCGATGCATTGGCTGCCATCCAACCAACAACGGCTTCAATTTGTTCTTCCCGCAGCAGGGGGGCACGCCGAGCTCCTACCAAAGTGCGCATAAAGGAACGCTCATGGGTAAAACTGGTGGATGCTGTGTCACTGAGGGCGGCAGCAGCCACAGAATCCCCACGTCCTCTCCCTGCTGAAACTCCACGGCCACGACCACGTTCCTTACTCACTGACTTCTTCATCTTGGTAGATTGATAAAGAAAGTCAGAAAAGTTATAAGGCCTAAGTGTGGTTATTACGCAGAGACTGAAGTGAACACTGAAACACAACTGTTCACAATCTGTGAAAGGCTACTCCTTTGTCTACTTCTATAGTGTTTGCAACCAATGTATTGGATACGGATGGAAGCTCGTCACACTAATAGATTATATTTATTTTAAATGGAATGGAGCAGAACCAATTGGAGAGAAATGACAAGGATGAGGCACTGAGACACGCTCAGCAGAGTACAAGCAGCAGTGCTTGAACAAGTAACTGGAGCGTGATGTGCACTCAAAAAATAAAAAACACAGACTGAAGTGAACACTGAAACACAACTGTTCACAATCTGTGAAAGGCTACTCCTTTGTCTACTTCTATAGTGTTTGCAACCAATGTATTGGATACGGATGGAAGCGCGTCACACTAAAATTTAGATTGCATGGAGCAGCAAGAATTACACTGAAGAAAAAAAAAAGAGTCTGTGAGTGACACGTGCAGATGCCTACAGACAGCGTTGCATGCAGAGCAAACTGCAGCGTCACCTGCACTCACACACACCTTGCAGAGCTGTTAAAACAACACTGCAGGCAAAAGGAAGCTTTACACAGCGGTTGGTGCTAGCCTGCCTAAAGCACAGTACACTAAATCGCAATCTCTAACTGTCTCTCAGAGTCAGCACAGCAGCGTTCTGTCCCTTACTGAATTCACAGCACAGTGACGCTAAAATGGCGGCGGCGCCTTTTATAGTGCATTCTGACATCATTTCAGCATCCAATCACAGCCATGCCATTAGTTAACATGACCGCAGCAGTACAGGATGTGCCCACACTTCTTAGGATTCCTCATTGGCTGACTAAAATCACATTGCCTCTCAAAGAATTATGGGAACTTCCGATTCCGGTATACGATATATGGAAAATATCGGAACTAAGTATCGAAAGGCCGATACAGCTAATATCGGCCGATACCCGATACTTGCGGTATCGTATCGCTCAACACTAGTCTCTAATAGACTTACATTGGATTTCAGGTATCGGCGGTATCGGAATGCTCAACACTAAGTCTCTACTACAACCAGAATCTACTGGTTGTAGTAGGGGAAAAAACTCCTCCAACATCTCCCAAAAAAAGACAAGTTTCCTAAAGTTGTTTCTGCTTGAAAAACTCACCAGTTTCTAATGCCTCAAAAATCTCCATGTGAACATGGTCTTAAAGGCAATTAATCACTGGATTACTGCACTAAGCGACCAGCAGACTTTTCAGTTCCTTACCAGGTTTACATGAATGCTATGTGTAATGTGAAGATAAATATTGTAGAAATTAATTACAATCTGGCATGTGCTTTATGCAAATTGCCAGTCATGTGGGCAGGGCCGCCACTGTGAATAGTCATGCAGTCCGCACTGTAATTATACCCATATTATTGACGTGCCAATGATTTCAGCAGATTGGCTCTATAAATCCTGTGTGCAGTGGTGAGTGTGTGGATGGTGAGTTCTGTTTCCAGGCCTCCAGGGCGTGTGCAGTGATGTGGATGGGTCCTGTTTCCAGGCCTTCAAGGCGTGTGCAGTGATGTGGATGGTGTCATGTGTCCAGGGTGTGTGCTGTGATGTGGATGAGTCCTGTTTCCGGGCCTTCAGGGCGTGTGCAGTGATGTGGATGGGGTCCTGTTTTCAGGCCTCCAGGGCGTGTGCAGTGATGTGGATGGGCTCTGTTTCCTTTCCAGGCCTCCAGTGCATACGCTGTGTGCAGAGCAGGCCAAAGACATTGGTCTCAGCGCATGCCTCCAAACACAGTACTCACTGCAATATATGTGGGATTTTGGGAGCGGCTCTGGTGACAGCCAGCCTTCCTTGGCACAATTATGCCATAATGGGCACAATTTAGTGCAAACTGCATGAGTAATCACAAAAATGGCCCCACCCAGATGACTTCTGTCACTGACATCGTATGCCCTAACTAGAAACCTCTTGTACAGACAGCAATGGGGTCCTTTCTAGTTTCCCCCAAATAGAACCAAAGGTTTTAATGACCAGGGTGACAGCTGTCTCCAGTGTCGACCATCGGAGTAGGACCCTCTTATGATAAAACTGAGTGCCCACCCCAGCTTCACAGAGCACGCTGTATGCTCCTGATATTACCTTGCTGTATCGGAAGGGTCTTCCCATCATCATCGGGTACTATCGGACAGTGCTGGTAAATAGATTTACTAAAAGTCTATGTGCGCACGTTGCAGATTTGCTTGTGGAATTTTCTGCGCGGTTTCTGCCTCTCTTGGCAGAAAATGCAGTTGAAATTCCACATGGTTTTGATGCGGATTTGTATGCGTTTTTGTAAGCTAAATAAAGATATATTAAAAAAAAAAATAGTGATGTTATTTCCTTGTTCAACCTCTTCTTTTTCATTCTTCATTGAAGACCATAATATCACTACGTACCATGTTCAAATATAATGCTTACACACACAAAATAAGTATAAGTGAATCTATATACAGTCATGGCCAAAAGTTTTGAGAATGACACAAATATTAATTTTTACAAAGTCTACTGCTTCACTTTTTCTAATGGCAATTTGCATATATTCCAGAATGTTATAAAGAGTGATCAGCTTAACAGCAATTACTTGCAAAGTCAATATTTGGCTAGAAAATGAACTTTATCCCCCAAAACACATTTCAACATCATTGCAGCCCTGCCTTAAAAGGACCAGCTAACCTCTTTTCAGTGATTGCTCCATTAACACAGGTGTGGGTGTTGATGAGGACATGGCTGGAGATCAATCTGTCATGATTAAGTAAGAATGACACCACTGGACACATAAAAAGAGGCTGGTGCTTGGCATCATTGTTTCTCTTCTGTTAACCATGGTTATCTCTAAAGAAACACATGCAGTCATCATTGCAATGCACAAAAATGGCCTAACGGAAGAGTATCGCAGCTAGAAAGATTGCATCTCAGTCAGCAATCTATCGCATCATCAAGAACTTCAAGGAGAGAGGTTCCATTGTTGCCAAAAAGGCTCCAGGGCGCCCAAGAAAGACCAGCAAGCGCCAGGACCATCTCTTAAAAGTGTTTCAGCTGCGGGATCGGGCTACCAGCAGTGCAGAGCTTGCTCAGGAATGGCAGCAGGCAGGTGTGAGTGCATCTGCATGCACTGTGAGGCGGAGACTCTTGGAGCAAGGCCTGGTCTCAAGGAGGGCAGCAAAGAAGCCACTTCTCTCCAGAAAAAACATCATGGACAGACTGATATTCTGCAAAAGGTACAGGCAGTGGACTGCTGAGGACTGGGGTAAAGTTATTTTCTCTGATGAATCCCCTTTTCGATTGTTTGGGACATCAGGAAAACGCCTCATTCGGAGAAGACACGGTGAGCGCTACCACCAGTCTTGTCTCATGCCAACTGTTAAGCATCCTGAAACCATTCATGTGTGGGGTTGCTTCTAAGCCAAGGGAATCGGCTCTCTCACAGTCTTGCCTAAAAACACAGCCATGAATAAAGAATGGTACCAGAATGTCCTCCAAGAGTAACTTCTCCCAACCCTCCAAGAGCAGTTTGGCGATCAACAATGCCTTTTCCAGCATGATGGAGCACCTTGCCATAAAGCAAAGGTGATAACTAAATGGCTCAGGGAACAAAACATAGAGATTTTGGGTCCATGGCCTGGAAACTCCCCAGATCTTAATCCCATTGAGAACTTGTGGTCAATCATCAAGAGACGGGTGGACAAACAAAAACCTAAAAATTCTGACAAAATGAAAGCAATGATTGTGCAAGAATGGACTGCTATCAGTCAGGATTTGGTCCAGAAGTTGATTGAGAGCATGCCAGGGAGAATTGCAGAGGTCTGAAGAAGAAGGGTCAACAATGCAAATATTGACTTGCTGCATTAACTCATTCTAACTGTCAATATAAGCTTTTGTTACTCATATATTTGCAATTATTATATTTCTGTCTGTGATAAAAACATCTGTCAAACACACATATAAACCAGAGGGCAGCAGATCATGTGAAAATATAATATTTGTGTCATTCTCAAAACTTTTGGCCATGACTGTATGTATGTTATACCAAGCCCTAGGTTTAGTAATGAACAGGTGTCAGCCAGATACCCTCTTTAAAGGGAAACTGTCACCATTTTTGGCCTACCAGCTAAAAATATCAGTCACTTGAGTGTCAGCTATGCATTCCCCAACTACTTCTGAAACGCCCTGACTCCCCATGTATCACCCATAAAAAACATTTTTATTTCTCCCGCGCTGTATGTTAATCAGTTCGGTCCGGTCCGATGGGCGTTGTCTCTGTTCCTTCACTCCACCCCTTCTCGGCTGCTGTATGCAATATTTGCCGTGAATATTTCAGATCATGTACAGATCTTGCGCGTGCGCAGTATGCTTTGCCCAACTGCAGGCAAAGCCGAAAAGCAGTACGGCGCATGCGCACTACATAGTAACATAGTTGTTATGGTTGAAGGAAGACTTTAAGTCCATCTAGTTCAACTCATATCCTATCCAACCTGCCCTAACATGTTGATCAGCTTCACCCGCAGATGGCCAAAGCATGCGCGAGATTTGTACACGATCTGCGATATTCACGGCAAATAATCCGTACTGCAGCCGAGGAGGGGTGGGGTGATGGAACAGAGACCGCCCATCGGACCAAACTGATTAACATGCAGTGCAGGAGAAATAAAGGTATTTATGGGTGATACATAGGGAGTCAGGGGGTTTCAGAAGTAGTTGGGGAATGCATAGCTGACAATTGACTGATATTTTTTTTATCTGGTAGGCAAAAAATGTGACAGGTTCCCTTTAATAAAACGGTACATAAAGAGACACACACCAAATCTGCGTTAAACACAATTGTTTTTTTTTTTTTTAAATTTAAAATTGCATGGGCTCCCGCATAATTTTCATATCAAGCAGATGATAAGCTGAGGGCTTATGTTAATATTCTGGAAAGGAGCCAATAGCCATAAAGGTTCCCAGGCTATTAATATCAGCTCACAGATGTTTACTTAGCCTTTACTGGCTAGTTTACATTCGAACCCCAGAAAAAAATTGACATGGAGTCCCCCTATAAATCAAACAGAAAAGGCTAGGCAGACAACTGCGGGCTGATATTAATAGCCTGGGCAGGGGCCATGGATATTGACACCCCCCCCAGGCTAAAAACATTACCTCTAAGCCGCCCCAGAAATGGTGCATCTTATATATGTGCCAATTCTGGCACTTAGCCTTGCTCTTCACACTTGCCCTGTACTGGTGGCATGTGGGGTTCATATTTGTGAGGTGGTTGTCATCTTTGTGACATCAAGGCCATGGCTTAGTAATGGAGAGGCATCTATAAGACACCTATCCATTACTAATCCTATAGTTATATGGTAAAGACACAGCCAGAATAAAGTCCTTATCCTCCTGCAACTAAAATAAGCTAACATACTCCCTATCCGACGCAGTCCATTTACCGAGTGTCCCACGACGATATCACGTGCAGAACAGTCACATCGGTAGATGTGACTGCTCTACCCGGCCTCCAGCGATACACTGACAGCAGGTGATCGCTCCTGTAGTGTATCACTGAGCCGCTGTGAGAGTTCACCGGAGTTCATCAGCTCTGGTGCTCTCACTTATAACGCTGTATGAGAACTTTCGCACGCAGCGGTGCCGTAAGTGAGAGCACCGGAGCTGATCAGCTGATACACTGACAATAACTAGTTGCTTCCGCAGTGTATCGCCGGAGGCCGGGTAGAGTGGTCACATCTCCTGAGGTGACTGTTCTACACGTGAAATCGCTGTGGGACACTCGGATTACCTAGATTACGGCAGATGGAGTATATGTTGGTTTATTAATTTACATTATTTCTAGGAGACGAGGGCGTCATGGATTTGGTGTGAAGTGAGTATAATGGGTTTTTATATGAATATGTAATTTTACTTTTTCTTTGACTGTGAGCACAGGCGCCGGCAGATGATATTACTCTCCCATCAGCGGCACCTACTGTCACTGTTATCAGTGACAGCAAACATAGCCCAATGGGAGCAGTAGTCTCATCGGCCCACGCCTGTTTTTTCACGGCAGGTCACCGCTCCGGGTCAGTCCGCTGCAGGATCACACTGACATCTGCCAGCATGATCTTGCAGCGCTGTGACCGACAGTACCGGCGGTAGCATTACTGCAGATACCCACACAGACACACATATTCTCAGCTCACACACTCTTCCTCCTGACATTTCCTTTTCTGCAGCGTTTTTGGCATCTACTCGTCATCAAATCCGCAAACCTTTTTGCACCTGCGGTTTTGCTGCGGATTTGACTGACTCATGGCAGTTAATAGGTGCAGAAATGCTGCAGATCTGAAAAAAGAATTGACATGCTGCGGAAAATAAAACGCTACAAATAAGGATGGAAATTTCAGCAGCATGTGCACAACAATTCAGGAATGTCATTAATTAACATTGCTTTAATAATCCATTGCGGATTTATAGAATTTCTGCGTGGAAAAAAACGCTGCGGAAACGCAACCAATCCGCAACATGTACACAAAGCCAAATACTTTATACGTAGATCCTTTATACGTAGAGCTATGGTTCCCATAATGGCTATAGCGCTCCCAAATGAGGGTTACAGTGTGTGTTGATTACAAAGTTTCTTATAGCTACTAGATACTTAATAGTGATGAGCGAGTATACTCGTTGCTCGGGTTACCCCAAGCACGCTCGGGTGATCTCCGCGTATTTGGAAGTGCTCGGAGATTTAATGTGTGTTGCCGCAGCTGCATGATTTGCGGCTATTTGACAGCCTGAATATATGTGGGGATTCCTTAACAAACAGGCATTCCTCACATGTATTCAAACTGTCTAACAGCCATAAATCATGCAGCAACAAACTAAATCTCCGAGCACTTCCAAATACTCGGAGACCACCCGAGCAACGAGTATACTCACTCATCACTAATACTTAACACTAAAATCATAAAATGGTGCCTAGAATATATTATACAGGAATTATTTACCGTATTGTATAGGTTTCCCCATATACAGTCATGGCCAAAAGTTTTGAGAATGACACAAATATTAATTTTTACAAAGTCTACTGCTTCACTTTTTCTAATGGCAATTTGCATATATCCAGAATGTTATAAAGAGTGATCAGCTTTACAGCAATTACTTGCAAAGTCAATATTTGGCTAGAAAATTAACTTTATCCCCCAAAACACATTTCAACATCATTGCAGCCCTGCCTTAAAAGGACCAGCTAACCTCTTTTCAGTGATTGCTCCATTAACACAGGTGTGGGTGTTGATGAGGACATGGCTGGAGATCAATCTGTCATGATTAAGTAAGAATGACACCACTGGACACTTTAAAAGGAGGCTGGTGCTTGGCATCATTGTTTCTCTTCTGTTAACCATGGTTATCTCTAAAGAAACATGTGCAGTCATCATTGCAATGCACAAAAATGGCCTAACAGGGAAGAGTATCGCAGCTAGAAAGATTGCACCTCAGTCAACAATCTATCGCATCATCAAGAACTTCAAGGAGAGAGGTTCCATTGTTGCCAAAAAGGCTCCAGGATGCCCAAGATAGACCAGCAAGCACCAGGACCGTCTCTTAAAAGTGTTTCAGCTGCGGGATCGGCTACCAGCAGTGCAGAGCTTGCTCAGGAATGGCAGCAGGCAGGTGTGAGTGCATCTGCACGCACTGTGAGGCGGAGACTCTTGGAGCAAGGCCTGGTCTCAAGGAGGGCAGCAAAGAAGCCACTTTTCTCCAGAAAAACATCATGGACAGACTGATATTCTGCAAAAGGTACAGGCAGTGGACTGCTGAGGACTGGGGTAAAGTTATTTTCTCTGATGAATCCCCTTTTCGATTGTTTGGGACATCAGGAAAATGCCTCATTCGGAGAAGACAAGGTGAGCGCTACCACCAGTCTTGTCTCATGCCAACTGTTAAGCATCCTGAAACCATTCATGTGTGGGGTTGCTTCTCAGCCAAGGGAATCGGCTCTCTCACAGTCTTGCCTAAAAACACAGCCATAAATAAAGAATGGTACCAGAATGTCCTCCAAGAGCAACTTCTCCCAACCCTCCAAGAGCAGTTTGGCGATCAACAATGCCATTTCCAGCATGACGGAGCACCTTGCCATAAAGCAAAGGTGATAACTAAATGGCTCAGGGAACAAAACATAGAGATTTTGGGTCCATGGCCTGGAAACTCCCCAGATCTTAATCCCATTGAGAACTTGTGGTCAATCATCAAGAGACGGGTGGACAAACAAAAACCTAAAAATTATGACAAAATGAAAGCATTGATTGTGCAAGAATGGACTGCTATCAGTCAGGATTTGGTCCAGAAGTTGATTGAGAGCATGCCAGGGAGAATTACAGAGGTCCTGAAGAAGAAGGGTCAACACTGCAAATATTGACTTGCTGCATTAACTCATTCTAACTGTCAATATAAGCTTTTGTTACTCATATGTTTGCAATTATTACATTTCTGTCTGTGATAAAAACATCTGTCAAACACACATAAAAACCAGAGGGCAGCAGATCATGTGAAAATATAATATTTGTGTCATTCTCAAAACTTTTGGCCATGACTGTACATACCAGGATCCCCTTAACACCCAATGATGTGCGGGGTCTGTCATTGGACGCCTCCCCATCTGTTGCGGCTCCGATGATGAGCACCGCACCTTTTCCAGCACATGTCAACTGTGAATTTTTTTTTAAATAATTGTAAAAATATTTTAAAAAATAATAACAAAAAAAATATTCTAGGAATAAATATTTTAAAAAAAAATCTAAACAATAAAAGTACACATATCTGGTATCCCTGCGACAATTTTTAAAAAAATCTAAACAATAAGGCTATGTGCACACGTTGCGGAATTGCCATGGAAATTTCCACGGCAATTCCGCACCTCCCTGCCGCGGGAAATACGCATATTATAGGTATGCGTATTCCCGCTAAAAACTAGTGTTTTGCAAGCGTAATTAGCTTGCAGAATGCTAGCGTTTTACAAGCGATCTGACAGATTGGTCACCCGAGTCAAACAAGTGTTTGACAAGTGTGACCAACTTTTTATTATTGATGCTGCCTATGTCGCATCAATAGTAAAAAGATCTAATGTAAAAATAATAAAAAAAATAATAAATAATGATATTCTCACCTTCCGGCGGCCCCCGCAGCTTTCCCGCCTCTCAGCGACGCTCCCGGCCAATCCCGTTTCCAGTCGTCCTTTGCGACAATCACCCTGATGACGTAGCATCACGCGAGACTGCTACGTCATCTGGGTGATTCTCGCAATGCATTACTGGGAACGGGATTGGCCGGAGCGTCGCTGAGAGGCGGGAAAGCTGCGGGGGCCGCCGGAAGGTGAGAATATCATTATTTATTATTTTAATTATTGTTTTTACATGGATATGGTACCCAGGGCCCGGAGGAGAGTCTCCTCCCCCTCAGACCCTGGGTACCATCCGCACATGAACCGCTTACTTTGCGCATGGTGGGCACAGCCACATGCGAAAAGTAATCGGTTCAATGCATTCCTATGGCGGCTGAATCGCCGCGATTCCGCAAAAAAGAATGAGCATGCTGCGGATTCTCCCGCGATGCGATTCCGCCGCGGAAAAACCCGCAGCATGTGCACAGCATTGCGGAATCCCATAGGCCATAATGAGTTGTATTGTGTAAGCGGTTTCGCGGCAAAACCGCTAGGAATCCGCAACGTGTGCACAGGCCCTAAAAGTACACATATCTGGTATCCCTGCGACCAAAACGACACACCCTATAAAACTGTCCCATTAGTTAACCCCTTTAGTGAACACCATAAAAAAAATTAAAAAAAAACAAGGCAAAAAACTGCTTTATCATACCGCAGAGCAAAAAGTGGAATAACATGTGATCAAAAAAGGATACAAATAAGTGCTACCACTGAAAATGTCATCTTGTCCCGCAAAAAATGAGCCGCCATACCATGTCATCAGCAAAAAATAAGTTCCAGCTCTCAGAATAAAGCGATACAAAAATAATTATATTAATGAGGTATCGTGGTAATCGTACTGACCCGAAGAATAAAACTGCTTTATCAATTTTACCACACGCGGAACGGTGTAAACGCCACATCCAAAAGAAATTCATGAATTGCTGGTTTTTGTTCATTCTGCCTCCCAAAAATCGGAATAAAAAGGGATAAAAAAAAAAGTCATGTGCCTGAAAATGGTACCAATAAAAATGTCAACTCGTCCCGCAAAAACAAGACCTCACGTGACTCTGTGGGCTAAAATATGGAAAAATTATAGCTCTCAAAATGTGGTGATGCAAAAACTATTTTTTGCAATAAAAAGCATTTTTTAGTGTGTGACAGCTGCCAAATATAAAAACCCGCTATAAATAGTAAATCAAACCCCCGTTTATCACCCCTTTAGTTAGGGAAAAATGATAAAATAAAAAAATGTATTTCCATTTTCCCGTTAGGGTTGGGGCTAAAGTTAGGGTTAGGGTTTGGATTAGGGGTGTGTTGGGGTTAGGGTTGGGATTAGGGGGTTAGGTGTGTGTTGGGGTTAGTGTTGGAGTTAGAATTGGGGGGTTTCCACTGTTTAGGCACGCGACATGGCGTCAGATCTCAATTCCAGCCAATTTTAGTTTGAAAATGTCAAATGGCGCTTCTTCCCTTCCGAGCTCTGCCGTGCGCCCAAACAGTGGTCCCCCCACACATATGGGGTGTCAGCATACTCAGGAAAAATTGGACAACTTTTGGGGTCCAATTTCTCCTGATACCTTTGGTAAAATAAAAAATTGGGGACTAAAGGATCTGAAAAAAATATGATTTTTTTTTTTCACGGCTATACGTTATAAACTTGTGTGAAGCACTTGGGGGTTCAAAGTGCTCACCACACATCTAGATAAGTTCCTTAAGGGGGTCTAGTTTCCAAAATGGTGTCACTTGTGGGGGGTTTTGACTGTTTAGGCACTTTAGGGGCTCTCCAAACGCAATCTCAATTCCAGCAAATTTTAGTTTGAAAAAGTCAAATGGCGCTCCTTCCCTTCCAAGCCCTGCGGTGCACAAACAGTGGTTTTCCCCCACATATGGGGTATCTGTGTACTCAGGAGAAATTGCACAACAACTTTATCTGTCCATTTTCTCCTTTTACCCTTGTGAAAATAAAAAAAGTTTGTAAAAGATAATTTTTGTGACTAAAATGTTAATGTTCATTTTTTTTCTTCCACATTCCAAAAATTCCTGTGAAGCACCTGAAGGGTTAATAAACTTCTTGAATGTGGTATTGAGTACATTGAGGGGTGCAGTTTTTAGAATGGTGTCACTTATGGGTATTTTCTGTTATATTGACCTCTCAAATTGACTTCAAATGTGAGGTGGTCCCTAAAAAAATGGTTTTGTAAATTTTGTTGTTAAAATGAGAAATCGATGGTCAACTTTTAACCCTTATAACTTCCTAACCAAAAAGAAATTTGATTCCAAAATTGTGCTGATGTAAAGTAGACATGTGGGAAATGTTATTAACTATTTTGTGACATATTTCTCTGATTTTAGGGCATAAAAATTCAAAGTTTGAAAATTGCTAAATTTTCAAATTTTTCACTTTTTTCATATATAAACACAAGTTATATCGAAGAAATGTTACCACTAACATGAAGTACAATATGTCACGAGAAAACAATCTCAGAATCGCCAAGATCCGTTGAAGCTTCCAGAGTTATAACCTCATAAAGGGACAATGGTCAGAATTGTCAAAATTGACCCGTTCATTAACATGCAAACAACCTCTGGGAGTAAAGGGGTTAAAAATATTTTAAAAAATCCCCATTTGCCTCATTCAAAATAAAACAAAAAATAAAAAAAAATACACGCATATTTGGTATCGCTGCATTCAAAATCGCCCGATCTATCAATCACAAAAAAAATCAGATTGGTAAACTGCGTAGCAAAAACAATTCAAAACACCAGAATTATGTTTTTTGGTCACCACAACATTGCATTAAAATGCAATAATGGGCGATCAAAAGATCGTATCTGCACCAAAATGGTATCAATAAAAATGTCAGTTTGGCGAGCAAAAACTAAGATCCCGAAAAATGGAGACGCTACGGGTCTCAGAGAATGAAAAACTTTTGTTTTTCATTATTTAAATAAAAATAACCTATGTTTGGTTTCTACAAACTTGTACTGACCTGGAGAATCATAAAGGCAGGTCAGCTTTAGCATTTGGTGAACAAGGTAAAAAAAAACAACAATTGTGGAATTGCATTTTTTTTTGCAATTTCAATGCATTTTGAATTTTTTCCCGTGTTCCAGCATATTATATTATATTGATTTCAACTCCTTCAAGGCAAAACGTTGTTTTGAATTAAGATTGTCATGTGATCTAATATTAGGAAGTGATCTTAGATCTTGTATCACTAATTTAGTAAATAATTTGATTATAGAGCATGCAGACAAGGGAGGGAATGTCGTTGAACATTTTTTAATATGAGAAGGGAAGATTGGATTAGATTCTTCATATTGTTCATCATGTAGGGACTCTAAAACAGAAACAGCTTCTCTTTCCTCCGAGGTGGCTCCTCTGAGGAAGGGGTCCTTGGACTTGGAGAAGTGTTTCCTTGAGTAGTTTATGGCTAAATGGTTGAATATCTTTAACAGCCGTAAAACAATCAAAATTGGCAACTTGTGAAAAAGTGAGTCCTTTCTCGAATACTTACATTTTCTCTTTGGTCAATATTTTATCAGAGAGGTTGATTATCTTTAGGTGTCGTCTTTCTGTCGCCCTTTCCAAGTACCAAGTTAAAAATTTGTTAGAATAAGTTTGTTATTCATTTTCTTCCTATTTTATTATGATTGCTATGGTGACAAAACCCTTAGTCATTTTCCTATCCACATTTGTTTGCAGGGCAATTGTCCTCTTGCCCTCATTTTTCTTCCTTTTGCAGCCCTCTTAGCCTTTGCTACAAACAATTTGTAACCATTTTACAGCACTGAAGTTCGGCTCATCATTGACTTTCATGGGGTTTGGTGTCTGCCCGAACCTGGCGAACCTGAATATCCACAGGTTCGCTCATCACTAGCGTGGATTATGAAGGTAATACTCCGCAATATATCACACACCATTATGATAAACATATACTCATCATATAATCATAACACATATTGGTGCTAATATAGGACCAAATGGAGGGCTAATCGCAAAATAACTAAATCAAGAAAAAGAAAAAACAATCAAAAGAGCCCAATATTCTAAAGAAAAATATAAACTTTATTGACAGAATAAAAAGAACAGTTTCATGGGGGAGACAAAAAGTGTATATGTGCATCAGAAGAATATCCGTAAGGTGCAGGAAACACACGGCTTCAATATGGTGTAATATTTACAGGTTTATATAGGTGGGTATAGGACGCTATAAACACAAGTCAGTTGAGTAATCATACATATAGCAAAATATAATATAGCATTCATCCACTAAAGAAATAAACACACAATAAGGGTCATAAAGCCATCTCAACTGCTTAATCTTACCCGGGTAATAGTGACCACAATGCCTGCACCCACCCCAACGCGCGTTTCGGCATTGCCTTCGTCAGGGGGCGTGACCAAATTGAGGGAGGTGAGGATTAAAAGGAAATGGTAACCAATCAGAGCGCAGAATATATGGCCTAATAAAATCGTCATTCCTCCCCTACATTCTAGTCTATGCTACTGACCAGAAAGAGGAAGTCACTCAGTAATGTGTGCGCTTGCGGACAACACCGATCTGCCAATACATTTTAACTAATAATCACTCACATAGGAGAAAGAAAAGAATCGACAAGCACACAAAACATATAACCATAGCAACCCTCTAACGTGTGTCAGACCACAGTGTATGAAGACGCCAAGACCGCCTCTATGCCCATATATTCTAACCTACAATCTCATCATAAACAAATTACCATATGTACACAGTAAAGTTGACGCATGCCCAGTCGCAACCGCCATTCTGAACAGCAGAATCAATGTCAAAAAGACACAATACTGCAGGACAGAAACGTAGGAGAGGCCGGCATGCGTACATGGCCCTATATTGATAAGAGAAAAAGTTATATACTCCAGACTCATTTATGAGAGCATAACACAACCAGAGTAGATAAAACACCATGTCAGAAAAACAAATACCGTAAACAACATGTCATCAAGATATAATATATCACAAAATAGGGGAAAATTTTAATTAATGACTGGCCATAAGTAGATGTTAAAGTATGCAATATAATATATAAGATGTATTAAATGCACAACACCCCTCCCAAATTACATTGTAGATAAAATCACAATATTGAAAATAACAAAGACCCAGCATGGTGAAAGAGGTCAAGATGGGCAGTCTGGATAGATGTTGCAAGGCGTTCATTTCAATAACATGACAAAAACGGGAGGAAGCCAACACTGTGCAAGTAGAATCTATGTGTATACGCACTTAAAAGGACCTTTAAAAAATAAAAACAAAAAATTAAAACGAAAGGTTAAAAAAGAACAACAGACATACATATGCAAAAGATGGAAAAAGGCCAAAAAAGTACCAGGCGATGGAGACAAAAACCAATTACTCACAAAAAAGGTGCAAAACTAATGCCCTCATTAAAGGGAATCTGTCACCCTAAATTGGCGGGATATTTAAATGATGGCAGTCAGGTCAGATGGGCGGTGTTTTGGCTACTTGCCTTAACATGTTGTTCGCCGCTGTCTCCATTATTTCTGTGAATTGTAGTCGTTGCCCTACATATAACGCGCCTGCGTATTGCAATCTGCAGGCAAAGCATACTGCGCGTGCGCAATTCAAGATTGCAATGCGCAGGGCGTTATATGGAGGGCAACGACTACAATTCCCAGAAATAATGGAGACAGCGGCGAACAACATGTTAAGGCAATACCCAAAACACCGCCCATCTGACCTGACTGCCATCATTTAAATATCCCGCCAATTTAGGGTGACAGATTCCCTTTAAGGCCATTTGGTTGTAAAGTTTTCAAGGTCCAGATCCAGCGTGATTCCAACTGGGCTAATTTCTGTGAAATCTTACCGCCACGGATCTCGGGGTCGATACAATCCATACCCCTAACCCGCAGAAGGGAAGAGTCACAGCCATGGGATAATCAGAAGTGACGTGGAATTGTCTTGAGAGTGGATGGATCAGTCTGGCCAAAGGCGGCAGAAATACCCAAAATGTGCTCTCTTGTCCGTACCTTACGAGGCCGAGTTGTAAGGCCCACGTAGATCAAGCCATATGGGCACGTGGCAAAATAAATCACATTACGTGTGGTACAAGTAATGTGTTTCTTAATATTGTAGGTCAAGGACCTATCGGAGTTAAAAAATGAGTCACATTTCTCAATACTGGGGCATGCCACACACCTGCCACACGGAGCACATCCACATGTGTAAGGGGTTAAATGACTTTGGGCCACTGATCTCAGACTAAGAATACACAGATAGTGATCATGTATTCACACTGCGGGGAGGGAGCTGGGGAACCACAGAGACGCATCTGCAATAGTGTTCTGACAGTTCCCGGGCAGCGCTCACTGCGCATGCCCGAGGACTGATACTACAGTGCAGGCGCCCCACACAACAGAAAGGAAAGTGAAAAAACGCTGTTGGAGGCGCGCCTTGATGGACGGCTGGGGGGAAGAGGAGTCCCGGGCAAAAGCCACACCTCAGGGACACATATAAGGTATGGGAATATTTCTGCATTGCAGGGGTACAAAAAAAAAAGCCACCTTCACAGACTGCTGCCTTAGTGCTGCTGAAGGTGGCTCTTTTACTTCAAAACGGCCTGGGGGATGACAAGTTCCCTTTAACCCCTTAAAAACATCTGTTACTTATTCAAATCTGTAAAAATTGGCTGTTTGCCCACTTTGATGCCAATTCTGATGCGCAGAACCCATTTGGGCCAGGCTGAAGGGACCTGGGTTTGATGCAGGGCATCACTATCTGTGTATTCTTAGTATGAGATCAGTGGCCCAAAGTCATTTAACCCTCTGGTGCCCACTTTGAAGCCCATTTTTGTGCCAGTTTTATAATTTTTGTAGCTGTTTTTAAGTGTATTCACATCAGGGCTCCTCACTGCATTGTTTTTTATTATTGTGATGCTTATTTGTTGTTGTTAGACCTATAAAAAACAGTAAAAAAAACTGACGAATAAGAAACCAACTTCAGCTTTGAATAAGAAACTGAACGAATAAGAAACCAACTTCAGCCTCGTTAATTTCTATTGGAGTGAGACAAATAGTGGTGCTCAGCTGCTCTTCGCTGTTTGGGTAAGTCTACCAACAGTGATCAGAACTCAGACGGCATTATAGTTTCTAAACAAGTTTTTTTTAAATAATTCAATAAATAATGCTGATGACTCTTTCTACAGTTTGGAGTCATCAGTCATTAAGACTGGGTTAAGATGGCTGTATGAAAAATAGAACCAGTCGTGATTGGCTCCGTGTGCAGCCCTGTATTTGTCCATATCACTGATGGGCGCAGTAGCTGCGTCCCTTCTACTGCATGGACTTGTCCATAAAACAGGTCAGAGTAAGTTGTGCTGTATTTTTCCACATGGACAATTGCTTCTTGTGAAATATTGCTGATGTGTACTGGCACATAAACTATTATACTATGTAACAAATTTTTATTTATTTTTTGTTCCTGGGTCCAAAGTGTGTTTTCCTAACCCGTTATGCCTAAAACAAATAGAAAATAGTTGTTCCACAAAAACTTTGACAATGAAATTTTGAAATTTGACTGTTTTCAGGAAAATTCTCAATTCATATTCAATACTGAGTAGTCTTCTAGAATATTGTTGAACTACTAGAATTGTGCAGAAGTTTCTACAATTTTCCAGAATTATCTAGAAGTTTATAGAAACTTTTAGAACTTTCTAGAACACACACACAGACAGCACACATACCGGTAGCATGCTTCTCTGCAGTAACCCTAAAGGCCATTGTGGACTAAAGGCCATTCAAGTGGTTTGACCAGATAATCTATTTATAATCGTCTAATTCTGTCTGTAACAGAAATCCCGCGTCGCTGATTGGTCGTACCCGGCTGCCTCCGGATTGGATGTGGGTGTTGCTGGGGGAGTGGTGCGGGCACGCCCCTTGGATACCCAACCGCGGCCTTAGTAATGTCACAGGGACTGTCACAGAACCTGTGCTAGAGAGCAAATGGAGGGGAAAATAAGCAAATGGAGGGGAAAATAATTATAGCGACGATAGCACGATGTGCGTGGGCGGCGGTGGGTGCTGACGCCGGCCCTGCGTAGTTCACTCATGTTTACTAAACAAGTTCTGTCAGTCACAGTGTGATGTAGTTCAGTCACGTTTACTGGACAAGTTCTTTCAGTCACAGTGCGACATAGTTCACTCACGTTTACTGAACACGTTCTGTCAGTCACAGTGTGACGTACTTCTGTCACGTTTACTGAATAACAAATATATTATAGTGTCGATGTACTTCTTTCGTTCGATGATTTATTTAAATACAGTTAGATATTCATGTAATAGTTTATATATTTTGATGATCTGTTTAATAATTTCGTTCAGTTGTATTAAGTTCTATGAGCAATAACATTTAATGATAATGTATATATTTTACCCGGAAAATCCTGTGTATTTATTGCATTATTCTTAAATCTTCATAAATAAACTATATACATATTCTAGAATACCCGATGCGTTAGAATCGGGCCACCATCTAGTATCATCATAAGTGTGCTGGTCTCAGACTGATGAAACTATGCTAAGCAGTAGTTCTAGCAAGAGTGAAAGCGGTGACATTTCCTGGCAGATAGTGAATATTTAGTTGCCACAATCCAATCCATCAAAGTCTGCATTGCAAAACGTCACTACTTCCCTTGCGAGTCCTGCCGTGCGCCCAAACAGAAGTTTTTCTACACATATGAGGTATCCGTATACTCAGAAGAAATTACACAACACATTTGTGAGGAACTAAGCCGACCGCCACACGGTAGCCCGGGTATCACAGCTTCTGATTCCACCGCCGCTACCACATGTGACGGACGACCCCTTTCCTCCCACGTCACCAATGGGACGTAACTCCACAGGTACAGCTCTCCGGCGCCCCCTTTGTCTCTCAGGTCAGTAAGGGAACTGCACCTAGAGCAAATGGCCGCCGGGGAGGGTGTCCTGTTACCCAATGAGTATTCTAAGATTCGTGATCAGAGTAAAAGCATCAGCCCAAGATTAATTTTATGGTTTAATTTGCCTTAAGGGCGCACTAGATAATTACAGAAATATACAGTAAAGCTATACAACGTAATTACAATGGATTTGCAGTCAGAGTAAAAAAATACAACAATAATGTACAAGGCTTAAAGGTATAAGCTATGGATCAATATTACCGGGTATTATGGTCATGGGAAGGCCTTGGCTCTGCCGTTCCCAGGTACAGTCTTCAGTTGCTGGATAGTCCCTTGGTCTTTCCTAGACCATCTTCTTGGCTTCTGTGTGTGAAATGGAATGACCAGCAGCCTGGTCATGGCTAGTTCTTAAACCTGCTAGGCCCATCCCCTTTGCTTTGAAGCACACATATTAACTGGCCTGCAATTCATATGGAGCAGCAAACAATGGCTTGAGCTTGAGCTATTTACCATACGACTGACCATCTTATTCAGACACTGGCCTAAACTAATTAGCATGCTAAAGCCCCTTTGATTCCTAGTGGACATCAAAACCTGTCGTACTGGATATGCTAATAGGCAATGTGTAGTTAATAGTTTGTGGCTCTGTGAACTGACAAAATGGAGGCTGGTATAGGCACTATACAAAATGGTGGCGGTCCCAACCTCACACCTCCCTGCTTTTGAGGGCGCTAGGGGGTATCACATTCCTGTGTTCCCCCGTGCGCCCTACCGCACCCTCTCTTTGGCTACGATGGCAGATCCACGAGGATTTCTGACTCTCTGTCCTCTGAAAGGTTGCACACTGGTTGGGCATAAGCCTCCCGCTCATGGTGGGCCTTCATCATGTTCACATGGAAGGCCTTCCTCCTTCCACGGGCGTGGTCCAGGGTGACCAGGTAGGTGACGGTGTTGAGCTGCTCGTGCACGAGGTATGGACCCTCCCAGGCCGCCTGAAGCTTGTTTTGTGGTACGGGGACCAGTAACCACACCTTTTGACCCACCTGGTAGGTCCGCTCACAAGCATTCTGGTCGTACCATCGCTTCTGGTCAGCCTGAGCTTGGGCCATATTGTCATGCACCAGCCGCGTCAAGGCCATCATTCGGTCCGGAAGCGCACGACATACTCAATGACCGACTCTCCAGGGGTGGCTAAATCCCCTTCCCATGCTTCCTTCACCAGAGCAAGGGGCCCCCGTACACGTCGCCCGTACAGGAGCTCAAAGGGGGAGAACCCCGTTGAGGCCTGTGGGACTTCCCGGTAGGCAAACAGCAGGTGTGGGAGGTACCGCTCCCAGTCTCTCCCGTGGGAGTCGACTAACATCTTCAGCATCTGCTTTAAGGTGCCATTAAACCGCTCACACAAGCCATTGGTCTGTGGGTGATACGGGCTGGCCACCAGATGTTGCACCTGTACCTGCTTACAGAGAGACTCCATCAGCTGCGACATGAACTGGGTCCCTCGGTCGGTGAGCATTTCCTTGGGAAACCCCACCCTGGAGAAAATCTCCAGTAAGGCAGTGGCCACTTTGTCGGCCCGAATGGACGACAAAGCTACCGCCTCCGGGTACCGGGTGGCATAGTCCACTACCGTTAGTATGAAGAATTTCCCGGAGCGGCTGGGAGTGGACAGAGGTCCAATGAGATCCACAGCCACCCTCGAGAAAGGCTCTTCGATGATGGGCAGAGTTACCAGTGGGGCTTTGGGGCGCGGCCCCGCCTTCCCCACTCTCTGACAGGTGTCACACGAACGGCAGTAGGCTATCACCTCGGTCCTCATTCCAGGCCAGTAGAAATGCTGAGCTAGCCTGGCCCTGGTTTTAGTGATTCCTAGGTGTCCGGCCATTGGAATCTCGTGCGCGATCCGCAACAATTCCGCCCTGAACGTATGGGGTACCACTAACTGTCGGTCCCTGGGCCACGCCTCCGGTAAACCCTGCTGGACCGTCACTCGGTACAGCCGTCCCTGGTCCCAGACCACTCGCTCGCGGTCGGACTCCAGGGGAGGCTGTGCCGCCTGCTCCTTGAGAGTCTTCAGGCTAGTGTCAGCTTCCAACGCTGCCTGAAATCCCTGACTTGATGTGGCAAGAATTGATGAAACTGCCATGTCCTCTGTCAGTTCCCCGGGATCTGTCTCCTGGCTACTGTCTGACTCGGCAGCCACTTGGTCGGAGAGGGGGAAACCGTCGGACCTCCGCGAGGCTCCTTGGGCTTCAGCGCTCCCACTCCTGGTAACAGCGGCCACGACCGCTGAGACCACGGGTAGCGCCTGCTTTTCCTCGTCCCCTGACCAAGTCGCCGGGTCAGGCAGACTTCCCTGACTTCCTGACATCCCGGATGTGGGGAACTCCTGCCCTGGGGTCTTACCTGGTGGCTCCTCTCCCAGGACGCCCCCTCCCCCCATGGCCTGTTCCTCTTCCTGCAGGGGCCCTAGACTCAGCAGGCTGGGTTCACTTAGGGGCCCTACACTGCCCATAGCAGCCCCTCCCCCCACCTCTGCGCTCTCCCGTGCAGCCTCCTCACCTGTCCTCACTGTGAGCCCTGTGTGTGTAGTGTCAGTGCATGGCTTACCATCAGGTTTCACTCCCTCCTCCACTGTTGGAGGCACATTCAATACATTAACATTAGCATTCACAGTAGAGTCATGACATTCTTGGGGAGCCGAACTTGGGGGTTCAGTGGCCACATACTGGGACACTAGCCGCCCCAAATCGGTCCCAAGCAACACATTTGCAGGAATATTCGGCGTTACTCCCACCTCCCGCATCCCCCTCCCGGCGCCCCAGTCCAAATACACCTTGGCAACGGGCAGCGCCGGTTCAACGCCTCCAATTCCGGAGACGGAAAGGGTTTTCCCATGTACCAAGTCTTGAGGGGACACCACCTCAGGGCGTACCAGGGTTCGTTCAGCGCCTGTGTCCCGCAGTCCCATGACCGCTGAGCGGCCGATGGTGACGGGATGGTAATTGTCTAGGGACCTCCCACCACCCCCTCCCACACACAAAACAGTGGACGGTTTCTGGGACAGGGATGGGGCCTTCTGGCGCTGGGGACATGCAGCCTTAAAGTGTCCTGGCTGATTGCAATTATGACAACGTCTGGGTTCTGTTCCTGGCCTGGAGAAGGCAGCAGGGGGGTACACCCCTTGCACTCTGGGGGCTGGGGCAGGATTGGGCTTACCCCCTCTCCAGGTGCTGCTGGCAGGCTTCTATGGCTCCGGCGCCCTGTTGTTGGCATACTCGTCTGCCAGGGCGGCTGTAGCAGAAGCCCCCTTTGGTTTCCGGTCACGGAGGAACTGCTGGAGGTCCTCTGGGCAGTTCCACAAGAATTGCTCCATGACAAACAGTTCCTGGACCTCCTGGCGGGTAGTGAGCTCTAGACCCGAGGTCCAGTGCTCCGCAGCTCTCAACAGGGCCCGCATGTGGTCGGTCCAGGTGTCCTTTGAACCCCGCTGCAGGCTCCTGAACTTCCTGCGGTACGACTCCGGGGTGAGGTTGTAGTGCTGGATCAGGGCCCGCTTGATGCTGTTGTAGTCCTGCTCCTCCCCGGCAGGTAAGCCCCCCAAAACTTCCAGGGACTTACCCCTCAAACGAGGGGTCAGGTACCTTGCCCACTGATCCAGGACCAGATGATGTTGGAGGCATGTCCTCTCAAAAGCAAGCAGAAAGGAATCCAGGTCTCCATCCTTTTCAAGTAAGGGAAAGTCCTCCGCCCGGACCTTGGAAGCCCTTGTCTCAGGTGGGGCCTGGTGCGTCCAGCGGGGGCCCGTGCTGAGCCATCTCCAGTCGGTGCCGGCGCTCCGCTGCTCTCTCTGCCGCTGCATGCTCCCGCTCCGCTGCTCTCTCTGCCGCTGCTTGCTCACGCTCCGCAGCTTCACGGCGTTCTGCTTGCTCACGCTCTGCTGCTTTCTCTGCCGCCACCAGGAGTCTGTCATAGGCGGCGTCATTACCAGCCTCGAGCTGTGCCATAGCCGCTTGGAAAATGGCCTCGATCTGGACAGGCTGGGACGGGCAGGGGGTGGACAGTCCACAGTGAGACTGAGCACGGGGGTCGGGCTCCTTGGGGAGCCATGACTGAGCTCCCCCTCATCGGTATCGAACCCCTCATAGACCATAGCATTGGCCTCCCCCTTTGCCTTACACCTGGTGCCTTCCGCCATCTTGGGAACCTTTGGTTACTGACACAGCTGCAACCCTGACCTTGCACACAACTTATTATATTTACACTCTGACCGTCTAGTGCTGGGCTGACCTTAAGACCCCAGCAGTGAAAGTACCGCTGGTAGTCTCTAGTGTCTGGGAGTAGGGGTCCCACGCACACTATTACTCTGATCCCACCGCTGCCACCAATTTGTGAGGAACTAAGCCGACCGCCACACGGTAGCCCGGGTATCACAGCTTCTGATTCCACCGCCGCTACCACATGTGACGGACGACCCCTTTCCTCCCACGTCACCAATGGGACGTAACTCCACAGGTACAGCTCTCCGGCGCCCCCTTTGTCTCTCAGGTCAGTAAGGGAACTGCACCTAGAGCAAATGGCCGCCGGGGAGGGTGTCCTGATACCCAATGGGTATTCTAAGATTCGTGATCAGAGTAAAAGCATCAGCCCAAGATTAATTTTATGGTTTAATTTGCCTTAAGGGCGCACTAGATAATTACAGAAATATACAGTAAAGCTATACAACGTAATTACAATGGATTTGCAGTCAGAGTAAAAAAATACAACAATAATGTACAAGGCTTAAAGGTATAAGCTATGGATCAATATTACCGGGTATTATGGTCATGGGAAGGCCTTGGCTCTGCCGTTCCCAGGTACAGTCTTCAGTTGCTGGATAGTCCCTTGGTCTTTCCTAGACCATCTTCTTGGCTTCTGTGTGTGAAATGGAATGACCAGCAGCCTGGTCATGGCTAGTTCTTAAACCTGCTAGGCCCATCCCCTTTGCTTTGAAGCACGCATATTAACTGGCCTGCAATTCATATGGAGCAGCAAACAATGGCTTGAGCTTGAGCTATTTACCATACGACTGACCATCTTATTCAGACACTGGCCTAAACTAATTAGCATGCTAAAGCCCCTTTGATTCCTAGTGGACATCAAAACCTGTCGTACTGGATATGCTAATAGACAATGTGTAGTTAATAGTTTGTGGCTCTGTGAACTGACAAAATGGAGGCTGGTATAGGCACTATACAAAATGGTGGCGGTCCCAACCTCACACATGTTAGGGTCCATTTTCTCCTGTTACCCTTGTAAAAATAAAACATTTGGGGCTAAAAGATCATTTTTGTGGAAAAAATTAGATTTTTTATTGTCAAGGCTCTACATTATAAACTTCTGTGAAGCACCTCCAAGCATCAAAGTTTGAAAATTGCAAAATTTCCAAAGAAGAAATATTAGCACTATCATGAAGTACAATATGTCACGAAAAAACTCAGAATCAGCGCGATACATTGAAGCGTTCCAGAGTTATTACCTCATTAAGAGGCACTGGTCAGAATTTTAAAAATTTGGCCTGGTCATGAAGGTGAAAACAGGCTTGGGGGGCAAAGGAGTTAAAAGAAGGGACTTAACCGTTCTTCTGGAGGCTGTCACTTAGAAACCACTCAGTTTATTCATCACAAAGATGTCCAAAACATAGAGGCTTCGGGACAAAAGACCTGGCCTGAAGCATCTTCCTTTGGAAAAACTTGTGGGGTTGGCATAGAGCTAAAAGACATCATGTAGACATACCCTAAGTCCTTAAAAACTTAGTTTGGAAAGAACTTTTGTTTAGCCTATTGGAAGAGTTTGGTACTCTGAGCCTCCATTTAACTAGATAATGTAAGTAGATCAAAGACGTGGAGCAAGCAGCTGCAAGTACAGCTAGAAGTCTCATCATCGTGTAGCTAGTTCAAGAGCAGTCAGTACGTGCAGCGCCAAAGAAAATACATGAACAATTATTAGCTAGGGTCAGAATGTAGAGTACCGCCAACAAAAAACTGCAGAGCATCTAGACAATGGAGTCACTGATAGCTAGTGTTATACGTCAATTCAGGTAAAACACAAAAATAAGGATGAGCAAGAATAGCAGAAAGTCAGCAAGATATATGAGGTTCATCACTGCCTGTTTTTAGAAAATGATGATACTAGTGTGAATAGGTTCTAAGACAGAACCAGCTGATGAACTCTGTTAGAGTATATGAGTGTAAAGTATTAAGTCCCCTGCTTTGTAATCCTTTACTAGCTACTGTAAAAAGTATGCCTTTTGCTCTGAAATATCTTGTATACTCGCTCACTAGACAGGCAGTTTATTGCTTTCTACAGGTAATGTGTTTATGCTAACTTGTCTAGTATTCACCTGGCCAAAACAACTGCATTTTGGTTCCCAAAGAAGTTGCTTCTCGGTTATCCCATTGATTACAACTAAATGCTAAGGGTCCCAGCATCTGAAAATCCTGGACACCTTGCATATCACCGGGAGATTCCTCAAGCATAAGATGATTGTCTATAAACAAAACTTTTAAATGGAATGTATCAGCAGGATTTCACCGTTCCCAAACTACCGTATTTATCTGCACATGTAGCTATTCCACAGACAAGACCAGACATACCATCACATTGCAAGTCCACCTCCATTAGTGAGAAATCAGCATTTGAATAGATATGTAAATGATATGTAAATCTATTTGTAGATCTGAAGCATCTGTCACTCCAGCTCTATTCCCTGCCCAGTACCGCTGCCTCATGCTTAATTGATGGCTCCTCTGCCTGAAGTCACACAGAGTAGAGGTTGTTAGTCAAGCAGAAGGAGGTGCCACTGGTTGGGGATAGAGCTGGAGTGACAGAGGCTTCAGATCTACAAACAGTTCTTCAGCCTCATTTGTATATCATTTCAAATGCTGATTTCTGAGTAATGGAGGAACGGACTGGTCATGTAAAGGTATTGCTGGACTTGTAATTGAAAGAGCTGTATGCGCATATAAATACTTTGGAGGGTGAAATCCTGCTGACAGGTTCCCTTTGACACACCAAGCAAGGTCATAGATATTTTTAAGAGACTGTGCAGTTGATTTTTAGCCTTAGCCAATGAAATGAAGGATAGAAAAAAGTCCACATGACACTGCCGAGTATGGAGGAAATATTGAATAGGGCAAGATACAAGGAGGCAGCGGCAGGTATCAACACAGAGAGGGGTTCAGTTGAAGTTATAGGAAAGTAAAGGGAACATACACGCACCCTGTACCCACACAAAAAAAAGCTTTAAGAAAATGGTGACAGCATTTAGAATTAGAAACAAAAAACAAGTACCGTATATAACTTGAGAACAGTTACCAGGCCAGGCACAAGTCTCAGGGTGGTCAGAGTTAGTAGCTTGTGATTGAAATGTCTTAAGAGTCCACCAGTATTATAAATGACCTGTTACATGAGCGTGGGAGCATTTCAGCAGTGTGAAAGCAGACATGCAGACCAGTCTCTTACTCTAATAACACAAACTAGGAAAGTCATGTGGAATTTTTCTTATCTTACAAGGGTTGCTGAAAATGTTGAAAAACGCTACCTTCATCCGTTCGGCAGAGTCAGACCATTTTCATATAACATGTATAATTTTTGCATCTGAACAAAGCAAATTATGAGGTCCTTAAAGGGTTGGCCACTTTATCTTAACAAATGTGTTGATACCATGACTTTTACTTACTATGTTAGGCTATGGGTTGAACTACTGTAGATGGACTTAAAGTCTCCCTTCAACCTTAAATACTATGTTACTATAAATGAATATTACAAATTCTCCTACTTTGTTCATGTAGCCATCATCAGACTGCACTGTTCTCCTGTTATCAAAACCGCTGTTAGGGTAAATTCACACTGGGCGTTTTTGCTGCGTTTTTTTTCTGCAGCAAAACCTGATTTCTTGGCAGGAAACGCATGTTTTGGTGCGTTTTTGTTGCGTTTTTTTTTCATACGTTTTTGGGGCTAACTTGTGTCTCTTTGTGCATGCAAATAAAGTTGAGTGCGCCCCAGAGAAAAAAAAGCCTACTACCTGTAGAACCATACCTCTAGATCCTTTGAAAAGCCGGCAATTCATTTGCTGCGTACAGTAAAATCACACTGACAGGTTAGAATAGAATACATAGAATAGATATATACATGTAGAATACATAGATATAAAGATGTTAGTGACACTCATATATATATATATATATATATATATATTACATAGATAGATAGAAGAAAGCCGGCAATTCATGTGCTGTGTACTGTAAAATCACTGCAGGAGCCGACAAGATAGAAGAGATGGATTACATACAGTAAATACAAATAGAATAGGTAGATATATAGATGTCCGTGACAAATACAATTAAAACAGTGTGTGTGCAAATTACTTTACATGTATTTAATTAATAAAAGATTATTTTTCTGAAAAAAATGGAGTGGGCTCCCGCAAAATTTTCATAACTAGCAGAGGGAAAGCCGACGGCTGGGGGCAGATGTTTATAGCCTGGGAAGGGGGTAATACCCATGGAGCTTCCCAGACTATTAATATCAGCTCACAACTGTATACTTAGCCTTTACTGGCGATTAAAATAGGGGACCCTAAAAAAAATGACGTAGGGTCCCCTTATATTTAATAACCAGCAAAGGCTATGCAGACAGCTGCAGGTTGATATTAATAGCCTAGGAAGGTGCCATGGATACTGGCCCCCCCAGGCTAAAAACATCAGCTCTCAGCCGCCCCAGAAGAGGTGCATCTATAAGATGTGCCAAATCTGGCACTTAGCCTCGCTCTTCCCACTTGCCCTGTAGCATTGGCAAGTGGGATGATAGTAAGGGGGGGTTGATGTCACTTTTGTATTGACAGGTGACATCAAGCCCCGAGGTTCGTAATAGAGAGACATCAATAAGACGCCCCCATTACTAACCTCATAGTCACATTGTATAAAACACACACACCAAGAATAAAGTCCTTAAATTGAAAAAATGACAGACTCCATTAATAACCTTAATTAAACCATACTTACAACCTCGCCTAATTCCATCGAAGCCCTCGTTCTCCTGTAATAAACCAAAAATAATAAAACAACTGTATCCCTCATCACTCCTTCGTTCTGTCCCACGCTGTAATCCATGTCTAGGGAAGAAATAGTTTTCAATCTGGACGGTGCCAAGATGCGACCATCCAGGCTAAGAACCACTGGTGACTGAACTGCTCCGAGTGCAGCTTCAGTGACTAGAAGTGACATCACTGAGACTGCGTTCCCAGCCGGTCTGAACTGCGGTGACCTCGGTGAGATCCCCGCTAGCACCGTGAGAAAGTCGAACGTTGCTAGTCACCGAGGCTGCGCTCTCAGCAGTTGTCACCAGTGGTTCTCAGCCTGAACGATCGCATCTTGGCACCTCCAGGTTCAAAATTATTTCTCGCCAAGACATAGGCTGTGCCTTTTCTGGGCGGCTGGTGGCTGCTATTTTAAGGCTGGGGGGGCCAATATCAATGGCCCCTTACCAGCCTGAGAATACCAGCCCCCAGCTGTCAGCTTCAGCAAGGCTGGTTGTCAAATATAGGGGGAACCCCATTCCGTTTCTTTAAATTACTTATTTAAATAATTAAAAAAACAGTATCGGGACCCCTCTATTCTTGATAACCAGCCTTACTAACGCTGACAGGTGAGGGTTGCAGCCCCAGGTGTGAGTTTTGCCTGGCTGGTTATCAAAAATAAGGGGGAACCCACGCAGGTTTTTTTTAATTATTTATTTACAGCGCAGGAGCGGATGATGAATACTCCTATCAGCAGCTCCTGCTCTCACTGTTATTAGTGTCAGCAGGCGTCGGATAATGGGAGCGGTTGTCCCATCAGCTGACACCAGTGACAGGAGTTAAACTGTATACCTCCGATCACAGCTGAGCGCTCACGCTGTCTTTTGACAGCATGGGAACTGCACCTCTGGCCAGCAGGGATGGTTTCACCGCCGATCAGAAGTGTTGTTTGCCGCACTGTCATGCATACGACAGTGTGCAAACACTGTATTGTCGGGCCCCCCATTCAAGTGAATGGGGTTCGGGTCCGCTCTGCTGGATGACAGGCTGTATGGACGCATCATACAACCTGCCATCTAGAGGTAGTGGAACTGACTGTGAGATCATATACTGCTGTCCTTGACTTTTCTGCAGCACATACGCTGCAAGAAAAGTCAACCTACGTATTTGCAGCATTTTTTTCACCATCCATTCAAGTCAATGGGTGAAAAACGCTGAAAAAAAACTGAAAGAAGTGACATGCTCTATGTCAAAAAAACGCCGCAAAGCACAAAATCCTGATGACAAAAAAGCAATGTGTGTGCATGAGATTTCTGAAATCGCATAGGCTTTGCTGGTACTGTAAAAAGCAGATGCTAATTAGCATAACAAAACGCAGCAAAAACGTCCAGTGTGAACTTACCCTTAATCGAGAGCATGGGACCAGACCTGTTCTTCTGCCTCCTTCAATTGAAAAATGCTTCAAATAGGAAAGCTGTTCTTCAACTGGAAGAGGCTGAAGGAGAGGTCTGGTCATGGTCTGTTCCACTTCAACTGTGGTATTGAGAACCAGAGTGCAGTGGAGTCTGAGGAAGGCTGTCAACAAGCGGACAATGTATAACAAAGGAGGAGAACCTGTAATCTATAATGTAACGCTGTAAGCGTCACTCTGTCTGACGCGCGACGCGCCTGCACAGTCTGGCTCCAGTTACAAGAAAGCATCCAGCGTACAGGGAGTGTGTATGGCACAGGAGATCGCTGTACGCTTAGACACTGTATTCATACCGCGATCTCCAGCGCCATACTTACATACTTACCTGACCGGGAGGAGCATTGCCACGGCGCTTCTCTTCTCGCCCGAGACCGGGGCATGAGTGTGTGTCAGAATCGCGCATGCACATAGTGCTATCCGACGCCATTTTACTGAAGACACATTTGCAGTGTCTTCAGCAATATGGCGCCGGACAGCGCGGTATGGGCATGCACGTACTCCGGCGCCACAATCCTCCCCCACACTCCTCTCCCGGCCTCCAGCAGAACGGGACAGCGCTGGAGCACAGGAAAGAAAGGTGAGTTTAAATGTTTTTTTTTGTATGTGTGCAGTTTAATAGGGGTGAGGGGGACCATAAATATCAGGATAGGGGGGTGAGAGGTAGCATGCATACCAGGATAGTGGGTGAGGGGACCATGCATATCAGGATTGGGGGGTGAGGGGACCGTGCATATCAGGATTGGGGGTGAGGGGGC
Source organism: Oophaga sylvatica (assembly GCA_033576555.1). NCBI lineage: Eukaryota > Metazoa > Chordata > Amphibia > Anura > Dendrobatidae > Oophaga > Oophaga sylvatica. Next base: position 443,737,226 of record JARQOD010000005.1, on the reverse strand, counting down.
CATGCATATCAGGATTGGGGGCGAGGGGACCATGCATATCAGGATTGGGGGTGAGGGGACCATGCATTCCAGGATTGGGGGGTGAGGGGACGATGCATACCAGGATTGGGGGGTGAGGGGACCATGCATTTCAAGTTTGGGGGGTGAGGGGACCATGCATACCAGGATAGGGGGGTGAGAGGACCATGCATACCAGGATAGGGGGGTGAGGGGACCATGCATACCAGGATAGGGGGTGACGGGACCATGCATATCAGGATTGGGGGTGAGGGGACCATGCATACCAGGATGGGGGGGTGAGGGGACCATGCATACTGAGATGGGGGGTGAGAGGACCATGCATACCAGGATTGGGGTGTGAGGGGCCATGCATACCAGGATTGGGGATGAGGGGTACCATGTATACCAGGATAGGGGGGTGAGGGTACCATGCATACCAGGATTGGGGATGAGGAGACCATGCATACCAGAATTGGTATGAGTGTGTGTCAGAATCGCGCATGCGCATAGTGCTATCCGGCGCCATTTTACTGAAGACAAATTTGCAGTGTGTCTTCAGGAATATGGCGCCGGACAGCGCGGTATAGGCATGCGAGTACTCCGGCGCCACAATCCTCCCCCACACTCCTCTCCCCGGCCTCCAGCAGAACGGGACAGCGCTGGAGCACAGGAAAGAAAGGTGAGTTTAAATTTTTTTTTTTGTATGTGTGCAGTTTAATAGGGGTGAGGGGGACCATAAATATCAGGATAGGGGGGTGAGAGGTAGCATGCATACCAGGATAGTGGGTGAGGGGACCATGCATATCAGGATTGGGGGGTGAGGGGACCGTGCATATCAGGATTGGGGGTGAGGGGGCCATGCATATCAGGATTGGGGGCGAGGGGACCATGCATATCAGGATTGGGGGTGAGGGGACCATGCATTCCAGGATTGGGGGTGAGGGGACGATGCATACCAGGATTGGGGGTGAGGGGACCATGCATTTCAAGTTTGGGGGGTGAGGGGACCATGCATACCAGGATAGGGGGTGAGAGGACCATGCATACCAGGATAGGGGGTGAGGGGACCATGCATACCAGGATAGGGGGTGACGGGACCATGCATATCAGGATTGGGGGTGAGGGGACCATGCATACCAGGATGGGGGGTGAGGGGACCATGCATACTGAGATGGGGGGTGAGAGGACCATGCATACCAGGATTGGGGTGTGAGGGGCCATGCATACCAGGATTGGGGGATGAGGGGTACCATGTATACCAGGATAGGGGGGTGAGGGGTACCATGCATACCAGGATTGGGGATGAGGAGACCATGCATACCAGAATTGGTATGAGTGTGTGTCAGAATCGCGCATGCGCATAGTGCTATCCGGCGCCATTTTACTGAAGACAAATTTGCAGTGTGTCTTCAGGAATAGGCGCCGGACAGCGCGGTATAGGCATGCGAGTACTCCGGCGCCACAATCCTCCCCCACACTCCTTCCCCGGCCTCCAGCAGAACGGGACAGCGCTGGAGCACAGGAACGAAAGGTGAGGTGAGTATAAATGTTTTTTTTTTGTATGTGTGCAGTTTAATAGGGGTGAGGGGCACCATACATATTAGGATGGGGGGGTGAGAGGTAGCATGCATACCAGGATAGTGGTGAGGGGACCATGCATATCAGGGTTGGGGGGTGAGGGGACCATGCATATCAGGATTGTGGGTGAGGTGACCATGCATATCAGGATTGGGGGCGAGGGGACCATGCATATCAGGATTGGGGGTGAGGGGACCATGCATTCCAGGATTGGGGGTGAGGGGGACCATGCATACCAGGATTGGGGGGGTGAGGGGACCATGCATTCCAAGATTGGGGCGTGAGGGGACCATGCATACCAGGATAGGGGGTTGAGAGGACCATGCATATCAGGATTGCGGGTGAGGGGACCATCCATACCAGGATAGGGGGGTGAGGGGACCATGCATATCAGGATTGTGGGTGAGGCGACCATGCATATCAGGATTGGGGGCGAGGGGACCATGCATATCAGGATTGGGGGTGAGGGGACCATGCATTCCAGGATTAGGGGGTGAGGGGACCATGCATACCAGGATTGGGGGGGTGAGGGGACCATGCATTCCAAGATTGGGGCGTGAGGGGACCATGCATACCAGGATAGGGGGTTGAGAGGACCATGCATACCAGGATAGGGGGATGAGGGGACCATGCATACCAGGATAGGGGGGTGAGGGGACCATGCATATCAGGATTGCGGGTGAGGGGACCATCCATACCAGGATAGGGGGTGAGGGGACCATGCATACCGAGATGGGGGTTGAGAGAACCATGCATACCAGGATTGGGGGGGTGAGGGGGCCATGTATACCAGGATTGAGGGATGAGGGGTACCATGCATACCAGGATAGAGGGGTGAGGGGGGGTACCATGCATTCCAGGATTGGGGATGAGGGGACCATACATACCAGAATTGGGAGGTAAGGGGTGCCATGCATACCAGGATTGGGGATGAGGGGACCATGCATACCAGGATTGGGGGGTGAGGGGTACCATACATCCTACAATAGGGATGAGGGGGGACCATGCATACCAGGATTGGGGGTGAGGGGACCATGCATACCGGGATTGGGGGGTGAGGGGACTATGCATTCTAGGATTGGGGGTGAGGGGACCATGCATACCAGGATTGGGGGGTGAGGGGACCATGCATACCAGGATTGGAGGGTGAGGGGACCATGCATACCATGATAGGGATGAGGGGGTACCATGCATACCAAGACTGGGGGGTGAGGGAACCATGAATACCAGGATATGGATGAGAAGGTACCATGCATACCAGGATTGGGGGTGAGGGGACCATGCATATCTGGATTGGGGGCAAGGGGACCATGCATATCAAGATTGGGGGTGAGGGGACCATGCATATCAGGATGAGGGGACCATGCATTCCAGGATTGGGGGGTGAGGGGACCATTCATACCAGGATTGGGGGGTGAGGGGACCAGGCATTTCAAGATTGGGGTTGAGGGGACCATGCATATCAGCATTGGGGGTGAGGGGACCATGCATTCCAGGATTGGGGGTGAGGGGACCATTCATACCAGGATTGGGGGGTGAGGGGACCATGCATTCCAGGATAGGGGGGTGAGGGGACTATTCATACCAGGATAGGGGGGTGAGAGGACCATGCATACCAGGATAAGGGGTGAGGGGACCATGCATACCAGGATAGGGGGGTGAAGGGACCATGCATATCAGCATTGGGGGTGAGGGGACCATGCATACCGGGATGGAGGGTGAGAGGACCATGCATACCAGGATTGGGGTGTGGGGGGGCCATGCATACCAGGATTGGGGGATGAGGGGTACCATGCATACCAGGATAGGGGGGTGAGGGGTACCATGCATACCAGGATTGGGGATGAGGGGACCATGCATACCAGAATTGGGAGGTAAGGGGTGCCATGCATACCAGGATTGGGGATGAGGGGACCATGCATACCAGGATTGGGGGTGAGGGGGTACCATACATCCTACGATAGGGATGAGGGGGACCATGCATACCAGGATTGGGGGGTGAGGGGACCATGCATTCTCGGATTGGGGGTGAGGGGACCATGCATACCAGAATTGGGGGGTGAGGGGACCATGCATACCAGGATTGGGGGGTGAGGGAACCATGAATACCAGGATATGGATGAGCAGGTACCATGCATACCAGGATTGGGGAAGAGGGGACCATACATACCAGGATAGGGATGAGGGGGTACCATACATACCAGGATTGGGGGGTGAGGGGACTGTTGTGAATGGACTTGAAATGAGTTCTGAGCAGAGGCTCCCTCTGGTGGTTACAAGCGGTACTGGACTGTCCAGTGAAGATTGTGAGGATTGGGAATCAGGTGTTACTGACTGGTCTTATATAAGGGAGTCGCCTTCCCATCAGGGTTGCCGGTGATCAATTGTTCTGGTCTCAATCCTTGATTCCTGTTTCCTTTGTAGCCTGCTGTGTCGTGTCTGCATCTCCTGCTAACAGATAAGACTTTTTCTTCTTTTTGTTTTTGTGCTTGATTTTTGCATTTTGTCCTGCACTTTTGTGGGGGCCTTCAGGGTCCCCTCCGGGGGCTTTTGCACTCTCAGTTTAGTTCAGCCACTGGTGTTTGTGCATTTGCTTTTTCCAGTTTTTTCAGTGGCTGCTGTTTTGATTTTGTTACACCAGAGAACTAATTTAGGTGGTAGAGGTCGTGTGGATCTCAGGTGTTTTTGAAATTAGTAGAGTTGGTGCTTTTCAGGGTTTTTTGGGATTGCAGTAAGTGCCCTTCCTATCCTTTTCTATTTAGGTAGTTTGGGCCCCAGCGTTTGCTCATACTATTTTCTGTCTGTGTCAGTATTTCTTCTTGTCTAACCGCCATTACATGTTTGGGGGCTTTCTATGTTCTTTGGGGATCTGCTCCGGGGCAGATAGCTTTCCTCTTTCTATCTTTAGGTGTAGTTAGTTTCTCAGGCTGTGACGAGGCGTCTAGGACCAACGTAGGAACGCTCCACGGCTGCCTCTAGTTGTGGTGGTTAGTCAGGGTACTGCAATCTCATAGATTCCAACTGCTCTGGTGTATTGCCTTTTTTACCTGCACTCCTCAGCTACCGAAACATAACATGGGACCATGCATACCAGGATGAGGAATGGGGTGCCATGCATACCAGGATTGGGTGGGGGTGAGGGGACCATACATACCAGGATAGGGATGAGGGGTATCATGCATACCAGGATAGGGATGAGTGGTGCCATGCATACCAGGATAGGGATGAGTGGTGCCATGCATACCAGGATAGGGATGAGTGGTGCCATGCATACCTGGATAGGAGGGGCAGCACATACCAGGATGGGAGACCATATACCAATAAAAATGCTTGCCACCCGGGCGTAGAACGGGTTCATAGCTAGTACTTATATATTAGCAAGTACCACAAAATTATATGTCCGACACATATGTTGAAATAAAGAAAAACTAATCGGCAATTGAACTTTATTTTCAGGTTGCGTATAACCCAGAACATACTAGCGCATTCAGTTTTTGAAGTCGTACCAGGTTGAAGTTTGTATTACCATGAAACAATGAGCTTATGTACCATTGTGATGCCTGTCCACCCAAAGATTTAATGACTCATTCAGACATCAGTGATTTTCCTGGTACGCAAAAATGGACCACTTGTCGTCTCTTCAGGAACATTTAGTCAGTTTCTCATTTTTTACCATCAGGGTTTCATCGTTGAATTTCACTTATGGAAAAATAAATTACAAAGTTTCTCCTATTCATTGGAATGATAATCACCTGCAGTGCGTGGATTACCGGTATACAATGATGCCATGCGTGTGCTGTCGTGCTTTTAACAGACCCATACAATGAAATGGGTAGTTTTGATCTGTATGCTTTGGGTAGGTGTTATAGCTATGAAAAACACAGAACACATACATGACGCCTAGACGGCTGAATGAGGCCTAAGATAGTGTAGAAATTTGTAGCTGGACCTACATTATTTTCATACTAGGGCAGACCTGGGCAAACTATGGCCCGCGGGCCACATTCTGCCTATTGTCTCTTCCTATCCATCCTACGAATTGGGACAACAAAACGTCTAGAAGCAGTGACCGGCTTAGTTTCAATTTCACTGGTATCTACATCCTCTGCAGGCAAATGTAAAGGTACAAGAGGGAGCCATTGGCTTCATCTTCCACCATTCAACATGTGCAACTGTGTGTCTTAGTGCAACAGGCACAAGGATGTCATTAGATCACACCTGCTATAGGCCTCAGTGTGCAGAGTAAAGATCGAAATAAGGCACCAGTGGAACAAGTTCAATGTGAGTAGTGTTTCTCATTCACTTGTGGTACCATCATTATGTGTTTGGGGCTTGTGGTGTCATACTGTATGGGTTTCATTATAATGTGTTCGGGTACTGTGAGGAATTATACTATGGGAGATATTCTGTGTGGGGGCAGTGGGGGATATACTATGTAAGGACCATCATAATGTGTTGTGAAGCTGTGGAAGGAAACCATGGGGCCATGACAATGAGCTGGAGGATTGTGGGGGCCATCATACTGTGTGAGGGTGATGATACTGTGTGGAAACATACTTTGTGGGTCATCATTCTGTGTTTGGGGACTGTGGGAGTCATCATTATGTGTTTAGAGGACTGTGTGGGTCATCATTCTGTATTGGGAGGACTGTGTGGGTCATCATTCTGAGTTTGGAGGACTGTGGGAGTCATCATTCTGTGTTTGGAGGACTGCGTGGGTCATCATTGTGTGTTTGGAGGGCTGTGTGGGTCATCATTCTGTGTTTGGAGGACTGTGTGGGTCATCATTCTGTGTTTGGAGGACTGTGTGGGTCATCATTCTGTGTTTGGAGGACTGTGTGGGTCATCATTCTGTGTTTGGAGGACTGTGTGGGTCATCATTCTGTGTTTGGAGGGCTGTGTGGGTCATCATTGTGTGTTTGGAGAACTGCGTGGGTCATCATTCTGTGTTTGGAGGACTGTGTGAGTCATCATTCTGTTTGGAGGGCTGTGTGGGTCATCATTGTGTGTTTGGAGGACTGTGTGGGTCATCATTCTGTGTTTGGAGGACTGTGTGGGTCATCATTGTGTGTTTGGAGGACTGTGTGGGTCATCATTGTGTGTTTGGAGGACTGTATGGGTCATCATTATGTGTTTGGAGGACTGTATGGGTCATCATTCTGTGTTTGGAGGACTGTGTGGGTCATCATTCTGTGTTTGGAGGACTGTGTAGGTCATCATTCTGTGTTTGGAGGACTGTGTGGGTCATCATTCTGTGTTTGGAGGACTGTGTGGGTCATCATTCTGTGTTTGGAGGACTGTGTGGGTCATCATTCTGAGTTTGTAGGGCTGTGTGGGTCATCATTCTGTGTTTGGAGGACTGTGTGGGTCATCATTATGTGTTTAGAGGACTGTGTGGGTCATCATTCTGTGTTTGGAGGACTGTGTGGGTCATCATTCTGTGTTTGGAGGACTGTGTGGGTCATCATTCTGTGTTTGGAGGACTGTGTGGGTCATCATTCTGTGTTTAGAGGACTGTGTGGGTCATCATTCTGTATTTGGAGGACTGTGTGGGTCATCATTCTGAGTTTGGAGGACTGTGGGAGTCATCATTCTGTGTTTGGAGGACTGTGTGGGTCATCATTATGTGTTTAGAGGACTGTGTGGGTCATCATTCTGTGTTTGGAGGACTGTGTGGGTCATCATTCTGTGTTTGGAGGACTGTGTGGGTCATCATTCTGTGTTTGGAGGACTGTGTGGGTCATCATTCTGTGTTTGGAGGACTGTGTGGGTCATCATTCTGTGTTTTGGAGGACTGTGTGGGTCATCATTCTGTGTTTGGAGGACTGTGTGGGTCATCATTATGTGTTTAGAGGACTGTGTGGGTCATCATTCTGTGTTTGGAGGACTGTGTGGGTCATCATTCTGTGTTTGGAGGACTGTGTGGGTCATCATTCTGTGTTTGGAGGACTGTGTGGGTCATCATTCTGTGTTTGGAGGACTGTGTGGGTCATCATTCTGTGTTTGGAGGACTGTGTGGGTCATCATTCTGTGTTTGGAGGACTGTGTGGGTCATCATTATGTGTTTAGAGGACTGTGTGGGTCATCATTCTGTGTTTGGAGGACTGTGTGGGTCATCATTCTGTGTTTGGAGGACTGTGTGGGTCATCATTCTGTGTTTGGAGGACTGTGTGGGTCATCATTCTGTGTTTGGAGGACTGTGTGGGTCATCATTCTGTGTTTGGAGGACTGTGTGGGTCATCATTCTGTGTTTGGAGGACTGTGTGGGTCATCATTCTGTGTTTGGAGGACTGTGTGGGTCATCATTCTGTGTTTGAAGGGCTGTGTGGGTCATCATTGTGTGTTTGGAGAACTGCGTGGGTCATCATTCTGTGTTTGGAGACTGTGTGAGTCATCATTCTGTTTGGAGGGCTGTGTGGGTCATCATTCTGTGTTTGGAGGACTGTGTGGGTCATCATTCTGTGTTTGGAGGACTGTGTGGGTCATCATTGTGTGTTTGGAGGACTGTGTGGGTCATCATTGTGTGTTTGGAGGACTGTATGGGTCATCATTATGTGTTTGGAGGACTGTATGGGTCATCATTCTGTGTTTGGAGGACTGTGTGGGTCATCATTCTGTGTTTGGAGGACTGTGTAGGTCATCATTCTGTGTTTGGAGGACTGTGTGGGTCATCATTATGTGTTTGGAGGACTGTGTGGGTCATCATTCTGTGTTTGGAGGACTGTGTGGGTCATCATTCTGTGTTTGGAGGACTGTGTGGGTCATCATTCTGTGTTTGGAGGACTGTGTGGATCATCATTCTGTGTTTGGAGGACTGTGTGGGTCATCATTCTGTGTTTGGAGGACTGTGTGGGTCATCATTCTGTGTTTGGAGGACTGTGTGGGTCATCATTCTGAGTTTGTAGGGCTGTGTGGGTCATCATTCTGTGTTTGGAGGACTGTGTGGGTCATCATTATGTGTTTAGAGGACTGTGTGGGTCATCATTCTGTGTTTGGAGGACTGTGTGGGTCATCATTCTGTGTTTGGAGGACTGTGTGGGTCATCATTCTGTGTTTGGAGGACTGTGTGGGTCATCATTCTGTGTTTAGAGGACTGTGTGGGTCATCATTCTGTATTTGGAGGACTGTGTGGGTCATCATTCTGAGTTTGGAGGACTGTGGGAGTCATCATTCTGTGTTTGGAGGACTGTGTGGGTCATCATTATGTGTTTAGAGGACTGTGTGGGTCATCATTCTGTGTTTGGAGGACTGTGTGGGTCATCATTCTGTGTTTGGAGGACTGTGTGGGTCATCATTCTGTGTTTGGAGGACTGTGTGGGTCATCATTCTGTGTTTGGAGGACTGTGTGGGTCATCATTCTGTGTTTGGAGGACTGTGTGGGTCATCATTCTGTGTTTGGAGGACTGTGTGGGTCATCATTCTGTGTTTGCAAAGAACAAAGATAAAAGATCATACTATACAAAAAGGAATCACCAGAACGAAATGTACAAAAAGTTTTTATTAATGCAGACTACTAACAACAATTAAAAGTCAAACACGTGACTGTACACATACCCACCAAATAAGGGTGATGGGCCCTGTGAAATCGTACATGTATTGTATACTAACCTATTACACAATATTTAATTAAATTTGAGACCCAAACAGTCTAATTATATATTAGGTAAATGTCAGGTTCTGGTATACTAAACCAAAACAGGATAAGCAATCAGACCAAATTAGATTATCAAGCACAGCAAAGCATAAATCGCAATTTTAGCACTGCCCTGTGGTTGATAACCAAAAAGCCTCTGCAGAATCTCACAAATAGGCATCAAAATATAGGTAAGACAGGAACAAGAGTAAAGAAATTTGTTATCCAAAATCAAGAAAATAATATAAACATAATGTGCATAATAAACAGATTATAAAGTGCTAGTAGTGCGATAGAGCTGTAGTAGATAAAGAGGCACTGATACCTACGGATAAAAAGCAGAGATGCCAATGGTGTTGGGTCATAGAGCAAGCATGGCGGCCTGGGTAAGGTAAGGTCAGGAACAAAAACAGGGCACAACGCCGCTGTGCCGAAAAAAGGTGCAGATGCAGGAGGGTGAGTGTAAGACCGGGAGCAGGGACCTTACATTACTATCAACCACCTCCAGCGCTGAAAAAACCCCGCTGGAATGGTGCTTTAACTGAACAGAAAAACACAACTCCAAACACTAGTTTGAACCTGGACTTTTATGATTTTTGCTTAAAAAAAATCAAACAAAACTATTAGTGTGAACAAAGTTCATTGTAAAGGTTTGAGTACAGAGTCCTGTCACTACAAATGGATAGAAAAACTGATTGGACTGATGTTATGAGAGCAGCATGATTCCAGCGATGTATCACTTACTGAGCTGATTGCTGCAGTTTTGATAAAATCTGTTTGGTTTGCCGTAGATCTAGCAGTTCTCTTGAATGCTGAACTCTGCATTTCCCCATCCACACCATTGGTTGGCAGCTTTCTGTGTATACTGTGCATAAGCAAAAAGATGACAATCAGTGGTAGTGGTTGGGCTATAACAGAGTTCCTGAATATGGAGGAGTATATGGCAAGCAGGTTTACTAGTCCTAAAGTGATAATCTCTTGCTGATAAAAGTGATTTTTATTGAAACAACAGCCCACAGCCCAGTAAGTTATACTTCACTAGAATTGATCTTTGTATGTACATTATGCTGCTCTCAGATTAGGAGGCCAAAATCTGGTGACAGATTCTGTTGGTGTAGATCACTTGGAGACAAAAATAATAATCAGTAAAAACAATCCATCACGATCCATTATTAGAAACGAATCAGTAATCAACTAGACCATTGATATACGAAATAGGAATAGTTGCAATAGTTTTGATTAACATCAGAAGTAACATTAAAGAAAAAATAAACATATGTTGCATTGCCAGATCTGTAAAAGTCCACCCTATCTAAATATAAAATAGATGAATGTATGCAGTAAAAAAAATGCCAGAATTCAGTTTTTTAGGGGTCAACACACCTCCCCCAAAAATAAAATAAAAAACAATGAAGATTGTTAGGTACCTTAAATTGGGATCTATATACTGTCAGCTCACCACACAAAAAATAAGCTCTCACATAGTTCTGCTGACAGGCCGTTACAGGTCTCAAAAAACTTTTACAAACTTCAGAATTTTTTTTTGACAATAATAATAATGGCAGAATTTCATTTTTTTTCACCATTTCATCACACTTAGAATTATTTTTTCTATTTTTGGGGATTCAGTACAACGTATGGTGAAAAGGATGGTGTCATTCCAAACTATAACTCACTCTGATTAAAAACAAGCTGTCATACCACCACTATGTCCACAAAAAAATAAAGTTATGGCTCTAAAAGAAGGGGAGGAAAGTATACAAATGTAACAACGAAAATTGGCTGAGGAAGCAAAGAGTTAAATCTATCACCAGGCTTTTCATACACTGAGAGCAGCCTGATGTAGGGTCACAGACCCAGATTCCAGCAATATGTCACTTACTTTACTTGGTGATGTAGTTTTGATCTGCTGAAGATCTTTAAAGGGATCTTTCACCAGGTTTTTGCTACCCCATTAAGAGTAGTGTGATGTAGGGACAGATACTATAATTCCAGAGATGTGTCACTTGCTTGTCTGCATGCTGTCATTTTGAAACAGTCACTTTTCTTTGATTCAGATCTACCAGTTCTCTGAATGCTGAGCTTTGTATAACCACGCCCACATCACTGATTGGCTGCTTTATGTGTACACTGTGCATAAGCAGAAAGCTGCCAATCAGTGGTGGGTTGTACAGAGATCATGACTACAGAGGACTAAAAGCAGAAGGTTTACTAATCCTCTAGTGATAATCTGATGATAAAACGGTGATTTTATCAAAACTATAGGAAGCAGCTCAAAAAGTGACACATCACTGGAATCAGGGTCCCTGTCTCTACATTATGTAGCAAAAATCTGATGACAGAATCCCTTTAAATAGGTTTTTGGGCCTTGAGATACGTGGGAGTCCAATTTCTATTACAATCATTGTGTATAGAAAAGTGAACTGATCTGCTATGTCATAGAATAATATGGTAAAACCAATCCTAGTTATTGGCATTGATTTGCAAAATCCTCCATTACACCCTACGTAACCTAACAGCGGGCAACTGCAAATGACCAAAAATCCAATCTATCATTAGTGATCAGTATCATGGCATCTTATATATTATAGTATGTCATACTTATATTCTGAAGGCTACATCTCATCTGACCACATGGCTACATGTACAGCGCACTGTATCTATACAGTACAGTTGATGCATCTCATCCTGATCTTAACAGCCAATCTACGTACAATCATCAGCTTTGCCCAGAGAAAAAAAATGCTATTTATTCATTAGCTATCATCTGTGATAGCTAGCAATCAAAGCGCCCTCAATGAATGTATGAAATATCTATGGAGTCGCAGGAGGCAGATCTGGAGTTCATTCCTCAGGAAGATGCAGAACAAATGCGGAGTATTTACCAAACATCCCTCAATATTGACATGGGGAGCGCTCGATGTGCCATGATCATGCGGGGATTTGCCAGCATCGTCTAGTAGATCCAGTGGGCGTTCCTCGCATTTAATTGCAATGCATTACAGAAGACATAAATACTATGTATCCCTCCTCCGCTCACTAGGATACACTAGGAAATCGACAATGACCTTAATTCACCGTGAGAGCCGGGCATATGCAGAATATCGATCGCCCCATGGTGACAGCATTAGACGGAGGGGACTCCTGTCTTGCCCTATAGGGCCACAATATACGTGTAATGGCTATATATATAGAAGAATGTTATTTATTATATTTGTTAGTTTCCCCACATCCCCGCCTCTGGTCCTCGCTTCGGTCCCTCTCCTCCTCCTCATCCACCTCCAGGTCTCACGTTTTGATAACGTTTCCTGATGAGGGGGATCCTGAGCCCCTCGCTCCCCTCCCATAGCTGCTGCTGCTGCTCTCTGCTCCTCATCATCCCCGGCTGCTGCTCTCTACTCCTCATTATCCTCGGCTGCTGCTGCTGCTCTCTGCTCCTCATCATCCCCGGCTGCTGCTGCTCCTCATCATCCCCGGCTGCTGCTCTCTGTTCCTCATCATCCCCGGCTGCTGCTGCTGCTCTCTGCTCCTCATCATCCCCGGCTGCTGCTCTCTACTCCTCATTATCCTCGGCTGCTGCTGCTGCTCTCTGCTCCTCATCATCCCCGGCTGCTGCTGCTCCTCATCATCCCCGGCTGCTGCTCTCTGCTCCTCATCATCCCCGGCTGCTGCTGCTCCTCATCATCCCCGGCTGCTGCTCTCTGCTCCTCATCATCCCCGGCTGCTGCTGCTCCTCATCATCCCCGGCTGCTGCTCTCTGCTCCTCATCATCCCCGGCTGCTGCTGCTCCTCATCATCCCCGGCTGCTGCTCTCTGCTCCTCATCATCCCCGGCTGCTGCTGCTCCTCATCATCCCGGCTGCTGCTCTCTGCTCTCATCATCCCGGCTGCTGCTGCTCCTCATCATCCCGGCTGCGCTGCTCCCATTCCGCTGCTCTGCTCCTCATCATCCCCGGCTGCTGCTGCTCCTCATCATCCCCGGCTGCTGCTCTCTGCTCCTCATCATCCCGGCTGCTGCTGCTCCTCATCATCCCCGGCTGCTGCTCTCTGCTCCTCATCATCCCCGGCTGCTGCTGCTCCTCATCATCCCCGGCTGCTGCTCTCTGCTCCCTCATCATCCCCGGCTGCTGCTGCTCCTCATCATCCCCGGCTGCTGCTCTTGCTCTCTCTCATCATTCCTCTCCCGGCTGCTGCCTCTGCTCCTCATCATCCCCGGCTCCTGCTCCTCACATCCCGGTGCTGCTCCTCATCATCCCCGGCTGCTGCTCTCTGCTCCTCATCATCCCCGGCTGCTGCTGCTCCTCATCATCCCGGCTGCTGCCTGCTCCTCATCATCCCCGGCTGCCTGCTCTCTGCTCCTCTATCATCCCCGGCTGCTGCTCTCTGCTCCTCATCATCCCCGGCTGCTGCTGCTCCTCATCATCCCGGCTGCTGCTGCTCCTCATCATCCCCGGCTGCTGCTGCTCTCATCATCCCCGGCTGCTGCTGCTCTCCTCATCATCCCCGGCTGCTGCTGCTCCTCATCATCCCCGGCTGCTGCTGCTCCTCATCATCCCCGGCTGCTGCTCTCTGCTCCTCATCATCCCCGGCTGCTGCTGCTCCTCATCATCCCCGGCTGCTGCTCTCTGCTCCTCATCATCCCCGGCTGCTGCTGCCTCCTCATCATCCCCGGCTGCTGCTGCTCCTCATCATCCCCGGCTGCTGCTCTCTGCTCCTCATCATCCCCGGCTGCTGCTCTGCTCCTCATCATCCCCGGCTGCTGCTCTCTGCCTCATCATCCCCGGCTGCTGCTGCTCCTCATCATCCCCGGCTGCTGCTCTCGCTCCTCATCATCCCCGGCTGCTGCTTCTGCTCCTCATCATCCCCGGCTGCTGCTCTCTGCTCCTCATCATCCCCGGCTGCTGCTGCTCCTCATCATCCCCGGCTGCTGCTGCTCCTCATCATCCCCGGCTGCTGCTCTCTGCTCCTCATCATCCCCGGCTGCTGCTGCTCCTCATCATCCCCGGCTGCTGCTCTCTGCTCCTCATCATCCCCGGCTGCTGGCAAATCCAGCTACTGCACCAGAAGCCAAATGCACCATCCAGGGGTCCCAGTGCAGCCCCGCTGCACACACAGCAGTGCCCCCCGGGGTCTGTGCAGGATGATGGGGGCAGGCTACCGGAATAACACCGCAGTGAGGAGGACATGCTGCCATTTGCTGCCTCCACAGACTCCATTCACTTTGCATTAGTGGCGCTGTGAGATTGCTGCCATTCCTCATGCAGCCTCCTATAATGAGGACATAAGTGCTGGGAAAGGTGGACGCCAATGCTGTGGGGGAGCTCTTACCGCTGCCTGTGATGGGGGCTGCTGCAGCTGCTGCCTGCTGAGGAGCGGTCCAGGACAGGCTCTTCTGCTCTCTAGCCGAGGTGTATCGCTGCCATCCGCCCAACTTCAGCACCCAGCCGGCAGAAAGAGAGGACACAGAAAAGAGAGAGAAGCATAGAAGATAGAGGGAGTGAGAGAGTGTGAGAGAGAAGCCGAGGGAGGGGGAGAGGACCGGTGACGGAGTGCGCCTGCGCGGCCGAGCAGCAGGGGAGCTGCAGAACATCCTTCGCTAGAAGGTTACAACCATTTCTACACATCCTCTCCCATTCAAAACACTTCTGCAGTGCAGGGTCCGTCCGAGCCCCCCAGTGTCAGGGAGCCCAATGTGGGAGGGCTCTGTACCATCGGCTGCTCATCCAGAGCCCTCCGACTCCGAGGAGAATCCGGGAGCAGAGTCTGAGAAGGAGCAACAGGAAAATGGATGGGAACGACTTCACCCTTTCACTGCCAAGAGCTGTTCTATACATTTCTCCATTTCATGTATGATGATTGTATTTTTGTTCATCATCATACACAGATTCATAGATAGTACGATAGAATGGTATATACTGTTTATATATATATATATATATACACACACACACAATATATATATATATTATACATACACACCTATATACTGTGTATATATATATATATATATACACACCTATATATATATACACACACCTATATATATACACACACATATATATATAGAGTACAGACCAAAAGTTTGGACACACCTTCTCATTCAAAGATTTTTCTGTATTTTCATGACTATGAAAATTGTAGAATCACACTGAAGGCATCAAAACTATGAATTATAACATGTGGAATTATATATTACACTTTACAAAAAAGTGTGAAACAACTGAAAATATGTCTTATATTCTAGGTTCTTCAAAGTAGCCACCTTTTGCTTTGATTACTGCTTTGCACGCAGAAAAGGTGAACGGATGGACTCTACATGCCTGGTTCCCACCGTGAAGCATGGAGGAGGGGTGTGATGGTGTGGGGGTGCTTTGCTGGTGACACTGTTGGGGATTATTCAAAATTAAAGCGGTGAGCAGTCCACTCACCCCAAACCATCTCGATTGGGTTCAGGTCTGGTGACTGTGGAGGCCAGGTCATCTGGCGTAGCACCCCAACACTCTCCTTCTTGGTCAAATAGCCCTTACACAGCCTGGAGGTGTGTTTGGGGTCATTGTCCTGTTGAAAAATAAATGATGGTCCAACTAAACGCAAACCGGATGGAATAGCATGCTGCTGCAAGATGCTGTGGTAGCCATGCTGGTTCACTATGCCTTTAATTTTGAATAAATCCCCATCAGTGTCACCAGCAAAGCACCCCCACACCATCACACCTCTCTCCTCCATGCTTCACGGTGAGAACCAGGCATGTAGAGTCCATCCGTTCACCTTTTCTGCGTTGCACAAAGACAGGGTGGTTGGAACCAAAGATCTCAAATTTGGACTCATCAGACCAAAGCACAGATTTCCACTGGTCTAATGTCCATTCCTTGTGTTCTTTAGCCCAAACAAGTCTCTTCTGCTTGTTGCCTGTCCTTAGCAGTGGTTTCCTAGCAGCTATTTTACCATGAAGGCCTGCTGCACAAAGTCTCCTCTTAACAGTTGTTGTAGAGATGTGTCTGCTGCTAGAATTCTGTGTGGCATTGACCTGGTCTCTAATCTGAGCTGCTGTAAACCTGCGATTTCTGAGGCTGGTGACTCGGATAAACTTTTCCTCAGAAGCAGAGGTGACTCTTGGTCTTCCTTTCCTGGGGCGGTCCTCATGTGAGCCAGTTTCTTTGTAGCGCTTGATGGTTTTTGCAACTGCACTTGGGGACACTTTCAAAGTTTTCCCAATTTTTCAGACTGACTGACCTTCATTTCTTATAGTTTTTTTTTGCCATAATACAAATTCTAACAGTATATTCAGTACAACTATCAGCTGTGTATCCACCAGACTTCTGCACAACACAACTGATGACCCCAACCCCATTTATAAGGCCAGAAATCCCACTTATTAAACCTGACAGGGCACAACTGTGAAGTGAAAGCCATTTCCGGTGACTACCTCGTGAATCTCATCAAGAGAATGCCAAGAGTGTGCAAAGCAGTCATCAAAGCAAAAGGTGGCTACTTTGAAGAACCTAGAATATAAGACATATTTCAGTTGTTACACACTTTTTTGTTAAGTATATAATTCCACATGTGTTAATTCATAGTTTTGATCCCTTCAGTGTGAATTTACAATTTTCATAGTTATGAAAATACAGAAAAATCTCTAAATGAGAAGGTGTTTCCAAACTTTTGGTCTGTACTGTATATACACACACACACTATATATATATATACACAGACACCTATATATATATATATATATATATATATATACACACACACACACACACACACACACACATAATATTATATGTATATATATACACACCTATATACAGTACAGACCAAAAGTTTGGACACACCTTCATACAAAGATTTCTCTGTATTTTCATGACAGTGAAAATTGTAGAATCACACTGAAGGCATCAAAACTATGAATTAACACATGTGGAATTATACATTACACTTTACAAAAAAGTGTGAAACAACTGAAAATATGTCTTATATTCTAGGTTCTTCAAAGTAGCCACCTTTTGCTTTGATTGCTGCTTTGCACGCAGAAAAGGTGAACGAATGGACTCTACATGCCTGGTTCCCACCGTGAAGCATGGAGGAGGTGGTGTGATGATGTGGGGGTGCTTTGCTGGTGACACTGTTGGGGATTTATTCAAAATTGAAGGCATACTGAACCAGCATGGCTACCACAGCATCTTGCAGCGGCATGCTATTCCATCCGGTTTGCGTTTAGTTAAATAATAATAATAATCTTTATTTATTTATTAAATAAGTTGGACCATCATTTATTTTTCATCAGGACAATGACCCC
This sequence comes from Oophaga sylvatica, assembly GCA_033576555.1. Classification (NCBI taxonomy): domain Eukaryota; kingdom Metazoa; phylum Chordata; class Amphibia; order Anura; family Dendrobatidae; genus Oophaga; species Oophaga sylvatica. The sequence continues at coordinate 443,719,717 of JARQOD010000005.1, read as the reverse complement.
AAACACACCTCCAGGCTGTGTAAGGGCTATTTGACCAAGAAGGAGAGTGTTGAGGTGCTACGCCAGATGACCTGGCCTCCACAGTCACCAGACCTGAACCCAATCGAGATGGTTTGGGATGAGCTGGACCGCTCACCGCTTTAATTTTGAATAAATCCCCAACAGTGTCATCAGCAAAGCACCCCCACATCATCACACCACCTCCTCCATGCTTCACGGTGGGAACCAGGAATGTAGAGTCCATCCGTTCACCTTTTCTGCGTGCAAAGCAGTAATCAAAGCAAAAGGTGGCTACTTTGAAGAACCTAGAATATAAGACATTTTTTCAGTTGTTTCACACTTTTTTGTAAAGTGTAATGTATAATTCCACATGTGTTGATTCATAGTTTTGATGCCTTCAGTGTGATTCTACAATTTTCATAGTCATGAAAATACAGACAAATCTTTGAATGAGAAGGTGTGTCCAAACTTTTGGTCTGTACTGTACAGTCATGGCCAAAAGTTTTGAGAATGACACAAATATTATATTTTCACATGATCTGCTGCCCTCTGGTTTTTATGTGTGTTTGACAGATGTTTTTATCACAGACAGAAATATAATTGCAAACATATGAGTAACAAAAGCTTATATTGACAGTTAGAATGAGTTAATGCAGCAAGTCAATATTTGCAGTGTTGACCCTTCTTCTTCAGGACCTCTGCAATTCTCCCTGGCATGCTCTCAATCAACTTCTGGACCAAATCCTGACTGATAGCAGTCCATTCTTGCACAATCAATGTTTTCATTTTGTCAAAATTTTTAGGTTTTTGTTTGTCCACCCGTCTCTTGATGATTGACCACAAGTTCTCAATGGGATTAAGATCTGGGGAGTTTCCAGGCCATGGACCCAAAATCTCTATGTTTTGTTCCCTGAGCCATTTAGTTATCACCTTTGCTTTATGGCAAGGTGCTCCATCATGCTGGAAAAGGCATTGTTGATCGCCAAACTGCTCTTGGAGGGTTGGGAGAAGTTGCTCTTGGAGGACATTCTGGTGCCATTCTTTATTCATGGCTGTGTTTTTAGGCAAGACTGTGAGAGAGCCAATTCCCTTGGCTGAGAAGCAACCCCACACATGAATGGTTTCAGGATGCTTAACAGTTGGCATGAGACAAGACTGGTGGTAGCGCTCACCTTGTCTTCTCCGAATGAGGCGTTTTCCTGATGTCCCAAACAATCGAAAAGGGGATTCATCAGAGAAAATAACTTTACCCCAGTCCTCAGCAGTTCACTGCCTGTACCTTTTGCAGAATATCAGTCTGTCCATGATGTTTTTTCTGGAGAGAAGTGGCTTCTTTGCTGCCCTCCTTGAGACCAGGCCTTGCTCCAAGGGTCTCCGCCTCACAGTGCGTGCAGATGCACTCACACCTGCCTGCTGCCATTCCTGAGCAAGCTCTGCACTGCTGGTAGCCCGATCCCGCAGCTGAAACACTTTTAAGAGACGGTCCTGGCGCTTGCTGGTCTTTCTTGGGCGCCCTGGAGCCTTTTTGGCAACAATGGAACCTCTCTCCTTGAAGTTCTTGATGATGCGATAGATTGTTGACTGAGGTGCAATCTTTCTAGCTGCGATACTCTTCCCTGTTAGGCCATTTTTGTGCATTGCAATGATGACTGCACATGTTTCTTTAGAGATAACCATGGTTAACAGAAGAGAAACAATGATGCCAAGCACCAGCCTCCTTTTTAAGTGTCCAGTGGTGTCATTCTTACTTAAAGGGAATCTGTCACCCTAAATTGGCGGGATATTTAAATGATGGCAGTCAGGTCAGATAGGCGGTGTTTTGGGTACTTGGCTTAACATGTTGTTCGCCGCTGTCTCCATTATTTCTGGGAATTGTAGTCGTTGCCCTCCATATAACGCGCCTGCGCATTGCAATCTGCGGGCAAAGTATACTGCGCGTGTGCAATTCAAGATTGCAATGCGCAGGCGCGTTATATGGAGGGCAACGACTACAATTCCCAGAAATAATGGAGTCAGCGGCGAACAACATGTTAAGGCAAGTTCCCAAAACACCGCTCATCTGACCTGACTGCCATCATTTAAATATCCCGCCAATTTAGGGTGACAGATTCCCTTTAATCATGACAGATTGATCTCCAGCCATGTCCTCATCAACACCCACACCTGTGTTAATGGAGCAATCACTGAAAAGAGGTTAGCTGGTCCTTTTAAGGCAGGGCTGCAATGATGTTGAAATGTGTTTTGGGGGATAAAGTTCATTTTCTAGCCAAATATTGACTTTGCAAGTAATTGCTGTTAAGCTGATCACTCTTTATAGCATTCTGGAGTATATACAAATTGCCATTAGAAAAAGTGAAGCAGTAGACTTTGTAAAAATTAATATTTGTGTCATTCTCAAAACTTTTGGCCATGACTGTATATACACACACCTATATATATATATTATATATATATATATATAAATATATATATACACATATATATATATATACACACCTATATATATACACACATATAGATAGATAGATACATACACACACCTATATATATATATATATATATATATATATATATATACACACACACATGCATTATTTCATTCGCTTAGCCCATATTTCTCTTTAAAATTTATATTCAGTCAAAACAGACATCAATGGGTTTCACATACTAATTGTCCAAATTTGAAAACACTTTTGTAACGGAATATAAAGCCATTTTTGAGCCATGCTTACTACTACTGTAGAAAAAGACACATTGCATTTACATTCTTGATAGAGTATGTCATTTTTCTTCTCGTTTATTTTTTCATGTTTTATATGTCTGCACTATTTTTCTTCTTTTAAATGAACAATAACTGTGACCTTTTTACAACAGAGGGTGATTTTGCTGTGATTTGGGTCTTACTAAATCCAGGGACCTTTTACTGGAAACTGCACTTGATGACTCCTTTTAGTTGATACTGGTTGTTAATACGGGCAAGTCCATTACAGCACAGAATAAATACTATTTCCTGTTTAATAAAACAGTATAAAATTTAGTTTTTGTTTAATTTAAATAACTTAAATACATTGTGGATATGACTGCAAATTGCAGCTAATATTCACTCAGAGATACAGTGGGAAAAAAAGTATTTAGTCAGTCATCAATTGTGCAAGTTCTCCCACTTAAAAAGATGAGAGGCCTGTAATTGACATCATAGGTAGACCACAACTATGAGAGTCAAAATGGAAAAACAAATCCAGAAAATCACCTTGTCTGATTTGGCAAGATTTATTTTGCAAATTATGGTGGAAAATAAGTATTTGGTCATTAACAAAAGTTTATCTCAATATTTAGTTATATTTCCTTTTTTGGAAATGACAGAGGTAAAATGTTCTCTGTAAGTCTTCACAAGGTTGGCACACACTGTTGGTGGTATGTTGGCCCATTCCTCCATGCAGATCTCCTCTAGAGCAGTGATATTTTGGGCCTGTCGCAGGGCAACACGGACTTTCAAATCCCTCCAAAGGTTTTCTATGGGGTTGAGATCTGGAGACGGCTAGGCCACTCCAGGACCTTCATATGCTTCTTACAAAGCCACTCCTTCGTTGCCCTGGCGGTGTGTTCGGGATCATTATCATGCTAAAAGAGCCATCCACGTTTCATCTTCAATGCCCTTGCTGATGGAAGGAGGTTTGTACTCATAATCTCATGATACATGGCCCCATTCATTTTTTCATGTATACGGATCAGTCATCCTGATCCCTTTGCAGAGAAACATCCCCAAAGCATGTGGTTGCCACCCCCATGCTTCACAGTAGGTATGGTGTTCTATGGATGCAACTAAGCATTCTGTCTCCTCCAAACACGACAAGTTTTGTTTCTACCAAACAGTTCTACTTTGGTTTCATCAGACCATATGCCATTCTCCCAATACTCTTCTGGATAATCCAAATGCTCTCTAGCAAACTTCAGATGGGCCCGGACATGCACTGGCTTAAGCAGGGGGACACATCTGGCACTGAAGGTAGCCTTTGTTATGGTGGTCACAGCTCTATGCAGGTCATCCATTAGGTCCCCCTTGTGGTTCTGGGATTTTTGCTCACCGTTCTTGTGATCATTTTGACCCCACAGGGTGAGACCTTGCGTGGAGCTCCAGATCGAGAAAGATTATGTGTCTTGTACAGTACAGACCAAAAGTTTGGACACACCTTCTCATTCAAAGATTTTTCTGTATTTTCAGGACTATGAAAATTGTAGAATCACACTGAAGGCATTAAAACTATGAATTAACACATGTGGAATTATACATTACACTTTACAAAAAAGTGTGAAACAACTGAAAATATGTCTTATATTCTAGGTTCTTCAAAGTAGCCACCTTTTGCTTTGATTACTGCTTTTCACGCAGAAAAGGTGAACAGCTGGACTCTACATGCCTAGTTCCCACCGTTAAGCATGGATGTGGTGGTGTGATAGTGTGGGGGTGCTTTGCTGGTGACACTGTTGGGGATTTATTCGAAATCCAGCTCACCCCAAACCATTTCGATTGGGTTCAGGTCTGGTGACTGTGGAGGCCAGGTCATCTGGCGTAGCACCCCAACACTCTCCTTCCTGGTCAAATAGCCCTTACACAGTCTGGAGGTGTGTTTGGGGTCATTGTCCTGTTGAAAAATAAATGATGGTCCAACTAAATGCAAACCGGATGGAATAGCATGCCGCTGCAAGATGCTGTAGTAGCCATTCACTATGCCTTTAATTTTGAATAAATCCCCAACAGTGTCACCAACAAAGCACCCCCACACCATCACACCTCCTCCTCCACGCTTCACGGTGGGAACCAGGGATGTAGAATCCATTCGTTCACCTTTTCTGTGTGCAAAGCAGTAATCAAAGCAAAATCAGGGGCTCTCCAAATGTGACATGGCGTCTGATCTCAATTCCAGCCAATTCTGCGTTGAAAAAGTCAAACGGTGCTCCTTCACTTCTGAGCTCTGCCATGCGTCCAAACAGTAGTTTATCCCCACATATGGGGTATCAGCGTACTCTGGACCCCAAGAGTTATTGTGCAATTTGTCCTATTTCTTCTGTTACCCTTGGGAAAATAAAAAACTGGGGGTGAAAATATCATTTTTGTACAAAAAAAATTATTTTTTTGTTTTTACGGCTGTACATTATAAACTTCTGTGAAGCACTTGGGCTTGTGGGGTCTATTTTCCAAAATGGGGTCACTTGTTGGGGATTTCCACTGTTTAGGCGCATCAGGGGCTCTCCAAATGCGACATGACGCCCCCAGACCATTCCATCAAAGTCTGCAATCCAAAACGTCACTACTTCCCTTCCGAGCCCCAACGTGTACCCATACAGTAGTTTTCTCCCACATATTGGGTATCAGCGTACTCAGGACAAATTGGGCAACAACTTTTGGGGTCCAATTTCTCCTGTTACCCTTGTAAAAATAAAATATTGGGGCGAAAAAATCATTTTTGCAAAAAAAAAAAATTTTTTATTTTTACGGCTGTGCGTTATAAACTTCTGTGAAGCACTTCGGGGTTCAAAGTGCTCACACACATCTAGATAAGTTCCTTGTGGGGTCTATTTTCCAAAATGGGGTCACTTGTGGGGGGTTTCCACTGTTTAGGCGCATCAGGGGCTCTCCAAATGCGACATGACGCACCCAGACCATTCCATCAAAGTCTGCAATCCAAAACGTCACTACTTCCCTTCCGAGCCCTGACGTGCGCCCATACAGTAGTTTTCTCCCACATATTGGGTATCAGCGTACTCAGGACAAATTGGACAACAACTTTTGGGGTCCAATTTCTCCTGTTAACCTTGTGAAAATAAAATATTGGGGGCGGAAAAAATCATTTTTGTAAAAAAAAAAGGATTTTTTATTTTTACGGCTGTGCGTTATAAACTTCTGTGAAGCACTTCGGGGTTAAAAGTGCTCACCACACATCTAGATAAGTTCCTTGTGGGGTCTATTTGCCAAAATGGGGTCACTTGTGGGGGGTTTCCACTGTTTAGGTGCATCAGGGGCTCTCCAAATGTGACATGACGCCCCCAGACCATTCCATCAAAGTCTGCAATCCAAAACGTCACTACTTCCCTTCCGAGCCCCGACGTGTGCCCATACAGTAGTTTTAGCCCACATATTGGGTATCAGTGTACTCAGGACAAATTGGACAACAACTTTTGCGTTCCAATTTCTTCTGTTACCCTTCTGAAAATAAAATATTGGGGCGAAAAAATCATTTTTGTAAAAAAAAAAAAAGATTTTTTATTTTACGGCTGTACGTTATAAACTTTAGTGAAACACCTGGGGTTCAAAGTTCTCACCACACATCTAGATAAGTTCCTTGAGGGGTCTAGTTTCCAAAATGGTGTCATTTATGGGGGTTTCCACTGTTTAGGCAGATCAGGAGCTCTCCAAACACGACATGGCGTCCAGCCAATTCTGCGTTGAAAAAGTCAGACGGCGCTCCTTCCCTTCCAAACTCTGCCATGCACCCAAACAGTGGTTTACCTCCACATATGGGGTATCAGCGCACTCAGGACAAATTGCACAATAACTTTTGGAGTCTTGTTACCCTTGGAAAAATAAAAATTGGGGTGAAAAGATCATTTTTGTGGAAAAAATATGATTTTTAAATTTTACGGCTCTACGTTATAAACTTGTGTGAAGCACTTGGGGGTTCAAATTGCTCATCAAAAATCTAGATAAGTTCCTTAGGGGGTCTAGTTTCCCAAATGGGGTCATTTGTGGGGGGTTTCCACTGTTTAGGCACATCAGGGGCTCTCCAAATGCAACATGGCATCCAAACTCAATTCCAGCCAATTTTGGTTGGAAAAAGTCAAATGGTGCTCCTTCCATTCCGAGCTCTGCCGTGCACCCAAACAGTGGTTCCCCCCCACATATGGGGTATCAGCGTACTCAGGACAAATTGTACAACAACTTATGTGGTCCAATTTCTCCTGTTACCCTTGGGAAAATAAAAAATTAGTGACTAAAAGATCATTTTTGTGGGAAAAAAATAGGATTTTTTATTTTCATGCCCGGGCATTATAAACTTGTGTGAAGCACTTGGGGTTCAAAGTGCTCACCAAAGATCTAGATAAGTTCCTTAGGGGGTCTAGTTTCCAAAATGGGGTCACTTGTGGGGGGTTTCCACTGTTTAGGCTCATCTGGGGCACTGCAAACGGAACATGACCCCCATTAACGTCTGCATTCCAAAACGTTACTACTTCCTTTCCAAGCCCTGTCGTGCGCCCAAACAGTTTCCCCCCCCCACATATGGGGTATCAGCGTACTCAGGACAAATTGGACAACAACTTTTGGGGTCCAATTTCCTTGGAAAAATTCAAAAATTTGGGACTAAAAAATCATTTTTGTGGAAAATTGATTTTTTTTTTTTCACACCCAGGCTTTATAAACTTTTGTGAAACACTTGAGGGTTCAAAGTGCTCACAACAGATCTAGATAAGTACCTTAGGGGGTCTAGTTTCCAAAATGGTGTCACTTGTGGGGGGTTTCCACTGTTTAGGCGCATCAGGGGCTCTCCAAACGCGACATGGCATCCAATCTAAATTCCAGCCAATTTTAGTTTGAAAAAGTCAAACGTCGCTCCTTCCCTTACGAGCTCTGCCGTGTGCCCAAACAGTGGTTTTCCCCCACATATGGGGTATTGGCGTACTCAGGAGAAATTGCATAACAACCTAATCTGTCCATTTTCTCCTTTTACCCTTGTGAAAATAAAAAAAAAGTTTGTAAAAGATCATTTTTGTGGCTAAAAAGTAAAATATTCATTTTTTCCTTCCACGTTGCTTTAGTTACTGTGAAGCACCTGAAGGGTTAATAAACTTCTTGAATGTGGTTTTGAGTACCTTGAGGGGTGCAGTTTTTAGAATGGTGTCACTTTTGGGTATTTTCTGCCATATAGACCCCTCAAAGTGACTTCAAATGTGAGGTGGTCCCTAAAAAAAATGGCTTTGTAAATTTTGTTGTAAAAATGAGAAATCGCTGGTCAACTTTTAACCCTTATAACTTCCTAACAAAAAAAAATTTTGGTTCCAAAATTGTGCTGATGTAAAGTAGACATGTGGGAAATGTTATTTCTTAACTATTTTGTGTGATATATTTCTCTGTTTTAAGGGAATAAAAATTCAAAGTTTGAAAATTGCAAAATTTTAAAAATTTTCGCCATATTTGCGTTTCCCACATGTCTATTTTACATCAGCACAATTTTGGAACCAATTTTTTTTTTTGTTAGGAAGTTATAAGGGTTAAAAGTTGACCAGCGATTTCTCATTTTTACAACACCATTTTTTTTTAGTGATCACATCACATTTGAAGTCACTTTAAGTGGTCTATATGATAGAAAATACCCAAAAGTGACTCCATACTAAAATCTGCACCCCTAGAGGGGCTTATAACCACATTCAAGAAGTTCATTAAACCTTCAGGTGCTTCACAGGAATTTTTGGAATGTTTTAAAAAAAAATGAACATTTAACTTTTTTTTCACAAAAAATTTACTTCAGATCAAATTTTTTTTTTATCAAGGGTAACAGGAGAAATTGGACCTCAAAAGTTGTTGTGCAATTTGTCCTGAGTATGCTGATATCTCATATGTGGGGGAGAACCACTGTTTGGACGCATGACAGAGCTCGGAAGGGAAGGAGCACCGTTTAATTTTTCAATGCAAACTTGGCTGGAATTGAGATCGGACGTCATGTCGCGTTTGGAGAGCCCCTGATGTGCTTAAATAGTGGAAATCCCAACAAGTGACACCATTTTTGAAGGTAGACCCCCTAAGGAATGATCTAGATGTGTGGTGAGCAATTTGAACCACCAAGTGCTTCACACAATTTATAACGTAGAGCCGTAAAATAAAAAATCATATTTTTTCCACAAAAATTATTTTTGCCCCCAATTTTTTATTTTCCCAAGGGTAACAGAATAATTGGACCACAAAAGTTGTTGTGCAATTTGTCCTGAGTATGCTGATACCCCATATGTGGGGTAAACCACTGTTTGGGCGCTGGCAGAGTCCGGAAGGAAGGAGCAACGTTTGACTTTTCAATGAAGAATTGGCTGGAATTGACATCAGATGCATATTGCAATTGGAGAGCCCTGATGTGCCTAAAGAGTGGAAACCCCTCAATTTAACTCCACCTATCCCCAACACATCCCTAATCTAATCGCAACACTAACCACAACCTAACCCTAACACACCCTAACCTAATCCCAACTGTAACTGTATTCAAACCTAACCCCAACTCTAGCCCCAACCCTAACCCTAGCCCAATCCAAACTCTATCCCTAACTGTAGCCTCAACCCTAACTAACTTTAGTCCCAACCCTAACTGTAGCCTTAACCCTAACTTTAGCCCTAACCCTAACTTTAGCCCCAACCCTAACTATAGCCCCAACCCTAACCCTAATGGGAAAATGGAAATAAATAAACATTTTTATTTGATTATTTTTCCTAAATAAGGGGTTAATAAAGGGGGGTTTGATTTACTATTTATAGCGGGTTTTTATGTTTGGCAGCTGTCACACACTAAAAGATGCTTTTTATTCCAAAAAATAGTTTTTGCATCACAACATTTTGAGAGCTATAATTTTTCCATATTTTGGCCCACAGAGTCATGTGAGGTCTTGTTTTTTTGCTAGGCGAGTTGACGTTTTTATTAGTACCATTTTCGGGCACATGACATTTTTTCATCACTTTCTATTCCGATTTTTGGGATACAGAATGAGCAAAAACCAGCAATTCATGAATTTCTTTTGGGGGGGCGTTTACACTGTTCCGCCTATGGCAAAATTGATAAGGCAGTTTTATTCTTCAGGTCAGTAAGATTACAGCGATACCTCATTTATATAATTTTTTTATGTTTTGACACTTTTATATAATAAAAACTATTTTATAGAAAAAATAATTGCTTTTGCATCACTTTATTCTGAGAGCTATAAGTTTTTTATTTTTTCACTGATGGAGCTGTGTGGCAGCTCGTTTTTTGTGGGACAAGATGACGTTTTCAGCGGTACCATGTTTATTGATATCTGTTTTTTGATCGTGTGTTATTCCATTTTTTGTTCGGCGGTGTGATGATAAATTATTGTTTTTTGCCTTGTTTTTTTATGGTGTTCACTAAAGGGGTTAACTCGTGCAACAATTTTATAGGTTGGGTCGTTACGGACGCGGCAATACTAAATATGTTTGCTTTTATCAAAAATTTATTTAGTGATATAATAAATATTGATTTTTTTTTATTACTTTTTTAAATATTTAAACAGTTAATTTTTTTTTTTTTTTTAATTGTGATTTTTACACTTTGTCCCACTATGGGACAATGATTTTGTGCAGGCTGATCGCTTCTATAGTATTCAGATAAAGAAGCATCTGCATGCTATAGAAGCTGTCAGCGCTGCAGCTTCTGTGCACAATGACCCGAGAGTCTTCGTGACATGCACTGCGCATGTCAGGAAGCTTCTCAGCTCTGGAGACCCGGATGTCGTCATGACGACATTGGGTCTCTATAGCAGCGATTGGGACCCCGCGTCACGCCGCAGGGTCTCCGATCCAAAGGCAGATGGGCTGTCAGTCTCTGTGCCGGCTCCGGAACAATGCAATCATGTTTGATCGCAGTGTTCTGGGGGTTAAAGTGCCAGGAGCGGTCTGTGACTGCTTCTGGCAATTAGTGCCGGGTGTCAGCTGTGAGAATCAGCTGACATCCGGCACTGATCGGCCGCGCTCCCCCTGTGAGCATGGCCGATCGCATATGACGTCCATGGTCAATGGTCAAATTGATCCCGTCCATGGTCATTGGTCAAATTGGCCTGGGTCACATGGACAGGATAGTACGTCTAAGGTCAGAAAGGAGTTAAAGAAGAAGTTACAGGTCTGTGAGTGTCAGAAAACTTGCATGTTTTTAGGTGACCAAATACTTATTTTCCACCATAATTTGCAAAATAAATCTTGCCAAAGGTGATTTTCTGGATTTGTTTTCTCATTTTGACTCTCATAGTTGTGGTCTACCTATGATGTCAATTACAGGCCTCTCTCATCTTTTTAAGTGGAAGAACTTGCACAATTGGTGGCTGACTAAATACTTTTTTCCCCACTGTAACTCAATAGCATTCACTCACTATATACAGTAGAGATAACTGAAGCCAGTATTGTGATATCATGAAGGATTGAGGCAGAATTCACCACTGCTATAGTGATGTAGCTGTGCTACCTTGCACATGTCGTCTTTAGGCACCAATAGGAGTAAATATATTCAAGGACCACGGTCAGGGATGGTCTTAGACTCCAAACAGCACACATACAACACCTATAAAGTACACATTCAGAACCTGTACAACACCCATACCAAGGGGCAGAATAAGTGTTGCCAGGACCCCAGGCATGTATATACATTTGTGTTATCCTGATGAAGAAGCCTTAGCGCTTCAAAACATGTAGAATAAAACCACATAATCATTTGAAACAACCAACTGGACTTTATTCTTCAAGCAGCGCAGAGCGAATCCACTTTTTTTCCCATCTTTGTATACTCTCCTTATTAGAAGACCACAGTGTACTCATAAATGGGAATCTTGCACTATCCAGCCAGGAATCCCTTTAAGAAAAACTTTTTGCAGCAAATTGTCTAAGTATACTGGCAATGTTACCCCATATATTTGTTAATTCAAATCATCATTGCTCAATATTTGCATCCATTTGTAAAGTGCATAATCAATATTTGACCCTTAGACATTCAGTCAAAATTGCACTTGTTCGTAACGCTCTCACCTAGTACTCGAAGGGGGGGATTTCAGTCATTCCCACATTCCTTCCTCTTTCATTATCCGGTGGGTGTCCTATCCGTGGCCTCACTCCTGAGGCATTTCGTCACACCTGATTCATCAGTGGAGCCCACGTATGATTTTGCCAATGTATATTTGCCGAGCCACCTTGGGCTCATACAGGACTGTGGCCTGCACTCTTGTCAGCCTCTGCAGCATATGGACTAGGGGCTCAGCGGAAGTTACCGGACACCAATCGCTGCCACCAGAAGATGGGACATTGTTGTCTACAGGATCCCATTGGAAAAGACACTGCACCAGCCGTTGTCGGCGCTATTGACTTCCCAGCAGGATTCGCAAGAACTGCCGTTACCTGATTCACTGTTCCTTAACTCTGCATATCCTTTGCAAATTGAACTGTTTATTCCCTCATTTAACTGTTCACCTCCCTGCGTAGAGTATCCCATTGTTGATTAAAATTGTTAACCCTTGCTCTGCCTCCTGTCCGTCACTGCATCCCGCAACCTGCTCACATAGATAAATGTAAGGTCATGCACTTGAGCTGGGGAAATGAAATGTACATTTACTAAATGGTAATACATTAGGTAAAACTGTTATTGAAAAAGACAAGTATGGGTGGATGGCAATCTAAACTTTAGTGGCCTGTGCCAGGCAGCTGCTTAGAATGGAAAAAAATACTGGGATGCCATCAGACGTACTATTTTATCCATGTGCCCTGGGACTTAATTCCTACGGACGGAATAGTACATCATACGCGATCAGTCGCGCTCACAGGGGGATCGCGGCCGGGTGTCGGCTGATTCTCACAGCTGACACCCGGCACTAAGTGTCAGGAGCGTAACGGACCGCTCCCGTAACTTTAACCCCCGGGCACCCTGCGATCAAACATGATCGCAGAGTTCCTGTGGCATAGGGAAGCATCGCGCAGGGAGGGGGCTCCCTGCGTGCTTACCTGAGACCCTCAGAGCAATGCAATACGATCGCATTTTTCTGAGGGCCTCCTCCCTGCAGGACCCGGATCCAAGATGGCCACGGGGTCCTTCCGGGTCCTGCAGGGAGGTGGCTTGTCAGTGCCTGCTGAGAGCAGGAGCCGGCAAGCCTCCTGCACTGCCTATCAGATCGCTGATTTGACAAATTGCTCTGCAAACTGTCAGATTAGCGATCTGACACTATATAGTGATGTCCCACCCTGGGACAATGTAAAAATGTAAAAAAAAAACAAACGTCTAAAAATATTTTTAAAAAATCCCTTAATAAAAAAATAAAAAATATATTTCCCCAATAAACACATTATTATTATGTAAATAAAAAACAGTAAAAATACACATATTTAGTATCGCCACGTCCGCAACGACCCGCCTTATAAAACTGTCCGCTCTAGTTAACCCCTTTAGTGAACCCCTTAAAAAAAACAAGCCAAAAAACAATGCTTTATCATCATACCGCCGAACAAAAAATGGAATAACACGTGATCAAAAAGACTGATATAAGAAACATGTTACCGCTGAAAATGTCATCTTGTCCTACAAAAACGAGCCGCCATACAGCATCATCAGCGAAAAAATAAAAAGTTATAACTTGCAGAATAAAGCGATGCAAAAATAATTGTTTTTTATATGAAATAGTTTTTATTGTATAAAAGCTCCAAAACATAAAAAAGATATAAATGAGGTATCGCCATAATCGTACTAACCCGAAGAATAAAACTGCTTCATCAATTTTACCACATGTAGAATGGTATAAATGTCCCCCCCAAAAGAAATTCATGAATTGCTGGTTTTTGTTCATTCTGCATTACAAAAATAGTAATAAAAAGCGATCAAAAAATGTCATGTGCCCAAAAATGGTACCAATAAAAACGTCAACTCGTCCCACAAAAAATAAGACCTCACATGACTCTGTGGGCCAAAATATGGAAAAATTATAGCTCTCAAAATGTGGTGATGCAAAAACTATTTTTTGCAATAAAAAGCGTCTTTTAGCGTGTGACAGCTGCCAATCATAAAAACCCGCTATAAATTGTAAATCAAACCCCCCTTTGTATTTATTTCCATTTTCCCGTTAGGCAAAAAAAAACCTGTTTGGGAGAGAAAAATAGACAAATCGCGGCACCCTAAGTGCGTAAAAACAATATTATAGTCTTTAAAGGATGCACAATTTTATGCACTCACCTGATAGAAGACTAATATGGCTTTAGATTGTGTAGCCTCAAAAATCCTTCTGGGATACTTTTCAATAGACAAGGCTTGCAGCTTGACTTGTTTTTACAAGATTTAGTAAAGTCTCTTCCTTCATATTTGAGAGATTTCACACAATTAATCGAGGAATTGAGGGATATTAAATGGGAAGATAACTATTCCTTTATCTCGTTGGATGTAAATTCATTATATTCCAACATAGATCATGAAATGAGGGTAAATGCGGTGGGTTTTTATTTAGCAAAGACAGAGATGCTCCCTAAACAAAGAGATTTTCTGTTAAAGGGTCTTAAATTCATTCTTGAACACAATGTGTTCATTTTTGAAGGTGTACTGTACTTATAGTTGCTCGGCACTGCGATGGGGACTCGGGTCGCGCCAATTTTCGCAAACTTATTTATGGGGCAATTCGAGTCCTCATCGTCTCTAAGCCTGTTTTTAATGATAAAATAAGGCTTTATAAGCGCTTCATAGATGATCTGATTATTATATGGAAGGGGACAGAGGAGGAAGCAGCACATTTAATAAAGGAGCGCAATAATAACACCTGGGGGATCACCTTTACATCACAATTTAATAAAGAAAAAATGGTGTTTCTTGATCTAGAGATACGCCATAGTGGGAAAAAAATTATTACAAAAACCCACTTCAAAAAGGTGGATTCAAATGGCTTTTTAGATTTCAACAGTGCACATTGCAAGAAGTGGAAGGTAAATATACCCCACAGCCAATTTTTTCGTATAAAAAAAGAATTGTACGAGAGAATCTGATTATGTAGCTCAGTCTAAAATTCTAAAAAGAAAATTTAAGGAAAAAAGTTACCCAAAAAATTTGATAAATGGTGCATATAGGGATAACAAAATAAAACACAGGAGAAATCTTTAAAGGAAAAAATAGGAAGGGGGATAATTTGACTATTGGTAAAGAAAAAAGTGATGATCGCTGGAAATTGAATATTATGACAACATTCAATAGGGTAAATAAAGTCATAAGAACTGAGCTTTCAAAATATTGGTATATCTTGAAGCGTGACCCTGTTTTGGGAAAACATCTCCCTGATAAACCAGGAATTACATATAGAAGGGGGAAAACTTTGAAAAAATTGGTGGCCCCCAGTAAATTAAAAAAAACAGTTGGATTCAAAAGGAAAAAAACATTAAAAAAAAGTACGGATCAAATTTCAAGTGGTGTTTTTCAAGGATCCAGAGTTTTTAAATGCAACTCCAAAAAATGTTGCACCTGTGGGATCCTAGATCACGGGGCTAAAACTATCAAATGTAATAATACTGGTGAGGTCTTTGAGATTTCACAAAGACTCACTGTAGCAGTGATTATGTTGTATATGTCATCACATGCAGTTGCAGTTTGCAATATGTGGGACGCACTGTACAGACACTGAGGTCCCGCATTAATGGTAGCAGAAATAGAGCAAAAAACGGCTTTTCAAAACATAGTCTCTCAAGGCATCTACTAATCAAACATAACAAAATTTTTAACATAAAAGTAACTTCGGTGGAACAGATACCCTCTGGTGTTGCAAATAGGTCTACCTCTTTAAGCTCATCAAGAGAATGCCAAGAGTGTGCAAAGCAGTCATCAAAGCAAAAGGTGGCTACTTTGAAGAACCTAGAATATAAGACATATTTTCAGTTGTTTCACACTTTTTTGTTAAGTATATAATTCCACATGTGTTAATTCATAGTTTTGATGCCTTCAGTGTGATTGTACAATTTTCATAGTCATGAAAATACAGAAAAATCTTTGAATGAGAAGGTGTGTCCAAACTTTTGGTCTGTACTGTATTTCTCTATTTTAAGGGCATAAAAATTAAAAGTTTGAAAATTGCAAAATTTTCAAAATTTTTGACATATTTCCATTTTTTCATAACTAAATACTAGTAATATCGAAGAAATTTTACAACTAGCATGAAGTACAATATGTCACGAGAAATAACTCTCAGAATCGCCAAGATCCGTTGAAGTGTTCCAGAGTTATAACCTCATAAAGGGACAGTGGTCAGAATTGTAAAAATTGGCCCTGTCATTAACGTGCAAACCACCCTTGGGAGTTAATGGGTTAAGGGCATTGTCTGGCCCAGATCATTAAGGCTGCCGTCACTTTGTGTGACAGCAGACTTATAAATGACCCCAGTGCATGCACTGTGTGCTGCAGAGATTCACCGGTATCTGACCCAGGACCGACCAGAGTCTGTTCAGTGGGGGCAGCCTTGCTCCATACACTTGAATGGAGCGAGGCCATGTTCTATAGTCGGCCATGCCCACTGAATGGTGAGCTAGAGAGGGAGTATAGGGAATGGGGGAACTGCAATATCAAGACAGGATATCTATCTTCTAGTTATTCAGTTTGCAAAAACAATTGCTTAGAGGCGATCTTATTACAATGTACAAATGTATGAAGGGACAGTATAAAGATCTTTCTACTAATCTTTTTACCCAAAGTCCTGCAATGGGGAAAAGGGGGCATTCTCTACATCTAGAGGAAAGAAGGTTTAATCATAATCACAGACGTCAATTTTTTTTATTATATGAGCAGTGAGACTATGGAATTCTCTGCCACGTGATGTTGTAATGTTTGATTCACTACAAAAGTTGAAGGAGGGTCTGGATACCTTTCTTGAATACTATACTGGGACAAGTTATGAGTACTAAATTCTGTGTCAAAAAGGAATTTTTCCCTTATATGGGACAATTAGGTTTTTTTTTTACCTTCCACTGGATGAACATGATAGGATGTAGTTTGGACTCGATGGACTCTGCCTTGAACCTTAAAAACTATGAAACTATAGCAGGTATAGCATGTTAACTTTTAAGTTGATCATTTTCTATGGCCCACGAATGATATTATAAATATCCAAATGGCCCTTATAAAAAAAACCTCTCCCACTACTCTTTTACTTGATCTAGCCAGTAGGTTCTTTTTTATCACTCCCATACATTTGTTAGTGTCACTGAACATGCCAAGCTTAAAGGCATGACCATGAACAAAGTATTTTTTTTAATTAATAGATCTTGGAATAACAATAAATTCCACAACTGGATATGTTTAAAAAAATGTTCTTGTGCTGAGATAATGTTATAAATCAGCCCCTTGCTATGTACTGTGTAATCGCTGTGTCTGACCGTACAGGGACATGGTCTGATCATACCACATGTAATGGGCAGGGGAAGAAGCAAAAAAGAGTATACAGATATAGGAAGATGGACCGGGCCGGTGGTATCTCTCTCGTTCTGGTTTCGGAACTGATGGGACTGTCACCAGTGTTGCAGGGGGAAAGCTTTCTTACCCGGACAGACCTCTGCATTCGATTGTAGGGGGCGTGACTGAGCTAAAAGGGACGTTGCGTGGGAAAACGGTGGACTTGGCGGGAAGACAGAGTGCGCAGCAGGAGAAGGTTGATTCACTCTCCATGGAGCTGCGTGTTAATCCAGACCCACGATGCAGCTTCCCAGTCTATGTGCACACTGACTCTGAGCAACGTAAACCTGTGTGTGCGCTCACCCCTTTGGCTGAGAATCCATCTCGTACCGTTCCACTGACTGCCATGGGTGCGTGGCCTAAGTCTGACCAGGCGAATAATACAGAACCGGATAGCTTTTCCTCCGCCTCTGCCACTGAACTGAGTCACACTTCGGCGGTACAACAGACTATTTCACATCACGGACGTCGTTCCGGTAACTCAGGACCTCACCTAGGAGAAACAGGATACGCCGCTTTCTACAGGATCAGGCCAGAGACTTCAAGTGTCATCTGCGACACCAAAGAGGGATATCAAGCTTTCACAGCCCGGAAACCATCAGACTGATAAGTTTACCTGTTTCATAAACATTTGTTCCTACCCCTATTCAATAACCAGTTGTATCCTCCTCATAACCCTTTATCTCCCTGTGTGGAGTATCCCCTGTAATAAACCCTTTAACTCTTGTTCTGCCTCCTGCTCATCACTGCATCAGGCCTTACCTGCTATACATCACACAGTCAGGACAGCACGGGATCACAAATGATTCTTTTTGTGAGGTAAAAATTTTCACTGCCTTTTTTAAAACAATTGTCGCGACCACGCACCACAATTGTGGGTTACCAGGGCAATGGGGTACCCAGAGCCGAGCCCATGGAAGTCTATGGGGTTGTCACGGATAGCGGTGGCTCGGTCTGTGGCCCTGGCGGTCCGGCGTATGTTGGGGGAATATTATTTACAGGGATTAGTATATAACAGTTCGTGACGCCACCTGTGGTTGTCTGATCACTGAGACCAGCGCTGCTGAACAGAACTCTGAGGGGATGTTATAGCAGCTAGGTGTTGGGTCCCCCACAGGTGGGACTGTCTACGGTGATTGTAGTAAGGAGATGTGGATAAATGACACAGTCTCAGACAATAAAGCTTCTTTCCATACCTTTTACTTTCAAGTTGTTTAGGCAGGTCCCGGGAAGCTGTTGGGGTGGATGGAGGATGCGTTTCGAGGTAACGGCTGAGCAGGTTAGAGGCCTCCTTAACTTTCCATGTAACGAGTCCAACTTGCATAAAGCTAATTCACTCAAAAACTCCAGCTAATTCTGTAGCTGTACTGCCCGGTCAGCATAGTGGTCGGAGTCTTCCAAGTGATGGAACTAGGTTCTTGCTTTTGTCGTGCACAGACTCAAAGTCCCTATTCCACCTGACCCCTGTTACGTACCGACAATAGGCTTGTTCCTGTGACCTGAAGTCCAGCGAACCTCTGGTTTTTCTATCACTACGCCTGAAGCTGTAGCGACACTTCGGTCCCCAGTGACCGGTGAACAGTGCGGACAATCCAATGTCCAGGGCACTTCTAGAATTCCTTTCCACTGCGCCCTTCGCCCTGCTCGCGCTCTTAACATAAGCACTCCACACTTCCTATGGTAATACCAGTCAATTCTTTCTTGCTTCTTCCTTAGAGCTCGCTAACAGATTCTCAGTATTCTCCTAGTTCAGGAGCACGTCGACTGAACTTCACTGTCCTTGAGACAGGCGACTGAAGTCTCTGTTGCTAAATCTTCTTTCTTCCTTAATTGTCTCTGTCTTCTGGTTAGGCACAGCTCTGACTAGGCTAAGGTGAACTGGCTCACCCTTACTAGCCTCCACTTTCTGAACTGCTGACAGGATCTGGCTGAACTTCTTCCTCCCTCCAAGTCCAGGCTAGACACTGACTCCCGGTCAACAACCACCACCACAAAACCCCCAACAACTGAATAACCCTTCCTTATATATCCTGTGGGTGTGTCTAAAGGTGTGTGATAGAGTGAATGGATATCAAGCATTAAACCATTACCTGTCCACGCATCCTCCTGGTATTGTGTGCCTTACATACCAGGGCTACACACAATGTTTTACCTAAAAGAAAGAATCATTTGTGATCTCCTGCTGTCCTGTCTGTATCCTCCTTTTTGTTGCCCCCACTGCCCAGGAGCTGTGCTATGATCAGATCATGTTCCTGTACAGTACAAAGCAGGGGCACATTTACAAGATTTTCTCAGCATAGGTACATTTTTTAAACACATCCAATTGTGGAATTTAATATTATTTAAAGATCTATTGATTAAAATGTTGATTAAAAATTACTTTGTTCTTGGGAAAGCCTCTTTAAAAGGATTGTCTGGAAGACCTCAATTGATGGTGAGATGTGGTGATGACATTGCTTCATATTTGCCAGGACATGGGCACTGTCTGCAGGTACCCAGCGTCTGTCCTATTCATTAAAAAATAATTGACCACATATCCTGGCAGGTATATGTTAATGCAACTTGATCAGCCATGCTTCTTTACACATACAGTGCCTTGCGAAAGTATTTGGCCCCCTGGAACTTTTCAACCTTTTCCCACATATCACGCATAAACATAAAGATACCAAATGTAAATTTTTGGTGAAGAATCAACAACAAGTGGGACACAATTGTGAAGTTGAATGAAATTTATTGGTTATTTTAAATTTTTGTGGAAATACAAAAACTGAAAAGTGGGGCGTGCAATATTATTCTGTCCCTTTAACTTAATACTTTGTTGCTCCACCTTTTGCTGTGATTACAGCTGCAAGTCGCTTGGGGTATGTCTCTATCAGTTTTGTACATCGAGAGACTGAAATTCTTGCCCATTCTTCCTTAGCAAACAGCTCAAGCTCAGTGAGGTTGGATGGAGATCGTTTGTGAACATCAATTTTCAGCTCTGTCCACAGATTCTCGATTGGATTCAGGTCTGGACTTTGACTTGTCCATTCTAACACCTGGATACGTTTATTTGTGAACCATTCCATTGTAGATTTTGCTTTATGTTTGGGATCATTGTCTTGTTGGAAGACACATCTCCTTCCCAGTCTCAGGTCTTTTGCAGACTCCAACAAGTTTTCTTCAATAATGGTCCTGTATTTGGCTCCATCCATCTTCCCATCAATTTTAACCATCTTCCCTGTCCCTGCTGAAGAAAAGCAGGCCCAAACCATGATGCTGCCACCGCCATGTTTGACAGTGGGGATGGTGTGTTCAGGGTGATGAGCTGTGTTGCCTTTACGTCAAACATATCCTTTGGCATTGTTGCAAAAAAGTTCGATTTTGGTTTCATCTGACCAGAGCACCTTCTTCTACATGTTTGGTGTGTCTCCCAGGTGGCTTGTTGCAAACTTTAAACAACACTTTTTATGGATATCTTTGAGAAATGGCTTTCTTCTTGCTACTCTTCCATAAAGGCCAGATTTGTGCATTGTACGACTGATTGTTGTCCTATTTACAGACTCTCCCACCTCAGCTGTAGATCTCTGCAGTTCATCCAGAGTGATCATGGGCCTCTGGCTGCATCTCTGATCAGTCTTCTCCTTGTTTGAGATGAAAGTTTAGAGGGACAGCCGGGTCTTGGTAGATGTGCAGTGGTATGATACTCCTTCCATTTCAATATGATCGCTTGCACAGTGCTCCTCGGGATGTTTAAAGTTTTGGAAATCATTTTGTATCCAAATCCGGCTTTAAACTTCTCCACAACAGTATCACGGACCTGACTGTTGCGTTCCTTGGTCTTCATGATGCTCTCTGTGCTTCAAACAGAACCCTGAGACTATCACAGAGCAGGTGCATTTATACAGAGACTTGATTACACACAGGTGGATTATATTTATCATCATTAGTCATTTAGGACAACATTGGATCATTCAGAGATCCACAATGAACTTTTGCAGTGAGTTGGCTGCACTGAAAGTAAAGGAGCCAAATAATATTGCACGCCCCACTTTTCAGTTTTTGTATTTCCACAAAAATTTAAAATAACCAATAAATTTCGTTCAACTTCACAATTGTGTCCCACTTGTTGATTCTTCACCAAAAATTTACATTTGGTATCTTTATGTTTGAAGCATGATATATGGGAAGATGTTGAAAAGTTCCAGGGGGCTTAATACTTTTGCAAGGCACTGTATTTAACCCATTCGCAACCTTTGGGGATTTTCCGTTTTTGCAGTTTCGTCTTTTGCTCCTCTTCTTCATAGAGCCATAACTTTTTTATTTTTTCGTCAATGTGGCAGTGTGATGGCTTGTTTTTTGTGAAGCGAGGTGTACTTTTGAACGACACCCTTTATTTAACCATATAGTGTACTGGAAAACGAAAAAAATTCCAAGTGTGGTGAAATTGCAAATTTCACAATTGCTTTTTTTTTTTTACCATGTTCACTAAATGCTAAAACTGACCTGTCATTATGATTCTCCAGATCATTTTTTATTAAATGGGGGAAAAAATCCAAAGTTTGTAAAAGAAAAAGTGGAATTGTGCCATTTTCCAACACCCGTAGTGCATCCATTTTTTGTGATCTGGGGCTGGGTGAGGGCTTATTTTTGCACACCGAACAGACTTTTTATTGATACTATTTTGAGGTAGATACAATGTTTTGATTGCCTGATATTGCATTTTATTGCAATGTTGCGGCAACCAAAAAATTTTAATTCTGGTGTTTTGATTCTTTTTCTTATTACGTCATTTATCAATCAAATTAATTATTTTTTTGATTTTGATAGGGTGTTTCTGAAGACGACAATATTAACTGTGTATTTTAATTTATTTTATTGTTTATATTTTTTTAAATATTTTTTAAACTTTTTTTCACTTTTTGCCTGCTTTAATAGTCTCCATTGAAGTTGCAATTTTCTGATCACTTCTGCTACACAAAGCAGGGCTTCAGCCCTTGTATGTGTAGAAGAATTGATCATCTGCTATAAATGTTGGCCATGGGGCAGCCCTCATAGCAGATCAGCAATGACAACTATAGGGGTACAGAGCTGTGTCTTGCCACAATTCTGTCTCTGAGCTCCTTGGCCAGTTACTTTGACCTCATGATTTCATTTGGTCTGACATGCACTGTGAGCTGTGAGGTCTTATATAGACAGGTGTGTGCCTTTCCAAATCAAGTCTTATCAGTTTAATTAAACATAGCTGGACTCCAATGAAGGAGTAGAGCCAAGGAAGATCACAAGGAAATGGACAGCATGTGACTTAAATATGAGTGTCTGAGCAAAGGGTCTGAATACTTATGACCATGTGATATTTCAGGTTTTCTTTTTTAATAAATTTGCAAACATTTCTACATTTCTTTTTTTCCAGTCAAGATGGGGTGCAGAGTGTACATTAATGAGAAAAAAATGAACTTTTTTGAATTAACCAAATGGCTGCAATGAAACAAAGAGTGACAAATTTAAAGGGGTCTGAATACTTTCCGTACCCACTGTAAGTCTTTGAGACTGACAGAGATACTGTGTTTGAGGCACTGTGGGGTCATCATACTGGAGTATGCAGGAGTGTCCACGCACGTTGGGGTGGCAGGGGCAGCTTGTGTGGTTAACACTTGTGATCTATTGGTATGTATTGTACATCTGCTTACCTCTGCTCTGTCCATGTGATGAAGTGTAAACAATTGTTTTTGCTTACTGTTTGATATTATTATTCAAATACTATTATCAGCATGATGAGGTATTGCTGTGACTTTTTGTCCACATACGCTTTCCCCTGCCTTGTTTAGGTATATGTTTTTTCTGGCACATATATACTTTTTATCCGCTGTGCTTTTATATTTTTCCATTTGTCATCCAATAAAGTTTTTTCGATTTTTTCGTACATTGACCTATTGACTGCTTATTGCTTCTTGAGTGTTTTGTCATTGCTGAAAGGCATGACAGACAGTGCACGCTCACGTGACAGACGTTCCTTTGTCACCATTGGAAACACGAGTCTTCCTGGCTGACATATGCGCCGATATTGCTCTACCGTTAACATCATCTCTTCCATACTTCCCCTGATTTGCCATCCGGGGTTTTTAAACCCACCTGCCCCCTGCCCTGAGACGCCTCCAAAAGAAGCAGAGCGAAACGTGCGTCGGGGCAGAGGGACCACATTTCATTCACTGGGCTTGTGCAATACAGCGTCACGGGGCAGTTGTAGAAATACAGGGGACGAGGAACCTGGGCCCCCTGAACTGCCCCTAAGGCTAAGGAAGGGCCCTGTCTTTCCTTAACTTGGGGATACACTTGAAGGTAGTGAGGCCCAAGCCACCGACCAGTCCCTGTCTCCTGTTTAGCCCTGAGCTAAACCCACCAACGCCCTCCCCAGGAGATGAGACAGGGAATAAAGTGAATAACACCAAAACAACAAAAGGAAAGACAATAAACAATAAACACTTAGCTTTCTCTGCTGCGATGCACCGCACAGCAGAGTAAGGCACCAGAACAGGGAAATAGCAGAAGCACTACTGCGCTCAGCAGCTCCTGGTTCCAGCTTGGTTGGTTTCCAAAGGAAGCAATATCACCAACAGTCAGCTGACGCCTAAGTTGACCTTTTAAAGGATGAAGGGAGTGGTCACAGCCTTCTCCTGAAAAGTCACAAGCAACGCAATTACACCAGCGGCCAATGGGGGAAAAGACTGACATTAACTCCTGATGGCCTGAAAGGAAAAAGGTTTTTAATATGCAAAGAGAGATCTGCCACAGATCCAAATGTGTATCGTGACATACAGGTATAGCTTAACTTGCATCGGCATTTTGGCAATTGTCCTTGTTGAGCCATGACATGATACCCATGGTTGGGGCTGACAGAGATTTAATCCTGGTCGTACTAAATAGGCATTTGCACTAATCCTTTTAGCAGGCATGCTTATATAGCAGTCATTTCACACATTGTGCTGATTTTTTGTCTGGTGTTTTATATTAAAGCAACTCCTTTCTGCTTTATCATTCATTAATGGCATTTTTTGTAGTTTTTGAATTATATTACTTTCTATTAAGGCATACTGTTCGTGGACTTTAGATAATTTGTTTGCAGCCAATTAATGTTTTGCGGAATGCAGTTGTATGTTTTTGATTACTAAGAGATGATCTAAACAATAAAATATTACTTTTTATCCCCTTTCTGCCATTGGACGTACTATCCTGTTCATGTGCTCTGGACCCCTATGACCATGGACGGGATAGTACGTCATGTGCGATCGGCCACACTCACGGGGGAGCGCGGTCGATCGCGGTCGGGTGTCAGCTCATTCTCACAGCTGACACCCGGCACTAAGTACCAGGAGCGGTCACAGACTGCTCCCAGCACTTTAACCCCTGGAACACTGTGATCAAACATGATCGCAGCATTCCAGAGCTGGCACAGGGGCTGAAAGCCCCTCTGCCTTTGTATCAGAGACCTTGCGGCGTGACGTGGGGTCCCGATCGCTGCTATGAAGACCCAATGTCATCATGATGTCATCTGGGTCTCTAGAGTTCTGAAATTTCCTGTCATGCGCAGTGCATGTCAGGAAGTCTCACAGGTCAGTCGATAGCCCGCAAGGGCAGTGGGATACTCGGTACCGGGCCTGTGTCTCAAAGGAATGTGTCACGGCAGCAGTGACCTGGTCCGTGACCCTGGGTGTCCAATAAAAGGGAAAATATTTACAGGGGATGTTAGAGTTTGTAGTAAGATATTCGTGACGCCACCTGTGGTATCTGGCCAAAGGTGACCTGTTATGAATGAGCTGGAGATGGTTTCTGAGCAGAGGCTCCCTCTGGTGGTTACAGACAGTACTGAACCTTTCAGCGAGGAATGGCAATCTGGGTTCACTGACTGGTCTGATATAAGGGAGGTTCCCTCCCATGATGGTTGCCGGTGATCAATTGTTCTTGTCTCAATTGTGGTTCCTGGTTCATTTGGAAGTTTGCTGAGTCTTGCCTGCATCTTCTGCTATCAGATAGGATATTTTCTGCTTTTGTTTTTGTGCTTGCTTTTTGCATTGTTCCCTGCACTTCTGTGGAGGTCAGCCAGGTCCGCTCCAGGGGGCTTGTGCTCCTCTCAGTTTATCTGAAGCCACTGTTATTTGTTCATTTTCTTTTCCTGTTTTTTCAGTGGCTGCGGCTTAGTTTTGTTCACACTGAGATCTGATTTAGTGGGTGGCGAGATCGTGTGATCTCAGTATTTTTGTAATCAGAATTGTTGGATTTTTGTAGGATTTTCTGGGTTGCAGAAAGTAATCTCTCCTGTCCTATCCTATTTAGTCAGCTTGTGGCCTCAGCGTTTGCTCATTCTATTTTCTGTCTGTGTTCGTGCTTTCTTCTTGTCTAACCGCCATTACATGTTTGGGGGCTTCCTATTTTCTTTGGGGATCTGCTCCGGGCAGATAGCTTTCATCTTTCTGCCTTTAGGTGTAGTTATCTCTCAGGCTGTGACGAGGCGTCTAGGATCAACGTAGGAACGCTCCACAGCTACCTCTAGTTGTGTGGTTAGTTTAGGAATCTGCAACCCATTAGTTACCAACATCTCAGGTATTCGGCTGCCCGGCTGTTGTTCCTGTCCTCAGCTACCTAACATAACAGTATCACCGGACAAACTGAAAATTATATGGTACTCACAGAAAGGAAAAATAGTGTGGAAAGAAAAAAGTTGTCAGAGTTGTCAGAGATTTTTTTTTTCTGTTTATTGCATTTTTTCCCTCTTTTTCTCTGGGTGCTGAGGATTATTTTTTTTTCTCTCTCAATGGCGTTTGCACAGTTGTCTGGCCATGTGGATCAGCTTGCCACTGAGGTTCGGAGTATTGCTACCTATCTTGATAGGTTGCCGGTTGGGGAACCCAGGATTCCCATGCCAGATTTGTTTTTGGGGAATCGGGCTAAATTTCTGAATTTCAAAAATAACTGCAAGTTGTTTTTTGCCTTAAAGCTAAGTCCTCAGGGAACGCAGCACAGCAGGTTCAAATTGTCATCTCTCTCCTGCGCGGCGATCCTCAGGATTGGGCTTTTTCCCTGATACCTGGGGATCCTGTTTTGAATGACATTGATGCATTTTTTCTGGCTCTGGGGTTATTGTATGATGAACCTAATGTCACTGATCAAGCTGAAAAAACCTTGTTGGCATTAAATCAGGGGCTTGAAGACGCTGAGTTGTACTGTCAGAAATTCCGAAAGTGGGCAGTCCTGACCAAATGGAATGATTTATGCTTTGGCAGCCCTTTTTCGGAAGGGGCTGTCAGAGAATGTAAAGGATGTTATGGTGGGATTCCCTGCTCCCTCTGGTCTCAATGATTCTATGTCATTGGCTATTCAAATTGACAGATGTTTGCGTGAGCGCAGAGGTGTGCGTGAGATAGTGTTGCCTTGTGAGCCAGCTTCTGAGCCCATGCAGTGTAATAGAGTGACTTCTGGGGCAGAGCGTCATGAGTTTCGAAAGCGCAATGGGTTATGTTTCTACTGTGGTGACGCCTCATGCTATTTCAGTCTGCCCTAAGCGGGGAAGACGTTTTGCATGCTCAGTTGTCTTGGGTAGTGTTCAGACTAAATTTCTGTTGACTGTTACCCTGATTTGCTCCCTGTCCACATTTTCTGCTCAGGCTTTTGTTGATTCAGGAGCAGCTATTAACCTGATGGATTTTGTCTTTGCCAAACGTTGTGGGTTTCCCATGATACCCCTGCGGAAGTCTATTCCCCTACTGGGCATTGTGTTGTGAATGATTTTGAGATGAGTTCTGAGCAGAGGCTCCCTCTGGTGGTTACAAGCGGTACTAGTGAAGATTGTGAGGACTGGGAATCAGGTGTTACTGACTGGTCTTATATAAGGGAGTCATTTTCCCATCAGGGTTGCCGGTGATCAATTGTTCTGGTCTGAATCCTTCATTCCAGTTTCCCTTGTAGCCTGCTGTGTCGTGTCTGCATCTCCTGCTACCAGATAAGAATTTTTCTTCTTTTGTGTTGTTGCTATATTTTTGCATTTTGTCCTGCACTTCTTTGGGGGCCTTCTGGGTCCCCTCCGGGGGCTTCTGCCTTCTCAGTTTAGTTCAGCCACTGAGTTTTGTTCTTTTGCTTTTTCCAGTTTTTTCAGTGGCTGCTGTTTTGATTTTGTTACACCAGAGAGCTAATTTAGGTGGTAGAGGTCGTGTGATCTCAGGTCATTTTGAAATTAGTAGAGTTGGTGTTTTTCAGGGTTTTCTGGGATTGCAGTAAGTACCCTTCCTGTCCTTTTCTATTTAGATAGTTTGGGCCCCAGCGTTTGCTCATTCTATTTTCTTTCTGTGTCAGTATTTCCTCTTGTCTAACCGTTATTACATGTTTGGGGGCTTTCTATTATCTTTGGGGTTCTGCTCCGGGGCAGATAGCTTTCCTATTTCTATCTTTAGGTGTAGTTAGTTTCTCAGGCTGTGTCGAGGCGTCTAGGACCAACGTAGGAACGCTCCACGGCTGCCTCTAGTTGTGGTGGTTAGTCAGGGTACTGCAATCCCATAGATTCCAACTGCTCTGGTGTATTGCCTTTTTTACCTGCACTCCTCAGCTACCGAAACATAACAGCATTGATTCTACCCCTTTGGCGGAGAATAAACCCCAGTTTTCTACTCAGGTGATAATGAGGGTTGAACCAGATCATCAGGAGAGTTGCAAATTTCTGGTGCTGTATAATCTGCATACATTATTGTTCTGGATTTCCCTTGGTTACAGTCTCATAATCCTGTTTTGGATTGGAAATCTGTGTCTGTGACCAGTTGGGGCTGCCAATGTGTTGATGCCGACACTCCTGTTTTTTCTGCCTCTCCCCAGTCTCAGGATGTTCCTGACTTTTTGACTGATTTTTCGGATGTATTTAGTGAAAGTAAATCTGCATCCTTGCCCCCTCACAGGAGCTATGATTGCGCTATTGAATTAGTGCCTGGTGGTAAATTTCCTAAAGGTCGCCTTTTTAACTTCTCTGTACCTGAACACGATGCTATGCGATCTTATATCAACGAGTCATTGGAGAAGGGTCATATCAGACCATCCTCTTCACCCTTGGGCGCCGGTTTTTTCTTTGTGGCCAAAAAGGATGGTTCATTGAGGACGTGTATTGATTATCACCTCCTGAATAAGATCACTGTGAAATATCAATATCCGTTACCTTTGATTTCTGACCTGTTTTCCAGGGTGAAAAATGCTAGTTGGTTTACCAAGCTTGACCTCAGGGAGGCGTATAACCTTATTCGCATTAAGCACGGGGATGAATGGAAGACGGCGTTTAATACCCCAGAGGGGCATTTTGAGTACCTAGTGATGCCCTTTGGGCTCACTAATGCTCCTTCCATCTTCCAATCCTTCATGAATGATATTTTCAGGGATTTTGTGGATAAATTTATGATTGTTTATTTGGATGATATCTTGATTTTTTCCAATGACTGGGACTCTCAAGTGAAACATGTTCGGACTGTGTTCCAGATTTTGAGAGAGAATGCACTGTATGTGAAGGGATCAAAGTGTCTTTTTGGCGTACAGAAGGTCTCATTTCTGGGATTCATTTTGTCTCCATCTATTATTGAAATGGTCCCGGTCAAGGTTCAGGCCATCTGTGATTGTGTCCAACCTACTTCATTAAAGGCTCTTCAGAGATTTTTGGGTTTTGCCAATTTTTATCGTAAATTTATTGGTAATTTCTCCGGTATTGTTAAACCATTGACTGATTTGACCAAAAAGGGTTCTGATGTGGTGAATTGGCCTCCTGAGGCAGTCTCTGCGTTTCAGGAACTTAAGCAGAGATTCACTTCTGCTCCTGTTCTACGGCAGCCTGATGTTTCTCTACCGTTTCAGGTGGAGGTTGATGCCTCTGAAATTGGGGCAGGTGCTGTTTTGTCCCAAAGAGATCCAGAGACCTCTAAGAGTAACCCTTGTGCCTTTTTCTCTCGAAAATTTTCTCGAACTGAACGTTTTGTTCACACTGAGATCTGATTTAGTGGGTGGCGAGATCGTGTGATCTCAGTATTTTTGTAATCAGAATTGTTGGATTTTTGTAGGGTTTTCTGGGTTGCAGAAAGTAATCTCTCCTGTCCTATCCTATTTAGTCAGCTCGTGGCCCCAGCGTTTCTCATTCTATTTTCTGTCTGTGTTCGTGCTTTCTTCTTGTCTAACCGCCATTACATGTTTGAGGGCTTCCTATTTTCTTTGGGGATCTGCTCCAGGACAGATAGCTTTCATCTTTCTGCCTTTAGGTGTAGTTATCTCTCAGGCTGTGACGAGGCGTCTAGGATCAACGTAGGAGCGCTCCACAGCTACCTCTAGTTGTGTGGTTAGTTTAGGAATCTGCAACCCATTAGTTACCAACATCTCAGGTGTTCGGCTGCCCGGCTGTTGTTCCTGTCCTCCTCAGCTACCTAACATAACAGTGACCAGCGCTGCGGTGCAGATCCTCTGGGACAGATGGTGAGATGCAGCAGTGTTGGTACAGCCTCCCACAGGTGAGACTTTGTTATCCCAGGGCAGGTAGATGTAGTAAATGGGTGGTAATGGTGCTGGGGGATGTAGCAGAGTGGAATGTGTAACGCAGGAAGAAACTGAGGAGACAGTCAGTTGCAGTTTCCAAGGCTTTACTCACAGTTCACGTGCTAGCAGTACAGGTGCCCGCTTGGTGCCACGTCCTCCAGGTGAGGGGTCCAGCCAACTCCCAGGTGAATGGAGAACACTAGTCCAAAGCTCCCTGTCAGTATATGCCTTCTCTTTCCGTCTCCCTGTGCTGATTTCCCACTCCTTTCTTCCTTCCAGCACCTTCGCTAAGCAGTGTCCCAGTCTAGAAGCTGCGGATCCTGTCGGATAACGTCTTATCTCTGCGTTTCCTTGATCCTATATAGCGTTCCTTCCCGGAGAAGATACTTGCGGTTGTGACTGTGATCCCTAAAGTTATCACAGCAGTCGACTTGCTAGCTGAGTCATAAAGTTCTTCCACTAGTCTAGGGGCCTTCTGCGACCTAGATTCTCCCAGCCGGCGTCCGCCAGTCCTGGAATGAGCCCACCTGTAGCTTTCAGCTCAGCCGTGTCTCTCTCTGACAATTCCTTTTCCCTTCCAGGGAACCCCTCTTCTTCCTTTTTATGAGCAGCTCCTTAGGACTGGAGCCTGCTCCAAGATCCTATCTCCTCCTCCTCTCCCTTATGGGAGAGCTGTCTCAAACACGTCTGCTCTCTTCCTCCCCCAAGTGGGAACTCTCTTCTAACTTCCTTCTAACTCCTGCTCTGACCCACAAGCTCCACCCACCATCTAACACCCTTTGCTAGCTGTAGACTTGTTAGCTGAACTCAGCTAGTGTGTGTGATGGATGCAGTGTTGCCAGAGCCAGGTGTAATGTCTCCACCTTACCTGAAAGTTGAAATACCAGATCTCTGGCTGAGATGCAGTACCTCTGTGGCGACTGGACCCTCAGGGGTGCCACATCAGTGTGCAGAAACTGCAGCGCTGACAGCTTCTATAGCATGCAGAGGCTGCTTCATCTGCATGCTATAGACACGATCAGGCTGCAAAAAATGATTGTCCCACTAGTGGGACAAAGTGTAAAAGTAAGAATTAAATAATAAAAAAAAAATTATAAAAATATTTTAAAAATAATAAAAAATAATAAAAAAATCAATAGTTATTATTTCACTAAATAAATATTTTAATTAAAAAAATCTAAACAATTAAAGTACACATATTTGGTATCGCCGCATCCGTAATGACTCGACCTATTAAACTGTCCCACTAGTTAACCCCTTTAGTGAACACCATAAAAAAAGAAACAAGGCAAGAATCAATGCTTTATCATCATACCGCTGAACAAAAAGTGGAATAACACGCGATAAAAAAAGACGGATATAAATAAACATGGTACCGCTGAAAACATCATCTTGTCACGCAAAAAAGGAGCTTGCCATACAGCGTCATCAGCGAAAAAATACAAAAGTTATAGCTGTCAGAATAAAGTGATGCAAAAACAATTATTTTTTCTATAAAATAGTCTTTATTATATAAAAGCACTAAAACATAAAAAAAATATAAATGAGGTATCGCTGTAATCATACTAACCTGAAGAATAAAACTGCCTTATCAATTTATCACACGTGGAATTGTGTAAACACCCCCCCAAAAGAAGTTCATGAACTGCTGGTTTTTACTCATTTTATCTCCCAAAAATCAGAATAGAAAGCGATCAAAAAATGTCATGTGCCCGAAAATGGTACTAATAAAAACGTCAACTTGTTCCACAAAAACAAGACCTCACATGACTCTGTGGGCCAAAATATGGAAAAATTATAGCCCTCAAAATGTGATGCAAAAACTATTTTTTGCAATATAAAGCGTCTTTTAGTGTGTGTCAGCAGCCAAGCATAAAAACCTGCTACAAAAACCTCACTATAAATAGTAAATCAAACCCCCTTTATCATCCCCTTAGTTAGGGAAAAATAATAAATTTAAAACATGTATTTCTATTTTCCCATTAAGGTTTGGGTTAGGGTTGGGGTAAAGTTAGGGTTAGGGTTGTAGCTAAAGTTAGGGTTAGGGTTGGGGCTAGAGTTGGGGTTAGGGTTTGGATTACAGTTACGGTTGGGATTAGGTGTTAGGGTTGTGATTAGTGTTATGGGTGTGTTGGTGTTAGGGTTAGGTTTGTGGTTAGGGCTATGGTTAGGGTTGGGATTAGGGTTAGGGGTGTGTTGGGGTTAGGATTGGAGTTAGAATTGGGGGTTTCCACTGTTTAGGCACATCAGGGCTCTCCAAACGCGACATGGCGGCCGATCTCAATTCCAGCCAATTTTGCATTGAAAAGTCAAACGGCGCTCCTTCCTTTCCGATCTCTGCCATGCACCCAAACAGTGGTTCCCCCCATATATGAGGTATCAACTTACGCAGGGCAAATTAAACAACTTTTGGGGTCCAATTTTTCCTGTTACCCTTGGTAAGATAAAAAAATTGGATCTGAAGAAAATTTTTTGTGAAAAAAAATTAAATGTTAATTTTTTTTAAACATTCCAAAAATTCCTGTGAAGCACCTGAGGGGTTAATAAACTTCTTGAATGTGGTTTTGAGCACCTTCAGTGGTGCAGTTTTTAGAATGGTGTCATCTTTGGGTATTTTCTATCATATAGACCCCTCAAAGTGACTTCAAATGTGATGTGGTCCCTAAAAAAAAATGGTGTTGTAAAAATGAGAAATCGCTGGTCAACTTTTAACCCTTATAACTTCCTAACAAAACAAAAATTTGGTTCCAAAATTGTACTGATGTAAAGTAGACATGTGGGAAATGTTATTTATTAACTATTTTGTGCGATATAACTCTAATTTAAGGGCAGAAAAATTAAAAGTTTGAAAATTGCTAAATTTTCACCAAATTTCCATTTTTTCCACAAATAAATGCAAGTTATATTGAAGAAATTTTATCACTAACGTGAAGTACAATATGTCAAGAAAAAACTGTATCAGAATCACCAAAATCCGTTGAAGCGTTCCAGAGTTATAACCTCATAAAATGACAGTGGTCAAAATTGTAAAAATTGGCCTGGTCATTAATGAAGCAATCTTTTGTTAGTAAAGAAGCTTACGCAAAAGGGTAATACAGTTACTTTTAAAGATTTCAGCTGAATCATGTCAAAGAAGGGTCACACTCTTGCAGAAGGAAAAATCCAAGATTAACTTTTTCAGCTAAAATGCAAAGAAACAGTGTATAGTGCTAGACAAGATCTGCATAAGAACTGTATCCATGTATGGCACAGATGTCTTGGGCACAGAGACCCAGAAGCAGTAAAAAAGCTAGGTCAACTTGCATATCGTATTGAAATCAAACAGTGTAGTCAAATGATGAAGTGCACTAGCTGTCTTAAAGGGAATATGCCCAGAAAATCCTTTCCTAAAATAAGCGCCACTAGATCTACACAGCCTCTGGATCTGATACATACAGATGTATGTGATCCAATGAGTGTTCAAACTCTTAGCAAGAAGAGATATTTTCTCACATTTATTGATGACTACTCCAGATATACAGTCGCCTACCTGCTTCACAGTAAGGTTGAAGTTCCACAGAAACTTGAACTGTAGAAACTTGCTGTAGTCTTTAACAAATTTGGAAGAATGCCAAAAGCCCTGGGTGCAGATAATGGAACCGAATATACAAGTGGTAAGGTGCAAGCCATTTTGAAAAAGGATGAAATCGTGTTCCAGACTACCCTTCCATACAACCCAGAACAAAATGGCATTGCAGAGAGAAAGAACCGTACTCTCTATGAAAGTGGAAAAAGCATGTTTGATGCGAATCTACCTACAACGTATTGGGGAGAAGCCATCATGACAGCTTGCTATCTTCAAAACAGAGTGCCAGGTACAACCACAAATAAAACTCTATATGAGCTATGGAACTGCGAGAAGCCTAACCTGAAGGACCTCAGGATATTTGGAAGCAAAATGTTTGTGTATGTTCCCAAAGAAAAAGTTCCAAGTGGGAATCACACACAAAGCAAGGAGTCCTGGTGGGCTATAGTGAAATTCAAAAGGGTTACAGAATCCTGAACCCAGAGAACAAAACAGTAACAATCAGCAGAGATGTAGTGATTGATGAAAACTCTGTATCGCTCAAATTCCATGAAGTTACACCAGTTATTCAACCTAAGAAGCAAGAAGAAGAATCTCAATCACCAAACCCAGACACCAAAAAGGAAAACACTGAAGTGTGGATAAGCTCTGAAGCCACCAAGGAAGACACAGAAGAACCAAGTCAACCTTCAGTCAGGAGATCAGAAAGGCCAAACAAAGGTATCCCAGCTAGACGTCTTTCTTATATCGTCAGAACACTTCCTGAACCAGAGCCACAATCATGGCAAGAGATGCAAAAACTGACTGTCCACGAGCAGCAGAAGTGGATAAATGCTGCTAATGAAGAGATGGAGTCCCTTCTCCAACTCCAGACATGGGAGCTTACTGAGCTACCACAATGAGAAAGAAATTGCAAAGCTAGGTAAAATTCTCAATCAGCAATTTGAGACTAAGGACCTTGGAAATGTGACATATTATTTGGGAATCCAAATCCAGAGAGAGGAAGATGGGAGTTTTCTTCTCAACCAAAGTTCTAAAATTTCCGCAATACTAAACCAGTTTGGAATGTCAGAAGCCAAAGGTGAGTCAATACCAATGGATCCGTCCTACTTAAAGTTGGAAGGAGAAGAAGATCTGCTACCTAGCAATGAGAGTTACAGACAAGCAGTGGGGGGCACTTCTGTACATAGCAACCACTATTCGTGCGGATATCACAGCCACAGTTGGAATTCTCTGCCAACGTGTAAGCAAGCCACACCAAAGAGACTGGAATCAAATTAAGAGAATTCTGGTGGTTACTTGTTCAAGTTAGAAGAAAATTTATTTTCTTGGTCCAGCAGAAAATAAGTGTCAGTCGCATTATCTACTACAGAAGTAGAATATATGTCTGCTGCTTATGCAAGTCAAGAAGTAATTTGGTTGAAACAACTCTTGGAAGATTTCGGCAAGCCTTTAGCTCAGCCAATAGTTATCCATGAGGACAACCAAGGATGCATTAAACTTGCCAGCAATGAGAAGATTAATGCAAGGACTAAGCACATTGATATAAAACATCACCTCTTACGTGACTTATGGGAACGTGGTGTACTCGAGTTTGTGTATTGCGAGTCTGACAAGATGATAGCTGATGGTGTCATGACTCTGGACAGGATGTTGCTGCCTCCATCCTGGTCAGGTCAGGGTTAATTTTAGTGAAAATATATCGCAGCACTACCGTGATGGTGCACAAGTAGGTTTTCCCAACCAATATACAGTGAATGAATAAACTTGGCACTCAACTTATGGACGAGAAATTCCAGATTTGTTGCAGTCAAAAAACAGATAGAGAGACGTTTCGGTCCAGGGTTAATTTTAGTCACCCTCTTCGGTTCTGGGGCGGCTATTTAATGTTGAAAGTTCCTGGATTGTTTGTCGGTGATACTCCTGTGTACTCAGTTTATGGTTGCTGACCCAGGTGACTCGTCCGTTAACGTGTGCCTCTGTGCTTGTGTGTTTTATTGTGTATGACCCGATTCTGACTCCTGACTTTTGCCTCTGTATTCTGCTTTGTACTGCTTTGTCCCTCCTGGTTATCTGACCCTTTGGCTTGTCTCCGTTTACTCTCTGTCTTGTCCCTTGGCACTGCGCTCTTGTCTGGCTTTTTGACCTTTGGTTTATCTTGACTACGTTTTCTGTTTTTTTGCCCTACAGTCTGTGTATTCAGTGACTTTCTCTGCACTCACGTGCGGTGGCTCCACCCCCTCCTTGTCATGTGACTGCTCTATGCCAGGTCCTGTTCACTGCATTAGTTTAAGGTCCTTAAGCTCGGAGTGCCTTGTTTCTGCACTCCTACATTTAATCACGTGCCCCTGATAGCGCCCCTGGACAGCACCAGTGACACTTTAGGTGTTACGACAGATGGTATGACAAAGCAAGAGCCAGGTTTGTGGACTTCAGAACCGCAATGGGACTAACAGGATAAGTAGTTGTTGATTGGGGGTGTTGGAATATGTTTGTTTTAACAACTCCATTCCTGTCTATGAATGTTTAGTTGCTAGATTTGTGTGCTGTTTATAAAGATAGAACAAAAAAAACTCCCAGAGGCTCACACAGGGAGAGCATGTGACTGTATTTCCTGTGTCTGTGTATGAGAGAAGCAGCCTGCTGTAGATGCTGCACAGATAGAGACACACAAATGATTTATTCCTGATCTATTAATCTTATCATATATTGTTCCTGTTTGTTCCTGAATAAAGAAGCTCTGTTGTCACATGCTTGGAGAGTATCCTGAATAATCTGCTGCCAACAGGATTATATCTTGCTGCTCTCAGATGGAATAGCAAAAAGCTTGTGACTAGGGATGAGCGGACCGTGGATGTTCAGGTTCGGAAAAAAAAATGTTTGGTTTGGATACCTGAACTCAAACCCCATTCAAGTCAATCAGGGGCCCGAACATCCAGTGGTTCCTAAGCTGTCCTCTGTGTGACAGCGTGGGAAACACCGACTCTGAATAGCTGTGAAATTACTGAAGTCACAGCCGCTGCTTATCACAGTTTCCACGCTATCATACAGGGTTCAGAGTGTGAGCCAGCAGCTGTGACTGGCGGTGACAAGGTTATCGCTGGTCAGGTGCCAGCTGATGACATCTACTGTCAAAAGCGTCTCTTGCTCTCACTGATAGCAGAGAGCAGAAGTCGCTGTTGAAAGTATTCATCACACTGCGCATAGTGGTAGCTTTAGCGCTATCCACAGGTGCTGGAGACAAAGAAGAAGATGGATGTGGATTACTTTGTGGGATCATTTTATTTATAAATGCGTGAAGAGGCTAGTGTTGGAGACTGGAGAGTCTTTAATCAAATAACGTTTTTTTTCTATTTATGTTGCTAAACCAAAAAACAATTAGCCTGATTGCCTCCACAGTAGGTCAATCAGGAAGAGCTGAGGCTAAGCTCCTGAATTGCCTCTTCTAATATGATGCGCCAATCTTGGGGTGTCTGCAAACTGATTTCCCTTAACTAGTTATTAAAACTAGGGGGTACCCATGCCGTATTTTTTTCATTTATTTATGACTAATAAATAAATGAAAAATACTAATAAATAAATGAAAAAACAATGTGGGGTCCCCAATACTTAATAACCAGTCAAGTGAAAGCAGACAGCTGTAAGCTGGTTTTATTGTTCTGAGAATGGCAATAACATATCTCTGTGTTAGTTTTTAATAATGGGGGACCCTAAAAAAATGAAGTGGGGTCCCCCTTATTTTTAATAACTAGTTAAATAGTAACATAGTTATTAAGTTGAAGGAAGACTTTAAGTCATCTAGTTCAACCCATATCCTATCCTAACCTGCCCTAACATGTTGATCCAGAGGAAGGCAAAAAAAAAAACCCATGTGGCAAACAGTAAGCTTCACATTGTGGAAAAAAATTCCTTCCTGACTCCACATACGGCAATCAGACAAGCTCCCTGGATCAACGCAATATCTAGGAAACTAGTGTATATAACCTGTAACATTATTCTTTTCAAGAAAGGCATCCAGGTCCTTCTTAAATTTTAGTAGGGAATCACTCATTACAACATTATATGGCAGAGAGTTCCATAGTTTCACTGCTCTAACAGTAAAGAATCTGCGTCTGTGATTATGACTAAACCTTCTTTTCTCCAGACGTAGAGGATGCCCCCTTGTCCCCGTCACAGGTCTAAGAGTAAAAAGATAATTCGAAAGGTCTTTGTACTGTCCCCTCATATATATTAATAAAGCCTTCGTTTTTCCAAACTAAATAACCCCAAGTGTAATAACCTGTCTTGGTATTGCAGACCCCCCAGTTCTCTAATAACCTTTGTCGCTCTACTCTGCACCTGGATCGCCCACCAGGGCAGTGGGGTACTCGGTACCGGGCCGGTGTATTGAAGGGATGTGTCAAGGGACAGGGATGTGTCAAGGGAAGGGACAGCGGCAGCGACCCGGTCCGTGGCCCTGGGCGTCCAATAAAAGGGGGATTATTTACAGAGGAATGAATAGAGTTTGTAGTGTAGGTATTCGTGACGCCACCTGTGGCATCTGGTCAATGGCGACCAACGCTGCGGTGCAGATCCTCTGGGACAGATGGTGAGATGCAGCAGAGTTGGTACAGTCTCCCACAGGTGAGACTATGAAATCCCAGGGCAGGTAGATGTAGTAAAAGGTGGTAATGGTGCTGGGAGATGTAGCTGAGTGGAATGGGTGTTGCAGGAAGAAACTGAGAAACAGTCAGTGAGTTGCAGTTTCCAAAGCTTTACTCACAGTTCTGATGTGTACAATACAGATGCCCGCTTGGTACTGTGTCCTCCAGGTGAGGGGCTCAGCAAACCCCCAGGTAGATTGGGCAACACCTTTCCAGGACTCCGTTCTATA
This sequence comes from Oophaga sylvatica, assembly GCA_033576555.1. Lineage (NCBI taxonomy): Eukaryota > Metazoa > Chordata > Amphibia > Anura > Dendrobatidae > Oophaga > Oophaga sylvatica. The sequence goes on along the minus strand of JARQOD010000005.1, from coordinate 443,681,547 downwards.
TTTTGTGTTCCTTTCTCTGGCTGTCTCTCCGTGCTGATTTTCCCACTCCTTTCTATCCTTCCAGCACCTTCACCAAAAGTGTCCCAGATCAGCAGCTGCGAATCCTCTTGGACAACGACTTATTTCTGCGTTCCTATGATTCTATATAGCTGCCTCTCCGGAGAAGATAATGGTGGTTATTGTCTGTGATCCCTATGTTATCACAGCAGTCGACTTTCTAGCTGAATCTTGAATTCTTCCACTAGTCTAGGGGTCGAGTTCCCTACTGCGACCTAGTCCCTCTGCCAACAGACCGGGATCAACGGATGGCTCCTGCTCTCTCCGTATCCCTAGGACTTCTTCCTCTCACTCCAGAAGCTTCTCTTTCATTCGGCTTCTTTCTCTCTCTCTCCACTCTCTACTTCTTCTTTCCACTGCTGGGTTAAGCTCTTCCAGCTTCTAGTCCTCTCTGAGTCTCTATCTAGACTCCTCTTTCTCTGCAGCCTGCCCTCACTGGGAGCTGCTCAATACACGTCCTACTCCTTCCTCTTCCTCCTCAGGACTCTCTAATCCTGCCTACTGCTTCCTCAAGCTTCACTCCTCCTTGCTACTGCTACTCCACCCACCCATACACCCTTTCCTATCTCAGCCTGGGATGAGACCATCCTCCCGTAGGGTCCGTCCAGGGTGCCCAGCTGTTCTAGTGTGTGTTGGGTGCAGGTGTTAGAGTCCTAGGTGGTGCTCACTCCTTACCTTTAGATGGGGTACCACACCTCTGTGTGAGGTGCAACACCTCTGTGGCGACTGAACCCTCAGGGGCACCACACACCCGCTCCAGTTCAGCTATGTCTTTTTTATACACCGGAGACCAGAACTGTACACAGTATTCTAAGTGTGGTCGCACTAGTGACTTGTATAGAGGTAAAATTATGATCTCCTCATGAGCATCTATGCCTCTTTTAATGCATCCCATTATTTTGCTTGCCTTTGCAGCAGCTGCCTGACACTGGCCACTAAATGTGAGTTTGTCGTCCACTCATACACCCAGGTCTTTTTCAGTGACAGTTTTGCCCAGTGTTTTACAATTAAGCACATAATTATACATCTTGTTTGTTCTACCCAAGTGCATGACCTTACATTTATCCCTATTAAAGCTCATTTGCCATTTATCAGCCCAAGCTTCTAGTGTACATAAATCCTCCTGTAATATAAAATTGTCCTCCTCTGTATTTATTACCCTGCAGAGTTTAGTGTCATCTGCAAATATTGAAACACTACTCTGTATGCCCCCTCCAAGGTCATTAATAAATATGTTAAAAAGATGCAGCCACAATACTGACCCCTGTGGTACCCCACTGTTAACCGTGACCCAGTCTAAGTGTGCTGCATTAATAACCACCCTTTGTTTCCTATCCCTGAGCCAGTTCTTAACTCACACAATATTTTCCCCTATCCCCATTATTCTCCATTTATGTATCAACCTTTTGTGTGGCACCGTATCAAAAGCTTTTGAAAAGTCCATATACACCACGTCTACTGATTTCCCTTGGTCCAGTCCAGAACTTACCTCTTCATAAAAGCTTATCAGATTAGTCTGACAAGAATGGTCACTCATAAACCCATGCTGATATTGGGTCATGAGGTTATTCTGCCTCAGATACTCCAATATAGTATCTCTTAGGAAACCTTCCAGGATTTTACCCACAGTAGAGGTTAAGCTCACTGGCCTATAATTTCCAAGGCAAAGCATACAACTGGGAGCTGAAATTAATAGGCTGGAAGGGCCATGGATATTTTCCTTTTCCCAGCCTAATAAGACCAGCCCTCAGCCGCCTCAGAAATGGCATATTCTTTAGATTCACCAATTCTGGCCCTGGTGCTGTGTTAATCAAGGTAATGGGATTGTGGGGTTGATGTCATCTGTGTAATATCCACTGACATCAAGCCCGCAGGCTAGTAATGGGGCAGTGTCTATCAGACACCCCCATTAATAACCCAGTAAGTAGAAAGAGAAGAAACACCAAAAAAAACTTACTTGAAAAAACACACAGAAAAAAATCTTTAAAAAAAAACTTCTAAGTAATTTAGGGAGCCACAACCAGTTTAACATATATCCTAAAATTCTTTAAAAAATATATTAAAATAAAAGAACCACCACAAAACCACACTGAAAACAAAAAATAAGAGTAACACTTTACATTAAATTTTGACACTGAATCTCATACAAAAATATGTTCTAATGTGGGGTAAGGCCTCCATAATTGTATAAGGGGCTATTGTTTCCTAATTTATTCCTGGCTAAACGTCAATAACCACTTGCCTGTCTGCAGAGGTTGGCAACCTAATAAATCCACAACAATGGTGCCCCTGCTCCTTGACGACTGTTATTTGATAACCATAAAATCCCCTAACAATGCATTTCAGTCACCAGGGACAAGGCAATTTCTCAATAAAAGTGCTATCCAACACCCAAACCATCTGTATGAGAGCACCCTAAACAAGCTGCAAAGTCATATGCACCCCATAATGCCTTGGAACCCATATAATGGATGAGCCCCGTAAAATCCACATCACCATATTTCTTTTGTACTCCTGTACTCTTTTGTTTACACAGTGACAGCAATCTCCGCCCTGCTGCATAGCCATATGCACCCATTACACCTTGAAACCCACATACTGGATGGGCCCCGTAAAATCCACGTCACCATATTCCTTTTGTACTCCCGTACTCCTTTTTTTAAACATTTGCACCAATGTCTGCCCTGCTGCATAGCCATATGCACCCAGTTACACCTTGGAACCCACATACTGGATGGGCCCCGTTAAATCCACGTCACCATATTCCTTTTGTACTCCCGTACTCCTTTTTTTAAACATTTACAGCAATGTCTGCCCTGCTGCATAGCCATATGCACCTCATTACGCCTTGGAACCCACATACTGGATAAGCCCATGAAATTCCACTACACAATATTAATTTTGTACATCCAGATGTCGCCAATGATAGACATAAAAGGTCTAAGTTAATCTACCCAAGTGATGAATAATGGGGCTTCGGTGCAAGATTTTATACATATCAAAGTAAATGGCATTGGCACGCCCACAAAATTAATTACACCTCCATGCAAAGTGTTTGTTTTTCTGAACAGAAACATTTGAAGTTTTTAAAAAATAAAAAATCACATAGAAAATCACAACGAGTTAAGGAGAAGTGACTGCAAGGATAAAAGAAGGTAACAATCACCATCTCTTCAAACAAAACTTGATAACACTTCAGAGTTGTGTCTGATAAAAATCTCAGCAATTAGTCCAAAACTGAGTGAAACAAATTACTTTAAATCCTTGCAAGAAGTTAAATTATACTAATGTGACACAAAATCCTGTATGTTTTCAGTTAAGCTTTTGAGAATAGGGCAGCAAGGTGGCTCAGTGGATAGCACTACAGCCTTGCAGCGCTGGAGTCCTGGGTTTGAATCCCACCTAGGACAACATCTGCAAGGAGTTTGTATGTTCTCCCCGTGTTTGCGTGGGTTTTCCTCCGGGCACTCCGGTTTCCTCCCACACTCCAAAAACATACAGATAGGGAATCTAGATTGTGAGCCCCATCGGGGACAGCGACGATAATGTGTGCAAACTGTAAAGCGCTGTGGAATATGTTAGCGCTATATAAAAATAAAGATCATTATTATTATTGAGAATAACCAACAATGCAGTCTGAATGACGTGATTGGAGACAGGAGACTGTTATTAAAAAAAAAAGAGGAGTGTACCATTAAACCTCAAGCTGTCAAACCCTTTCTTAGTTTTCAAATGGTAATGGAACCCCAAAAATATGTTGAGAGCAGGATGCACTACATTGAAGGACAATCAACTTTTTGTATTTTTTAATGGTATGATTGTTCCCTCTTTGCCTAATTATTTAATGGATAATTTGGCTATTTTATTTGCCAACTTTTTAATACTAAGGTTCAGATACGGCTTTAAAGATGGATAATACTGGAAATATGACGCTTGTTTATTTAAAAATACAAAATTAAAGGAATAGTATGATTGAATAGTATGAGTGCGTAGTTTTGCATATTTTAATATACAAAGGTTAAGTACATAAAGGGATAAAATAAATATTATGATTAAGTAGATATAAAGATTAATTACATACAGTACACTTACATCATCACCGAGAGACTTTTAAACATCATCCGTCTGGAATATCAGAGAAGCGACACCAAGACAGAGAACCCCTGGAAGAATACAGTGCATGGGCGTCCCCCAGTTTTTGCATCTGTTTTTGTCATGTTTCTCTGGTCTTATATAGTAATTAACATTATGTAGTAACTGAAGTTTCACCCAGCCCTTCATTTGACCAGCGTTCAAGGTCGGATGAAACTGAGATATCATGTAGTCGTCAGACAAGGGCCCATAAACCCTTAGAATGTAAAAGCCACAAGGATTAAGATAAAACCACCACAGACAGAGGTTAAGTAAACCGTAAATTTTACAATCACAAACCGCAAACATATGGAAGCTTAAATATTTTACCAGAAATGCAGCTATGTCATTGTCTGAATGCATTCTGTATATTTGAATATGGATTCAAAAGAGCCATTTGTATATTCGCACTACACTATTAACAGCAATAATATCTATAGTCAGCCGTTCTTGAAAAACTGAAGATTAACCCATAGACTACTATCTATAATCATGACAATCTTTGTCTGTGTAGTAAATAAGGGAGACACCACAGATGATCACAGAGGGTTTCAACAAAGTAATTTAGAAATAATAAGATCATTTTTTTTATTTTCCTGTTTATAATCCAGTAAAGAAGGAACATGCAGTCTCACTCATAGAAGTTATCGCTTCAAAAATTGATTAAGTCCTCAGCATCTACAAGCATTCAGCCATCACTGATCTGTATTGAACTCTTACCATTTGAGGCAGCCAAAGTTATGGCTGTCAAGGAGATAAACAAATATAGTGGACAAAGAAATATTTGTAATGAAATACTACATAAAAGCATTGCTTTATCAAATTTATATGAAGTGTATTGTGTCCAATGTGAGCAACCAGGCAACAAAAAAGGAGCTTTTCAAGTGAGCTCTTTAAGGTACATATATATAATGAAGGAACGCGACGAGACCAGCCTATGCCGAGGAGTGAACACAAGGAAGGGGACGTTAGCACTGGGCCAGTCGGCACTGTTGGGGTTCCTGTTCTAGTACATGGGCAGACCACTATAAGCTCCTCTTACTGGCATACCAAGACAGAAATATACAACATGGATACACGGCTTAGTGTGAACCCATCAGAGCCAGATGATCGTGATTGTCACAGTCCACTGGGCTTGTTGGAGAAATTGATTCTGGAAATCCCTCCAGATCCTGCATCTTTTCCTGATCCTGAAGTACCAAGAGTTTCAGAATCTCCTTCCACATGGGAGTCGAAACATTCCATGGTCACCCCAAATTCTCAAGATGTCAGTGCATCCACCAGGGATAAAAGTGGCTTATTAGAGAGAATGCGCTTGGTGATGAATGCAGGCTCTGCTGTCAGGAATAGAGCAGAAGATGAATCCTTGCATTCTGTTGGGATCCTGGAATGTAAATTCCAAGAAGGTGGAGATGCTGGATGAGTTAGAGAGACCTTCTGACCAGCCAGAATTGGACCTTCAGATAATAGTACAAGATGTGTCCGATAATGACGAGGTTGTGATTTGCAGAGAAGACACACATGTTCTAAAGGTAAAAATCTGGTTCACTCTGAAAGGTCAACTGACAATCAGCTGGAATCTGTTCCTCCAACAAATTCAAAGGTGAAACTGGGAAAAAGAAAGTCCAGAAAGCAGACATTTGATATAGAAAATCCACATGATTCTCTTATTCTGTTTTCAGCAAACTCCCCTATAACTGTTCGCGGAAGCACAGTACAGGCATTGTATAAAGTCCTGAAGAGAAGCTCGTTGCCTACAAGGCCGAGCACCACTTCTGTCTCACTTGGTTAAGGAGATAAAGAATCTTGAGTTGCCTGATGAAACATTGAAAAAACTGGCTGAAAATGTTGAAGAAGACATATTTGGCTTGTATCGTGATACTAGTATAAGATACAAAACTAAGTACAGACGTCTTCTTTTTAATCTGAAGGACACCAAAAATAATGGTTTCTTTCAACGTGTGGTATTAGGTGAGATCACCCCACAACGTCTGGTTCTGATGAGTCCTGAAGGAAATGGCTCTCCAGGAGCTAAGTGACTGGAGAAACCAGGAGAGGCAGCACACATTGGAGATGATTCAGAAAGCAGAGGAGAAAATAAATCAAAAACAGCAAATGATAAAGCTCACACACAAGGGGTTGATTGAAATCGATACATCACCAGATCTAATGTTTACCTTGGAGGATCTGTGTCATGCTCCTTGGAAAACCAATGATTCACTGAGATATTAATAATATAAATGAGATCACAACAAATACAACAGCTCATCAGAAAACTCCCCTTCTGGACCTCAATTGCATCATTTGCATGGGAAAAATCAAACCTTCAGATATGAATAATATGGACCAATGGGCAAAAATAAAATCCCCAATCACAAATGCCAAGGAAAAGAGTTATGGACAGATAGCAAAAAGAGGAAAAAATATTCAGCCTACCGTACATCAGTGTCCATATAGTCCATGAGCGGTCTGATGCCAGGAGATGTCCAGTGCGGTTCAACTGGTGATATAAATCCAAATCCAAAGAAAAAAGAAGGGGTCTCCAGCACCAAAATTAGTGAAAAAAGATAAAACTCACATTTATTAGGAAAGTTTTAAAAACATATTAATAAGCCACCATGACAGGAGAGGTAGCCTTGCCAGTCATGGTGGCTTATTAATATGTTTTTAAAACCTTCCTAATAAATGTGAGTTTTATCTTTTTCACTAATTTTGGTGCTGGAGACCCCTTCTTTTTTCTTTGGATTTGGAGTTATGGACAGAAGCTACAATCCTCAGAGGCAGTAGAGACCACTGATTGCATGGAAAATTATGTCTTAGGCATAAAAAATGTGAGAACGCCTCCTCATCTGAAACTGCAATATGGAAAGGCTTGATTCAGATGTTTTCTATTAAGACGTTCAAAGTGACAGCCATGCAAGTTTCGTGATATAGTGCTGCCACCTTTTTCAGAAATTACCAAAGAAGATCACAACTAAAGGCATCATCTCTCAGGAATCATTCTGGGAATATGTGGATCTCATCTGGCATGCATGTACCAAGGATCTGTGCCTCCTGCGTTTTCTGCCCCCAGACCAGCAGTGATGCGGTGTGTCTACAGTCGGCTCTATTCCTAACCTCAACCGCAAACTAAGATATGCAATTATCAATGCCAACAACATGGAGGTCTTTGTAATTCCACTTCCAGCATGCCAGCCAATACCTGCCAAACTTCGCCCCTTAGGGGGGGCCAGGTCTTGAGGATGAACATCCTCATCTTTTACTGGCTCTACTTTTT
>JARQOD010000005.1:443590816-443673982 GCA_033576555.1 Oophaga sylvatica | reverse complement strand
GGGGGTGTTGGAATATGTTTGTTTTAACAACTCCATTCCTGTCTATGAATGTTTAGTTGCTAGATTTGTGTGCTGTTTATAAAGATAGAACAAAAAAAACTCCCAGAGGCTCACACAGGGAGAGCATGTGACTGTATTTCCTGTGTCTGTGTATGAGAGAAGCAGCCTGCTGTAGATGCTGCACAGATAGAGACACACAAATGATTTATTCCTGATCTATTAATCTTATCATATATTGTTCCTGTTTGTTCCTGAATAAAGAAGCTCTGTTGTCACATGCTTGGAGAGTATCCTGAATAATCTGCTGCCAACAGGATTATATCTTGCTGCTCTCAGATGGAATAGCAAAAAGCTTGTGACTAGGGATGAGCGGACCGTGGATGTTCAGGTTCGGAAAAAAAAAAATGTTTGGTTTGGATACCTGAACTCAAACCCCATTCAAGTCAATCAGGGGCCCGAACATCCAGTGGTTCCTAAGCTGTCCTCTGTGTGACAGCGTGGGAAACACCGACTCTGAATAGCTGTGAAATTACTGAAGTCACAGCCGCTGCTTATCACAGTTTCCACGCTATCATACAGGGTTCAGAGTGTGAGCCAGCAGCTGTGACTGGCGGTGACAAGGTTATCGCTGGTCAGGTGCCAGCTGATGACATCTACTGTCAAAAGCGTCTCTTGCTCTCACTGATAGCAGAGAGCAGAAGTCGCTGTTGAAAGTATTCATCACACTGCGCATAGTGGTAGCTTTAGCGCTATCCACAGGTGCTGGAGACAAAGAAGAAGATGGATGTGGATTACTTTGTGGGATCATTTTATTTATAAATGCGTGAACGAGGGCTAGTGTTGGAGACTGGAGAGTCTTTAATCAAATAACGTTTTTTTTCTATTTATGTTGCTAAACCAAAAAACAATTAGCCTGATTGCCTCCACAGTAGGTCAATCAGGAAGAGCTGAGGCTAAGCTCCTGAATTGCCTCTTCTAATATGATGCGCCAATTCTGGGGTGTCTGCAAACTGATTTCCCTTAACTAGTTATTAAAACTAGGGGGTACCCCATGCCGTATTTTTTTCATTTATTTATGACTAATAAATAAATGAAAAATACTAATAAATAAATGAAAAAAACAATGTGGGGTCCCCCAATACTTAATAACCAGTCAAGTGAAAGCAGACAGCTGTAAGCTGGTTTTATTGTTCTGAGAATGGGCCAATAACCATATCTCTGTGTTAGTTTTTAATAATGGGGGACCCTAAAAAAATGAAGTGGGGTCCCCCTTATTTTTAATAACTAGTTAACATAGTAACATAGTTATTAAGGTTGAAGGAAGACTTTAAGTCCATCTAGTTCAACCCATATCCTATCCTAACCTGCCCTAACATGTTGATCCAGAGGAAGGCAAAAAAAAAAACCCATGTGGCAAACAGTAAGCTTCACATTGTGGAAAAAAATTCCTTCCTGACTCCACATACGGCAATCAGACAAGCTCCCTGGATCAACGCAATATCTAGGAAACTAGTGTATATAACCTGTAACATTATTCTTTTCAAGAAAGGCATCCAGGTCCTTCTTAAATTTTAGTAGGGAATCACTCATTACAACATTATATGGCAGAGAGTTCCATAGTTTCACTGCTCTAACAGTAAAGAATCTGCGTCTGTGATTATGACTAAACCTTCTTTTCTCCAGACGTAGAGGATGCCCCCTTGTCCCCGTCACAGGTCTAAGAGTAAAAAGATAATTCGAAAGGTCTTTGTACTGTCCCCTCATATATTTTACATTGTAATAAGATACCCTAAGCCTTCGTTTTTCCAAACTAAATAACCCCAAGTGTAATAACCTGTCTTGGTATTGCAGACCCCCCAGTTCTCTAATAACCTTTGTCGCTCTACTCTGCACCTGGATCGCCCACCAGGGCAGTGGGGTACTCGGTACCGGGCCGGTGTATTGAAGGGATGTGTCAAGGGACAGGGATGTGTCAAGGGAAGGGACAGCGGCAGCGACCCGGTCCGTGGCCCTGGGCGTCCAATAAAAGGGGGATTATTTACAGAGGAATGAATAGAGTTTGTAGTGTAGGTATTCGTGACGCCACCTGTGGCATCTGGTCAATGGCGACCAACGCTGCGGTGCAGATCCTCTGGGACAGATGGTGAGATGCAGCAGAGTTGGTACAGTCTCCCACAGGTGAGACTATGAAATCCCAGGGCAGGTAGATGTAGTAAAAGGTGGTAATGGTGCTGGGAGATGTAGCTGAGTGGAATGGGTGTTGCAGGAAGAAACTGAGAAACAGTCAGTGAGTTGCAGTTTCCAAAGCTTTACTCACAGTTCTGATGTGTACAATACAGATGCCCGCTTGGTACTGTGTCCTCCAGGTGAGGGGCTCAGCAAACCCCCAGGTAGATTGGGCAACACCTTTCCAGGACTCCGTTCTATATTTTGTGTTCCTTTCTCTGGCTGTCTCTCCGTGCTGATTTTCCCACTCCTTTCTATCCTTCCAGCACCTTCACCAAAAGTGTCCCAGATCAGCAGCTGCGAATCCTCTTGGACAACGACTTATTTCTGCGTTCCTATGATTCTATATAGCTGCCTCTCCGGAGAAGATAATGGTGGTTATTGTCTGTGATCCCTATGTTATCACAGCAGTCGACTTTCTAGCTGAATCTTGAATTCTTCCACTAGTCTAGGGGTCGAGTTCCCTTCTGCGACCTAGTCCCTCTGCCAACAGACCGGGATCAACGGATGGCTCCTGCTCTCTCCGTATCCCTAGGACTTCTTCCTCTCACTCCAGAAGCTTCTCTTTCATTCGGCTTCTTTCTCTCTCTCTCCACTCTCTACTTCTTCTTTCCACTGCTGGGTTAAGCTCTTCCAGCTTCTAGTCCTCTCTGAGTCTCTATCTAGACTCCTCTTTCTCTGCAGCCTGCCCTCACTGGGAGCTGCTCAATACACGTCCTACTCCTTCCTCTTCCTCCTCAGGACTCTCTAATCCTGCCTACTGCTTCCTCAAGCTTCACTCCTCCTTGCTACTGCTACTCCACCCACCCATACACCCTTTCCTATCTCAGCCTGGGATGAGACCATCCTCCCGTAGGGTCCGTCCAGGGTGCCCAGCTGTTCTAGTGTGTGTTGGGTGCAGGTGTTAGAGTCCTAGGTGGTGCTCACTCCTTACCTTTAGATGGGGTACCACACCTCTGTGTGAGGTGCAACACCTCTGTGGCGACTGAACCCTCAGGGGCCCACACACCCGCTCCAGTTCAGCTATGTCTTTTTTATACACCGGAGACCAGAACTGTACACAGTATTCTAAGTGTGGTCGCACTAGTGACTTGTATAGAGGTAAAATTATGATCTCCTCATGAGCATCTATGCCTCTTTTAATGCATCCCATTATTTTGCTTGCCTTTGCAGCAGCTGCCTGACACTGGCCACTAAATGTGAGTTTGTCGTCCACTCATACACCCAGGTCTTTTTCAGTGACAGTTTTGCCCAGTGTTTTACAATTAAGCACATAATTATACATCTTGTTTGTTCTACCCAAGTGCATGACCTTACATTTATCCCTATTAAAGCTCATTTGCCATTTATCAGCCCAAGCTTCTAGTGTACATAAATCCTCCTGTAATATAAAATTGTCCTCCTCTGTATTTATTACCCTGCAGAGTTTAGTGTCATCTGCAAATATTGAAACACTACTCTGTATGCCCCCTCCAAGGTCATTAATAAATATGTTAAAAAGATGCAGCCACAATACTGACCCCTGTGGTACCCCACTGTTAACCGTGACCCAGTCTAAGTGTGCTGCATTAATAACCACCCTTTGTTTCCTATCCCTGAGCCAGTTCTTAACTCACTACACATATTTTCCCCTATCCCCATTATTCTCCATTTATGTATCAACCTTTTGTGTGGCACCGTATCAAAAGCTTTTGAAAAGTCCATATACACCACGTCTACTGATTTCCCTTGGTCCAGTCCAGAACTTACCTCTTCATAAAAGCTTATCAGATTAGTCTGACAAGAATGGTCACTCATAAACCCATGCTGATATTGGGTCATGAGGTTATTCTGCCTCAGATACTCCAATATAGTATCTCTTAGGAAACCTTCCAGGATTTTACCCACAGTAGAGGTTAAGCTCACTGGCCTATAATTTCCAAGGCAAAGCATACAACTGGGAGCTGAAATTAATAGGCTGGGAAGGGCCATGGATATTTTCCTTTTCCCAGCCTAATAAGACCAGCCCTCAGCCGCCTCAGAAATGGCATATTCTTTAGATTCACCAATTCTGGCCCTGGTGCTGTGTTAATCAAGGTAATGGGATTGTGGGGTTGATGTCATCTGTGTAATATCCACTGACATCAAGCCCGCAGGCTAGTAATGGGGCAGTGTCTATCAGACACCCCCATTAATAACCCAGTAAGTAGAAAGAGAAGAAACACCAAAAAAACTTTACTTGAAAAAAACACACAGAAAAAAATCTTTAAAAAAAACTTCTAAGTAATTTAGGGAGCCACAACCAGTTTAACATTATATCCCTTAAAATCTCTTTAACTAGATATATATTAAAATACAAAGAACGCACCACAAAACCACACTGAAACAAAAAATAAGGTAACACTTTACATTAAATTTTGACACTGAATCTCATACAAAAATATGTTCTAATGTGGGGTAAGGCCTCCATAATTGTATAAGGGGCTATTGTTTCCTAATTTATTCCTGGCTAAACGTCAATAACCACTTGCCTGTCTGCAGAGGTTGGCAACCTAATAAATCCACAACAATGGTGCCCCTGCTCCTTGACGACTGTTATTTGATAACCATAAAATCCCCTAACAATGCATTTCAGTCACCAGGGACAAGGCAATTTCTCAATAAAAGTGCTATCCAACACCCAAACCATCTGTATGAGAGCACCCTAAACAAGCTGCAAAGTCATATGCACCCCATAATGCCTTGGAACCCATATAATGGATGAGCCCCGTAAAATCCACATCACCATATTTCTTTTGTACTCCTGTACTCTTTTGTTTACACAGTGACAGCAATCTCCGCCCTGCTGCATAGCCATATGCACCCATTACACCTTGAAACCCACATACTGGATGGGCCCCGTAAAATCCACGTCACCATATTCCTTTTGTACTCCCGTACTCCTTTTTTTAAACATTTGCACCAATGTCTGCCCTGCTGCATAGCCATATGCACCCAGTTACACCTTGGAACCCACATACTGGATGGGCCCCGTTAAATCCACGTCACCATATTCCTTTTGTACTCCCGTACTCCTTTTTTTAAACATTTACAGCAATGTCTGCCCTGCTGCATAGCCATATGCACCTCATTACGCCTTGGAACCCACATACTGGATAAGCCCATGAAATTCCACTACACAATATTAATTTTGTACATCCAGATGTCGCCAATGATAGACATAAAAGGTCTAAGTTAATCTACCCAAGTGATGAATAATGGGGCTTCGGTGCAAGATTTTATACATATCAAAGTAAATGGCATTGGCACGCCCACAAAATTAATTACACCTCCATGCAAAGTGTTTGTTTTTCTGAACAGAAACATTTGAAGTTTTTAAAAAAATAAAAAATCACATAGAAAATCACAACGAGTTAAGGAGAAGTGACTGCAAGGATAAAAGAAGGTAACAATCACCATCTCTTCAAACAAAACTTGATAACACTTCAGAGTTGTGTCTGATAAAAATCTCAGCAATTAGTCCAAAACTGAGTGAAACAAATTACTTTAAATCCTTGCAAGAAGTTAAATTATACTAATGTGACACAAAATCCTGTATGTTTTCAGTTAAGCTTTTGAGAATAGGGCAGCAAGGTGGCTCAGTGGATAGCACTACAGCCTTGCAGCGCTGGAGTCCTGGGTTTGAATCCCACCTAGGACAACATCTGCAAGGAGTTTGTATGTTCTCCCCGTGTTTGCGTGGGTTTCCTCCGGGCACTCCGGTTTCCTCCCACACTCCAAAAACATACAGATAGGGAATCTAGATTGTGAGCCCCATCGGGGACAGCGACGATAATGTGTGCAAACTGTAAAGCGCTGTGGAATATGTTAGCGCTATATAAAAATAAAGATCATTATTATTATTGAGAATAACCAACAATGCAGTCTGAATGACGTGATTGGAGACAGGAGACTGTTATTAAAAAAAAAAGAGGAGTGTACCATTAAACCTCAAGCTGTCAAACCCTTTCTTAGTTTTCAAATGGTAATGGAACCCCAAAAATATGTTGAGAGCAGGATGCACTACATTGAAGGACAATCAACTTTTTGTATTTTTTAATGGTATGATTGTTCCCTCTTTGCCTAATTATTTAATGGATAATTTGGCTATTTTATTTGCCAACTTTTTAATACTAAGGTTCAGATACGGCTTTAAAGATGGATAATACTGGAAATATGACGCTTGTTTATTTAAAAATACAAAATTAAAGGAATAGTATGATTGAATAGTATGAGTGCGTAGTTTTGCATATTTTAATATACAAAGGTTAAGTACATAAAGGGATAAAATAAATATTATGATTAAGTAGATATAAAGATTAATTACATACAGTACACTTACATCATCACCGAGAGACTTTTAAACATCATCCGTCTGGAATATCAGAGAAGCGACACCAAGACAGAGAACCCCTGGAAGAATACAGTGCATGGGCGTCCCCCAGTTTTTGCATCTGTTTTTGTCATGTTTCTCTGGTCTTATATAGTAATTAACATTATGTAGTAACTGAAGTTTCACCCAGCCCTTCATTTGACCAGCGTTCAAGGTCGGATGAAACTGAGATATCATGTAGTCGTCAGACAAGGGCCCATAAACCCTTAGAATGTAAAAGCCACAAGGATTAAGATAAAACCACCACAGACAGAGGTTAAGTAAACCGTAAATTTTACAATCACAAACCGCAAACATATGGAAGCTTAAATATTTTACCAGAAATGCAGCTATGTCATTGTCTGAATGCATTCTGTATATTTGAATATGGATTCAAAAGAGCCATTTGTATATTCGCACTACACTATTAACAGCAATAATATCTATAGTCAGCCGTTCTTGAAAAACTGAAGATTAACCCATAGACTACTATCTATAATCATGACAATCTTTGTCTGTGTAGTAAATAAGGGAGACACCACAGATGATCACAGAGGGTTTCAACAAAGTAATTTAGAAATAATAAGATCATTTTTTTTATTTTCCTGTTTATAATCCAGTAAAGAAGGAACATGCAGTCTCACTCATAGAAGTTATCGCTTCAAAAATTGATTAAGTCCTCAGCATCTACAAGCATTCAGCCATCACTGATCTGTATTGAACTCTTACCATTTGAGGCAGCCAAAGTTATGGCTGTCAAGGAGATAAACAAATATAGTGGACAAAGAAATATTTGTAATGAAATACTACATAAAAGCATTGCTTTATCAAATTTATATGAAGTGTATTGTGTCCAATGTGAGCAACCAGGCAACAAAAAAGGAGCTTTTCAAGTGAGCTCTTTAAGGTACATATATATAATGAAGGAACGCGACGAGACCAGCCTATGCCGAGGAGTGAACACAAGGAAGGGGACGTTAGCACTGGGCCAGTCGGCACTGTTGGGGTTCCTGTTCTAGTACATGGGCAGACCACTATAAGCTCCTCTTACTGGCATACCAAGACAGAAATATACAACATGGATACACGGCTTAGTGTGAACCCATCAGAGCCAGATGATCGTGATTGTCACAGTCCACTGGGCTTGTTGGAGAAATTGATTCTGGAAATCCCTCCAGATCCTGCATCTTTTCCTGATCCTGAAGTACCAAGAGTTTCAGAATCTCCTTCCACATGGGAGTCGAAACATTCCATGGTCACCCCAAATTCTCAAGATGTCAGTGCATCCACCAGGGATAAAAGTGGCTTATTAGAGAGAATGCGCTTGGTGATGAATGCAGGCTCTGCTGTCAGGAATAGAGCAGAAGATGAATCCTTGCATTCTGTTGGGATCCTGGAATGTAAATTCCAAGAAGGTGGAGATGCTGGATGAGTTAGAGAGACCTTCTGACCAGCCAGAATTGGACCTTCAGATAATAGTACAAGATGTGTCCGATAATGACGAGGTTGTGATTTGCAGAGAAGACACACATGTTCTAAAGGTAAAATATCTGGTTCACTCTGAAAGGTCAACTGACAATCAGCTGGAATCTGTTCCTCCAACAAATTCAAAGGTGAAACTGGGAAAAAGAAAGTCCAGAAAGCAGACATTTGATATAGAAAATCCACATGATTCTCTTATTCTGTTTTCAGCAAACTCCCCTATAACTGTTCGCGGAAGCACAGTACAGGCATTGTATAAAGTCCTGAAGAGAAGCTCGTTGCCTACAAGGCCGAGCACCACTTCTGTCTCACTTGGTTAAGGAGATAAAGAATCTTGAGTTGCCTGATGAAACATTGAAAAAACTGGCTGAAAATGTTGAAGAAGACATATTTGGCTTGTATCGTGATACTAGTATAAGATACAAAACTAAGTACAGACGTCTTCTTTTTAATCTGAAGGACACCAAAAATAATGGTTTCTTTCAACGTGTGGTATTAGGTGAGATCACCCCACAACGTCTGGTTCTGATGAGTCCTGAAGGAAATGGCTCTCCAGGAGCTAAGTGACTGGAGAAACCAGGAGAGGCAGCACACATTGGAGATGATTCAGAAAGCAGAGGAGAAAATAAATCAAAAACAGCAAATGATAAAGCTCACACACAAGGGGTTGATTGAAATCGATACATCACCAGATCTAATGTTTACCTTGGAGGATCTGTGTCATGCTCCTTGGAAAACCAATGATTCACTGAGATATTAATAATATAAATGAGATCACAACAAATACAACAGCTCATCAGAAAACTCCCCTTCTGGACCTCAATTGCATCATTTGCATGGGAAAAATCAAACCTTCAGATATGAATAATATGGACCAATGGGCAAAATAAAATCCCCAATCACAAATGCCAAGGAAAAGAGTTATGGACAGATAGCAAAAAGAGGAAAAAATATTCAGCCTACCGTACATCAGTGTCCATATAGTCCATGAGCGGTCTGATGCCAGGAGATGTCCAGTGCGGTTCAACTGGTGATATAAATCCAAATCCAAAGAAAAAAGAAGGGGTCTCCAGCACCAAAATTAGTGAAAAAAGATAAAACTCACATTTATTAGGAAAGTTTTAAAAACATATTAATAAGCCACCATGACAGGAGAGGTAGCCTTGCCAGTCATGGTGGCTTATTAATATGTTTTTAAAACCTTCCTAATAAATGTGAGTTTTATCTTTTTTCACTAATTTTGGTGCTGGAGACCCCTTCTTTTTTCTTTGGATTTGGAGTTATGGACAGAAGCTACAATCCTCAGAGGCAGTAGAGACCACTGATTGCATGGAAAATTATGTCTTAGGCATAAAAAATGTGAGAACGCCTCCTCATCTGAAACTGCAATATGGAAAGGCTTGATTCAGATGTTTTCTATTAAGACGTTCAAAGTGACAGCCATGCAAGTTTCGTGATATAGTGCTGCCCACCTTTTTCAGAAATTACCAAAGAAGATCACAACTAAAGGCATCATCTCTCAGGAATCATTCTGGGAATATGTGGATCTCATCTGGCATGCATGTACCAAGGATCTGTGCCTCCTGCGTTTCTGCCCCCAGACCAGCAGTGATGCGGTGTTCTACAGTCGGCTCTATTCCTACCTCAACCGCAAACTAAGATATGCAATTATCAATGCCAACAACATGGAGGTCTTTGTAATTCCACTTCCAGCATGCCAGCCAATACCTGCCAAACTTCGCCCCTTAGGGGGGGCCAGGTCTTGAGGATGAACATCCTCATCTTTTACTGGCTCTACTTTTTCAAACCATCCATTCTGGTCTTCATATCCCCAAAAGGTCCCAAAAATTCAGAGAGAGCAGGATCAGGTTATTCCTGATGACATATTCACATCTATATTTGAAGATGTCGAAAGGGAAGAGAATTTGATGGGGGAACAAGGACACCCACCTTTAGGGCAGGAGATACCTGGTAAGGGAGAAGTTGGCATTGCAGAGCTGATAAATATTCGACTTTTCTGTCAAATAACCTGCAGAAAATTGCTGACCAAAACAACAATAATTTTCAGTCTACGCCCCCAACTAACCAGCCAAACCCCATACCAGCAGCAGCCCCTGTTTGCCCATCATGTCCAATGGCACCCACTTTTCAGGCTCCTGTTTCTTTTGGCAATGATCCAGCTGCCATGTTTGATCCTTCGACCTTGTATGGTCCATAGGGAAGTAACCCTTATACTTTCTAAAAGCAACATGGCAATAGGTTTCTAACACAATTCTTAAGGTTTTAGACTAGTGTAGCATTTCCAGGGGGATTAGCTCTAGGATCGCTGTCTGGGTAGACAAAATGGCACGGAAACAGTTCATTCAGACAGCAATTATGGTAAAAACTGGCCGCAACCAGTTTTATTAAAGTCCACAGCACACAGATAAAACAAAGCATAAACAAAAGACCTAGGCTTGTCTAGCCACTAAATTACACTTATGTAATGTCCCTTTCTATCAGGAACCCAGACTCTATCAGTCTGTGCCCAAAACAACACATATGATATATGTTACCAGTATGGAGTTTCCCAGATACTCCTCCTTATGTCTGAAGGTCCACCCGACGTCCAGACTTGAGAGAGATCCACTCCTATTCAGTAGTCATTATCCTGGAGGTTCACAGAGACACTCCTGTGTCCGGGGTACCTCTAACCCAGACTGAGACGGCTCCCCTCCTCTTCAGTAATCATCAGCATGGAGGTTCACAGAGACACTCCTGTGTCCGGGGTACATCTAACCCAGACTGAGACGGCTCTCCTCCTCTTCAGTAATCATCAGCATGGAGGTTCACAGAGACACTCCTGTGTCCGGGGTACATCTAACCCAGACTGAGACGGCTCTCCTCCTCTTCAGTAGCTTATCCGCATGCATTCTCACAGAGACTGCTTCCTTGTGCCAGGACACCTCTCTGTGTCCAGGCTAAAGACAGCTCTAACACTCTTGGAGACTGTTTCTTGTGCCAGGACACCTCCCTGTGTCCAGGCTAAACTAGCTCTCTGACTGTGTCCGCAGACACCTATTTCTGGCTTCCTAATTAACAGCTGATTGGCTTCAGGTTTAAGCTGCAAGTGTGCAATGAATGCAAGGTGTAGTGACCTCTCTCTACCACCAGGTCTACAAAGCCACATATTTCCCTTATAGTTAGCAAAGAACCTAGGTGAAATGTACACCCCATTCACCACATATCCTCACTGTCTCACACTAGGTATATAGAAAACTTTGTTAATGTTTTCAAGAACATTTATGTCTACAGTTTTAAAAATCAAAATTGTATTCTTATCACAGACCTATTAAACATTTCTAAAGATAGTTTTCATATTTTTCTGTTGGTTAATGTTTGTAATGTTCACAAAGCATATTAAAATACACTGTGTGCAGAATTATTAGGCAAATAAGTATTTTGATCACATCATCCTTTTTATACATGTTGTCCTACTCCAAGCTCTATAGGCTTGAAAGCCAACTGCCAATTATGTAAATAAAGGTGATTTGCATCTCTGTAATGAGGAGGGTTGTGATCTAATGACATCAACACCTATATAAGATGTGCTTAATTAATAGGCAACTTCCTTTCCTGTGGCAAAATGGGTCAGAAGAGAGATTTGATGGACTCTGAAAAGTCAAAAATTGTGAGATGTCTTGCAGAGGGATGCAGCAGTCTTGAAATTGCCAAACTTTTGAAGCGTGATCGCCGAACAATCAAGCATTTCATGGCAAATAGCCAATAGGGTAGCAAGAAGCGTGTTGATAAAAAAAGGCACAAAATAACCGCCCATGAATTGAGGAAAATCAAGCGTGAAGCTGCCAAGATGCCATTTGCCACCAGTTTTGCCATATTTCAGAGCTGCAACGTTACTGGAGTATCAAAAAGCACAAGGTGTGCCATATTCAGGGACATGGCCAAAGTAAGGAAGGCTGAAAAACGACCACCTTTGAACAAAAAAACATAAGATAAAGCGTCAAGACAGGGCCAAGAAACATGTTAAGACTGATTTTTCTAAGGTTTTGTGGACTCATGAAATGAGAGTGACTCTTGATGGGCCAGATGGATGGGCCGAGGCTGGATCAGTAAACGGCAGAGAGCTCCACACCGACTGAGACGCCAGCAAGGTGGAGGTGGGGTACTGGTATGGGCTGGTATCATCAAAGATGAACTTGTAGGACCTTTTTGGGTTGAGGATGGAGTGAAGCTCAACTCCCAGACCTACTGCCAGTTTCTGGAAGACACCTTCTTCAAGCAGTGGTACAGGAAGAAGTCGGTTTCAAGAAAAACATGATTTTCATGCAGGACAATGCTCCATCACATGCATCCAAATACTCCACAGCGTGGCTGGCCAGTAAAGGTCTAAAAGAAGAAAAAATAATGACATGGCCCCCTTGTTCACCTGATCTGAACCCCATAGAGAACCTGTGGTCCCTCATAAAATGTGAGATCTACAGGGAGGGAAAACAGTACACCTCTCGGAATGGTGTCTGGGAGGCTGTTGTGGTTGCTGCACGCAATATTGATCGTAAACAGATCAAGCAACTGACAGAATCTATGGATGGAAGACTTTTGAGTGTCATCGTAAAGAAAGGTGGCTATATTGGTCACTGATATTTTTGTTTTTGTTTTTGAATGTCAGAAATGTTTATTTTTAAATTTTGTGTTGTTATATTGGTTTACCTGGTGAAAATAAACAAGTGAGATGGGTATATATTTGGTTTTTATTAAGTTGCCTAATAATTCTGCACAGTAATAGTTACCTGCACAAACAGATATCCTCCTAAGAAAGCCAAATCTAAAAAAAAACCCACTCCAACTTCCAAAAATATTAAGCTTTGATATTTATGAGTCTTTTGGGTTGATTGAGAATATAGTTGTTGTTCAATAATAAAAGAATCCTCTCAAATACAACTTGCCTAATAATTCTGCACACAGTGTATAAGGCCTCTTTCACACATCTGTTTTGCGCCTGACGGCGCCCCCGGCATTTTGCCGCAGCGCCGCATCCGGCAACTAGTATGTAAAACCGGATGAGACGCATACGGTTTTTCGCCGGATCCGTTTCTGTGCTCCAGAAAAAAAACGGATCCGTCTCATCCGGTGTATCCGGTTTTGCATCCGTTTTTGACGGAATACGCCGGATCCGGTTTTTAAAAACGCCCTTTTTTGGGGTTCCAAACATGATTGGCTACTGTAATCCTATATATACACTGTTCCTACAGCCCATCTTTGACAGGTTGTAGAGGAGCAAGGTGCAGGTTGCAGAGAAGAGCAAGTAGCAAGTGATTGGCGAACATGGATGTCATTATCGGCAATATCTTCAAGAATCTTGTGGATTTTACTACGGAGGCAAATAGCTTGAGGTTTATAGTTATGGAGAAGGAGCGAAAGATTGAGCAGCGCATTATGCGTCAGCGCCAGCGAAGACGATGCCGTATGTGGATCCACCCCATCACGGCACAGAGATTAACTCGTGGTGTGTATTCTACACTGAACATGGAGCTGCGAGAAAATCCAGAGAAATTTTTTGCCTATCTGCGGATGAATAAAGAAAACTTTGACTATTTGCTGGAGCGTGTTGGAGACCAAATAAAAAAATCGGACACCTATTGTCGGTTCTCGATTTCTCCGGCGGAGCGTCTCATGGTCACTATAAGGTAAGCTATATGTATTGGATCTGTTTGCTTGAGCACACTTGTAATTTTATAATTTATTTAACATCACAGGACAACTAGGAAACCATATCAGTAGACAAAAATTTTTTACAAAACAGTGTTTGTCATTAATGTTATTATTTTTGGTATCTCCAATAGTTATAGCTGAGTTCTGGTATGTAATGCTGTGTTTCTGAAATAATTTGTATTTTCTATTTTGTTTTCAGATTTCTGGCAACTGGCGAAACTCTGTCATCGCTCCATTTCCAATACCGCCTGGGAATATCAACGCTATCAGGGATAATAAAGTACACTTGTCGTCCTCTGTGGGACTGTTTGGTTGGAGAATTTCTTCCAGAGCCAACTACAGACCGGTGGCTTCAAATAGCGGACCAGTTTCTCTGTATCTGCCAGTTCCCCAATTGCCTGGGCGCTGTTGATGGCAAACATATCCGCATTCAAAAGCCTTCAGGAACCGGATCAGAATTCTACAACTATAAAAAATATTTTTCGGTTGTCCTGATGGCTATTGCAGATGCGGAGTACAAGTTTATTGCGGTGGACATTGGGTCTTAAGGACGGTCCAATGACTCTCAAGTTTTTAAACTTTCTGCTATGGGCCGTAAACTGTACGGAAACAATTTTCAGTTTCCACCCCCCTAGGCCACTGCCTCAAACCTCAGGCCCACCGATGCCATTCGTTTGTGTAGGTGATGAGTCATTCCAGCTGTCCGAACACCTCTTGAAGCCGTACGCCAGCAGAGGATTAACACATACCAAGAGAATTTTCAACTACCGCCTTACAAGAGCCAGACGGATGGTGGAGTGTGCCTTTGGGATTATGACAGCTAAATGGCGTGTCCTTTTGACTGCAATAAACTTGAAGACCGAGACTGTGGATGATGTTGTTAAAGCGTGCGTGGTCCTACATAATTTTGTCCTAACCAAGGAACCGATTTCTATGGAGGACCACAATCAAGAAACAACTTTGCACGACTACAGCAACATTACCACTCGCAGTACAGTCGCGGTTTCAAGAATGAGGGACCACTTTGCCCAATACTTTGTGTCACCAGAAGGTAGAGTTGACTGGCAGGATGACAGAGTGTGATAAATGTATTTGTTGTTTTAAAAATTTCTGTACCCACAATAAACCTTTAAAAGTTAACTTGTCTACCTTCTTGTGTGTTTTCTACTGTCTGTAACCTTTTTGCCATAGTTGTGTACCTGGCTGTTTTTTTTAACAAAAGTATTTTACCTTTTGTCCAAAAAAGTGTACATTGTAGGGCAGGGTTCCCCATCTCCAGTCCTCAAGGTACACCAACAGGTCATGTTTTCACGATTTCCTTTGTATTGCTTAGGTGATAATTGCCTCACCTGTGCAATACAAAGGAAATCCTGAAAACCTGATCTGTTGGTGGGCCTAGAGGACTGGAGTTGGGCAACCCTCTTGTAGGGGATAACCTACAAGTACACAATTTTGGCAAAAAGATAATATACTTTGCATACTTCACAACCCGGGACACAACTTTGGCAAAAAGGTTAAATTTATGAACCTTTTAGCCAAAGTTAGGTGTTTTTTAATAATGGTGTTTGTGTTACCAAATAGCTTTACCTGTATACAAAATCTAAAACTTAACATCCTATAAATAAAAGACAGACAACAATGTTAAACCAATGAACAATTTATTTAAAAAATATTTTTTTTTAATATAATTGTGATAAAATTAGGCCTTTTGGCCAAATGTTTCACATTGAAATAACCTTTTTTTTTATTAAACTTTATTTTTTTAGTAAACTTTATTTTTTTATTAAATTTTTTTTTTTTTTATTTCCTGAAAAAAATTAATAACACATTTACAGGTCTGTGTAGTGTGGGGTGGAAATACTGCTGGAGGGGCTGCGGGACACTTCGACCGTGGGAGTGTGGAGGGACGACCGGGATGGTGGTGGTGAAGGAACAGGAAGAGGTGAAGGGGTGGAAAGAGTAAAGGAATGGGAAGACAAGGCAGAACAGGTGGGTGGTGGTGGAGTGGAGGGTTGGGCAGGAGGAGCAGGTGACATGGTAGGGAATTGGAAGGGGGAAGGAGATCGGTACGAGGTAGGAGTGTGGTACGGGGTAGGTGGCTGGTAGTGGGTAGGTTGCTGGTACTGGGGAGGTGACTGCAGTTGGGGAGGTGGGTGGTACTGGGGAGGTGGTTGTAATTGGGGAGGTTGATGGAGCTGGGGAGGTGGCTGGTATTGAATAGGAGGGGAGGAGGGATGGTGGCTGGAGGGAGGGGAAGATGTACGGCGGCTGTAGGGGGGGAGGTGGAGGAACGACTGGGGTGAATGGAGGAGGATGGGAGAGAACCTGCACTACAGCAGCGTGGCACGTATGCATGACATACATCTGCTGGTCAACAGATAGCGGATCTATGTACTCCGCAACAGACCTAAAAAAGCTGTGGTTTGGTGATGCTCTTGCTTCTGAATGCATGGTTTGCAGAAGTGTCTTTACCTCACCAACTACGGAGGTTATCTGATGAATGCCTGCGGCAAGTTGTTCAGATAATACCTTAAGCCAGTTCTGGAAAGATGCATTCATATGCAAGAACTCGGGCGCATAGTTCCTTTCCTGACCCCTCTGACGCTGCCGCCCAGTACCCGCAGCTGTACTAGAGGTGGCAGGGTCAGAAGGGTGGGGTAAAGGGAAAGCTATATCCTCACCAGCAGATTCATGTAATGCAGGCGGCCACGATGCTCCAGCGCTGGTGGAGGGGACTGCGGGATCGAATGTGTGGGAAGGTGCAGATGTACTGGGGCGGTCGAAGTGTCCCTCGGTGTCGGTCTCATGAGGGATCGCTCTAGAAGGCGCCAACTCTGCGGGCGCCCGAGTGCTGGTCACCGTGCTGTGGAAGAAAGAAAAAACATACAATGAATATACAGATGTGGAATGGCCCTGGCTGCAAAAAAACACTGGATAGATGTTAACATTTGATGGTAATATTTACCTTCTGGTGACCATTGCTTCACGCAGGAACGCCAGGGCTTGTGCGTATTTATACTTGCTCTGGCGTCCTGAAGAACCACTCGGGGCCCGCATCTCTTTGTTGAACTCCTTCTTAAAGCGATCCCTCACAGACCGCCACCGCTTCACAATTCTCTCCCCTGAAACGAGAAAGCACAAATTGGTTAGTATACAACATCAGTGTTTCCCAAACCACAGTCCTCGTGTCCCCAGAGGTTATTTTTTCAGTATTTCCATAGTGTTTCACAAAAGGAAATCATGAAAACATGAACCGTGGGGGACACGAGGACTGAAGTTTGGGAAACACAGCTTTACAGTCAGCAACATGAACTATACTTACGGTGTTTAGACTGGGACCTAACATCGAGGTCCTCCCAGTGGTCCACCATTGCCGATGCCACTTCCTCCCAGAGCCGTCGGGTCACAACTTGATCCGAATGCCGGCGGTCCCCCATGTTCCACAGCGGCTCCCTTTCTCGGACCAGATCGATCATCAGCTCAACGTCGAGCCCCTCCTCAGTGTCCGAGTAGGGAGCACGCTATGAAGCCTGTGAAATTAAAATAGTAAAAAAAAAACCATTACCATACACATTATCATCTGAAAATGAAAAAAGTATACATGTTAAACTAGAAAAATTAAGAAAATAATATATAGATATCACATGTTTTGTAAAAAAAAAAAAAATTATATGAAATCTTACCAAAAATGGTAAATAGTTAAAAAATTATTAATCAAACCGAAAAATTACATTTTAAAAAAGCACCCCAAACAATAAAAAAATTTTGGGAAAAAAAAAAAATCACATTGGAATACAAAAAAAAATAAAACTTACACGTTGGGAATCGCCGACAGTCTCACGACGACGACTCTGGGAGGCGCTGGGAGGAACCCTTTGTTGGCTCCCAGATCTGAGAGACTAAAATGACAAAAAAAAATTAGGATATTGGCATGTGTTGGCCGCTGTGTCAAGTATGTACTAAATGGTTTTCTATATGTTGTGTGTAGTGTGATGTTGTGTTTATGCGATTGATGCAGGATACTTACGAATTGTGAGCCCACTCCGGGTATCTCTCCACCCTGTCCTTC
The DNA here is from genome assembly GCA_033576555.1 of Oophaga sylvatica. NCBI lineage: Eukaryota > Metazoa > Chordata > Amphibia > Anura > Dendrobatidae > Oophaga > Oophaga sylvatica. The sequence continues at coordinate 443,656,106 of JARQOD010000005.1, read as the reverse complement.
TTCCTCTGGGAGCTCCTCGTCATCTTGCGATTCCTGTTATTAAAAAAAGACAATCAATACATATATCCCACAGATGGATTGTGGAGAGAAAAAAAAATTAGATATTTTACCGCCAATTGCTGACGATGGGTAGGAGGGCTCCCAGAAGAAGATGTATCAGCTGGCTCAAGTGGCTGGGAGGGAGGAGATGCTGCTGCTGCTGCCGCTTCCTCTGCTAATGCCGCCATTGCGGCAGCTGCAGCAGCTGTTTGACGGTCTCTGCTGTGGAAGAAAGACACAAAAAGGGCCAGTGAATATATTTGTATATTCCTTGTCCCTGGCTGAAAGAGAAAAACAAACATGTAATTTTTTAGGGAAATGGGGGATGTAATATTTACCGTATTTTTCGGACTATAAGATGCACCGGACCATAAGACGCACCCCAAATTTTCAGAAGGAAAATTGGGAAAAAAAAATAATGTGTCAAATGGGGGTCCGTCTTACAGTCCGAATATAGCTTACCACTGTGTGGGGTGGTTGGGCACTGTGGGGTGGTTGGGCACTGTAGGGTGACTGTGTTTATGTGGGGTGTGGCTGTGTTATGTGGGGTGGCTGTGTTATGTGGGGTGGCTATATACTCACAAATCCGGTGGCGGCGGCGCTCCCAATGCAGCTTCGCTGCGATGCGGTGGTGGTGTCCGGGCAGCAGCGGGCCAGCCGGAAAGCCCCCCCGCAGCTGCGACGCGGTGCCGGGCTGAAGGCCGCCAGGGGCCTCCGGTGGCAGTCCCGATGCAGAGTGTGGTGCGGTGTTGGTGTTCAGGCAGCAAGCGGGTCTCTGGACTGCGTGGGGGGCTCTGCCGGCATCTCGTCCCAACAACACCACCGCACCACACTCTGCATCGGGACCGCCACCGGAGGCCCCTGGCGGCCTTTAGCCCGGCACCGCATCGCAGCTGCGGGGGGGGCTTTCTGGCTGGGACGAGATGCCGGCGGAGCCCCCCACGCAGCCCAGAGGCCCGCTGCTGCCCGGACACCACCATCGCATCGCAGCGAAGCTGCATTGGGAGCGCCGCCGCCACTGGACTATCCGGTATGTTGCGACCATAAGACGCACCCCCATTTTCCCCAAAAATTTTGGGGGAAAAAAGTGCGTCTTATGGTCCAAAAAATACGGTACTTTCTGCTGGCTGTCCTCTGTGCCCGTCTCTCCTCCTCTCGGCTTGCTGCTGCCGCCTCCGACGCCGCCTGTCTTTGCCGTCTTCTGCTGTTGAGTAAAAAGTGACAGTGAATATACTATTCCTTGGCCCTGGCTGAAAGAAAAACAAACATGTAATTTAGAGCAAAATGGGGATGTCATAGTTACTTTCTGCTGGCTATCCTCCGAGCTTGGATGTCCTCTCCCCTTTCTTCAGCTGTTGCTGCAGCCGCCGCCTCTCGTTGACGTCTTCTGCTGTTGATTAAGGACTAGGGTTGAGCATTCGATACTGCAAATATCGGGTATCGGCCGATATTGGCTGTATCGGAATTCCGATTCCGAGTTCCGATATTTTCGTCTTATCGGATACCGGAATCGGGATTGTCACTGTCACTGTCAGTGTCCGTCGGTCGGGTCTGTCAGGAGTCAGCGGCACTTACCTGGCAGAAGATCTCCGGCGGTCACGGCCTGGACTGCTTGATGGCCGCAATCTTCTTTCCCCGGCGGTCACATGCAGTTTCTCGCGATAACTGCAGTGACTGCTGGGTAATCCCGGCCGTAAAGCAGTCAGTCCGATGACGTCACCGCCGGGGAAGCAGGTAATCAGCTGTGCTGCGTCGCGATGACAGGCTCTGCCTGTCATTGCGATGTAGCAGAGTTGGATCGTCGTGGGACTGTCGTTATGGACTGCGTCGGACAGGTGGTATACTGTTGGTTTGTTTTTTTTCTTTTTTTACAGGAGATCGATGGCGTCGCAGGAATGAGAGTACAATAAAATTAATGAAAACTGTGTTGTCTCTTTTATTTCATTAAAATACTTTTTTCTTGCTTTGTCTTTTTTTTTATGCATTTAATAACTTTGGGATTAATAATGGATCGGTGTCTTATTGACGCCTCTCCATTATTAACCGGGCTTATTGTCACCGTGCAATCAACGGTGACATTAACCCCTTATTACCCCGCTTGCCACCGCTACAGGGCAAGTGGGAAGAGCCGGGTAAAGTGCCACAATTGGCACATCTTTTGATGCGCCAAATGTGGGGCTGCTGTAGCCTGGTATTATCAGGCTGTTGAGGGCCAAAATCCATGGGCCTTGACAGTCTTTTAATACCAGGCCGCAGCAGTCTGCATTTTACTTGGCTGGTTAACAAAAATAGGGGGGATCCCCACGCCGTTTTTTTTTCGAGGGGATCCCCTATTTTTATTAACCAGCCAAGCTAAGCAGACTGCTGTGGCCTGGTATTATCAGGCTTGCAAGGTCCATGGATATTGGATCCTTACCAGCCTGAAAAACCAGGCCTCAGCGGTCTGCTTCATCTGGCTGGTTAACAAAAATAGGGGGGACCCCATGCCAATTTTTTTCGAGGGGATCCCCTATTTTTGTTAATCAGCCAAGATATGCAGACTGCTGTGGCCTGGTATTATCAGGCTGGCAAGGTCCATGGATCTTGGCTCCTTAACAGCCTGAAAATCCAGGCCTCAGCGGTCTGCTTCATCTGGCTGGTTAAAACAAATAGGGGGGACCCCACGCCAATTTTTTTCGAGGGGATCCCCTATTTTTGTTAATCAGCCAAGATATGCAGACTGCTGTGGCCTAGTATTATCAGGCTGGCAAGGTCCATGGATCTTGGCTCCTTAACAGCCTGAAAATCCAGGCCTCAGCGGTCTGCTTCATCTGGCTGGTTAACAAAAACAGGGGGGACCCCACGCCATTTTTTTTTCTAAGGGAACCCCTATTTTTGTTAATCAGTTCCCTCTGACGTCACTGATTGTGTCCCTGGCTGACCTGAAGTGAAAGTGGAAAGCAATCAATTAAGCTTTCCACTTAAGGGCCCGTCTCACATAGCGATATCGCTACCGAGATCGCTGCTGAGTCACTAGTTTTGTGACGCAGCAGCGAGCTCACCAGCGATATCGCTGTGTGTGACATTCAGCGACGATCAGCCCCCCTGCCGGGTATCGCTGATCGTCGCTGAAATGTCAGGACCTTTTTTTGATCGCTGGTTTCCCGCTGACAGGCACGCATCGCTGCGTGTGACAGGCGGGAGACCAGCGATCCGCTGGTAACCAAGGTACACAGCGGGTTTCCAGGCGCGGGGCTGTGCCTAGAAACCCGCTGTGTACCTTGGATACCAGCGCCCTGATGCAGGGAGCTGGTATCCAAGGTACACAGCGGGTTTCCAAGCGCTGCGCGGTGCCTGGAAACCCGCTGTGTACCTTGGTTACCAGCGGATCGCTGGTCTCCCGCCTGTCACACGCAGCGATGCGTGCCTGTCAGAGGGAAACCAGCGATCAAAAAAAGGTCCTGACATTTCTGCGACGATCAGCGATACCCGGCAGGGGGGCTGATCGTCACTGAATGTCACACACAGCGATATCGCTGGTGAGCTCGCTGCTGCGTCACAAAACTTGTGACTCAGCAGCGATCTCGGTAGCGATATCGCTATGTGAGACGGGCCCTTAAGCGATGTTACCCGCAGTGTCGCTGTCCCAGATCGCTGCCTGAGCTGCCTGTTTGGCAGCTCAGCAGCGATCATGTAGCGATACACCAGCGATCCTGACAAGTGCATATCGTTGTCGGGATCGCTGGTGTATCGTTATGTGACACCCAGCCTTTACTCTCCTGTCAGGCAGGAGAGGAACTCATTCATTTGGGGTTTACTGTGAGGCTGCAGCATTAGCTGCGGTCCCTGCAGTAAACATTAACCCTTTTGAAGGATTACACCGTGGGACCTGACTGTGCATGGGATAGGTAAGAATAATTTTGCTTTTTTATTTTATTTTTATTACAGGAAATGGTTTTTGCAGTAAAATAAAATATGGTCAAAAACATGTGTCTTTATTTCATTAAAATGATTTTTAATTAAAGTGTGTGTGTTTTATTTTTATTTCATGCAATAGGATTAATAATTGATAGTTGTCTAATTGACAGCTCTCAATTATTAACCTGGCTTAAGGTCACCTTTCAATAGCAAGGTGGCTTTAACCCCATATTAACCCATTCGCCACCGCTACAGGGCAATGGGAATAGACGGGCAAAGTGCCAGAAAGGGCGAATCTAATTATAGATTTGTCTTTCCTGGGGTGTCTGGGGGCAGATGTTAGTAGCCGGGGGGGGCAAAAATAATGGTCCCTCTCTGGGCTATTATTATCTGCCCCCACTCACTGGCTTTGTCTGTCTGGTTGCGAAAATAGGGCGGGAGCCCACGCATTTTTTTTCAGCAATTTTACACCTCATATATATATATACATGTCATTGAATTTGTGACACATATATATATATATTTATATTTGTAGTTCATACACTTCTACATAGTATAATAGCCGCTAATTCAATTGCCGGCTTTTGTGAAAATGCAGAACCCGACATGAAATGACACTTGGTGTACATAGGGTTAACCATGTCTTTTCATGTCCTTTGCTATCTAATTTGCACAAACAATTAAATCAGTCTATGTGTGCAAAATTTCACACCTGTAGGGGTTAATTAAAGGTGTAAATTCGTAGCAAAAAAGTCCGTTTTTTTTACAACAAATTTACACCTTTAATTAACCCCTACAGGTGTGAAATTTTGCACACATAGACTGATTTAATTGTTTGTGCAAATTAGATAGCAAAGGACATGAAAAGACATGGTTAACCCTATGTACACCAAGTGTCATTTCATGTCGGGTGACCCGACATGAAATGACACTTGGTGTACATAGGGTTAACCATGTCTTTTCATGTCCTTTGCTATCTAATTTGCACAAACAATTAAATCAGACTATGTGTGCAAAATTTCACACCTGTAGGGGTTAATTAAAGGTGTAAATTCGTAGCAAAAAAGTCCGTTTTTTTTACAACGAATTTACACCTTTAATTAACCCCTACAGGTGTGAAATTTTGCACACATAGACTGATTTAATTGTTTGTGCAAATGAGATAGCAAACGACATGAAAAGACATGGTTAACCCTATGTACACCAAGTGTCATTTCATGTCGGGTGCTTCTGTCTTTTCACTGAAGCCGGCTTTACCCGGCAATTGAATCAGAGAGGATATTTTACTATGTAGAAGTGTATAAACTATACATATATGTATATATATATGTCACAATGACATGTATATATATATATGTATTCTATGTGTGTATATTTAGTGTTTACAAGGAAAGAATGGGGTTTTTTTAGTTGCGATATTTTGTTCCCATAGACTTACATGGGACTTCCGGTATCGGGTATCGCCGATATTTTAGTGATATCGGCGATACCATTCCGATTCCGATACTTTAGGATATCGGAAAGTATCGCTCAACTCTATTAAGGACACAAAAAGGGACAGTGAATATATTTGTATATTCCTTCTCCCTGGCTGAAAGAGAAAAAAAAACATGTAATTTCTATGGAAATGGGGGATGTCATATTTACTTTCTGCTGGCTGTCCTCCTAGCTTCGAAGATGTCCAGTCCCGTGCTGCTGCTTCAGCTGCTGCCGCCTCCTCCCTTTCAAATCTTCTGGTGTGGAATAAACGGACAAAAAGGAACTGTGTTTATATGTATTGATTGTCCCTGTTTTAAAAAATAACATTCAAACATGGACAGGAGTGAGCTTTATGTTGTACGGAACACAACATCCCGTCATTAATTGGACCCATAAACAGTACCAGGGGTACCCACCCTATCACTGGAAAAAAATGCACACTTGATACACTACCAGGGGGAACCACCCATCACACAAAAAAAAATGTAAAAAAAAAAAAAATAGATCAACATTATGATAGAAAAACATGCACATTTCATATAGTAGCAGGAGGAGCAACCCCATCACAGGCAAAAAAAATTTAAAAAAAAAACACTAGATCAACATTATGATAGAAAAACATGCACATTTCATATAGTAGCAGGAGGAGCAACCCCATCACAGGCAAAAAAAAAAAAAAAAAAAAAAAAAACACTAGATCAACATTATGATAGAAAAACATGCACATTTCATATAGTAGCAGGAGGAGCAACCCCATCACAGGCAAAGAAAATTAAAAAAAAAAACACTAGATCAACATTATGATAGAAAAACATGCACATTTCATATAGTAGCAGGAGGAGCAACCCCATCACAGGCAAAAAAAAAAAAAAAAAAAAACACTAGATCAACATTATGAGAGAAAAACATGCACATTTCATATAGTAGCAGGAGGAGCAACCCCATCATAGGCAAAAAAATAAAAAAAAAACACTAGATCAACATTATGATAGAAAAACATGCACATTTCATATAGTCGCAGGAGGACCAACCACATCACAGCAAAAAAAAAAGTTTAAAAAAAATACAGTAGATCAACATTATGATTGAAAAACATGCACATTTCAGATAGTCGCAGGAGGACCAACCCCATCACAGCCAAAAAAAAAAAAAAAATACAGTAGATCAACATTATGATAGAAAAACATGCACATTTCATATAGTCGCAGGAGGACCAACCACATCACAGCAAAAAAAAAGTTTAAAAAAAATACAGTAGATCAACAGTATGATTGAAAAACATGCACATTTCAGATAGTCGCAGGAGGACCAACCCCATCACAGCCAAAAAAAAAAAAATACTCTAGATCAACATTATGATAGAAAAACATGCACATTTCATATAGTCGCAGGAGGACCAACCACATCACAGCCAAAAAAAACAGTACCAGTAGATCCACATTACCAATGAAACACATTCACTACAGTAGCAGGGGATACACATTTTACATTTAAAAAAATGCACATTATTTTGTACCAGGGGATACACAATATCACTTCAAAAACATGCATATTTGAAACACTACCAGGGGGACCCACCCCATCAGCGGAAATATATTAACATTTCATACAGTACCAGGGGAACCAACCCCATCACAGCAAAAACATGAATTTGAAAATGTAACAGGGTGCAAAAAAAATGCAGTAGCTCAGGCAGCATTGGTGACAGATGCGTTGTAAAATTTGGGGTGGCGGGATGTGATATTTACCGTCTGTTGTCCTAGCGCTCCATTGCCTGGCTTCTGAACCTGGTGCTGGCTGCGGATCCTGGTGCTGGCTGCGGATCCTGGTGCTGGCTGCAGAACTGGTGCTGGCTGCGGATCCTGGTGCTGGCTGCAGAACTGGTGCTGGCTGCGGATACTGGAGCTGGCTGCGGAACTGGTGCAGGCTGTGGATCCTGGTGTTGGCTGCGGAAATGGTGCTGGCTGCGGATCCTGGTGCTGTGGCTATGGCTCTGGTTGTGGTCCTCTCTGGAGCTATTGTGCATGGTATGTCTGATGTCCCACTGCATGCTTTTTTATATGTTTGCTGTGGGCTGGTATCTCAATTAAAAAACTGGATCCGGCCACCGGATCCGGCTTTTGCCGGATCCGCCGCATTGCGTCGTTCATAGACTTTCATTGTAACAAAAGCTGTAAGCGCTGGATCCGGCGTTTCCGGCTTTTTCGCCTCAGACAAAAAACGTGACATGCAACTTTTTTGCCAGACGCCGGACTGCGACCAGACACCGGATCCGGCAATAACCGGACGCGCCGCAGGGACATGCGGCGCCATACGGCACTAATGTTAGTCTATGGAGAAAAAAAAACGCATCCGGCATTACATTTCGCCGGATGCGGTTGGACAAAAAAATGCCGGAGCGTGCCGTCAGGCGCAAAATGGATGTGTGAAAGAGGCCTTAGGAAGAGTTGTCTCTTTCGTGTGGGGAATTTACCCTTGATAGAAGGTATTTTTTATCTGCACATTGTCACTTTCTTTGTTTAAGATACCCTCACACAGAAGGTTTAGGTGCTGGATAGCACTTTTTAATACATTTCCTTGTCCCTGGTGACTGAATTGCATGGTTTGGGGATCTTATGGTTACTGATGGACAGTTATCGAGGAGTGGGGGCGCCATTGTCATGCATTTATTTTTTTGCCAACCTCTGCAGAATGGCAAGTTGTCTAGTGAGGCTTATCTAGGGATAAAGTAGGAAACATCAGCCCCTTATGGAGGCCACATCTCATATTAGAGGATATTTTTGTTTAATATTTGGTTTCATAATTTCATATAGAGTGTTACCCTATTTTTGATTAGTGTGTAGTTTTGTGGTGAGTTCTTTGTATTTTAATATATAGCAAATAAAAATAAATTTTAAATGATTTCTATGTCAGCCATGGGCCATGCATGAGGTATCAGGGTCTGGCTCTGCATTTGGAGCTCTGAATTGAAGTTTCAATTAAGACCTGGTGGTAAGCCTGCTTTGCTGGGAGCTCTGATACCTCATGCAACAGCTTTTTTCCCCAGCCACACTTAGATGGCACAAACATCAATTTCATAGAGTACTTGTCATGATCCAGTTCAGAGTTTGTTTTCTTCTGTCTTCTCTTTGGACTGGTCATGCAGGGGTTAATTCCCTCTCCTTGTTTTGGAGCTGGCTGGGCTATTTCAGTCCTCTGCAGCCTGCGGGCCAGCGTCAGCTATACTTCAAGCTTCCAAGCTAGTGCCTCTGACCTGTATTCCTTTAGTGATCCTTCTGCCCCTGACTACCTGTACTTGTGTATGACTCGGCTTGCTCTCTGGACTCTGCATCTGGTTTTCCGTTTCTGATACCACGTTCCCGGTAAACTCTGACTACTGGCTTGTACCCCGACTACATCTTACGTCTTATGTTTTGGTTACCACGTTCCCAGTAGGCCCTGAATTCTTGCTTGTCCCTGACTACGCAGTTGCTGTTTCCCTTGGTACTGCTGCTCCTGACAGTTTCTGACTTCGGCTAGTCTGACCACTCTTTTGTTACTGTGGCACCTGTGCGTCTGCTCTGTGTTATTCCTCTGTGTGTGTGTACCCCTGCACCCTGGTACCCCCTGGTATAGGTTGCACTGTACTGCACTATAGCATCACGTTACAGTACTATTGGTAGAGAAATGTAAGGAAAGTAACACAGGTAGTTGAGTGAAAGTAAGTGCAGGCCTGCCTGTCTGGGAGCCCTACTGCTACAGGCAACACACATGAAGGAGAACCAACTTGGAGTCTCCACTATTCAAAAAATTATTGCCACACACCACTAAAGTGGCATCAATTTCCACAGTATAAAAGGCCTCTGACACACCTACCACTACAGGTAACCCACCAGATGGAGATCCAACTTGGAGTCTCCACATTTCCAAAAATTGTCACACACAACTAAAGTGGCATCAATTTCCAGAGTAGAAACAGTATAATAGGCCTCTGGCACACCTACCACTACAGGCAACTCACCAGATGGAGAACCAACTTCGTGTATGCACATTTAAAAAAATTGAAGGGTCAGAAACTTGTGTACGGGGTACTGGTGGGTGAGATAGAAATGTAGTCAGATGGTTTGAGCTCAGGACAGTCAGCACAGGTTCAGAATACTTAGCTGAGGTCAGGTAACCAGAAGGCAAGCCGAGTTATTAACAGGTGAGAGAAACCCGGAATGCGCCAATACAGGAAAGTAGATAATGAGCTACTAGAAACTTGAGTTCGGGTGAGGAATGGAGGATGGAGTGGTAGATAATAGGCTGGGGAAGCAGAGCTCTGCAGGACAGAATGAATACAAATTCCTACAGAGTTCAACCACGCCCTCCTATGACTCACAAATAGTAGATCTGGTGTACAATAATAAATTATATTGTGGTACTGTGTTAGCCAGAAAAATCGATGTGAATACTTCTCCGTCCAATTATGACAAGAGCATTCTTAAAGTGATACCTTTATTGGCTAACCAGAAAATTATATGTTCGCTAGCTTTCAGAGCTCAAAGGCTCCTTCTTCAGGCAAGATTACATTTGGAATAATAAGAAAGACACATTAGATGCTTACTATAGTAGGAAATTTGTTCAAGACCTGGGAGGTGTGATGCCTTCAGGTTTGTGCTTCATCACAACTATTTTTCTTTTGGGAACAATTTATACCAACAGTGCATGGGCAGCGCCATGGGAAGCAAAATGTCCCCACAATATGCAAACCTATTTATGGCGAAACTGGAGGAGGAGTTTTTGTCATCTTGCCCTATTAAACCTCTTGCATACTTCCGCTACATTGATGATCTGCTAATAATCTGGACAGGCTCAAAAGATGATCTGCTCACCTTCCACAATAACTTCAACAAATACCACCCAACCATCAAGCTCACCCTCAACTTTTCAAAGTCTCAAATACATTTTCTGGACTTGACCATATACATCAAGGACAACGCCATGCAAATATCAATTTACCATAAGCCCACAGGACGTCCAGCATACCTTAGATGGAACAGCTTTCATCCAAGACACACAAAAAAATCCATCATCTACAGTCAAGCTCTGAGATATATTCGGATCTGTTCAGACAGTAAAGACAGGGAACTACAGCTGCTATCTCTGAGGAATACATTCCTACAACAAGAATACCATCCACTGGTAATAGATGAACAGATCCACAGGGCTACAAGAATCCCAAGAAGCAACCTCCTGGATTACAAACTGAGAGAGGACAACAACAGGGTACCTCTTGTGGTCACATACAACCCCCACATGAGCATCCTAAGGAAAATTGGTGCTGATCTCCAACCCATATTCCACAGAGACCACAAATTGAAAGACATATTCCCAGAACTACCACTCCTCTCCTACAAACAGCCCCTAACTTAAGGAATCTCCTTGTCAGAAGTGTCCTCTCATCACCATCAGTGACTGGCACATTCCATGTAACAACAAAAAATGCAAAACTTGTACCCACATATTACCAACAAATACAGTCCATGTACCAAACACAAATCAGGACTATAAGGTCATGGGTTCCTTTTCATGTACATCCTCCAATGTGGTGTACATGATACAATGTACAAGGTGCCCTGGAGCTATCTATATTGGGGAAACCATGCAAAAACTACAAACAAGGATGAATCTACACAGACATACGATCAGGAATGAAATGGACACGCCTGTGGGAAAACTTTCTCTGGAACTGGACATTGTATGACAGACTTAAAAGTCTTAATACTAAAAGGTCATTTTAAGGATGACAGGGAGAGAAAAATATGGGAATTCAAACTTATTAGGATGTTCAATACATTGACACTAGGACTCAACTTAACACCCAGTTTTATGGTCCACTACATAGACACAGTTCACACCTTCACCAGAAGGACTCCAGATAGCTAAGAACACATTCCCAGTAGCTCTCCATTTGTAAGAAAATGCTAATTCGATTTCCTTTGCTTATCTTTTGAAGGCATCACACCTCCCAGGTCTTGAACAAATTTCCTACTATAGTAAGCATCTAATTTGTCTTTCTTATTATTCCAAATGTAATCTTGCCTGAAGAAGGAGCCTTTGAGCTCTGAAAGCTAGCGAACATATAATTTTCTGGTTAGCAATAAAGGTATCACTTTAAGAATGCTCTTGTCATAATTGGATGGAGAAGTATTCACATCGAAATAGTAGATCTGAAAGTTAAGTACAAAGCAGATCAGAGCGATGGTCAGGTACTGGGTGGAAAAGAGCAAGAGACATCAAGAGTAGTGTGGCGCTTAGAAGGCATGCAAGTGGCCGGAGTAACAACCTTTAGGTGGCCATCTGGCTTATAGCCTATTTTTGGGGAAATGCCTTCCTATGGTTTGTGTACACACTGCTTGATTCCTTACTCTTGGTATGTGACGTTCAAATTCACTTCTAGTTCTGAAAATAGATAATTGTGGATCTGGTCATTTCTCCAAAATGTCACATGTCACTACAGATGTTTTCAGTTTTTGCTCTAATAATATTAGTTATTTGAAACCTGTCATGTCCCAAAAACTAATTAACCTACACATATATGAATAATCTGCAGTTTATAGCGTTCCAATGCTGTCTGGTCACTTTACTGAAAATGTAGCTAGGGGCCAAAACATGAAATACGCTCCTGGTGAAAGTCCCCACCTTGAGGTTGAACTCTTCAGAGATTAAATTAACCCTGCCCTTGGTGAGATGAGTAGAGTCAATGGCCACGATTTTAATATGAGTCCCCAACCTAACTGTCCCTAACTAAAGCCCCGTCACACACAGCGATCTCACTAGCGAGATCGCTGCTGAGTCACTAGTTTTGTGACGCAACAGCGATCTCCCCAGCGATATTGCTGTGTGTGACATTCAGCGACGATCAGCCCCCCGTGCTGGGTATCGCTGATCATCGCTGAATGTCCTGGACATTTTTTTGATCGTTGGTCTCCTGCTGGCCAGCACGCATCGCTGCATGTGGCAGGCAGGAGACCAACGATCAGCTGGTAACCAAGGTACACATCGGGTTTCCAGGCGCCGGGCGGCATCTGGAAACCCGATGTGTACGTTGGATACCAGCACGCTGCTACAGGGGAGCTGGTAACCAAGGTACACAGTGGGTTTCCAGGTCCCGCACAGCGCCTGGAAACCCGATGTGTACCTTGGTTACCAGCTCCCTGCACCAGCGGGCTGGTATCCAATGTACACTGCGGGTAACTAAGCGACGTTACCCGCAGTGTCGCTGTCCTGATCGCTGCCTAAGCTGCCTGTTTGGCAGCTCACCAGCGATCATGTAGTGACACACCAGCGATCCTGACAAGTGCATATCGTTGTCGGGATCACTGGTGTGTCGCTATGTGTGATGGGGTCCTTACAGCTGGCCACCGATTTAGAGTCAATTAGGTTCATGGATGACCCACAGTCTACAAAGGCCAAAGTGGGAGTGAAGCAGCTCTCAACACCAAGTTCCACTTTTAACAGTACTTTAAGGAATGAGGAAAAAGGTACCTGTGAGTCTGGGCAACCTCCTCGGTAGTTACCCAGACTCAGGCATTTCGCGACACCTTGGGAGTAGGAGTACAGGAGGGACAGTCCTTCCAATGTCCTGGAGCACCGCAGTAAAAACAAAGTTTGTCTTCCCGTCGACATCTCCTCTCCCTTTCCTTGAAGGTGATATCCCCTACTTCCATGGACTCAGCAGTTTGTGAGGGTTCCAGCTTAACCGAAAGGAAACTAGCCTCCCGTTTTGATGACTCCTCTCTCCCGTAACCTCCGATCCATGCGGATGGCCTGAGTCATGGCCTCTTCCAGAGAGCTGGAAGGCGGATGAAGAGCGAGAGCGTCATTTAAATGGCCAGACTGTCCCCTCCGTAACTGACACCTGAGTGCCAAGTCATTCCAGGACACCTCTGGGGACCATCGCCAAAATTCTGAACAGCACCATTCATCAGAGAGCTTTCCTTGAGATAGACCCAAAATAGTGTCCTCTGCCAATCTCCCTCACAAGACTTAGGATGTGGGGATATGAGCTATATCTGTGTTCTAAGGAAGTGAGGGCCAGAGGCTGAGTGGTATTTCTCAAAAAACATAAAAAGCTGTTTTTTCTTTGTGCTATTTTTACATATCACCACATTAGTCTTACATATAATAATATCTAAAGGCATCTATTGTTACCTTATGGTAGTACAGTCAGGAGTTTTAAGGACTGTGGTATTAATTTGGTCATGCGCCTTGAGATGAAGTAAAAAGACAGATCATTGTTTATGTGATCTTTTATGGGATAAATGATAATTGGAGATGTCTCCAACATGTTGAACTCAATGTGCGTTCTCAATCCAGAATTAAATGCATTAGGGTTTTTTTTTTAGCCTTTTTCCTCTTTTGTATTTTGTTTCAGAAATTAATAGAGATGTAATCCAAAGAATACTTTTGTGGACTGGGTGCAACCCAGAGATCTAAAAGGTCTTCAACACTTTTTGGGGTTCGTAAACTATTATAGGAAATTTATAAGGGAGTTTTCAGATTGCTAAACCTCTCACTGACTTGACTCAAAAGGGCTCGGATACCAAGAACTGGCCAGCTCCAGCCGTAGCGGTGTTTTCTACGTTGAAAAAATGTTTCATGTCCGCCCCTGCATTAATTCAGCCAGACCCATCTGAACCGTTTATTGTGGAGGTTGATGCTTCGGAGGTGGGGGTGAAGGCAGTATTGTTGCAGGGTGGTACTGCACCCTTGGCAGCACGACATCCATCATTCATATCCTCCATCCCATAGTCCTGTGCTCATATGGCCATCATACATATCCTCCATCCCATGTTCCAATGCCCATATACCTATCACACATCCTACATCCCATAGTCCCGTGCCCATATACCCATCACACATCCTCTATCCCATAGTCCCATGCCCATATACCCATCAGACAGCCTCCATCCCATAGTTCCGAGCCAGGTGGCGCTGAGCAAAGAGTTCCTGGAGATGTGCTGTTATGTAACCTGGCAGTGTGGCTCTGTGTGCGGCTCTGGTTCAGCCCTGATGATGCAATTTTCTACGCCGGTAACAGTAGAGCCCAACAGTAATAGAGGAGGGAGTGATTCATTTCTTCCATGTGCTCTCTGCTCCTTTCTGGGGGGCAGACAATGGCTGGGAGCTTATGTTCACGGGGATGCTAGATGTCTCCCTTTCAGTGTCTGCTGAGGTGTTGTGGAGTGGAAAAGCTGCAGCTCATAGCAACCAATCACAGTTCAGCTTTCATCTTTTATACAGCTCTGGTGAAATGAAAGATGCTTAGTGATTGGTTGCTATGGGCAACACAGGCAAGTGTAAACTGTTGTGGTCAAGAAGATGTACCTGTGAATATATATATATGTATATATATGTATATATATATATATATATATAATGTATATATATATATATATATATATAAGACTAGCTGAAGAGCCCGGCGCTGCCCGGGCATAGTAACTAAGTACGGTAAGTTATAACAAATTATAATGATGATATCTAAATATATAAAGCTGAGTGTAGAGCGCCGCCCACTCCGCTTAGCCACATTCACTATAATATCCCACACAATCCCATCAGCCAGAGCTACTGGACTACTACCCCTAATATCCCACATTGTCCCACCAGCCAGAGCCACTGGACTACTAATATCCCACATAGTCCCGTCAGCCAGAGCCACCGGACTACTTCCTCTAATATCCCACATAGTCCCGTCAGCCAGAGCCACCGGACTACTATCCCTAATATCACACATCATCTCATCAGCCGGAGCCACCAGACTACTACCCCTAATATCCCACATCATCCCGTCAGCCAGAGCCACCGGCCTACTACCCCTAATATCCCACATCTTCCTGTCACAGCCGCCAGACTACTACCCTAATATCCCACATCATATTGTCAGCCTGGGGTCAGAACCAGAGCGCTGAGTGGAATGGCCCTGACTTCCATACCAATGATCTTTAATAGAGGTCTGGGGTCAGTACCAGTGCATTTGAAGGCAATTGCCCTGACTTCCATACCGGGGATCCCTTTAAGAGATCCTGGGGTCAGAACCAAAGCACTGGATGGATTTGCCCTAACTTCCATACCAATGATCCCTTTAAGAGAGACCTGGGGTGAGAATCAGAGTGCTGAGGGATTTACCCTAACTTCCATACCAGAGATCCCTTTAAGAGGGAAGATGTGCCTATGGGATGGAGGATGTGTGATGAGGATATGGGAACAGGAGGGGTGAGTCATTTCTGTCATGTGCTCTCTGCTCCTTTCTGGGGGGCAGACAATGGCTGGGAGCTTATGTTCCCGGGATGCTAGATTTCTCCCACCCAGTCACTGTCTGCTGAGGTGTTGTCGTGGAGTGAGAAAACTGTTGCTCATAGCAACCAATCACAGCTCAGCTTCTTTTAAACAACTCTGGTGAAATGAAAGATGCTTCGTGATTGGTTGGTGATACACACACACACCCACAAACACACCACACACACACACACACACTACACACATTCAATTTTATATATACAGATATTAGATATTATACCTGACTTTGCATGTGGAGTGAGTGTGGCTATGCGGAGTGGGTGGGGCTATGTGGAGTGGGCGTGGCTTGATACACATACATACACTCATTTTTATATATAAAGATATATTCAGTCGCCAAGTGACCCCACTGAGGAATCATGGAGAGATCAATGAACATAAAACTTTTGTACAGCATGCTACATAATGAAATATAATTTGTAGTTAAGAAAAATCATTTATTCCCACCACTCTACACACAAATAATACAGCGTGAAAATAGAACCTATACAAAAATACATATATTTTGTTTGTACATAAATCAAATTGAATATACACTAAATTAAAAGTAATGTAAAGGTAGAACAAGCCTATTCATAACAGGTAGATTGTTATAAGTACTAAAATAGCGTATTTCTTAAATTTCATTTGGTTGCTTTAATTACACTAAAAATGTCCTTGGTAGAACAAAAAAGTCAAAGCTTAACTACTAGAACAACTAGAAAGGACCACAAACATTTCAAGCCAAAAATGTATAAAGATATTCAGTAAAACAATGCAGGGTAATATAAATAGTAGTACAATAAAATTTGGGGCTAATACTATTACAAAATGTTTTATACAACGCTATATAATGCCCATAAAAGTTAATTGTGGCATCTCACCATAGGTGCAGACCAGAGGTCACATGACTGGGAATCGGCAGTGGGTTTTCCTGGTTCTTGGCTTAATTGAGCTGTGGGCTGACCATGATTTGACTAGTAAGGCCAGGGTCACACACAACGTCTAAAAAATCGGATCGTTTTAGTCGGACGATTATCGCACAAAAGTTTCCTGAACATTGATCCGTCTGCAATCCGATTGTACTGCGATGATGCGCTTTAGTCGCATCTGAGCAAACGTTTCACATCCGATTGACATCCGACTTGCGAGATTTTGTCGGTGGCTAGCAAAACAGACGTATAATGGATCCAAATGAATAGTTTTTAAATAACAAAATAAAGAATAGATATATACACATAGAATACATATATATATATATATGTCATTGTGACATATATATATATATATTTATAGTTCATACACTTCTACATAGTATAATAGCCGCTAATTCAATTGCCGGCTTTTGTGAAATTACAGACCCGACATGAAATGACACATGGTTTACATACAGTTAACCATGTTATTTCATGTAGTTTGATATATGGTTTTCACTAACAATGACATGAGTGTATGTGTGCAAAATTTCATACATGAAGGGGTTAATTAAAGGTGTAAATTTGTTGAAAAAAATGCGTGGGCTCCCCGCTATTTTCTCCACCAGACAGGCAAAGCCAGCGAGTGGGGGCAGATAATAGCCTAGGGAGGGTGCATTTATTTTGTGCCCCACCTGGCTACTAACATCTGCCCCAGCCACCCCAGAAAAGGCAAATCTATAATTAGATGCGCCCTTTCTGGCACTTATCCCATCTATTCCCATTGCTCTGTAGCGGTGGCTAATGGGCTAATAATGGGTTAAAGCCACTTTGCTATTGGAAGGTGACTTTAAGCCAGGTTAATAATTGAGAGTTGTCAATTAGACTACTATCAATTATTAATCCTATTGTATGAAATTAAAAAAAAACACGCACACATTCATTAAAAATAATTTTAATTAAAACACACAGTTTTTGACCATCTTTTATTGTACTGGTATTCCTTTGATTCCCTTGTTCTCCTGTAATTAAAAAAAAAAAATAAAACAACATTATTCTTACCTATCCAGCGCTCTGTCAGGTCCAACGCTGTAATCCTTCTCAAAGGGTTAACTGGTTTACAGCAAGCAGCGCAGCTAATGCTGGCAGCTCAGCTGTTAGCCCCCGAATGAATGAGCTCCTCTCCCGGCTGACAGGAGAGGAAGTGATTAGCTGGGAAGCTTAATTGATTGCTTCCCAGGCTAATCAGTTCACTTCAGGTCAGCCGGGGACTCCCTCTGACGTTACTGATGCTGTGCGGTGTCCCCGGCTGACCTGAACTGATTAGCCTGGGATTTTACTCGCACGTATGAAAACGGACGACATAAAACCGGATGGTGGGAGCTGCTCCATAAATTAACATTGGTCCGACTGCAATGCGATATTTCATCGCTTTGCAGTCGTCTGATTTTGTCGCCAGTGTGACCCCGGCCTAAGTGTAGATGTAGCGTGGTCTTCAGGTCTGTTTTGTGAAATTAAAAATGTGTGTGTTCAAAGGTTTAACTATTGGGTACAGTAAAGATTTATATCTTAGTACCGTGTTAGCCAGTAGATAGAAAAATATTTAGAATAGAGAGTCCTCAGTGGTTGATACCTTTGAATGGCTAACTGAAAAGATGGTAACAAACTGCAAGCTTTCGAGACTACTCAGGTCTCTTCATCAGGCTAAACTAATACAGAATCTGAAGAATCACATATTTGTACACAACACAGCACAGAAAAAAAAATGCAATAGATGAGACAAGTGACATGAAGCAGAACTGTCATTATGGGAGAGGGATGAACAGTTGTGGCAATAAATATTGGACTAGTTCATAGATAAGGAGTATGAAAGTTTTATTGCCCTCTGATTAGGGTCTGGTAATGTTTTGTGATGTTCTCACAGGGTCTTTGAAGCAAATTCCTTAATTGATGTAATAGGCCATAAAACCATGTGTTAGGTTCATTCCAGCATTGAGAGTGTCAAAGGTCACCATCAATTTGTATTCGCAAACTCTCCTATGTCTCTGAGATGTGAAATCACCTTTCAGTACAAGTAATTTCATATCCATCATACTATGACCGGGGATGCCAAAGTGTTTGGCCACAGGTAAATCCATTCTTTTTTTTTTTTCTCTTCTCTTATTGAGTGGCAATGAGAATTAATCCTTGTTCTAAGTTTTTGCCCTGTCTCCCCCACATACAGCCCCCCAGTTGGACATTTTGTACAAATAATTAGGTACACACATTAGATGTGATGCAGCTGAAAGTACCTGGGATCTTGTAGTCCTGATGTGAGTTGGGGATCTTTATCTTGTCCGTGGTCATTATAAATGGACAGGTTTTGCATTTATTCTGGTTGCAAGGAAAGGTTCCTGCAGCTGTTGGAGAGGACAGGGAGCTTCTGACAATGATGCTTCTTAGATTTGGGGGCTGCCTAAAACACAGTAGTGGGGGGTCTGGAAATATGGATTGTAATCAGGCATCTTTTTGTAGTAAAGGTTGTAGTTTCCGTGCAGCTCCCCTTAGCATCTCCAGATTTGGATTGTAGGTGACCACTAGAGGCACCCGGTTATTTTCGTCTTTAGTTTTGTAATGTAGCAGGTGATTCCTTGATATTCTGGTGGCTCTTGTAATTTTGTTTACAATTGTTCTTGGATGGTAGCCCTGATTTAAAAAGGTCTTTCAGAGGCGACCAAGGTGTTCATCTCTATCCATGGGGTTGGAACATATACGGTTGTATCTGATGGCTTGGCTGTAGACAATAGAGTTTTTTATGTGTTTTGGATGGAAACTGTGGCCAAACACTTGGGCATCCCCGGTCATAGTATGATGGATATGAAATTACTTGTACTGAAAGGTGATTTCACATCTCAGAGACATAGGAGAGTTTGCGAATACAAATTGATGGTGACCTGTGACACTCTCAATGCTGGGATGAACCTATCACATGGTTTTATGGCCTATTACATCAATTAAGGAATTTGCTTCAAAGACCCTGTGAGAACATCACAAAACATTACCAGACCCTAATCAGAGGGCAATAAAACTTTCACACTCCTTATCTATGAACTAGTCCAATATTTACTGCCACAACTGTTCATCCCTCTCCCATAATGACAGTTCTGCTTCACGTCACTTGTCTCATCTAGTGCATTTTTTTTTCTGTGCTGTGTTGTGTAAAAATATGTGATTCTTCAGATTCTGTATTAGTTTAGCCTGATGAAGAGACCTGAGTAGCCTCGAAAGCTTGCAGTTTGTTACCATCTTTTGACTAACTATTGGGTATACAGGGGTCATTGTTGAGTCCGAAGCCTGTGTCACTGGTGGGGTCAGTGTACAATAAGAGAGACCAATATTACAAATAACATCTAATATTGTAATATACTTGTATTGTTTTTTTTTTTTTACATATTTATTGCTTTTTGACCTGATGACTCTGTGTGATTACATCAGCTTTCCCCCTGGGCTTACCTTCCTCTTCTCCTTTTACCCTTATCAGTGTGAGAGCCATCCTAAATGTCTTTACTACTTTTCCTTAAAGGTTATAGTGACAAAAGAGAGAGAGAAAGGAAGGGAGAGAGGGAGAGTGACAGAGAGAGAGAGAGAATGAGTCAAAAATAGAGAGGGAGAGCAAAAGAGAGATAGAGAGGGAGGAAGGGAGAGAAAGAAAGAGAGGGGGAACAATAGTGAGAGAGAGGGAGGCTGAAAAAGAGAGAGGCAGAGTGAAAGACAGAGATAGATAGAGATGGAGGAAGAGAGAGGGAGAGTGAAAAAGAGAGAGGGAGAGTGAAAGAGAGAGAGAGATAGATTGAGAGGGAGGAAGAAAGAGAGAGGATGAGTGAAAAAGAGAGGGAGAGCAAAAGAGAGATAGAGAGGGATTAAGAGAGAGAGAGAGGATATGATGATGAGAGAGAGGGAGTCTGAAAGAGAGAGGGAGACTGAAAGAGAGAGGGAGACTGAAAGAGAGGGGGAGAGTTAAGGATAAAGAGAGATAGAGATGGAGCAAAAGAGTGAGAGAGTGAAAAAGAGAGGGAGAGTGAAAGAGAGAGATAGAGAGAGAGGATGAGTGAAAAAGAGAAAGAGAGCAAAAGAGAGAGATAGGGAGGAAGGGAGGAGAAAGAGAGAGAGGGAAAGAGTGTGAGAGAGAGGGTGACTAAAAAAGAGAAAGGGAGAGTGAAAGAGAGAGCGAGAGATAGAGAGGGAGGAAGGAAGAGAGAGAAAGAGAGAGAAGGAAGGATAGTAAGAGAGAGGGAGAATGAAAGAGAGAGAGAGAGGGAAGGAGACGGTGAAAGGGAGAGAGAAGAAATCTGCTAAAATTTCATATACTGCTTCCTGTATCAACAAACTGCATTGTCTCTGAGCTACGCACCTAGGTCCAAAGCAGATGCCACATTGGTATTAGTTGAAGCATGAAATATTTTATGTACTTAATTATTAACCTAATGCTTTCTGTGATTGTCAGATGTTCCGGATTTGAGTAAGTTCACAAAATGATTTTTGCATGTTATTTTCTGTTTGTGTTAGCTGTGTGAGAGATTAATGAAAATAGGACTTGTGTTTATCCAGCTTAATAATCACCCTGCCGATCATACAACAGACTTGTGCCAACACTGATAAAAATATCATTTTAATTAATGTGAAAATTCAACCGATACTGACTTAATTGCTTCACAAGACTGAAATAATTAAAAGAGACGAACAAGGCTGTGACAAAATGGTAGAAAAAAAAACAACTCACTATGAGAGAGCACTCTTTATTTACTCTTTAGTCAAAAAAGCTATTAAATTGATCTTTGGGAAAAATTTGCACACCATAGGTGGAGATGCATCAGATTGGGTGGTTTGATTGGCAAAGCAGCCCCAGAAAACGTTCCTGAATTCAGTTTAAAATACGGTATGTTCTTGACTTATAAAAAAAAGAAATAAAGAGCCATACTGTATTCAGAGTATTAATTCCTTGGTTGTTGCAGAGTTTATTTTCCACTTATTTACTGTTATCTTATGAGTTCTGCATTGCAGAAGCTAAAAGCTATTATCCACATGATATAAATTTTTGTACTATGAATATACACCACTCAGCAATTACAATAAAGACAACTGCCTAATAAAGATGGATGAATCAACTTAATGAAAATAAAATTCATGATGAATTTTAGGAAATTTGCAAGTCCCTGCAATTTCAAGCTATTGAATTTATGATTCAATTTACATGTTTGCCCCCAAAAATGCCCACTGCTATTTTACATATTGTAGAATATTGCATCAGCAACAAAAGGCTGACATGACCTCCAGTGCGCTGGCTTTTTCATCATGCCTTACAGCAGGAGTGGGCATTTCATTTTCATGAGGGGCCATATGAGAGACCGAGACTGTTGTGGAGGGTCGAACCAAAAGGCTGAAATTAACTCTGTTCAATAGAGTTGAGCGAAACAGTTTAGTCAGATTCATAAGGCTCCGACTTTAGCCAAAGTCGGGTTTCGACGAGCGAAACCCGACCATACCGTGAAGTTGGCCATGCGGTCGGCAAAACGAGCGTTAAAGTGGGATTTCCCAGAATGCTTGCAGGTGCCTTTTTTCAGCCAATGAGCAAGGACGTACACTGTGGGCAATGAAATGACATGGGCAGCGTCCACCACCATCTTGGAGAAGGGCATTGCAGTGATTGGCTTGCTTTGGGGGGTGTCATAGTGTCTATAAAAGCCCTGACCGCCGACCTCCATTTAACTTCTGCCGATCTTAACAGTAGGGAGAGGTGTTAGAGGTCGAGTTCCCGCTTCTGCACAAGGGAAATCTCGAGCCGTCACTGCTGCGGTATCCCATCCGTCTCCGGCCGCAGTGGACTCTGCTAAGCATAGGCGTCTGTCCCAGCGTCTCGCCCAGTCTAACATTGTGCAGAGGATTGCTGCTGCCTCTCCAGGCTCTACTATTGTAGCCAGTACTGGTTAGCGGCGAGCAGACGTCTTTAGGACAAAGTCCTTGCTTTCCAATTCTGAGCATGCCCAGGGTGGGATCTCTCATTGGAGATCAGGGGTCACATGCTCAGGTGCTGCAGCAGCTCCTATTGGTCCGCCAGGAAGGTCCTGAAACTTCCTGTGTTCTGGAACAGTTTCCTATTGGTCCTTATCTGGCAGGCCCTGTAGTTGCTACTATAAAAGGGTGGCATGATCGTGCCGCCATGCGCTAGTATCAACTACATTATGTGCTTTGCGCCAGTGTGATCTTGCACGCATGTGTTAGGGCTCGGCTGAAATAAGCCCCTAGAATACCAGCACCTCCGGTGAGGAGATTGTATGCACGTGTTTAGGGCTCGGCTGAAATAAGCCCCTAGAATACCGGCTTCTCCAGTGAGGAGATTGTCTGATTGCTTTGCTGATTGCATTACTATGGACTGCTGTCCGCACAGCAGTTGTCTGTGCATTCCTGTGGAGTTAACAGGACACAGTCCATATCTCTGCGTCGCTACCTTAGCGACACTGTGGTGTAACAGTGCTCGCTTATACTGCCATATAGTGCCACAGTGTCTAGAGTTGCGACTCTGTGAAGTAACAGAGTTCGCCATACCGCCATCTTACTAGCAGCAGGTTTTGCCTGCACGGTGGACCCCGGGCTGCGAACGCACTTATTATCTATATTTATTTTGTGCGTTCCGACAGCCCTAACAAGAGGTTGCTTGCTGTTTATCAGTAGGGAGAGAGTTAGGGCTTGAAAGAGAAGTTCTTATGTGTTTGTGCTGATAGCAATTGTGCTGTACAGTTAGTGTGCAGTGACAGGGGAGGATTTTCTTGTGTACAGCAACGCTTATTATTAGGCTGCCTGACAGCTGTACTGCTGTGTGCACACTGCTGTGAAGACTGCTTTTTACACAGCACTAATACTTTTATTCTTTTTTTCTGCACAGTTACGACTGTTCATTTTTTCCCACACCGTATAGAGCTGTATGCTCCTCACACACTACCGTGTACCGGCTGGTATCACATAAAAATACATGCTGACTATCTGTGTGTGACTCTGGAAATATATACGGAGATTTAAATTTTTCCCTACACCGCATACAGCTGTACTCTCCTCATACAGTACCGTATATCTGCTGATATTACGGTCAAATCCATACTGAGAGAGCGTCTGTGTGTGACTCCAGAAATATATACGGAGATTTAAAATTTTCCCTACACCGTATACAGCTGTACGCTCCTCATACAGTACCGTATATCTGCTGGTATTATGGTCAAATCCATACTGAGAGATCGTCTGTGTGTGACTCCGGAAATATATGCGGAGATTTAAATTTTTCCCTACACCGTATACAGCTGTACGCTTCTGATATAGTATCGTATTTCTGCTGTTTGTATTATGGTCAAATCCATACTGAGTGAGCGTCTGTGTGTGACTCCGGAAATATATACAGAGATTTAAATTTTCCCCTACACCGTATACAGCTGTACGCTCCTCATAAAGTATCATATATCTGCTGGTATTTTTGGTACATTTTCCCAAACATGAGGAAGTATGGTGGAAGAGGCGGCGGACGTGGGCGGGGGTGGTGGTGCATCTGCTGGTAGTGCCAAAAGCGCAATAGTACCTAAGGCAGGAGGTGTTGAGCCTGCGTCATCGTCTGGCTCGAGAAGGCCTGGAAGGCGCCCTTTTCTGGGAGTAGGTAAACCGCTTTTAAAGCCGGGGCATCAGGAACAGGTTTTAGCTTACATTGCCGCTTCCAGCTCTATCGCCTCCTCTTCTGAAGTTTCAAAAAATGCAAGCACTAAGTCGTCAGTGCAGGCTCCTGGTCAGGAACAACACCTTTCCTTGTGTCCTTCACCCCCAACAAAAGTGAAGGATGCGGCAGGCGACACTTCAGATTACTCCCTGGAGCTCTTTTCACATACCATGCTTAACGCTATTAGCGACACGACACTGGCTGGGGGCCCCTGGAGCAGCGGGGGTCCTAGGTAACTGCCCCTTGTATGCCAGCAGGTGCCAGGGCCCACCGGATGCCAGGGCCCACGGACCCTGCTTCAGATTACTCCTGGAGCTCTTTTCACATACCATGCCTAACTTATCAAGTGAAATCCTGAATTCCCCAGTCCAAGATGAATATGACATGGAGTGCACTGATGCACAGCCACTGCTATATGATTCTTCTGGTACATTCACTAGAGCACTACATTGCCCTCGCAGTCTGAGCCAGAATCTGACCCTGATGAAACTCAGGTGCCCCTTCCCATACTATACCACCTTACACGGTGACACAGAGGAAGGTGCAGATGAAATTGAAGAAGAGGTGATGGATGACCAAGTTGTTGACCCATATTGGCATCCATTGGGGGAAGAGGGTGCCGCTGGCAATAGCTCAGAAGAGCAGGAGGATCCGCAGCAGGCATCAACATCGCAGTTGCGGTTATCTGGCAGGCCCATAGCAGTACAAAAAAGTCTTAAAAAAACAAAAAGAGTTGCTGGACAGCTTGGCCAGACGGTCAAATTATCACAGCTTGCAAGCCCTGAAAAGTTTTCCCATAGTAGGAAGAGTACAGTGTGGCACTTTTTCGACCAAAATCCTATTGATGAGGCAAAGGTTATCTGTAAGAAGTGCGGAAGGACCTTTAGCCGAGGGAAAAATCTTTGAAATTTGAATACCAGTTGCATGCTTGGACATGTAAACACCATGCACTTGCAAGCATGGACGGACTACAAAACCTCAGGTAGCACACGTGCACCTGCTCCGACTGAAGGTAGCCAGCAAAGCTACATCGCTTCCCCCACTGTAAGCTCACCGGTTAGGACACCACCAGCAAGAAATGTTGAGGTGTCGTCGCAAGGCCAAAGCAGTCAGGGAATCCCAATGGTTTTCCAACGAAAGACTGATTCTAGGCCATCACCACCACCATCACCATCACCAACCCCTTTTCATTCCGCCATGTCCACCGCTAGTTCCACCATATGCAGCTCTCAAGTCCAGCTCACTGTAGCAAAGACTCTGAGTAGGACAAGAAAGTACTCATCCTCTCATCCGCGTACACTGGCTTTGAACGCCTACATTGCCAAACTGATCTCATTAGAGATGATGCCCTTCTGTTTGGTTGAAAGGGGCATTTCGAGAGCTCATTGCCTACGCTGTCCCACGCTATGACCTACCCAGTCGGCACTTCTTTGCTAGAAAAGCCATCCCTGCCCTCCACCTGCATGTGAAAGACCGCATTGTCCATGCACTCAAACAATCAGTGAGTGGAAAGGTGCACCTCACAACAGATGCATGGGCCAGTAGGCATGACCAGGGCCGTTACGTGTCCATCACTGTGCACTGGGTTAATGTGGTGGATGCAGGGTCCACAGGGGACAGCGGCGGTGGGACAGTGCTGCCTAGCTCACGGTATAGGCAACACTTGGCTGTAGGCATTTGACCCTCCTCCTCCAGAAATGAAAGCTCGTCGACAGAGCGCAGTCGCACGAGCACTCCATCCGCAGCTGCCAGTGTTGCACACTATCGAACAGCTAGTGGTAAGCGTCAGCAGGCTGTTTTAAACATGATGTCTTTGGGCGACAACAGACACACCGCGGAGGTACTGGCCGACTACTTGCAGCGAGAAACTGAGTCATGGCTGGGCAGTCTACATCTTGAGCCAGGCAAGGTAGTCAGTGATAACGGACGTAATTTTGTGGCGGCCATAGCCCTGGCAAAACTCAGACACATAAGTTGCCTGGCTCACACCTTGAACCTGGTGGTGCAGTGCTTCATAAAAAATTATCCATAAGGTGTGAAGACTGTGCTCGCACATACGTCGCTCGCCCGTAGACTCCAGTCATATGCAGAGGCTGCAGCGATCGCTCCACCTCCCCAAGCACCGCCTAATCATAGACGTTGCAACAAGTTGGAACTCCACCATGCACATGGTTGAGAGGCTGTGCAAACAGAGGCAGACTGTAATGCATTTGTGGGAGGATACACGGGCAGGCAGTTTGAGGGCAGACATCGAGTTGTTGGGTGTGCAGTGGTCAGAGCTGAAAGACCTCTGTAAAGTCCTTCAGTGTTTTGAGGAATGCACACGGCTGGTAAGCGCAGGCGATACCATCATAAGCATGAGCATCCCACTTATACGTCTGCTCATGCAAACTTTGACGCACATTAAGGATCAGGCGTCTGCAGCGGAGGAGGAGGAGGAAGCCTTGATGACAGTCAGGCATTGTCTGCTCAGGGAACTGTCCTGGATGAGGTGGAGGAAGAAGAGGAAGAGGAGGAGGAGGATGAGGGGGATGATTATTTTGGGGAGGAGGATGCTTCTCAGGGGACAGTACAGTTTTTTGTGCGTGACTGGAGGGATGTGGATTTGGCAGAAAGTGCTCCTCCACCCACCACTGTCAGTGCATCATTGACACCTGGAACATTGGCCCACGTGTGATTATGTCTTGCGGATCCTAAAAAGGGACCCCCGCATTGCCAAAATATGAAGGATGACGACTATTGGTTGGCCAGCATCCTCGATCCATGCTATAAAGGCAAATTACAGAACATCATGCCACAGGAGAACCTAGAGCTAATACTGGCGAACAGACAAGCAACTCTGGTAAACCGTTTGTTAGAGGCATTCCCAGCACACAGCAGCGGTGCAGGTTCTACTACGAGCCGTACTGGGCAACATGTAAGGGGTGTTCGTGGTGCACACAGCCAAAGTGGCGTTGGAGACAGGGGTTTCATGACCATGTTGTGGACTGGTTTCTCGAGTACCGCTCGAACGACTGGTAATACTGAATCGATTGCAACAGACAGGAGACAGCAGTTGTCAACTATGGTTCAAAATTACCTCTCCTCCCCTATCGATGTTCTCCCTCACAGTTCATTCCCCTTTGACTACTGGGCCTGTAAACTGGACACCTGGCCAGAATTGGCACAATATGCCTTACAGAAGCTCGCTTGCCCTGCTGGTAGTGTGCTATCAGAAAGAGTCTTCAGTGCTGCTGGATCATTCCTGACAGAAAGAAGGACCCGGCTGTCGACCCAAAATGTTGGTGATCTCACCTTCATTAAAAGGAACCATGCCTGGGTTTCAAAGGATTTTGTACCACCTACCCCTGATGACACATAGGTTGCCAGCAAAATGGCTCACTTTGTCCTCCTCTTCCTCTGACTTCTCCAATTCCTCCATTTGCAGCTGCTGAACGTCCAGCCTACACCTCAACATATGCCAGTTTACACCTGGGGTGTTACACCAGATGACCTAGCCTCCACAGTCACCAGACCTAACCCAATCAAAATGTTTTGGGGAGAGCTGGACCGCAGAGTGAAGGCAAAAGGGCCAACAAGTGCTAAGCATCTCTGAGAACTCCTTCAAGATTGTTGGAAGACCATTTCCGGTGACTACCTCTTGAAGCTCATCAAGAGAATGCCAAGAGTGTGCAAAGCAGTCATCAAAGCAAAAGGTGGCTACTTTGAAGAACCTAGAATATAAGACATATTTTCAGTTGTTTCACACTTTTTTGTTAAGTACATAATTCCACATGTGTAAAATTCATAGTTTTGATGCCTTCAGTGTGAATGTACAATTTTCATAGTCATGAAAATACAGAAAAATCTTTGAATGAGAAAGTGTGTCCAAACTTTTGGTCTGTACTGTATATGGGGCCCATCATACACTTGAGCATCATAGATAGGGCCCATTATACACTGGAGCATTATATATGGGGCCCATCATACACTGGAGCATTATAAATGGGGCCCATCATACACTGGAGCATTATAAATGGGGCCCATCATACACTGGAGCATCATATGGGGCCCATTATATGTGGAGCATTACATAGGCCCATCATACACTGGAGCATCATCCATGGGGCACATCATATACTGGAGAATCATATGGGGCCCATTATATATGGATCATCATATGCGGCACATTTTATATGGAGCATCACATGGAGCCCATCATATACTAGAGCATCATGTGGGGCCCATTATATAAGGAGCATTATATAGGCCCATCATACACTGTAGCATCATCCATGAGGCCCATCATATATTGGAGCATCATATATGGTGCATCATATGGGTCACATTATATATGGAGCATCACATGGAGCCCATTATATATGGAGCATTATATATGGGCACCATTATATTTGGAGCATTATATGGGGCTCATCATACACTGGAGCATCATATATGGGGCCCATCATATACTAGAGCATCATATGGGGTTCATTATTTATGGGGCATCATATAGGGTCCTTTATATATGGAGCATCATATGGAGCACATATGGGGCCTATTCTGTATGGAGCATTATATGGAGCTCATTCTGTATGGAGCAATATATGGGGCCCATCATATACTGTATGGAGCTTTATATGCGACTCATTATACTGTATGGAGCAATATGTGGGGCTCATTATACTCTATGGGGACCGTCCTATACTGTATGGCACATTATATGGGGACCATCATATACTGGAGCATTATGTGGAGCTCATCATATACTGTATGGAACATTATATGGGACCAATTATGTATGGAGCAATATATAGGGGTCATTATTCTGTATGGCACAGTATGTGGTGGCCATAATACTTGTATGGAGGACTATACTGTCCGGCTTTTGAGCTATTGTAGAATTTAGAATAGATATCACTCATGTAATGTTAGGGTGTGTTTCCACGGTCAGTAATTGCTGCGTGTTTGACGCAGTGTACTGGCGCAGCGTCAAACACGCAGCGTCCAGATGTTACAGCATAGTGGAGGGGATTTCAAGAAATCCCGTCTCCACTATGCGTAAAAACACAACGGCGGCAGACCTGCGTTAACGGACATGTGGCACGTCTTTTAGATTGTAGCATGTCCTTTTCCCTTGCGGCGACGCTTCGTCGCCGCAAGGGAAATAACACAGGCCTATGTAGCGCTGCGGTGATTCCGGATGGGTTCAATGAGCACATCCGGATTCACCGCACATTCACAAGGGGGCGGGGCTTTGGGCGGAGTGGACTTTCCGCTCCATCCAAAGCGCTGTGGTTCCGGACCGTGGAACCACAGCCTAAGAAGTGAAGTATTTGGCATTGTACTATACCTATATTTCTCTGCCGTATCGGAGCATCATGCATTGTGGTATTTGTTAAAGGGGCCCACTGAGACTCTTTCGCCCAGGGCCCACGAAAACCTGGAGCCAGCCCTGCCCCCCCACAACTTTAGCCAAATAACCCCCAGTTTTCAATGAGTTACTTTATTATAAAGTAAATTAAGGTTGACAAGCTTAAGTAATAAGTAATAAGAATTGATGTCGTTGGCATTGAAATAGGCACTGTAGGTGTGTTTACTTTCCTCCACGCCCTGCCGACTTTTCTTCCCCATTGACTTGCATTGGGGTCGGGTTGAGTTTCAGTCGGAACTCCGACTTTTTCAGATAGTCGGCCGATTTCGTTCGACTCGACTTTTGGAAAAGTCGGGTGGTCCGAAACCTGACTTGACCCTCCCGGAGGCAAAGTCGCTCATCTCTACTGTTCAACATTAATATTAATATTAAGATACTAACTATAATTATTATTTCATTTTAATATTAATTGTATCCTTTAATATTAAGAATTAAATATGCTGACATCCCACTAATTACTGTATGAGCACACACGCAGCCCCCTTCATACAGTATGAGGCCCCACACAGCCCTCTACATACAGTGAGAGCAACCACATAGCCTTCATATAGCCTACTATATACAACATGAGCTCACATAGCTTCCTATATACAGTGTGAGCACACATAGACTCTTATATACAGTGTGAGCCCCCACATAGCCTCATATATACACTGTGAGCGCTCACATAGCCTCTCTATGTACAGTATGAACCCCCACATAGCCTCCCTTATACAGTGTGAGCACACATAGCCCCTCTATACACTGTCTAAACCCCCACATAACCTCCTACATATGGTATGAGAACTCACATAGACCTGGATACCGTTTGAGCCCTCACATAGCCTCCTTTATACTGTTTTAGCCTTTACATAGCTCCTATATACAATATTAGACCCGATATAGCCTTCTATGTACAATATGAGCCCACATAGCTTCCTATATACAGTGTGAGCCCAGATAACCTCCCAGTGTGAGGCTATAGTCTCATATATACTTTATGATCCCTCACATAGCTACTTATATACATTATGAGCACGCATAGCCCCTCTATATTCTGTATGAGACTACACATAGCCTCCTATATACAGTATGAGCCCCACATAGCCTCATATATACCGTTTGAGCCCTCACTTAACCTCATTTATACTGTATGAGCCTCTACATAACCTCCTATATACACTATTAGCCCCCACATAGCCTCCTATTTACTATATCAGCCCATATAGCTTATTATATACAGTATGAGCCCACAAAGCCTCCTATACACAGTCTGAGATACACATAGCCTCAATTATACAGCATGAGCCTCCACATTGCTCCCTATATACATTGTGAGCCCACACATAACCTCATATACAGTGTGAGACCCGACATACAATCCTATATACAGTATGAACCCAACATTGCCTCTACATATACAGTATGCACCCCCAAATAGCCTATATACAGTATGAGACCTGACATAGCCTCCTATACACAGTGTGAGCATTTGAGCCCCCATAGCCTACTATTGTGTGAGCTATAGCCTACTATAGTATGAACAATGTGAGCCAACATAGCCTCCTACGTACTGTATGAGCCTCCTATATATATTATGTGCCCCAACATGGCCTCCAATATACAGTATGAGCCCCCATATAGCAACCTACCTGTAATATGAGCCCCATATAGCCTTCTCTATAGAGTGTGAGACCACATAGCCTCCTATATACTGTGAGTCCCCCACATAGGCTCTTATTTATAGTGTGATGCATGTACGTAAATACATCATCAAAACCACAAGGATATATCACCAGATCCAAAATCAATACATGAATACAGAACCAGAATCATCATCAATACATTAAAACATTACCAGAGCTGCCATGGGTAACTTAATAAATCACCAAAACCATCAGCATTACATAAATACAAAACTAAATCCAAAATTAGCACATGAATAAGGAGCCAGGACCACCACCAGTACTTAAATATATTAGCGTAGTTAATATCAGTAGAACCATACAAGCTTAGAATGCTAGCGTGGGAAAGGACTTCCAGGGTCATCGTTTCCAAGCCCCTACTCAATGCAGGATTCACTAAACCATCTCAAACAGATGCCTGTCCAGTCTGTTTGAAGACCTCTATTGAAGGAAAATTCACCACCTCTCATGGCAGCCTGTTCCATTGATTGATCACCCTCACTGTCCAATTTTTTTCTAATATATAACCTGTATCTTCTCCCTTTCAGTTTCATTCCATTGCTTCTCATGTTTCCATGTGCAAATGAGAATAAAAATGATCACTGTACACTGTGACATCCCTTCAGATATTTGTAGACAGCTATTAAGTCTACTCTTTGCCTTCTTTTTTCCCAGATCCTTTAACCAGTCCTCATAGGACATAGTTTGCAATCCACTCACCATCCTGGTAGCTTTTCTCTGGACTCCAATTTTTCAATATCCTGTTAAAAATGTGGTGCCCAGAACTTGGCACAGTATTCCAGATGAGGTATGACCAAGGACGAGTAGAGCGGGATATTTATTCCACGTGATCTAGACTCTATAATTCTCTTAATACATCCAAGAACTCTGCTGCAATATACTGTTGATTCATGTGCAGGCTGTGATCTAAAAGTAAACCCAAGTCTTTTTCACACATGCTGTTGCTTAGATAAAGTAGTTAAAGCACATGAATATATCACCAGATCCACCATCAGTATTTGAATACATCACTAAAACTACCATCAGTACATTAATTTATCACCAGAGCAACATACATACAGTACATGAATACAGCAACAGAACCACCATCAGTACATAAATAAATTACCTGAACCATCATTATTACATGAATACAACAACATGACCAACATCAGTACATGAATAAGGCCCCAGAACCATCATATTTCCATAAATACATAATCAGAACCACTATTAGTAAATGGATAATAGAAAAGGACCATCATCAGTACATGAAGAGAATACCATAACCAACATCAAAGCCTGAGCATATGTTGGTATAGGTACAATGCATATGTGTGCTTTTTACACTGTATCCATTTAATAAGCAGAACCTAAGATAAAAATAAAACTAGCAACCAGAACCAACATCAATACATTAATACATGTTCATCGGGTTTGACCAAACTTTATTCCAAATTTCGGTTCGGGTACTAGAACTGCGCCCAAACCTTGAATCTGAACTCGAACCTCATAGAAATCAATGGGGGCCCAAACTTACATAAATACAAAACCTGAATGAACATCAGTACATAAGTAGTTCACCAGAACTATCATCAGATCATGAATACATCCTCAGAACCAACATCAGGACATGAATAAGGACCCGAACCATCATCAGTGCATAAATTCATAATGAAAAATCACCATCAGTACATTGATACACTTCACTAGAATTGTCATAGCTACTTGAATATTTCGCCAGAGCTATCATCATCATTTTATAAATACAAAGCCAGTATCAGTATACTTGAACCAGCGGTATTTGAACATTTGAAAGGAATGTCGGGGGTCTTGCCATCCATTTTTCCTGACAGCTTGGGTCTCTCCACACTTGGTAAGATGCACTCTTCCCAACACTGCATTTATGCCCACTTGGTCTGAGAAAGATAAGCATTTAATGGGCTGTTGTGCTGATCTTACCTATAAATACATTCCATGTATATATTACTTGACTTTGTGTGTATTTGATGTACTTGATTTCTTCCGTTTGTCTGCCTTCCCAATGCACTGTTTTTTACAAACTGTGATTTTTAAGAAATTTGTAAACAAAATTACTATTTAAACCTTTCTACTCCGTACACTCCTTTTTCTATATGATTTCTTGTAGTTGGTTCTTTTCTGCCTGTAATCCATTGCACCAACTAAGTGCAGAGCCACACATGTAGCATGCCACTGGGTTTTTTGTTTCTCATCAGAATATGAATGCAGAATTAGAACCATCATCAGCGGACCCAACATCTGTACATGAATGTATCACCAGACCAACATCACATCAGTACATGAATACATCACCAAAACCAACATAAGTACATTAATACAAGAGAACCATCATTATTACATGAATAATGTAAAAGAAAAATCATATTTATATAAGTTCCTCATCAGAACCACTAGCGGTACACTAGGACAATCATTAGTACATAAATACATTACCAGAACCAAAATGAATACATTAATACAAAACCAGAATACTATCAGTACACAAATACATCATTAGAAACCCATGAATACAGTACATAAACACTGATGAGTAGTAGTATATATCACACATGAACATTTATGTCCAGGTATCTTGTAAGTGATATCTCTGATTAGAGTCGTTCTCTTTCTTTTCTTCTTCATGTGGTCCAGATGCCATGTTGACTTTTTACATCCACAGCATATTCTCTGTTGACTTCCATCTCTTTCGATCTTCTGCTGCACATCCCAATACAGTGCCCTTAAAAATAACAGTGTCACTATAATGTCCCTGAATAAAAATTTCTGCCCTAAGGAGTCTGTCCTTATTAGCTGTAACCATTATACTGTCCACCCTTATTAGCTATAAATGTCACACTGTCTTCCTTATGAACTATAATACCACAATATTCATCCTTATTAGCTGCAGTATAACTGTCACACTTTCCACTCTTCATTTATTAACTTATTAGCTATAACCGCCACTCTTTCCCCCTTGTGAACTATAACTGCTACATTGTCCACCCTTATTAGCTATAACTGCTACACTGTCCACTTTATTAGCTACATCTGCAACACTGTCCATCCATATTAGCTCTATGTGCTATTAGCTATAACCACATCACTGTCCTCGCTTATTAACGATAACCTCCACAATATCACTGTCATGCTTCGGAATTTGAACCCTTGATTCTACAGTATGTTCTATTATCGGTATCTCTTTCCGTTGAGCCACAACTTATTTTCTTTGGGTGTTTTAGTTCTGGTGTCTTTGTTTCTGTTGGTTTTGTGTAACTGATGTTTTTCAACACTGTATGTCTGTACCATCACCTGTCAGGTGCAGCATTAACCCCTCTACCCCCAAGGGTGGTTTGCACGTTAATGACCGGACCAATTTATGCCATTCTGACCACTGTTATTTTATGAGGTTATAATTCTGGAATGATTCAATGGATTCTGGTGATTCTGACATAGTTTTTTCATGACATATTGTATTTCATGATAGTGGTAAAATTTCTTTGATATAACTTGCGTTATTTGTGAAAAAAAAATGGAAATTTGTTGAAAATTTGGAAAATTTTGCAATTTTAAAATTTGAATTTTCATGCCATTAAATCACAGAGATATGTCACACAAAATGCTTAATAAGTAACATTTCCCACATGTCTACTTTACATCAGCACAATTTTGGAACGATAATTTTGTTTTGTTAAGAAGTTATAAGGGTTAAAATTTGACCAGCAATTTTTCCAACAAAATTTACAAAACCATTTTTTTAGGGACCACATCACTTTTGAAGTCACTTTGAGGGGTCTATGAGAAAGAAGATACCCAAAAGTGACAAAATTCTAAAAACTGCACCCCTCAAGGTGCTCTAAACCACATTCAAGAAGTTTTTTTTAACCCTTCAGGTACTTCACAGGAATTTTGTGAAAAAAAAATAACATTTAACTTTTTTTCACAAAAAATTGATTTCAGATTCAATTTTTTTTATTTTGACAAGGGTGACAGGAAAAAATGGACCCCAAAATTTGTTGTATAATTTCTCCTGAGCATGCCGATACCCCAAATGAGGGAGAAAAACACTGTTTGGGCGCACGGCAGAGCTCGGAATCAAAGGAGCGACATTTGACTTTTTGAATGCAAAATTTGCTGGAACAATTGGCAGATGCCATGTCGCGTTTGGAGAGCCTCTGAGGTGCCTAAACAGTGAAAATCACCCACAAGTGACACCATTTTGGAAACTAGACCCCTCAGGGAACTGATATAGATGTGTGGTGAGCACATTGAACAGTGAGGTGCTTCACAGAAGTTTATAACGTTGAGCCGTAAAAATAAAAAAAAAATCAACTTTTCCCCACAAATGTTTTCAGCACAAAATGTTGCATTTTCATAGGGGTAACAGAAAAATTACACCGTACAACTTATTGTGCAACTTCTCCTGAGTAGGGAGAAAACCACTGTTTGGGCACACTGCAGAGCTTGGAGGGGAAGGAGCGCCATTTGACTTTTTGAATGCAAAATTTGCTGGAACAGTTGGTGGATGAAATGTCAGGTTTGCATCTCTGAGTCCCAGGTCACTGCTGGAAACAATGTTATCAGAGTATTACGCCACTTTTATGGACTGACAATAAAACATACAAAACCGCACTTAAAATGGATTGGACTGGAAAAAATGTTAAGAAATATTCTTTCCAGGATAATCACTTGTATATAAGGCAAAATAAATAAGAGAAAAAAAATGCTTCTCTTGGCCTATGTTCACATGCATTGTTTTGCTGCATTTTTGCACGTTTGCATTGCTTTCAATGGTGAAAAAAACACTCCACAGGAAATGTAATTTTAGCATTTTAATACCTTATCTGGTCATGTGTTGTGTGAGACATGATCAAACACATTAAAAGTAATTTTTCTTTTCTTTGCAGGTATCAGCCGGACATCACTATTTCTAGAGGGCCATCAGGCAGTCTTTTCTATTGTTAGAGGGCCAAGCAGGTGTCTTGGGGACAGATGAGACCATGATAGAGTTTTTTGGCAAAGCACATAATTCTACTGTTTAGTGTAAATGGAATGAGGCCTACAAATGATAGAACACAGTAGTTACAATCAAATATGGTGGACGTTGAAATATATTTTGGGTCGCAATGTAACGCCTGGGGTCAGAAAGCTAGGTTTACATTGTAGTAGGCCATGGATCTTCCAGGAAATTAATGGCCCAAAACATACTTCAAAAACCACTAAGAAATAGATGGAAACAAAGTACTGGAGAGTTCAGAAGTGGTATTTCCAGTTCCAGTAGGGTATATTCACTCCAATACTCGTTTGAACAGACATAGTGGAGGGCCTCAGAGTGGGTACCCCAGACTGGTCATGCCCATGCACTAAGTGCATGGGCTGAAAAACATTTACCCCTGGGTGTATATAGTGTTTCTGGACACTAGTGTTCAGCACAAGCAGTCAGGTGATTTGCTTGCATTTTGCCTGAGCATGCTGGTGATGATCAGGGTGGTAGTTGTGTAAGGGTATGACAGAGGCTGTCATGTGCCTCTCTTTCTCTAAACAGTGTAGGTATTAAATGTGTGCTTATAGTCACAGTTTTAATACTATGTGCTGCTGCATAGAATTTTATGAATATTTCTGTATTCGCTTAATGTTATTATACAGTGATTAAATGTCTTTTGTGCATAATGATTAGAGAAAGATGTAAAGGATAAGATAAGAAGGTAGCTATTCATTAGGATAGGAATGGGTTTAGTATAGTGGGGCACAATACAGTCAGGAATTCTAGGGTGCCTGTATAGGAATAGTTAAGGAAATAAGGGGATTTCCAAGTTGGAAGGCCTAAGGAGTGATGTGAGTTTGTCAGTGGGACATTTACTGATTCTCAGTCAGTCAGTGGGAGTGGTGTAAAGTAATGTATTATAGTTGTAACATTAACAAAGTGCTGAAGAGAGAAGGCAGAACAGGCCAGAGAACAACACAGTACGGAAAGGCTCAGAACGCTTGGGAAAAGCAGGATGTGGTTGGCCGCCACTTGGTACGATGATATTCCATAGAGAATCCGGGGCCTATTTCTCCAATCAGTACAGAGGAAGCTTTTTCATCTCCCAGTGAAGGGGAGCTGGAGTGGGAACCAGTACGGGAAAGTGGGCGCAGGAATATAGGGACCGCAGAGCCAGGAAGAGCATCTCAGAGGCTAGAGGAGTCAGCATTGAGAAGCAAAGCTCAGGCTGAAAGCATGAACTTGTGCTGTACTGCAGGGGTGGGATTCAAATTTTTAACAACAGGTTCTGTGTTTGTGTGTAGGAAAACCACACCCATTTTTAAACCACACCTATTTTTAAGCCACACCCATTTACACACACCTTTTCCTCAAACATATACAAACCTCTAGGAGCACACACAGACCCCACAAGTGTGCAGAACCCCCCAGGAGCACACACAGACCCCACAAGTGTGCATAACCCCCTAGGAGCACACACAGACCCCCACAAGTGTGCAGAACCCCCTAGGGGCACACACAGACCCCCACAAGTGTGCAGAACCACCCAGGAGCACACACAGACCCCCACAAGTGTGCAGAATCCCCTAGGAGCACAAACAGACCCCACAAGCGTGCAGAACCCCCTAGGAGCACACACAGACCCCCACAAGTGTGCAGAACCCCCTAGGAGCACACACAGACCCCCACAAGTGTGCATAACCCCCCAGGAGCACACACAGACCCCCACAAGTGTGCATAACCCCCTCAGGAGCACACACAGACCCCCACAAGTGTGCAATCATCCCCTGAAACCCCACTATACAGCCCCAAGTATCTGCCCCCAACCCGTTAATAAATCCTCCTCGGTGTCACTGAGGACTCTGACCTGTGATTTCCCTCCTGCAGCTACAGACGCCGTCATCAGACTGCAGAGACCAATGGACGCTTCTCTTCCTGGCTTTGGCAGAACACACCCCCTCCTGGTATGACGCGCCTCCAGAAACGACATCACACCTGGAAGGAGCGCAGACATTCTAGCACAGTGATGGCGAACCTTTTTGAGACCAAGTGCCCAAACTGCAATCTAAAACCCACTTATTTATCGCAAAGTGCCAACACGGCAATTTAACCGGAATACTGAGGTTTTAGATTAGAAAAACAACTCCATACTGTATAATCGCCACAGTGATGCTCCATACTGAATAATGGCCACACATGATGCTCCATACTGTATAAAGGCCACACATGATGCTGCATGCAGTATAATGGCCACACATGATGCTCCATACTGAATAATGGCCATATACTGCTGCATACAGTATAATGGCCACGTGATTCTCCATACTGAATAATGGCCCCATATACTGCTGCATACAGTATAATGGCCACATGATGCTCCATACTGAATAATGGCCCCATATACTGCTGCATACAGTATAATGGCCCCACATGATGCTCCATACTGAATATGGCCCCATATATGCTGCATACAGTAAATGGCCCACATGATGCTCCATACTGAATAATGGCCCCATATACTGCTGCATACAGTAAAATGGCCCCACATGATGCTCCATACTGGATAATGGCCCCATATACTGCTGCATACAGTAAAATGGCCCCACATGATGCTTCATACTGATTAATGGCCCCATATACTGCTGCATACAGTATAATGGCCCCACATGATGCTCCATACTGAATAATGGCCCCATATACTGCTGCATACAGTATAATGGCCCCACATGATGCTCCATACTGAATAATGGCCCCATATACTGCTGCATACAGTATAATTGCCCCACATGATGCTCCATACTGAATAATGGCCCCATATACTGCTGATACAGTATAATGGCCCCACATGATGCTCCATACTGAATAATGGCCCCATATACTGCTGCATACAGTAAAATGGCCCCACATGATGCTCCATACTGGATAATGGCCCCATATACTGCTGCATACAGTAAAATGGCCCCACATGATGCTCCATACTGATAATGGCCCATATACTGCTGCATTCAGTATAATGGCCCCACATGATGCTCCATACTGAATAATGGCCCCATATACTGCTGCATACAGTATAATGGCCCCACATGATGCTCCATACTGAATATGGCCCATATACTGCTGCATACAGTATAATGGCCCACATGATGCTCCATACTGAATAATGGCCCATATACTGCTGCATACAGTATAATGGCCCCACATGATGCTCCATACTGAATAATGGCCCATATACTGCGCATACAGTATAATGGCCCACATGATGCTCCATACTGAATAATGGCCCCATATACTGCTGCATACAGTATAATGGCCCCACATGATGCTCCATACTGAATAATGGCCCATATACTGCTGCATACAGTATAATGGCCCCACATGATGCTCCATACTGAATAATGGCCTTGCATAAAAAAAACTACTCACCTCTGCCCGTTCCAACGCTGATATCGCTTCCTCATCTATCACACACACACACAGCGTCTCACACACACACACACACACAGCGTCACACACACACACACACACACACACCACACACACACACACACACACACACACACACACACAGCAGCTTCACAGGCACAGTGGCCAGACTCACCTCTCCATGCGGCAGCTTCCTTCTTCTCACTTCCTGGTCTAGCATTTAGCCAGGAAGAAGGAGCTGCGCACAGCCATCAAGGTGACGGCTGTGCACAGCTCCCAGCCCCATACAGTGTGACGCGGGCGGCTGTGCCTGCTGTGTCTGCTGCCGGCCGCGTCACAGTACAGCAGGCACGGCCGCACACAATTTGCTGTACGGCCGGCCCTGTACATGTGCTGGGGCAGTGGGGCCAGTACCGGATCGCGGCCCTGAATCTCCCCGGTTTGGGGAACCGGCTACTTTTTTAACAAGTGGTTCCATCGAACCGGGGAGAACCAGCTGAATCCCACCCCTGCTGTACTGACACTGCCATGTATTGTTTGTTATCAAGTAAAGTTACATTGTTAAAGCGGAATACGATGTCTGTTCCTGAGTGTGGGATATCGTCTGGAGATGGGACTAGGGGATCAGCAAACGCAAATATGAGTTTTGTGCAGACGATCGTGTGGTGCGGAGTGCTCCTTGTTTTTTGGAGGCTCAGGTCACACACGATATGGCACTCCAACTGCTGGCAATGTCACAGGGCTTGTCCATGGTCAGACAGTTTTCAGTCCAATTTCGGACTTTGGCCTCTGAATTAGAGTGGCCTGATAAAGTTCTCATTCCCGTGTACTGGAGAGGACTGGCAGACCATGTAAAGGATGCTTTGGCTACCAGGGAGATTCCTGCCACACTGGAGAAACTCATCTCCATATCTACCCGCATCGACCTCCGTTTTCACGAGCGGAGGTTGGAGCGGATCCAGTGTAGGCAGAGGTTTCGGCTGGCTCCTACCTTTGCCAAACCTCTTAAACTCCCCGTTCGGGCGTCCGACCCCCAAGAGACCATGGAGGCTTCTCGAGCGGAACCTAAGTCTCGGACCACTCGAGTATCCGTGGTCTGCAGAGTGTGTCAGCAGCCGGGACATTATGCCAACCGATGTCCCCAGCGGATGAGTAAACGGTCGTGTTCAGTGACCATGGGAGCAGGGTCATTAGACGTGACGGCTTTTGCTCAGAAAGTGCTCCTTAAAGGGTTAATCTCTCTAGGTTCATCCACTCTACCTGCTAAGCTCTGTGTGGACTCCTGGGCAGAGGGGAATTTTATGTCCTACTCCTTTGCCTCTCGCCATTCTATACCGCTGGTGACGCTCGCCGAGCCAGTGTCGGTGCGAGTCTTGAATGGAGCAATCCTGTCCTCACAGATCACCCACCAGACTGTCCCTCTTCCCTGTCTATGTCCCCTTCTCATCAGGAGAATATATCCTTTTTTGTTCTTCCTGAGGGAATAGATGAGGTTCTGTTGGGATTACCCTGGCTCCACCACCATTCTCCCCATATTGAGTGGTCCTCTGGGAGAATAATCAGTTGGGGTGATTTCTGTAGAGCCAGATGTCTCAGGGAGGACGTTCAGGTCTCCACCACAGAGATACCCATAGACCTTGCCTCTCTCCCCAAGGTTTATTGGTCATACGCGGACGTATTCTCCAAAAAGGCAGCAGAGACTCTTCCGTCTCATCGCCCCTATGACTGTCCTATAGACCTCTTGCCTGGC
Organism: Oophaga sylvatica; assembly: GCA_033576555.1. NCBI lineage: Eukaryota > Metazoa > Chordata > Amphibia > Anura > Dendrobatidae > Oophaga > Oophaga sylvatica. Next base: position 443,614,488 of record JARQOD010000005.1, on the reverse strand, counting down.
ACGGAGCCGCCTCGGGGAAGGGTGTATCCTCTTTCTCTTCCTGAGACGGAGGCCATGTCACTATATATCCAGGAGAATCTGGCAAGAGGGTTTATTAGGAAGTCAGTGTCACCAGCAGGGGCAGGATTTTTCTTCGTGCAGAAGAAGAATGGAGAATTACGACCGTGTATAGACTATAGGGGTCTTAACGCCATTACCGTTAAGAACAAATACTCATTGCCCCTAATCTCTGAGCTCTTTGATAGGCTTCGGGGGCAAGGGCAGGGCCGGCTCCAGGTTTTTATGGGCCCCGGGTGAAAGAGCCTCAGTGGGCCCCTTTAACACAGACCACGATTCATGATGCACAGATACAGCAGAGAAATATGGGTACAGTACAATGCCAAATACTTCACTTCTTCCATTACATGAGTGATATCTATTGTAAATTGTACAATAGCTCAAAAACCGCCAAATCCTCACAGCGCACAGAACAGACTGGACAGTACAGTCCTCCATACAATATTATGGGCACCACAGTCTCCCCCTCATCACCCATATAATACCCCATGCAGGATGTCACCCCCCATATAATGCTCCATACAGAATACTGGACCCAAAATAATGCTCCATACAGGATACTGGTCCCCATGTAATGCTCCATACAGGATACTGGTCCCCATATAATGCTCCATACAAAATATGGAGCTCTCCTCTGCGCTGTACTGCGTTCTGCACTGTTACGGCTCAGGAAAGGGCGCTGTAGAAAGACTCCCCATTATCATCATGATTGCCTCACCATCATCATCATTTCCTCCTTATCATCATCATTGCCTCCCCATCATCATCATGGCCTCCCCATTATCATCAATGCCTGCCCATCATCATCTTCTCCCCATCATCAATGCCTGCCCATTATCATCAATGCCTGCCCATTATCATCATCTCCTCCCCATCATCATCAATGCCTGCCCATCATCATCTTCTCCCCATCATCAATGCCTGCCCATTATCATCAATGCCTGCCCATTATCATCATCTTCTCCCCATCATCATCAATGCCTCCCCATTATCAGCAATGCCTGCCCATCATCATCTTCTCCCCATCATCAATGCCTGCCCATTATCATCAATGCCTGCCCATTATCATCATCTTCTCCCCATCATCATCATCAATGCCTCCCCATTATCAGCAATGCCTGCCCATCATCACACACAGACAGCACCACAGCACACAAGCACTCTCTCACATACATACACACACACATACACACACACACACACACACACACAAAGCACCGCACTACATACACACAGACACACACAGAGACACACACACACGTCTTACCTGTCCAGCGTCCGCGCTCTCTGCCACAGCCGGCCGCTGAATGATGACGTCATTCAGCGGCGCTGCTGTGAGAGGAAGCGCCAGCGCCCCCTGGAGCCCGGAGCTGCGGCAGCGGAGGCACGGGAGAGGTAAGTATTGGGCCAGCTGATGCCGGGGCCCTGAGCAAGCGGGGGGGGCCCAGTGGCGGCGCTGACACTGCTCTCCTCCGCTTAAAGGCGCGGGGGTGCCAGACGGCGAGTGGGCCCCCCGCCTGCTCAGGGCCCCGGCACTTGCCCGGGTGTGCCGGGTGCTGACGCCGGCCCTGGGCAAGGGTATTTACTAAGCTGGATCTACTTGGTGCCTATAACCTGATCCGCATCCGTGAGGGGGACGAATGGAAGACGGCGTTCAATACCAGAGATGGGCATTACGAATATCTGGTGATGCCGTTCGGGCTCTGTAATGCTCCAGCCGTCTTCCAAGATTTTGTAAATGACATCTTCTGGGATATGCTTGCCACCTCAGTGGTAGTCTATCTGGATGACATTCTCATCTTTTCTCCAGATATGGTCTCCCACCGGAGAGATGTCAGCAAGGTCTTCGACCTTTTGCGGGCAAATTCCCTATAAGCGAAGTTGGAGAAGTGCGTGTTTGAGCAGGAGTCTCTACCTTTCCTGGGCTATATCATCTCTGCCCAGGGATTGGCTATGGATCCTGCCAAACTACAGGCTGTAATGGATTGGCAAGAACCCACTCTCTTAAAGCGGTGCAGCGCTTTATGGGGTTCATTAATTACTATCGCCAATTCATTCCCCACTTCTCCACTTTGGAAGCTACCTTGGTAGTCCTCACCAATAAGGGAGCCAATTCCAAATTGTGGTCAGAGGAGGTCTCCAAGGCCTTTACTTCAATTAAGTCCCATTTTGCTAGCGCTCTCATCTTACATTGCACCGAGGTTGATAAGCCTTTTATATTGGAGGTTGATGCCTCATCCGTTGGTGCTGCAGCAGTCCTTTTTCAAAAGGATGCTCAAGGTCGGAAACATCCTTGTTTCTTCTTTTCCAAGACCTTCACACCAACGGAGAGGAATTATTCCATTGGGGATAGGGAGTTGCTAGCCATGAAGTTGGCCTTTTCCGAGTGGAGACATTTCCTGGAGGGGGCTTGCTTTCCCTTTCAAGTTTTCACTGACCAAAAAATTTGGTCCATTTACAGACCAGCGGCTAAATTCTCGTCAGGCCAGATGGTCCCTGTTCTTCTCCCTGTTCCATTTCACCCTCCATTTCCTCTCCGGTGAGAAGAACATTCGGGCCGATGCTCTCTCTCGCTCCGTGGTGTCCTCTGAGGAGGTAGAGGAGGAGCCTCAGCTGATTGTCCCCACAGAGAGCCTAAGAACTGTGGCCCCGGTTTCGCTTGAGTATGTGCCTCCGGGCAAGACTTTTGTGGCCACCAATTTGCGACCGGAGGTACTCTCTTGGGCACATTCGTCCAGGGTGGGTGGACATTTTGGGGCAAAAAGGACATCTGAGTTGCTGGTGAGGACATACTAGTGGCCACATATGGTCTGTGACGTCAGGGAATACGTTCAGGTGTGCGTCTCCTGCGCCAAGAATAAATCCCCTCGACAACTGCCCTTTACCGGTGGCAGACAGGCCTTGGGAGATGGTCGGGATGGATTTTGTGGTGGGCTTACCCAAGTCTCGGAGCTGCACCATCATCTGGGTGATAACCGACCACTTCTCCAAAATGGTGCACTTGGTGCCGTTACCACGGTTACAGTCTGCACGGGCCTTGGCAGCATTATTCATATTTTCCGTTTACACGGAATGCCAGACAAAATCGTCAGTGATCGAGGTCCCCAATTTGCGTCTTGGTTCTGGAGAGAGCTGTGTCGGCTACTCAGCATTGAGTTGAATCTCTCCTCTGCGTATCATCCCGAGACAAATGGGTTGGTAGAGAGGGCCAACCAGACCTTGGTCACATATTTGCGACCTTTTGTCTCAGCCAGGCAGGATGACTGAGCATCTTTGCTACCGTGAGCTGAGTTTGCTCTCAATAATGCTGTGGCTGACTCCACCGGACAGACTCCATTCCTCTTGAACTATGGTCAGCATCCGCGGGTTCTGGTGCCCATGCCCATGTCTTCCGCCGACTCCAGGGTGGCAGACTGGGCTGTGGAGGCACGGGACATTTGGGATCGAACCCAGGATGCCACCAGGCCTCCAAGGAGAGGATGAGGATCGCCCCGCTCCGATATTTGCTCCAGGCGACTTAGTGTGGCTCTCTGCCCGGAACATCAGGCTGCGAGTAGAGTCTACTAAGTTGGCACCTCGCTTTAAGATCCTTGAGCAGGTAAACCCTGTAGTTTACCACCTAGCCTTTCGGCCTCGCCTTGGTATCTCCGATACCTTTCATGTGTCCCTTCTGAAACCCGTGGTCATCTCTCAGTTTTCAGAATCATCTGCTGGGACATCGGGTTCATCTACTGACGATCATGAGGTGAATGCCATCGTAGGGTGTAAGGTGGTACGGGGCAAAAAATTTTATTTGGTGGATTGGAGGGGTTATGGATCTGAGGATAGGTCCTGGGACCCTGCCGAGCACATTCACGCTCCGCAGCTCATCGCTGTCTTTGAACGCAGCGAGGCCCAAAGAAGGGGGGGCTGTTATGTTTCGGTAGCTGAGGAGTGCAGGTAAAAAGGCAATACACCAGAGCAGTTGGAATCTATGGGATTGCAGTACCCTGACTAACCACCACAACTAGAGGCAGCCGTGGAGCGTTCCTACGTTGGTCCTAGACGCCTCGTCACAGCCTGAGAAACTAACTACACCTAAAGATAGAAATAGGAAAGCTATCTGCCCCGGAGCAGAACCCCAAAGATAATAGAAAGCCCCCAAACATGTAATGGCGGTTAGACAAGAGGAAATACAGACACAGGATGAAAATAGTATGAGCAAACGCTGGGGCCCAAACTATCTAAATAGAAAAGGATAGGAAGGGTACTTACTGCAATCCCAGAAAACCCTGAAAAACACCAACTCTACTAATTTCAAAATCACCTGAGATCACACGACCTCTACCACCTAAATTAGCTCTCTGGTGTAACAAAATCAAACAGCAGCCACTGAAAAAACTGGAAAAAGCAAAAGAACAAAACTCAGTGGCTGAATTAAACTGAGAAGGCAGAAGCCCCCGGAGGGGACCCAGAAGGCCCCCAAAGAAGTGCAGGACAAAATGCAAAAATATAGCACAAACACAAAAGAAGAAAAAGACTTATCTGGAAGCAGGAGATGCAGACACGACACAGCAGGCTACAAGGGAAACTGGAATGAAGGATTCAGACCAGAACAATTGATCACCGGCAACCCTGATGGGAAAATGACTCCCTTATATAAGACCAGTCAGTAACACCTGATTCCCAGTCCTCACAATCTTCACTAGTACCGCTTGTAACCACCAGAGGGAGCCTCTGCTCAGAACTCATCTCAAACCCATTCACAACAGGGGGCCCTAGGAGGGGGTTAATGTTAGGGTTCGAGTTCCCACTTCTGCACAGGGGGAATCTCGAGCTATTCCCGCTGCAGTCCCCCATCCATCTCGGCCGCAATGGATCCTGCTCAGCAGAGACGTCGGTCCCAGCGTCTCGTCCAGTCTAATATTGTACGGAGACTTGATGTTGCCTCTCTTGGATCCTCTGTTGTAACCAGCATTGGAGCAGGCAGCTTTGGGACTAAGTCCTCTGTTTCTCCATCTGAGAATGCCCAGGGCAAGATCTCCCATTGGAGATCAGGGGTCACATGCTCGGATACAGCTGCGTCTCCTATTGTTCCTCCAGGAAGGTCCTGAAGCTGTTTGTGTTTTGAAGCAACTTCCTATTGGTCCATTCTGGAAGGTCTTGTACTCTTGGCTACTATAAAAGGGTTGCATAACCTCATGGCCGTGCGCTAGTATCATATCTGTTACATGCTTGCGCCAGTGTGGTCTTATGCATGTGGTTAGGGACCCGGCTGAAATAAGCCCCTAGAATACCGGCACCACCGGTGAGGAGTTTTGTGTGTTTGGATTCAGGGTTCTGGCTGAAATAAGCCCCTGGCATACCGGCACATCCAGTGAGGAGTTTGCTGAGTGTATGGCATGACTGCAATCGCTTAGCAGTCATCTGTGTCACCTGTGAGTCTGACAGGACACAGTCTTTTTCACAGCGACTCTGTGAAGTAACAGGGTTCGCTTATACCGCCATATAGCGCCACAGCATTTTAGTTAGCGACTCTGTGGTCTAACAGAGTTCGCTTATACCGCCATATAGTGCTACAGCATTTACATCTGCGACTCTGCGGGATAACAGAGTTCGCTCATACTGCCTTTTTGCGCCATCTTACTAGCAGCAGGCTCTGCCTGCACGGTGGACCCCGGGCTGCGAACGCACCTCTCCTTAATATCTATTAGGTGCGTTCCGCTGGCCCTTAACACACATTTAGTACATTAAATGTATAGGAAAGTTGGTCTTTCTTCATGATGCCTTGTTCTGTAGACAACTCATTTTATAGCTTGACTAGGCACATTGTACAACATTGTGTGCACTTCCTCCTAAGAGTTATTGATTAAGAAGTTAATTAGGAAGAAACAAGTATTTGTTTTGTAATAGAACAGCAATCACAGCTTTCATTTTCTGCCTATTCTACTGAAAAGAAGTTAATCAGTCATTGTTAGGTACACTTGTTTTTTTAAATATATTTCAATCTTCCTCAAATGAGAAGCTCCTTTTGAACTTGTAGAACTTTTGAAAGATGTTTCTTTAAGCCTTGAAGACAGATACAAAGACAGCAGAGTAAATGTTATATTGATGTGTTCCAAACAAAGTGGAACATCCATTGATTTTTATAATTAATTCATTATGCTTGTGGTGTTGGGCTTGACACTACTTTATATCTGTAAAATCATGAAAACTCTGCAGACACACATACAAAGAAGATCCAGAGGATCAATGCCTCATTTTTGTTTTCTAAAAACCCCATAAAGCTCTTGCTTACAGGGAACCTATCGGGAGATTGGTATGCTTCAAACCATAGGTAGCTTGAAATGCAAACAGACTTCCCCTTTAGATACAAATGTTTACTATGAAACACTGCCGGTTTAGAGAAAAAATAATTTTAGAAAATAGCTAAGCAATGGGATCCACAAGGTGCCTCGCACTGGCCAAGCACTTCTTCATTGACAGGTTTCACTATATGTGCATCTAGAGATTGATCTTTTGAGGAACTCAGGATGAGAAGCCAGAAGGATGAGTGCACAAATCTTATACTCAGGTTATTTTTTAAACTGTTTACTCAGAACAACCACAGCATTTAAGAGTAAAACATAGCTTTTTGTAACTGAATTTCCCAACAAATTTCCTTTACACCAGGTGTGAACAACCTGAGCCCCAAGGGCCACATGCAGCTTGTGATTCCAGTCAGAAGTTGTGGGCACAAGATGGCGCTCTGGGATTAGAGTTGCACCGAAAAAAGGTGAAGAGGCCTCAGGGTAATTTAAGACCATGGGCAGGGACCTTACATTAGAAGCACCACTCCAGCTCTGAAACCCCCTTCCACGCTGAAGTGGGGTTTTAATTGTTCTTTTATGGGAGTATTGAAACACTCGGCTGTTTCAGGAACACAGAAAAACTACAATTAAGAGTCACTTGGATGTTGTCTTCTTTTCTGGAGTGTATACAGAAAAAGACTGGATCTCAGGATGTCGGCATTCCAATGCCAACCAAAAATGTTCACCATGCCCTTGTTTGGTTGCCGTGGAGAAATAAAGTGGACGCCGGGCCAGAGCAGTGCAAATCTTTTTTGGTACATTTCTTAGACAGCTATTGGACATTTAGAGTATATGATTTTGATATGCCATGGATGTCTCAAATGCTTATTCCCTTTTAATTTTAGTGAAGCCCTTGGAATTAATTTAGTCTGGTAATGTGACCCTCAAACCAGAAAAAAATGGGAATTTTTGTTTGAGAAGGAGAAAAAACACAATTTTGAGCAAGCCAAGGAGGCGGTTTACAGTAAGTAAATTGCGCATAATTGAAGATATTTCAAGTGTCTTCAAAGAATGAATTAAAGGTGTTCATATCTCTGGGAGCAACTATTTCTCCATTTCTGGTCTAGACGTTTTATATTGATGTGGGGTGGGGATGAATGGGAGAATGATTGTAACATAAAAACTAAAAAAAAAATAAAACATGGTTCGCATAAATCATTTTTTCAAGCTGGTGTTATAAAGTTTTCTTATTTACTGAGATAATGACTTTTGGGTTTTCATTAGCAGAAATAAAAACTTTACAAAAAAACCCTGTTTGGGAGAGAAGAATAGACAAATCGCGGCGCCCTAAGTGCGTAAAAACAATATTATATTCTTTAAAGGGTGCACAATTTTATGCACTCACCTGATAGAAGACTAAGGCTGGCGTCACACTGGCGAGTGTGATGCGAGTAAGTCGCACGACTTTCTCGCATCAACACACGGCACGGCCGCCCGATCTCGGACCCGAGTGTGCAGCTGCATAGAAATACATGGCATCTTTTGTATGGGGTGGCATCTTTTGTATGGGGTGACTCTCCTAGTGCGGTATTTTACAATTCTATTTGGTGAGCATGGTTTCCTATTAGATATGGCCAGCATTGCATTGACTCCTGCTGGCCTCATTACATAAGCGCTTGTCGTCTAGTGAAACATGCTTTATGCTGTTGTGGTGCACTTTTTTTTTTTTTGTAGCTCTGTTACCTCTTTACCTTCCTTTTTGTGGGGGATCTTACATATGATTGATTTGATATGTTGTGGGCTACAATGTGTTTACTTACCATTAGTGCCACATGTGTTTATCTGCCAAACCGCTAGGAGATTTTTCTCCCTGTATGTGCACATGTCCTCTATATGCGTTTTTCATTGTTCAATGTTATTTATTCTTGTGCTACGTATGTATTGTTACACAATAAATATTTACCTTTTATAATATGAATTTTGGTCACCAGTGACTCTCTCTTTCCTCCTATGATATTATATCTATATGAGTGGTGATTTTTTGGTTACACATTTTTAGTGTGACCCACATTTTCTTTATCCATGCAGCTGTATTTGATGAAACATTTCGAATACAGTATATATCTCATCATATATTATAAAAAACACAGTACAAGTCCTAATAGTAAAAAATTCAGTTACACTTATATATAGTAGCAAACCTTTTATCCCAGTCTCAGACACTTGATTTACGGTGTGGACCAAGTTCAGGAGGACACCCACTGATTGATCCAATCTTAACAACATAGATGCAGAAGAAAAAAAAAAAAAAAAAACAACGTTCAAACTCTCTCTATGATATCATTCAATTCATCTGGATATAATGTTCTTTCCGGTTTAAAAGAGAATTCCTATTTACAACACCAGAGGGTATCTGTTCCACCGGATTTACTTTTATGTTAACAATTTTGTTATGTTTGATTAGCAGATGCCTTGAGAGACTATGTTTTAACCCCTTAACAACCGCCGATACGCCTTTTAACGGCGGTCATTAAGGGTACTTAAACCACAGCGCCGTTAATTAACGACGCTGTGGAAAAAGTGAATAGCGCCCCCAGAGGCTCATTTTCTCCGGGGTCTTGGCTACCGGGGGTAGCCGAGACCCCAGAGAACATGAATCGGGTCAGTTTTTACAGATACTGATGTTGCGATCGTCGTTATTAACCCTATAACAGCGACCGCAACAAAAAAAAAAAAAAAAGTTGTGCCATTTAATTTCTCTGTCCTCTGATGTCATCGGACATCAGAGGACAGAGAAAAAGGGTCCCCAGGACCCCCATGTGGCCCCCGATCCCCTGCATGTGGCCCCAGGGCCCTCCGGTGTCCCCCGGTGCCGGCGCGATGAAGAAAATGGCGGGCGCATGCTCAGTGCGCCCGCCGCTATGTGCCGCTATGTGCTGGGGGGGTGGGCAAATATTCTCCGAGACCCCAGAGAACATAATCCGTGTCGGTATTCACCGATCCCGGTGTTGCGATCGCAGCTATGCAAGCATAGACGCGATCGCAAAAAAAAAAAAAAAAAAAAGATTTCTCTCCCCTCTGATGTGATCGCACATCAGAGGGGAGAAAATGAGGGTCCCCATGTCCCCCTGAACCCCCCTGTACCTGCCGGTATCCTCTGGCAGGTCCCCCTGGCCTCCGATCCTCCCGGTCTTCTTCCTGGAAAAAAAAATGCGGTGCGCCCGCCGATCTGCTTGGCGGCAGATTCAAATTTTTTTTCATTCATTCTCCAGAAAGTGCATTTTGATCACTGTGATAAACTATCACAGTGATCAAAATAAAAAAAACAGTACATAACCCCCCCCATTTATCACCCCTTTAGTTAGGGACATATAATAAAAAATAGAAATTATATTTATTTTCATTTTTCTGTTAGGGTTAGTGTTAGCATTAGGGTTAGGGTTATAATTAGCGTTAGGGTTAAGCCGGGTTCATACTTCGTTATGGCAGTCCGTTAGACGAACTGCGTTACACCGCGGTATAACGCGGTGTAACGCAGTCCGTTAACGCTGCCATTCACCCCCATTTGAGGGCGCATCGCGACGCATGCCGTAAAGCGGCATGCGTTTGCGATGTGCCATCATTCAGTGACGGAGGCTCGGACGTGGGCTGCAGCGTCTGGGCTCCGTCCCCACTAGCGCAGATGAATCATCTGCTGCTTCCTCTGCGCTAGCGGGTATAGCATAACGCGATCGCGTTATACTATACCGTTACCAGCCCGTCAACGCTATGTGTTGAACGGGCTGGTAAAACGCAAAATGAACCTAGCCTTAGGGTTAGGGTTATAATTAGGGTTAGAATTAGGGTTAGGGTTACAATTAGGGTTAGGGTTAAAATTAGGGTTAGGGTTACAATTAGAGTTAGGGTTACAATTAAGGTTAGGGTTATCATTAGGGTTGGAATTAGGGTTGGGATTTAGGTTAGGATTAGGGTTGGGATTAGGGTTAGGGGTGTGTTGGGATTAGGGTTGGAGCTAGAATTGAGGGATTTCCACTATTTAGGCACATCAGGGGGTCTCCAAACACGACGTGGCGTTCAAAAAGTCAAATGGCGCTCCCTCCCTTCCGAGCCCTGCCGTGCGCCCAAACAGTGGTTTACCCCAACATATGGGGTATCAGCATACTCAGGACAAATTGCACACCAATTTTGGGGTTCTAATTTCTCCTGTTACCCTTGGGAAATGAAAAAATAGTGCAAAAACAAAAATGATTTATTGGAAGAACAATGATTTTTTATTTCAAGCATGGTTATTTAAATTCTGTGAAAGACTCTGGTTCAAGGATTAACACACATTAGAATTCCTTTAGAAAAAAATGATTTTTATTTTCAAGCTCTGCGTTTATAAATTTCTGTGAAACACTTGGGGGTTCAAAGTGCTCACACACATCTAGATAAGTTCCTTAAGGGGTCTAGTTTCCAAAATGGGGTCACTTGTGGGGGTTTCCACTGTTTAGACATCAGGGGGTCTCCAAACACGACGTGGCTTTCAAAAAGTCAAATGGCGCTCCTCCCTTCCGAGCCCTGCCGTGCGCCCAAACAGTGGTTTACCCCAACATATGGGTATCAGCGTACTCAGGACAAATTGCACACACATTTTGGGGTTCTAATTTCTCCTGTTACCTTGGGAAAATAAAAAATAGCTGGCTAAAAAAATCATTTTTGAGAAAAAAAATGATTTTTTATTTTCACAGCTCTGCGTTTATAAATTTCTGTGAAACACTGGGGGTTCAAAGTGCTCACCACACATCTAGATAAGTTCCTTAGGGGTCTAGTTTCCAAAATGGGGTCACTTGTGGGGGTTTCCACTGTTTAGACACATCAGGGGGGTCTCCAAACACAACGTGGCTTCAAAAAGTTCAAATGGCGCTCCTCCCTTCCGAGCCCTGCCGTGCGCCCAAACAGTGGTTTACCCCAACATATGGGGTATCAGCGTACTCAGGACAAATTGCACACCAATTTTGGGGTTCTAATTTCTCCTGTTACCCTTGGAAAATAAAAAATAGCTGGCTAAAAAAATCATTTTTGAGAAAAAAAAGATTTTTCATTTTCACGGCTCTGCGTTTATAAATTTCTTGAACACTTGGGGGTTCAAAGTGTCACCAACTCTAGATAGCTCTAGGGGTCAGTTTCCAAAATGGGTCACTTGGGGTTTCATGTTTAGCATCAGAGGCTCTGCACAAACAACATGGCAGTTCAAAAGTCAAATGCCTCTTCAAGCACTCATGCGCCCACAGTGTTTCACCCCATATGGGTATCAGCGTATCAGGAAAAATTGCACAACAATTTTTGGGTTCATTTTCTGTTACCTGGGAATAAAAATAGCGGTAAAAATCATTTTTAAGAATAAAAATGATTTTTTATTTTCACAGCTCTGCGTTTATAATTCTGTGAACACTGGGGTTCAAAGTGTCACCACACATCTAGATAAGTTCCCTTTAGGGGTCTAGTTTCCAAATGGGTCATTGGGGTTTCCACGTTTAACACATCAGGGGGCTCCAGCTCACGTTGGCTTTCAAAAGCAAATGGCTGCTCCCTCCCTTCGAGCTGCCGTGCGCCCAAACAGTGGTTTACCCCAACATATGGGTTACAGCGTACTCAGGACAAATTGCACACCAATTTTGGGTTCTAATTTCTCCTGTTACCTTGGGAAAATAAAAAATAGCTGGCTAAAAAATCATTTTTAGAAAAAAAATGATTTTTTATTTTCACAGCTCTGGTTTATAAATTTTAGTGAACACTAGGGGGTTTCAAAGTGCTCACCAACATCTAGATAAGTCTTAGGGGTCTAGTTTCCAAAATGGGTCACTTGAGGGGGTTTCCACTGTTTAGGCACATCAGGGGGTCTCCAAACACACGTGGCTTCAAAAGTCAAATGGCGCTCCTCCCTTCCGAGCCCTGCCGTGCGCCCAAACAGTGGTTTACCCCAACATATGGGGTATCAGCGTACTCAGGACAAATTGCACACCAATTTTGGGGTTCTAATTTCTCCTGTTACCCTTGGGAAATAAAAAATAGCTGGCTAAAAAAATCATTTTTGAGAAAAAAAATGATTTTTTATTTTCACGGCTCTGCGTTTATAAATTTCTGTGAAACACTTGGGGGTTCAAAGTGCTCACCACACATCTAGATAAGTTCCTTAAGGGGTCTAGTTTCCAAAATGGGTCACTTGTGGGGTTTCCACTGTTTAGAACATCAGGGGGTCTCCAACACACGACGTGCGCTTTCAAAAAAGTCAAATGGCTCTCCTCCCTTCCGAGCCTGCCGTGCGCCCAAACAGTGGTTTACCCCAACATATGGGGTATCAGCGTACTCAGGACAAATTGCACACAATTTTGGGTTCTAATTTCTCCTGTTACCCTTGGGAAAATAAAAAATAGCTGGCTAAAAAATCATTTTTAAGAAAAAAAATGATTTTTATTTTCACAGCTCTGCGTTTATAAACTTCTGTGAAGCACTTGGAGGTTCAAAGTGCTCACCACACATCTAGATAAGTTCCTTAGGGGGTCTAGTTTCCAAAATGGGGTCACTTGTGATGGGTTTCCACTGTTTAGACACATCAGGGCCTCTACAAACGCGACATGGCGTCCAGCCAATTCTGCGTTGAAAAAGTCAAATGTCGCTCCTTCCCTTGCGACCTCTGCCGTGCGTCCAAAAAGTGGTTTACCCCCACATATGGGGTATCGGCTTATTCAGGAGAAATTGCACAACAAATTTTGTGGTTCATTTTTTCTTTTAACAGTTGTGAAAATAAAAAAAATAGGTTCCGAAGTAAAGTTTTTGCAAAAAAAGTTAAATGTTAATTTTGTCCTTCCACATTGCTTCAGTTCCTGTGAAGCACGTAAAGGGTTAATAAACTTCTTGAATGTGGTTTTGAGCACCTTGAGGGGTGCAGTTTTTAGAATGGTGTCACTTTTGGGTATTTTCTATCGTATAGACCCCTCAAAGTGACTTCAAATGTGATGTGGTCCCTAAAATAAAAATGGTGTTGTAAAAATGAGAAATCGCTGGTCAACTTTTAACCCTTATAACTTCGTAACAAAAAAAAATTTTTGTCCCAAAATTGTGCTGATGTAAAGTAGACATGTGGGAAATGTTATTTATTAAGAAATTTGTGTGACATATCTCTCTGATTTAAGGGCATAAAAATTTAAAGTTTGAAGTTAAAGCGTTCCAGAGTTATAACCTCATAAAGTGACAGTGGTCAGAATTGTCAAAATTGACCCTGTCATTAAGCTGCAAAATGGCTCTGTCACTAAGGCCTCTTTCACACTTCAGTCGTGCGACGTCAGTCAAAATCCGTCAAAATGTGAAAAAAACGGATCCGCCATTTTTTTTTTGGCGGATCCGTTTTTTTCCCATAGACTTGCATTAGTGACGGATTTTGACGGATGGTCGTCCGTTAGGTCCGTTTTTGGACGGATCCGCCAAAAAATTGGCGTCCGTCATTTTAAAAAAACGTCCAATGCAACGTTTTTTTTGACCGCCAAAATGGCGGACAACGGCGGATCCGCCGCATCCGCCATTTTGTATAATGGCCACCTATGGGCGGCGGATCCGCCAGCTTCCGTTTTTTTTTCTCTCTCTCTCTCTCTCTCCTCTCTCTCTCTCTCTCTCTCTCTCGTCCGGATTTACATTTCCATAACGAAATTTTCACCATTTCCGGGTGAAATCTTCTTGGCGGATCCGTCAGAAAACTGACCAGTTTTGCTTCCGTTTTTTTACTTTTCTGACGGATCCGCCATTTTCACGGATGGGCGGACGTCACACAACGGAAGTGTGAAAGAGGCCTTAGGGGTTAAAAAGCTGTTTTTTGCTCTATTTCTGCTACCAATAATGCGGGACCGCAGTGTCTGTACAGTGCGTCCCACATATTGCAAACCGTCACACCAGTATTATTATTACATTTGATAGTTTTAGCTCCGTGATCTAGGATCCCACAGGTACAACATTTTTTGGAGGTTCATTTAAAGACTCCGGGTCCTTGAAAAACACCACTTGAAGTTTGATCCGTACTTTTTTTAATGTTTTTTCCTTTTGAATCCAACTGTTTTTAATTAATTTACTGGGGGCCATCAAGATTTTTAAAGTTTTCCCCCTTCTATATGTAATCCCTGGTTTATCAGGGAGATGTTTTCCCAAAACAGGGTCATGCTTCAAGATATACTGTACCAATATTTTGAAAGCACAGTTCTTATGACTTTATTTCCCCTATTGAATGTTGTCACAAAATTCAATTTCCAGCGATCATCACTTTTTTCTTTACCAATAGTCAAATTATCCCCATTCCTATTTTTTCCTTTTAAACATTTCTCCTGTGTTTTATTTTGCTATTCCTATATGCACATTTATCAAATTTTTTGGGTAACTTTTTTCCTTAAATTTTCTTTTTAGAATTTTAGACTGAGCTACATAATCAGGTTCTCTCGTACAATTCTTTCTTATACGAAAAAATTGGCTGTGGGGTATATTTACCTTCCACTTCTTGTATTGTGCACTGTTGAGATCTAAAAAGCCATTTGAATCCACCTTTTTGAAGTGGGTTTTTGTAATAATTTTTTTCCCACTGTAGCTGATCTCTAGATCAAGAAACACCATTTTTTCTTTATTGAATTGTGATGTAAAGGTGATCCCCCAGGTGTTATTATTGAGCTCCTTTATAAAATGTGCTGCTTCCTCCTCTGTCCCCTTCCATATAATAATCAGATCTTCTATGAAGTGCTTATAAAGCCTTATTTTATCATTAAAAACAGGCTTAGAGAGTGACGATGAGGACTCGAATTGCCCCATAAATAAGTTTGCGAAACTTGGCGTGACCCGAATCCCCATCGCGGTGCCGAGCAACTATAAGTACAGTACACCTTCAAAAATGAACACATTATGTTGAAGAATTAATTTAAGACCCTTTAACAGAAAGTCTCTTTGTTTAGGGAGCATCTCTGTCTTTGCTAAATAAAAGCCCACCGCATTTACCCTCATTTCATGATCTATGTTGGAATATAATGAATTTACATCCAACAAGATAAAGGAATAGTTATCTTCCCATTTAATATCCCTCAATTCCTCGATTAATTGTTATTGTACCACATTGTAAAAAATTAACAAAATGTTTTTTATTATAACAATATAGTATATATGGATTAATTTACAAAGTGATCCACCAGATTAGTATGATGTATAAAGGACGCACCGGGCACCTACAAAGGACTCAAATAATGTGTAACGCTGGTAATATATATTATTTCAGATGCTAATACATCTATCTTTATAGCCAGCGTTAGCCCAAAGAAATCCCCTACTTCTACAATGGGTAATTTAACCTGTGAAAACTTTACTATATGACTTCTATTGATTTCTTTGGGCTAACGCTGGCTATAAAGATAGATGTATATATCATTGAGCTTTCGTTCCTTGTAATAGGCATCACAAGTAAATAGACCTGTCTTTCTAGTACCCCTATATGGGCTGCAGATGCACAATGCATTTTACTAATTATTAGGTCTTTGTGATGGATAAATCTAATTTAAAGGCTCTGTATTAGCATCTGAAATAATATATATTACCAGCGTTACACATTATTTTGAGTCCTTTGTAGGTGCCTGGTGCGTCCTTTATACATCATACTAATCTGGTGGATCACTTTGTAAATTAATCCATATATACTATATTGTTATAATAAAAAACATTTTGTTAATTTTTTATAATGTGGTACAATAATAAATTTATACCTTTTTAGAGATACGTTTTTCTGACTTTTTGTTCTCCGGCATTTCATGGGTTAATCTAAGTCTGTATCTAGTTGGAATATACCTGGGTAATTAATTATCAAGTCCTCGATTAATTGTTTGGAATCTCTCAAATATGAAGGAAGAGACTTTACCAAATCTTGTAAAAACAAGTCAATATAATGAGAAAGATAACAAGTCAAAGACCCTATCTAATATATAAAGCTGAATGTATGTATGTGTGTATGTATGTGGGTATGTTTGTCCGGGATTGGAATCCGCACCGTCGCACTTACGGGCATGAAATTTTGCACGCCCGCACGTCTCGACCCCGAAAGCGTCCTAGGCTATGTTTTGAATCGAAATTTTAACCCCGCGCGTTCCAAATCGCCAAACAATTTTGGCCCTATCTACATAATGGGGAGAAAGCTGAATGCTTGCGTGTATGTCCGGCATAGGAATCTGCATTTACGGGCATGAAATTTTGCACACCCGCACGTCTCGACCCCGGGAGCGTCATAGGGTAGGTTTTGAGTCGAAATTTTAACCCCGCGCATTCCAAATCGGCAAATAATTTTGGCCCGGGATAGGAATCTGCACCGTTGTACTTACGGGCATGAAATTTTGCATGCCCGCACATCTCAACCCCAGGAGCATCATAGGCTATGTGTTGAATGGAAATTTTAACCCCCGCACGTTCCAAATCGCCAAACAATTTTGGCCCTATCTACATAATGGGGAGAAAGCTGAATGCTTGTGTGTATGTCCGGCATAGGAATCTGCATTTACGGGCATGAAATT
Organism: Oophaga sylvatica; assembly: GCA_033576555.1. NCBI lineage: Eukaryota > Metazoa > Chordata > Amphibia > Anura > Dendrobatidae > Oophaga > Oophaga sylvatica. The sequence goes on along the minus strand of JARQOD010000005.1, from coordinate 443,597,600 downwards.
TTGCATGCCCGCACATCTCAACCCCAGGAGCATTATAGGCTATGTGTTGAATGGAAATTTTAACCCCCGCACGTTCCAAATCGCCAAACAATTTTGGCCCTATCTACATAATGGGAGAAAGCTGAATGCTTGTGTGTATGTCCGGCATAGGAATCTGCATTTACGGGCATGAAATTTTGCACACCCGCACGTCTCGACCCCGGGAGCGTCATAGGCTAGGTTTTGAGTCGAAATTTTAACCCTGCGCATTCCAAATCGGCAAATAATTTTGGCCCGGGATAGGAATCTGCACCGTTGTACTTACGGGCATGAAATTTTGCATGCCCGCACATCTCAACCCCAGGAGCATCATAGGCTATGTGTTGAATGGAAATTTTAACCCCCGCACGTTCCAAATCGCCAAACTATTTTGGCCCTATCTACATAATGGGGAGAAAGCTGAATACTTGTATATAGATATAATCATTACAATTTGTTATAACTAACCATAGTTAGGTACTATGCCCGGGCAGCGCCGGGCTCTTCAGCTAGTTCCTGATATAATCGGTCTGCCAGGTGGTTTTCAGGGTTCTTGTTAAACTTTGGTAAATCATAAAATAACGTCATTGTTGGCGCTGGATTTGTTAAAAACTTTTTTTCTGTTTTATTAAGAATATTCCTCTCATAGGCTTCCTTAATTATATGGTGATAGTCCTGGACAAAGGATTGTGTAGGATCTTCTTTAAAAAAATTGTAATATCTCATATCACACAATACGTTCAAAGCTTCCTCAATATAGTCAGATCTGTTTTGCACAACTACTCCTCCCCCTTTATCAGCTTGCCTTATTACTAAATCTGTATTTTGTCTCAAATCCTCCAATGCCACTTTTTCTCTTTTAGAGATATTATTCTCCTTTTTATCTTATTTTTCCTAATTCCATGCTTTTCGATTTTATTTTTGTTATTATTATTTTCCCACTTCCTAATTTCTTCAGAAACTACTGAAAAAAAAGAGTCTATATTTGGTCCTCTGTGTTGATGAGGATTAAATAGAGATTTCGGGTGTACCTCCTTGTGGATATATTCACCTTGTTTGTCTCTATTGGGATCAGTATTTTTTTGAGATCCCCAATGTCCCCATTTTTTTCAGTCAACAAGAAATGTCTTTTAAGAGTAAGTTTGCGAGTATATGCATTTAAATCGAGAAAAAGATCAAATGCATTCATGTCTTGAGCAGGTCAGAAATTTAGTCCCCTACTTAAAATTTCCATTTCTGAAGAGGATAAAATGTGGGATGATAAATAAATATTTTAACCAGAGGCAGATTTGGTTGTTTATTGTTTTCTGGGTTCCCTGTTTTTTTAATATATTCTCAGATTTCTATTAGATCCCTTTCCTCTTTTTATTCTTGATCTACTTTTCTTTTTTTGGACCTTGATATTACAGCTGGTGCAAAGTAATTTGTAATATGAATCTTTTGTATTGGACTTAAAATTTGGGCTGTTTGTGAGGAGCTGATTAGTGGTGGTAAAATTATTTCTGAAACACTTGGACCTATCTCTAAAAAAGAGATGTTGGATATTACTGAGGATGGGGATGGTGCTTGTATTACTGTAGTGAATATAGATGAGGATTCTGTAGTATCATGGATGGTTATTCCATTTAAATCAAATTCAACATTGGAAGTTTCCAAGCTGTGGGGAACAGTTGGAATTTCCAGTGGGGGAAGTCCTGGGTTGGGGAGAGGTAATGGAGCATTTTTCATTACAATGATCCTGTAATCTAATGGAATAGTTTTTTCAATGGGTGGAAGTTTTTTCTTTTGTATATTTCTATTGAGCATAGTGTGAATATTCTCAGGGGTGGAAGTATTTAGAGGTAATTTAACCCCTTCACCCCAAGGGTGGTTTGCATCTTAATGACTGGGCCAATTTTTACAATTCTGACCACTGTCTCTTTATGAGGTTATAACTCTGGAACGCTTCAATGGATCTTCGCGATTCTGAGATTGTTTTCTCATGGCATATTGTACTTCTTGTTAGTGGTAAAATTTCTTCGAAATAACTTGCGTTTATTTTTGAAAAAAATGCAAATATGGCGAAAATTTTGAAAATTTTGCAATTTTCAAACTTTGAATTTTTATTCCCTTAAAACAGAGAAATATGTCACACAAAATAGTTAAGAAATAACATTTCCCACATGTCTACTTTATATCAGCATAATTTTGGAACCAAAATTTTTTTTGTTAGGAAATTATAGGGTTAAAAGTTGACCAGCGATTTCTCATTTTTACAACAAAATTTACAAAGCCATTTTTTTAGGGACCACCTCACATTTGAAGTCACTTTGAGGGGTCTATATGGCAGAAAATACCTAAAAGTGACACCATTCTAAAAACTGCACCCCTCAAGGTACTCAAAACCACATTCAAGAAGTTTATTTATCACAGGAGCTGAAGCAACGTGGAAGGAAAAAATAAATATTTAACTTTTTAGTCACAAAAATTATCTTTAACAAACTTTTTTTTATTTTCACAAGGGTAAAAGGAGAAAATGTGCAGATAAAGTTGTTGTGTAATTTCTTCTGAGAACGCCAATACCCCATATGTGGGTGAAAACCACTGTTTGGGCACACGGCAGAGCTCGTAAGGGAAGGAGCGCTGTTTGACTTTTTCAAACTAAAATTTGCTGGAATTGAGATTGGACGCCATGTCGCGTTTGGAGAGCCTCTGATGCGCCTAAACAGTGGAAACCCCCCACAAGTGACACCATTTTGGAAACTAAACCCCTATGGAACTTAGCTAGATCTGTTGGGAGCACTTTGAACCCCCAAGTGTTTCACAAAAGTTTATAATGCCTGGGTGTGAAAAAAAAATAAAAAAATTTCCACAAAAGTGATTTTTTAATCCCAAATTTTTGATTTTTCCAAGAAAATTGGACCCCAAAAGTTGTTGTCCAATTTGTCCTGAGTACGCTGATACCCCATATGTGGGGGGGAAACTGTTTGGGTGCACGGCAGGGCTTGGAAAGGAAGTAATAATGTTTTGGAAAGCAGACGTTGATGGGGGCCATGTTCCGTTTGCAGTGCCCCGGATGAGCCTAAACAGTGGAAACCCCCCACAAATTACCCCATTTTGGAAACTAGACCCCCTAAGGAACTTATCTAGATCTGTGGTGAGCACTTTGAACCCCCAAGTGCTTCACACAAGTTTATAATGCCCGGACATGAAAATAAAAAATCCTATTTTTTTCCCACAAAAATAATCTATTAGTCACCAATTTTTTTTATTTTCCCAAGGGTAACAGGAGAAATTGGACCGCAAAAATTAGTTGTTGTCCAATTTGTCCTGAGTACGCTGATACCCCATATGTGGGGGGGGGGAACCTGTCATGGTTTGCTGAGTTTCTGGGATTAGGTGGTTTTAGGGTTAACCTTGATGGCCTCACTCTGGGATTCTGGGAGGCTTTTTATAGCCTCATTGTGGGGCCATCCTCTGTCGCTTATACTCTGACCCTTGGCCGAGTGTGTGTGACCCTGTTGTGCTTGTGCCAGTGTTTTGTGCCTGTGCTACGTTCTGTCTGTCTGGTTCTGATTTGGCTGTGTCCCTGTTTCGAGTTTTGCCTGTCCCTTTTGTACTCTGCTGCCCTCTACGTGTATGACCCTTGGCTACGTTCTGACTCTGCTCTGCCTGCTCCTCTTGTACTTCGTTGCCCTCTATGTGTATGACCCTTGGCTACGTTCTGATTATCCGTTCAGTATATATGCCCCTAGGTAACTGTGTCCCGTAGTTACCCTTCTAGGAGTTTTCCTTCACCTCATAGCTCTCTGGAGCTTAGGCCACGCCCACTAGCAGTCACGTGCCCGCAGGTCCTTTGGTCTGAAGCATTCTCTATCTGCTGCTACTGCCACTGAGAGACGTATGGCCGGCTCCGCCCACTAGCAGTCACATGTGGAAGGTCCTGTTACTGAGAAACACACGTCATCTCTGCTGCAGCTCTGCTACAGGTATCTTTGGGCATATGAGAAAATGAAGGAAAAAGGGATCCAGCTTCAATAAAATCTTCATCTTTATTGATTCATAAAAACATGAATAATGGCATGCTCCTGGACAAGCTCAGGACAAGGCTACGCGTTTCGATCACAGGGATCTTTATCACAGCTGACATATTCAGACAAAGGCACATATTTAAGACAAAGGAAGACCAATCACGATCAGAAAAAATGTCATGTGATTTTTGACAAGTCCTTTAACAATTTGCACATAACGAATAAAGAAAAAAAAACAAAACAAAACAATATTTGCACAAATAAAATCAATCCAAAAAAATAAAATTAATAATGGAACATCAATTCGTTTCTTTTGTTGAGACCAAATGGTTGTCTGGTATGTAGATTAAAGATCCAGAAAGCTTCACGTGTGAGGAGTCGCTGACGTGCATCTCCACCTCGGGCAGACAGGTTAACACTTTCAATACCTGTGACTTGGAAGGAAGAAACATTGCGAGCATGCTGAAAAATAAAATGTTTAGCAGCAGCAGAAATATTGCGATTCGAAGAAACATTCTTTATATCCTGCAAATGTTCAGCGATCCTGATTTTTAGTTTCCTAGTAGTGCAGCCTATATAAGATAAATTGCAAGTAGTGCACATAATTTTATATACCACATAGCATGAATTACAATTGATATATTTGTTATATACCACATAGCATGAATTACAATTGATATATTTGCAAATTGTTAAAGGACTTGTCAAAAATCACATGACATTTTTTCTGATCGTGATTGGTCTTCCTTTGTCTTAAATATGTGCCTTTGTCTGAATATGTCAGCTGTGATAAAGATCCCTGTGATCGAAACGCGTAGCCTTGTCCTGAGCTTGTCCAGGAGCATGCCATTATTCATGTTTTTATGAATCAATAAGGATGAAGATTTTATTGAATCTGGATCCCTTTTTCCTTCATTTTCTCATGTATCTTCACGTTTGATCAAGCGGAGGATCCGTGCTTCTACAAACCGGTGAGCTGGTTAGCGTTCTTATATTTGTACTTTTGATTACCGTGCCCCCGGTTTCATGCTCAATATTTTCAAGTATTTTGAAAGTGGACTCAGTCATTAAGCTCAGGCACCAGCTTTATTATGGCATCTATTTTTGTTCAAGACAGATCTGTCAAAGCGGCACAAGTGTTTTCTGGTGATATTAACGAAATTCCAGACATGCCTGATCTGAATGAAAATATCAACAAAATGGAAAAAACTTTTGCTTCAAGAAACAAAGTTTGTGGTGGGATCATACTACCCTCCAAAAATTATCTAGCTAAGGATATGATTCCAAGGGGCTTCGTATTAAAAAAAATCCCCACTACAATTTTTTCTGACATTTTCATTGAAGAGTGGAATCAGATACTCAGTAATTGTTCTTCCAAACTAATGCAACTCATAGTCAAATATGAGAGTAATAAATTGGAGGATATTCAGAAACAAATGAATGATGCAGATACTGCGCTCACTGAATTTAAATCGTTGACTCAGTATGACTCACTTGTGGCTAAAATGCAAGATAATGTCTCTAGCCTAGAAAAGGATATCATGGACCGGAAAAAAACGAAAATTTTCTCGTGATCTAAGAGACTATTCAACCAAGAAAGTCTATGACTGGGGCCATTGGGAGCGGGGTCATAGAACTCCTAAATCTATTTTAAAACGCAACCATGCTCTCAATGAACCGTATCTAAACCACATGTCTGTTTTACATCCTCTGAGTTGGATTCATCTGACAATAATCTGAGTGTTTCCTCTAATGACAGTGTTCACACCACAAAGTTTTTTCGGCATTCAAAAAACGTAAAAGGCGGGGTGGCAGAAAACACCGACAAAGATCATGTCATGATTACACGCCGCAGGAAGAATTATCGCAAATAATAAACCATGATAATGTCTTGAATTTATCTGCACGAGACTTTACCAAAACGCAATTAGATGTTTTGTCCTTAGGTCTGAATTTTGTGCCTGATCAGAATTTCAATCTTTTTTCTACTATTTTGGACGTCAATAAGTTTATGCGAGACCTTACCATCAAAAAGCATTTTCTAAATCATTCTGATGAGACCCCTTTGCAGGAGTCGCTGACATATAATAATGAATTTACTGACTTGTCTTTCAGAGAACAGGTATCTCTCAACACTTTGTTTAGTTTGTCTACTCATTCCTATGATAATGAATCTGATACCATTCATGCACCTGTGTTTAAAACAAAAAATCCCTCTTTTTATCCCATTCAATCCAGGCCTGATTGCATGACTAAATACCAGGAGGTGATAGAGAGGGATTTAAAAATCCTTCATGATAGGGTTAAAATGGGCAGCAGCAGAAATCATTCCAATTTAATAAAAGCCCAGAAAACTGCATTAGATGAGATCAAAAGTATGTCAGATATAATAATTTAAAATGTCAGACAAGGGTGGCATGGTAGTCATCCTGAATAAAGAGGATTATCATTCTCAAATTATGTCTCTCTTGTCTGACAGTGATGTATATGAAAAATTCCATACAAATCCCACTGGTAAATTTTAAAAGTGAGATTATCCCAAATTATCAATGAGGGTTTCAGCCTTGGCATTCTAAAGGTACTGCCCACACTAAGCTATCCCGCTAGCGATCTCGTTAGCGTTGCATACTAATGAGATCGCTAGCGGGATTGTTTCTATATCGCTAAATGCTGCCGCATTTAGCGATATAGTTACGACGCTATCGCCGTTAGCGATCTTCTTAACGACTTTAGCGGTACAAAAGTACCGCTAAATC
>JARQOD010000005.1:443399583-443590716 GCA_033576555.1 Oophaga sylvatica | reverse complement strand
AACCCCTTGACAGGCTGAGTAGTTTCCCCACCAAAAAGGGGCCGAAGGGATTAATTGGTGATAGAAAAATGGGGGACTCAAGGTAGAGTAACCCTTTTATGCGGTTTTTTTTTTGCCAAAAATGTGGATGGTGAAGGTGTCCCTTTAATCAATTATTGCACTGTGTGCAATGTAGGCAGGGGTATGTGCCCATTTTAGGTCTCTGTAGGAATCTCTGTGTAGAGTTACGACCAGATGTATTCATGTCTGCCCTAACTAGCGAATCCCTAATGTTGGAGGTCTTTTAAAATTTCGTAGGGATACTGAAGACTATGAAAATTTAATAGAGTCTACCAGTGGCAAAATAGACCTTTCCTAGGCAGTATAATACCAGATCTGATTTTCATTCTTCAAATGAACCTTCCACTTCAGGCTCTGAAAATGAGAGACGAGTTCTACAGCCAGAACGAACGCTTTTTTAGGACAAAGACGTCGTTCATCAAGAAAGAAGAGGCCCGCAGAGGGCATGGACAGAAGGGACACGGTTTTCTCAAAAGGGAAATACACGCTCTCAGGTAATTACCATTGGTAATTAATATTTCCTCAAGGACATTGAGCTCACTGAGTACAATCTTTTACAGAAGGGACTATCATACTGCCCTACGTATAAATTTGACACATTTGCCAGGATTATGGATTTACATAGATTTTATCGTGTCTAAGATTGTCTGTTTAAGTTTGCATCTACTCCTGACAATGCAGTGTACTAACCTCCTTTACATCAATCTCTGATTTCCATTTGATTTAGGTCTACGCAACAAAATTTCGTATAGACCACCACATAACTCACATGCAGTGGAAACTTTTGTGAGTTTTGTGGATTCAGCTTTTCAGAAATTGAGACAAGATATGGAAGGGGGTAAATTACCTATCAACATAATTTGTCCTCCCTAGACTTCCAGGCACTCCAAGCTCTTCGTCAAGATGACCAGATAGTAATCAAACCCGCTGATAAAGGGGGTGCGATTGTTGTCATGGACAAATCCGCTTATGTCAATGAGGTACTAAGACAACTTGAAGACACCAATGTCTATACCAGACTTGGATACAATCCCACCAGTGAATTGAGTAAATCCATTGGCCAATTACTAACTAATTCTGCCACTTCAGGGGTCATAGATTCTAAAACACAAGAGTTCCTTACCAAAAAGGACCCTATCACTCCTGTGTTTTACATCTTACCAAAAATTCACAAAAGTCTTGATAATCCACCGGGTAGACCCATAGTGGCATCTACCGAATCCATTTTGTCACCTCTTTCTGTTTTCTTAGAAAAAATCCTGACACCCCTCACTAGACAAGCTCCCTCTTACCTCTTGGACACCGGACACTTTTTACAGGCCATACGTGATCTAGGCCCAGTACCGAATACCGCCATCTTGGTCTCCTTTGATGTTAGGGATTTATACACCTCGATCCCCCATCAAAAGGGAATCTCTTGTGCACGCCGCCTACTCCATTCATCTGACAAATCCATTGAGGTCATTGAGTTTTGTATACAATTACTCACCATAGTCCTTACGAAAAATTTCTTTATGTTCCAAGACAATTTTTATTTACAAACCAAAGGCACAGCCATGGGCTCAAATGTAGCCCCGCCTTATGCGAATAGTTACATGTCTTGCTTTGAGGATGAAATCGTTTACCCTGAACCTCTATTCCAAAAATTCTGTCTATTTGGAAAAGATACATAGACGATATTTTTTGTATTTGGACAGGCGATGAAAGTTCCCTTATTGATTTCTTTAACATACTTAACCAAGCTTGGCCAGGACTGGCCTTTACCATTACCTCTAGCCCACACAAAGTGAGTTTTTTGGACACCTTGGTTATTAAAGACACATCTGGTAACATCACCACAGACCTATTTACCAAACCAACTGACAGGAATAGCTTACTGCATTACAGTAGCCTACATCCCTCAACAACAAAGAGATCTATACCGCGGTCACAATTTCACCGCGTTCGTAAGATTGTCTCTGACCCTGATGTTAGTGCTCTTAGACTAGAAGAAATGCAAATAAAATTTCAAGAACGTGGTTACCCTCTTAATTTACTTAATGAGGCCAAGAATCCTATAATAACTCCACGTAGACCGGTTACCAATCGCATTCCTCTAGTACATGCCTATCATCCTTATGTACACATCTTACACCACAGCATACGCAAGCATTGGAACATCCTTAAAACAGCACATCCCGAGGTGAAGGAGTTCCATAATCCTTTTCTACCTTGTTATAAAAGACCTCCCAACATTAGGGATTCGCTAGTTAGGGCAGACATGAATACATCTGGTCGTAACTCTACACAGAGATTCCTACAGAGACCTAAAATGGGCACATACCCATGCCTACATTGCACACAGTGCAATAATGTGATTAAAGGGGACACCTTCACACATCCACATTCTGGCAAAAAATACCGCATAAAGGATTACTCTACCTGTGAGTCCTCATTTGCTATCTACCTTATTAAGTGCCCTTGCGGCCTCTTGTATGTGGGGGAAACTACTCAGCCTGTCAGAGATAGGGTGTCTAAACATAAGTCCACCATACGCTGCAAGAATATGTTATTGCCAATACCTCACCATTTCATAACAACTGGACATTCCATAGCACAATTAAAGTTCCAGGTAATTGAATTGATCAAACCGTCAAGACGAGGGGGTGATCGCATACAATTGTTGAAGAAAAGAGAATCCTATTGGATTCATCAATTACAGACATTATCCCCCCGTGGGCTTAATAGAGAATATGAACTGCATTCATTTATCTAATTTATATTCCTTGTATCGTTGGCCTGCTACATGTAATCCAGTGTTATCCTTTTTGAATACTAACATCATTGCTCTTTTTTACAGAGTCGTCTGTACTGAACTTAGAATTATGATTCCTCTACATGCCTAACCTCTGGACTCCTCCACAAATCTTCCACCTCTCGACTGCTATAGCTGGTGTGTCACCCTGTGATATTATATTAAATCTATTGCACAATTAATAAACACCTCTTCTCGTTTTTGCCAGTGTTCCCCTGTTCACCAGGAGTAGTTACGCTAAGTCACTTTCACTCCACACTGTCTTACGTGGCTCCCAGTTACCAGGATTAGCTTGGAACGCAAGCGCTCGTCACTTGGAACGCACCAATACGTCACTTCCGGTGACGCACTTCCGGTTTACGCTACAACACTAGTCCCGCCCTATACACATAAAAAGGCGGTGTTTTGGCTCGGTTCCTCGCTCCAACAAGCGGCGGACACCGCGTTGGGAGAGGCCCCGAGCTGCCACACTATACCACCACCGGTAAGATAACCTTTCTAATATTCCTCACATTTGAGGGCATTCCAGGATTCTGCAATTAAGCTCCCATGCAATCTTTTCAGGCTATTCTGGAGACATTACCGTTACCTATATAACGAGGGGACGTTATCTGCCACATATAAGTAAGATCCTTCCATTACTTTGGCACCATAGCTGATAACATAGTATCACTCCTCATAGGCACCATATCTGTTTTAGGTGGATGTATGCCTACTTCAATTTATATGGATATTAAAGGGATAACAATACGCCATATAGTAAGAGCTTCCACTTTTCCTACTATTTATTCATATCCTATATTTAACAACATTTTGGCGTTCATTCCTATTTACCTATTTACCCTTAGGTGTATTAAATCATTCTAATCCACACAGAAAACTCCATTCTGATAAATGTCTCAGGTATTATACCTATTTCATGCCTCACTTAGTATAAACACTGGTCACTGCACTATTCATCTAATTTTATGTGCACTAGTTTCAAATAGAACCTTCTGACACCACATTTTGGTATTCAGACATATCTTCTACCGTTTATATCACAAACACCTGCTTGTTGCCTTCCATACATGTTAATGGTTGACTCACCTCTGTATATATTTTGCTCAGCCTTCAGATGATCACATTTAAGAATCACCACTAGTCCACAATTGGACTTCTTTCAATAAAGCAGTCGGGTAGGCATTTTTCTTTTTTCTTTTTTCTTTTTCCTTTTTTTCTTTGTCTGTGCTTTATTTCATATTTCTTCTACATATACAATAAATGTTTACTTGCTCTTATTTAATTATATCACACAGTAAATCATATTGTATTTAATTTTTATATGTATATAATGATGTTGTTTTGCAGTACTTTGATGAAGGTCCGACTTGGACCGAAACGTTAGTTTTGTTTGGACTGCAATAAATTTATCTTTCTTCATATAAGTTGAGTGCCAAGTTATTTTTCTATATCTTTACTCGGTTGGGTTCCTACTTGTGCACCTTCTGCAGTAGTGCCACGTTATATTTCACATGTCCATTAGTCTGGGGATGAAAATCAGAAGAAAGGTTTACTTTAATGTCCAATGCTGCACAGAAATTTTGCCAAAACCTTGAAGTGAATTGCACCCCTCGATCCGAAATGACCTCATCCGGTACTCCATGTAAGCGAAACACATTCTTAATCATCAAGTGTGATGTCTGTTTTGCAGTGGGTAAGCCGACACAAGGGATAAAATGAGCTGCCTTTGTTAGACGGTCAACCACCACTAGAATGGTGTTCTTCCCTTGAGAGGTTGGTAACTCCACAATGAAGTCCATAGAAATGGATCCCCACGGGCGGGACGGGGTGGGAAGAGGTTGCAACAGACCAGTTGGTGAGGAGCGAGGTGTTTTGCATCTTGCACAGACTTCACATGAAGTGACATAGTTTAAGACATCTTTCCTGTAAGTGGGCCACCAAAAGAAACGAGAAAGAAATTCTTGTGTCTTTAGAATTCCCCTATGCCCGGCTATCTTGGAATCGTGGATGAGTTACAATACTCTCAATCTGACTGTTTCAGGTATATACAGACGTTGTCCCTGAATCCACACACCATTCTTAAAGACAAGACTTACGTCCATTGGGGGTTGAGCCAACAAAGAATCCGCATGGTATGCTTCCTTGATGTCCTTAAGTAGGTCTTGATTATGAATCACTCCCAGGAATCTAGAGTCAGGAAGAATAGTCTTAGGAGGAGTAAGTGGACGTGTCTCTGCTGAATGAATCCTAGAGAGTGCATCAACCTTTCCATTGCGCGATCCTGGTCTATAAGAAATTACAAAATTAAATTGGTTTAGGAAAAGATTCCAGCGAGCCTGGCGAGGAGTCAGGCACTTAGCCGACCTGATAAATTCAAGGTTACGATGGTCTGTCAGTACGACTATTTGCTGTGCAGCTCCCTGAAGAAGGTGTCTCCATTCCTTGAAGGCGGCAATAATGGCCAACAATTCTCTATTGCCCACATCGTAGTTCCTCTCAGCCGAAGACAACTGCTGGGAAAAGAAGGCACAGGGATGCAAGACATTCTTCTCACCTGTTCTCTGAGAGAGTATAGCTCCAACGGCACAGTCTGAAGCATCCACCTCTATTATGAAGGCAAGCTCGGGGTTGGGATGTACTAAGATAGGTGCGGTGGTAAATTTATCCTTTAAACAGGAAAATGCTTCCTGAGCTTGCGGGGTCCAGGAGAACCTAAACTGTTTCCGGGTAAGTTGGGTGATAGGTGACACTACCTCAGAAAAATTCTTAATGAAACGTCTATAGAAGTTGGCAAACCCGATGAAACGCTGCACCTCCTTCACATTTCTAGGAATTGGCCAATCCTTGATGGCTTGGGTCTTGCTTCCATCCATACTAATCCCTTGCGTATATAGTACATACCCCAGAAATTGAATTTCGGTCCTATGGAATTCACATTTTTCAAGCTTGATGTAGAGATGGTTTTGTCTTAGGCGTTCTAAGACCATTCTCACATGTCCATGATGTTCCTCTGTGGAGTTAGAAAAAATTAGAATATCATCCAGATAAATCACCACAAATGTATCTAGGAGATCCCTGAAGATATCATTCACGAAGTGTTGGAAAGTGACTGGGGCGGTACTCAGACCAAAAGGCATAACTAGATATTCAAAGTGTCCATAGCGTGACCTGAAAGCAGTCTTCCATTCATCCCCAGGTCTAATACGGACCAAGTTATAGGCCCCACGGAGATCCAGTTTAGAGAAAATTTTGGCATGCCGCACTCTCTCCAACAACTCAGGGATTAAAGGCAATGGATAACGGTTTCTAATAGTAACCTTATTGAGTACCCTATAGTCTATGCAGGGTCTCAGAGATCCATCTTTCTTCTTCACAAAGAAGATGGGTGCACCTGCGGGAGATGAAGAGGGGCGTATGAAGCCCTTGGCTAAATTTTCGTCTATATAATCCTTCAAAGCTTTTAGGTCGGGCCCTGCTAGGGGGTAGATCTTACCAAAAGGTATCTCGGCTCCGGGCAATAATTCAATTGGACAATCATATGGACGGTGAGGAGGAAGCTGATCAGCGTTCTTCTTGTCACATAAATCCACATAGTCCTGGTATACAGCTGGTAGTTCAGGGACTGACATGGTTCCTTTAGGAACAGAGCAAGCTGAAACTCCTTGACTCATCTGTTTCTCCGGAAAGTGTAATTCCTTGGTCTCCCAGTTAATCGTAGGATTCTGCGCCTGCAGCCATGGTAGCCCTAGAATGATGGGAAAGTGGGGAGAAGAGATAAGCAAAAAAGACATTTTCTCCTGATGATCTTTACCCAAAAGGCTCTGTTTCTTGATCCACTGGTCCAGAAGTCAGTAGAGAGCCATCCACAGTCTCCATCTGTACTGGAGTAGCCTTCTTCACTGAACGTATCCCCTGTTTCAGAGCAAAGGAGATATCCATAAAATTTCCACTTGCTCCTGAGTCGATCATAGCAGAGCTAGACACCCAGACTGAGTCAACCCAGAGTTTGATGGAAAGGAAGCAATGAGAATTGTTTCTTTTACAACTCAGCTGGCACACCGCTGAGGAAACTTGAAAAATTGCAGCGTTTATACCGTCATCGTCCCCAGAACTAACAGAGTTTAAGTCCGAGAAATCAAGATCTCTTGCAGCAGATCTCTCTGGAGCCTGAGGCTCGGACATGACAGAGCTCCTCTCGCAACACTCACAGTGAATGACTGCTGCAGTAGTCTTACGAGAATGGCTGGGGCAGTTTATAATGAAGTGCCCTGACTTACCACAGTAGAAACATAGATTTTCCTTTATACGATGTTCTTTGCGTGCATCACTAACCCGTCTTTGTAAAGAGTCCACCTGCATGGGTTCAGGTTCTGGTTCCCTTGTGATCCTACTCAAAGGTTCCTTAGCTGAGGAGGGAGGTAGTAAAAGGTTAGTGCGATTATTTTCGAACCATCTCTCTTGTCTGCGTTCAGTCAGACGAGCATCAATACGGATACAATAGTTAATAAAGTCACCTAACGCAGTGGGAGGGTCGGCACGAGCAAGTTCATCCTTAATCAGTGGAGACAACCCTTTCCGAAAAATAGATTTTTTAGCGGAAGTGTCCCAAGTGGTATCAAGAGCCCATCTCCTGAAATCCAGGGCATATTCGGCTACTGAACGCTTACCTTGGCGCAAAGTTAACATGGCTGCTTCAGCTGTTGCACCTCGATTGGGGTCATCAAACACCTGCCCCATGGCTGAAATAAAAGCATCAAGGTGATTCAAACAATCATCCTCAGTCTCAATCAGAGGGTTTGCCCACATCAAAGCCTTATTGGTAAGCAACATGATTATAGTAAGCACTTTGGATCGTTCAGTGGGAAATTGTGAAGCATGTGCAGAGAAAAATAAATTGCATTGATTAATAAATCCCCTGAATTTCTCACGTTCACCGCCAAAACGAAAAGGAGGTAATTTGGGGATCCCAGAACTTGGGGTTATGGCATTAGCCTGGGCTCGTTCCTCTAGAGCCTCAATCCTGGCTCGCAATTCCTGGGTAGTCTGTCCAAACACTTGCAAATTATGATCAGTGAGGTCCTGTAGGCTTGCAAAACAGGTTTTTAAAGTCTGTACATCTGAAAGGATTGTATCAGTCACTCCGCAAAGTTCCTTTATGCGGGCCTCCATCTTCCAGATCTTTTAAGGCAGAGGTGCTGGAAGGAGAAGAGGAAAGGAAAAAAAAAAAACAATAGTGTTTACCTGTGGTAACACTCCAGAGTAAAATTTTAAGGGAATGCGCTCACCTGGAATGGTTGTGAGAAGTCACAACTAGAGTTGAGCGATACTTTCCGATATCCTAAAGTATCGGAATCGGAATGGTATCGCCGATATCACTAAAATATCGGCGATACCCGATACCGATACCGGAAGTCCCATGTAAGTCTATGGGAACAAAATATCGCAACTAAAAAAAACCCATTCTTTCCTTGTAAACACTAAATATACACACATAGAATACATATATATATATATATACATGTCATTGTGACATATATATATACATATATGTATAGTTTATACACTTCTACATAGTAAAATATCCTCTCATTCAATTGCCGGGTAAAGCCGGCTTCAGTGAAAAGACAGAAGCACCCGACATGAAATGACACTTGGTGTACATAGGGTTAACCATGTCTTTTCATGTCGTTTGCTATCTGATTTGCACAAACAATTAAATCAGACTATGTGTGCAAAATTTCACACCTGTAGGGGTTAATTAAAGGTGTAAATTCGTTGTAAAAAAAACGGACTTTTTTTGCTACGAATTTACACCTTTAATTAACCCCTACAGGTGTGAAATTTTGCACACATAGTCTGATTTAATTGTTTGTGCAAATTAGGCTGGAGTCACACACAACCACAAAAAATCGGTCCGTTTTAGACGGTCGACAATCGGATCAAAATAAAAACATCACACATCCTTCTGGCATCCGATTTTCCTTCAAAGATGCGATTTAATCGCATGTGTGTGTACCTTGTAACATCCGATTTTCATCCGACTAGCGAGATTTTCTCGCAGGCTTGCAAAACTGACATATAATGGATCCAAAAGAATAGTATTTAAATGCCAAAAGAAAGAATAGATATATACACATAGAGCACATATATATATATATATATATATATATATATATATATATATATATGTCATTGTGACATATATATATATACATATATTTATAGTTCTTACACTTCTACATACTGTTATAGCCGCTAATTCAATTGCCGGCTTCAGTGAAATCACAGAAGCCGACATGAAATGATACATTGTTTCCACACATTTAACCATGTAATTTCATGTATTTTTATATATGTTTGAAACATACAATTACATGAGTATATGTGTGCTAAATTTCAGACATGTAGGGGTTAATTAAAGGTGTAAATTCGTTAAAAAAAATGCGTGGGCTCCCGCTGTATTTTCTCCACCAGACAGACAAAGCAAGCGAGTGGGGGCAGATAATAATAGCCTAGGGAGGGTACATTTTTTTTGTGCCCCCCCTGGCTACTAACATCTGCCCCCAGACACCCCAGAAAGGGCAAATCTATAATTAGATTCGCCCTTTCTGGCACTTTGCCCGTCTATTCCCATTGCCCTGTAGCGGTGGCGAATGGGTTAATAAGGGGTTAAAATGACCTTGCAATTGAAAGGTCACTTTAAGCCAGGTTAATAATTGATAGCTGTCAATTAGGCAACTATCAATTATTAATCCTATTGTATGAAAGAAAAATCAAACACACACACTTTAATAAAAAATAAGTTTAATTAAATAATCACACAGTTTTTGACCATATTTTATTTTCCTGCTAAAACCATTTCCTGTAATAAAAATAAAATAAAAAAGCAAAATTATACTTACCAATCCGATGTACAGTCAGGTCCCACGGTGTAATCCATCAGAAAGGGTTAACAGGTTAAAGGTCGCAGAGAGCTAATAATGCTGTCTCAGACCTGTATTCCCCTGAATGAATAAGTTCCTCTCCCAGCGAAAGTAGAGGAATAGATTCATGAATGGAGCTTAATTGATTTCTTGCCAATTTAACTGTAGTGACCTGACCTAAAGGGAAAGTGGACACAATCAATTAAGCTTCATTCATGAAACACATCCTCTCCTGTCGCCAGGAGAGGAACTTATTCATTCATGAGCTTTGAGCTGAGCATGCAGGATTACTTGCACTGCTTGGCTCAAAGCTAGTTAACCCTTTGTGAAGGATTACAGCGTGGGACGTGACAGATCGGCGGAATAGGTAAGAATAATGTTGTTTTATTTCTTTTTCTTTATTTTAGGAGATCAATGGCTTCGCACGGATTTAGTGTAAAATAAAATATGGTCAAAAAAATGTGTTTTTATTTCATTAAAATTATTTATTCTTAAAGTGTGTGTGTTTTTTTATTTACTTCAATAGGATTAATAATTGATAGTTGTCTAATTGACAGCTATCAATCATTAACCTGCCTTAAGGTCACCTTTCAATTGCAAGGTGACAGTAAGGTGAGATTAACCCATTCGCCACCGCTACAGGGCAATGGGAATAGACGGGCAAAGTGCCAGAAAGGGCGAATCTAATTATAGATTTGCCCTTTCTGGGGTGTCTGGGGGCAGATGTTAGTAGCCAGGGGGGCACAAAAAAATGCACCTTCCCTGGGCTATTATTATCTGCCCCCACTCGCTTTGCTTTGTCTGTCTGGTGGAGAAAATACAGCGGGAGCCCACGCATTTTTTTTCAACGAAATTACACCTTTAATTAACCCCTACATGTCTGAAATTTTGCACAAATACACTCATGTAATTGTATGTTTCAAACATATATAAAAATACATGAAATTACATGGTTAAATGTGTGGAAACAATGTATCATTTCATGTCGGCTTCTGTGATTTCACAAAACCCGGCAATTGAATTAGCGGCTATTACAGTATGTAGAAGTCTAGGAACTATAAATATATGTATATATACATGTCACAATGACATGTATATATATATGTATGTGTTCTATGTGTATATATCTATTCTTTCTAGTCTTTATTAAAGCTGTCAGTGTGATTTTACAGTATAGGCGGGGATGAATTGCCGGCTTTTCTAAAGGACACCGATGCGATTTCATCGCAAGTCACACAGTGTGGTCCGTTTGTAATCAGATTTTTCATCGCTCCCATAGACTTGCATTGGCGATTGTCGACCGACAATCGGTGACAATCGCAGCATGCTGCGATTGTACACGGACGTTTAAAACGGACCACAAAAAATCTGATACTGGGAGCTGCTCCATAGATTAACATAGGTCCGACTGCAATGCGATATTTCATCGCATTGCAGTCGTCCGATTTTGTCGCCAGTGTGACTCCGGCCTTAGATAGCAAAGGACATGAAAAGACATGGTTAACCCTATGTACACCAAGTGTCATTTCATGTCGGGTCACCCGACATGAAATGACACTTGGTGTACATAGGGTTAACCATGTCTTTTCATGTCCTTTGCTATCTAATTTGCACAAACAATTAAATCAGACTATGTGTGCAAAATTTCACACCTGTAGGGGTTAATTAAAGGTGTAAATTCGTTGTAAAAAAAACGGACTTTTTTGCTACGAATTTACACCTTTAATTAACCCCTACAGGTGTGAAATTTTGCACACATAGTCTGATTTAATTGTTTGTGCAAATTAGATAGCAAAGGACATGAAAAGACATGGTTAACCCTATGTACACCAAGTGTCATTTCATGTCGGGTTCTGCATTTTCACAAAAGCCGGCAATTGAATTAGCGGCTATTATACTATGTAGAAGTGTATGAACTACAAATATAAATATATATATATATGTGTCACAAATTCAATGACATGTATATATATATATGAGGTGTAAAATTGCTGAAAAAAAATGCGTGGGCTCCCGCCCTATTTTCGCAACCAGACAGACAAAGCCAGTGAGTGGGGGCAGATAATAATAGCCCAGAGAGGGACCATTATTTTTGCCCCCCCCGGCTACTAACATCTGCCCCCAGACACCCCAGGAAAGACAAATCTATAATTAGATTCGCCCTTTCTGGCACTTTGCCCGTCTATTCCCATTGCCCTGTAGCGGTGGCGAATGGGTTAATATGGGGTTAAAGCCACCTTGCTATTGAAAGGTGACCTTAAGCCAGGTTAATAATTGAGAGCTGTCAATTAGACAACTATCAATTATTAATCCTATTGCATGAAATAAAAATAAAACACACACACTTTAATTAAAAATCATTTTAATGAAATAAAGACACATGTTTTTGACCATCTTTTATTTTACTGCAAAAACCATTTCCTGTAATAAAAATAAAATAAAAAAGCAAAATTATTCTTACCTATCCCATGCACAGTCAGGTCCCACGGTGTAATCCTTCAGAAAGGGTTAATGTTTACTGCAGGGACCGCAGCTAATGCTGCAGCCTCACAGTAAACCCCAAATGATTGAGTTCCTCTCCTGCCTGACAGGAGAGTAAAGGCTGGGTGTCACATAACGATACACCAGCGATCCCGACAACGATATGCACTTGTCAGGATCGCTGGTGTATCGCTACATGATCGCTGCTGAGCTGCCAAACAGGCAGCTCAGGCAGCGATCTGGGACAGCGACACTGCGGGTAACATCGCTTAAGGGCCCGTCTCACATAGCGATATCGCTACCGAGATCGCTGCTGAGTCACTAGTTTTGTGACGCAGCAGCGAGCTCACCAGCGATATCGCTGTGTGTGACATTCAGCGACGATCAGCCCCCTGCCGGGTATCGCTGATCGTCGCAGAAATGTCAGGACCTTTTTTTGATCGCTGGTTTCCCTCTGACAGGCACGCATCGCTGCGTGTGACAGGCGGGAGACCAGCGATCCGCTGGTAACCAAGGTACACAGCGGGTTTCCAGGCACCGCGCAGCGCTTGGAAACCCGCTATGTACCTTGGATACCAGCTCCCTGCATCAGGGCGCTGGTATCCAAGGTACACAGCGGGTTTCTAGGCACAGCCCCGCGCCTGGAAACCCGCTGTGTACCTTGGTTACCAGCGGATCGCTGGTCTCCCGCCTGTCACACGCAGCGATGTGTGCCTGTCAGCGGGAAACCAGCGATCAAAGGTCCTGACATTTCAGCGACGATCAGCGATACCCGGCAGGGGGGCTGATCGTCGCTGAATGTCACACACAGCGATATCGCTGGTGAGCTCGCTGCTGCGTCACAAAACTAGTGACTCAGCAGCGATCTCGGTAGCGATATCGCTATGTGAGACGGGCCCTTAAGTGGAAAGCTTAATTGATTGCTTTCCACTTTCACTTCAGGTCAGCCAGGGACACAATCAGTGACGTCAGAGGGAACTGATTAACAAAAATAGGGGTTCCCTTCGAAAAAAAAATGGCGTGGGGTCCCCCCTATTTTTGTTAACCAGCCAGATGAAGCAGACCGCTGAGGCCTGGATTTTCAGGCTGTTAAGGAGCCAAGATCCATGGACCTTGCCAGCCTGATAATACCAGGCCACAGCAGTCTGCATATCTTGGCTGATTAACAAAAATAGGGGATCCCCTCGAAAAAAATTGGCGTGGGGTCCCCCCTATTTTTGTTAACCAGCCAGATGAAGCAGACCGCTGAGGCCTGGATTTTCAGGCTGTTAAGGAGCCAAGATCCATGGACCTTGCCAGCCTGATAATACCAGGCCACAGCAGTCTGCATATCTTGGCTGATTAACAAAAATAGGGGATCCCCTCAAAAAAATTGGCGTGGGGTCCCCCTATTTTTGTTAACCAGCCAGATGAAGCAGACCGCTGAGGCCTGGATTTTCAGGCTGTTAAGGAGCCAAGATCCATGGACCTTGCCAGCCTGATAATACCAGGCCACAGCAGTCTGCATATCTTGGCTGATTAACAAAAATAGGGAATCCCCTCGAAAAAAATTGGCGTGGGGTCCCCCCTATTTTTGTTAACCAGCCAGATGAAGCAGACCGCTGAGGCCTGGATTTTCAGGCTGTTAAGGAGCCAAGATCCATGGACCTTGCCAGCCTGATAATACCAGGCCACAGCAGTCTGCATATCTTGGCTGATTAACAAAAATAGGGGATCCCCTCGAAAAAAATTGGCGTGGGGTCCCCCCTATTTTTGTTAACCAGCCAGATGAAGCAGACCGCTGAGGCCTGGTTTTTCAGGCTGGTAAGGATCCAATATCCATGGACCTTGCAAGCCTGATAATACCAGGCCACAGCAGTCTGCTTAGCTTGGCTGGTTAACAAAAATAGGGGATCCCCTCGAAAAAAAAACGGCGTGGGGATCCCCCCTATTTTTGTTAACCAGCCAAGTAAAATGCAGACTGCTGCGGCCTGGTATTAAAAGACTGTCAAGGCCCATGGATTTTGGCCCTCAACAGCCTGATAATACCAGGCTACAGCAGCCCCACATTTGGCGCATCAAAAGATGTGCCAATTGTGGCACTTTACCCGGCTCTTCCCACTTGCCCTGTAGCGGTGGCAAGCGGGGTAATAAGGGGTTAATGTCACTGTTGATTGCACGGTGACAATAAGCCCGGTTAATAATGGAGAGGCGTCAATAAGACACCGATCCATTATTAATCCCAAAGTTATTAAATGTATAAAAAAAAGACAGCAAGAAAAAAGTCTTTTAATGAAATAAAAGAGACAACACAGTTTTCATTTTTTTTATTGTACTCTCATTCCTGCGACGCCATCGATCTCCTGTAAAAAAAGAAAAAAAACAAACCAACAGTATACCACCTGTCCGACGCAGTCCATAACGATAGTCCCACGACGATCCAGCTCTGCTACATCGCAATGACAGGCAGAGCCTGTCATCTCGACGCAGCACAGCTGATTACCTGCTTCCCCGGCGGTGACGTCATCGGACTGACTGCTTTACGGCCGCGATTACCCAGCAGTCACTGCAGTTATCGCGAGAAACTGCATGTGACCGCGGGAAAGACGATGGCGGCCATGAAGCAGTGCAGGACGTGACCGCCGGAGATCTTCTGCCAGGTAAGTGCCGCTGACTCCTGACAGACCCGACCGACGGACACTGACAGTGACAGTGACAATCCCGATTCCGGTATCCGATAAGACGAAAATATCGGAACTCGGAATCGGAATTCCGATACAGCTAATATCGGCCGATACCCGATATTTGCAGTATCGGAATGCTCAACACTAGTCACAACCACTGTCATCACATAAGGTATTAAACGGACATCTGATATCCACAGTCACAGCAGACACGGCTTTCCCAGACCCAGCAGACACTAAACATTGGCTCCTGAATCTTGTCATGTATAGTGTACAGTTCCTATAGCGTCTTGTGCTTGGGTGCGAGGAAAACACAGGAGACATAGGTTGAAATTAAATGACTTGTATTACTTCATACAAGCATGCTGAAAAGTTCACACAGTTTGCAGGAACAGCGACAGGAGACACAGCAGGCCAGAGTAACTTCAAGCACTACAATAAATCTCCAAAGCAGGTTCAGGATCTCTTCTCTGTACCGTAATTCCTCTGCAAACATGGATTCACCAAACAGCAGGTTTCCAGAGTTCAAAAGTGTTCCAAGGTTCCTCAGTAGGGAATAGCTGGAGTACAAGTCCAAGGCTTCCAGGAGTCAGGTCACAGACTGACTGAGGCTTGATTCAGGAGCACTGATTGTTCAGCTGAGGCTGCTTAAGAAGCAAGAGGGAAGAATCAGGGCGGGAACATGAAAACTGGAAACTCCATATTAACTGAGGGCAAGAGCTGCAGAAAGACAGAAAGCAAAATGGCCGACGGAAAACTGAGTTTCAAGGAACATGTCAACAGAGACAAAGAACCTTACATCCTGACTGATAGCAGTCAATGCTTTCATTTTGTCAGAATTTTTAGGTTTTTGTTTGTCCACCCGTCTCTTGATGATTGACCACAAGTTCTCAATGGGATTAAGATCTGGGGAGTTTCCAGGCCATGGACCCAAAATCTCTATGTTTTGTTCCCTGAGCCATTTAGTTATCACCTTTGCTTTATGGCAAGGTGCTTCATCATGCTGGAAAAGGCATTGTTGATCGCCAAACTGCTCTTAGAGGACATTCTGGTACCATTCTTTATTCATGGCTGTGATTTTAGGCAAGACTGTGAGAGAGCCGATTCCCTTGGCTGAGAAGCAACCCCACACATGAATGGTTTAAGGATGCTCAATAGTTGGCATGAGACAAGACTGGTGGTAGCGCTCACCTTGTCTTCTCCGAATGAGGCGTTTTCCTGATGTCCCAAACAATCAAAAAGGGGATTCTTCAGAGAAAATAACTTTACCCCAGTCCTCAGCAGTCCACTGCCTATACCTTTTGCAGAATATTAGTCTGTCCATGATGTTTTTTCTGGAGAGAAGTGGCTTCTTTGCTGCCCTCCTTGAGACCAGGCCTTGCTCCAAGAGTCTCCGCCTCACAGTGCATACAGATGCACTCACACCTGCCTGCTGCCATTCCTGAGCAAGCTCTGCACTTCTGGTAGCCCGATCCCGCAGCTGAAACACTTTTACGAGATGGTCCTGGCGCTTGCTGGTCTTTCTTGGGCACCCTGGAGCCTTTTTGGCAACAATGGAACCTCTCTCCTTGAAGTTCTTGATGATGTGATAGATTGTTGACTGAGGTGCAATCTTTCTAGCTGTGATACTCTTCCCTGTTAGGCCATTTTTGTGCATTGCAATGATGACTGCACGTGTTTCTTTAGAGATAACCATGGTTAACAGAAGAGAAACAATGATGCCAAGCACCAGCCTCCTTTTAAAGTGTCCAGTGGTGTCATTCTTACTTAATCATGACAGATTAATCTCCAGCCATGTCCTCATCAACACCCACACCTGTGTTAATGGAGCAATCACTGAAAAGAGGTTAGCTGGTCCTTTTAAGGCAGGGCAGCAATGATGTTGAAATGTGTTTAGGGGGATAAAGTTCATTTTCTAGCCAAATATTGACTTTGCAAGTAATTGCTGTTAAGCTGATCACTCTTTATAACATTCTGGAGTATATGCAAATTGCCATTAGAAAAAGTGAAGCAGCAGACTTTGTAAAAATTAATATTTGTGTCATTCTCAAAACTTTTGTCCATGACTGTATATTTTCTGAGCAAGGTTGCCAAATTCAAATTTTAAAAGATTAGTTTATCTCTATTTAGTAATGGAACTATGATATCCCTCACATGGACACTGAGGAATGTGATGGCCTCTTTGTCATACACCTCCTTATATAAATGCACCAGGTATACAGGTTAATACAGTTCCAACTCTTTCACATGGATTAATAAACTCCCTTACGGCCTATAATAAGCAGATTGGCCACTTCAGAATTAACGAGATGTCTGCTGAATGCTAGGAAAGTTTTGCATATGTTGCGGCAATGTAGAGTCCTTCAGAACTGTGATGTTCTTGAATTGATGGAATCTCACTTTTAAGCTCTGAAAATTGGCACCCTAATGTTGGTCTTTTCATGCTTGTCGACAAACTCCATTTTGATGTTGCCACAAATAGTCTGTATAACTATAACCTATAATGTTTCTACATCAAAACTTTTACCTTGCTTAATTGAAATCATTCTAAAATTCTTTCTGTGTTATGGAATATGTGAAATAAAGCTTAGATACTCAGTTTGTTCGCGCACTGATAAATTCCTCAAAATTTAAGTATGTTGGGTAAATTGTGTAATCCTGCTATATACTTGAGAATTGGAGACCTTTTCATCATATTTTCCCAAAAAGGAAAGTGCAGTTCACTGCCAATATCTTCTCAACCCTCTTAGTCATGCTGTATTAGCTTTATTTTCTCCATAGTTTTCTTCCCCTGTATCCCCATGTTGGGCACTTTCCACATCTAAAAAGGCAATAATATTACAATCTTACAATTATACCTAAACCATCTGTTATGAAATAAGACTGCTTACATAGATGTAGCAAGTGCAAGGGAACCTGTCATGTAAAATAATGCTATTATCCTGCAGATTTGGGGTCAAGAGCACCGCCACTGGGAGGAAATCAACTTTATTAATAGTGGCAGCATTCGTCTTCCAGTCATAGAGGTGTCACCATCACTGCTTCAGTCACCACTCTGTGTTTTGAGAGCAGTGACTGTAACCACGCCCCAGCACTGACTGACATCAGGATCAGCAATAGGGATGGTTGCCAGTCAGTGCAGGATGCACAGTTACAACTACCTCTCACTATTCATAAAGTGATCACTGAAACTGTGCCAGCACCACTGGAAGTCAAACGCTGCCAGATTGAATAACATTAATTTCCTCCTGTCAAAGGGGCATGCTCAACACCAGCACTGCACAGTGTGAAAACACTATTAACCCGCAGTTTAACCCCATATCATCAGGTTAATAGCGCTATTTTACATGACCGGTGTGGAGAAACGGGGTCAGTGGGTGCTCTTGTCCGCTGGCCTGGCTGCCTTTAGAAAGACTGCATGGACCAGGGCTCATACCACTGAATGCCCGCTCTATCTCCCCGTGGGCAACATACTACACAGACAACGCAGGGTTAGGGTAAAACAGTGTGGCAATACTTTATTGAACCACAACACCCAATAGGAAACAGAACAATCCCAACAATTACCCCAACAAGGTGCACATTACAGGGCCTCACACTTCCGCTGACTCACCTGGATGATGATAGATGTTACGTCAGAGCTCCCAGGGTCGATATTCCACCTGTGATATACACACAGAGAAGAGATATTGACAAGCATAGGGAGATGACCGAGAACAGTCCACAGAGTCCGTAGAAGGTCCAAAGCCAGTTGACACGTCAGAGCTTCCAGGGTCGCTATTCCACCTGTGATGTACACACAGAGAAGAGATAACAACAAGCGTAGGGAGGTGACAGTTGATACTGTCCATACAAGGTCCAAAGCCTGTTGACAAGAGAATCACCACCTGGCTTATCTGACCATCTCCATGGAACCAGGTGACCAGCGGGACAGTCCTAACTCTTGTATTAAAAACCTTTCCACCTGTCAAGTGACAAATGTGAACAAGGACAGAGAGACTGAACCCACCAGTAAAAGCATAGGCCAGACAGGATGGATTTTTCAGATCAGAAGCAGGGCGGTCACACCCTTATATGCACAAGATGCTCTAAGAACTAAATGAAAAACTAGGTCTGAACTGAAAAAGTAAGTTGATGTGTATGCAAAATGTAAATGCATATTAAACACATGACCATAATACAGAGAAAGCAAAAAACAAGAAACAAATATCCTAAAATAAAATAAAAAATATATTGCAAAACATGCATGAGGTTGTAATAATAATAATAAGGGTATTTGGTAAACATAATTTTGATCAAAAGAATGTACAAGCCATCCTGCCACGTCAAAGCAACCCTTTGTGGGACAGTCTTAACTCTTGTGTGTAGCCCAGCTATGCAGGCACACATAAAAGTCCAGGAGAGTGCACAGGAAGGTAACAGCAAAAGCTTGATATGCACTTCACTCACACTTTTAGACACACCCATCAGGGGTACAAGAGGAAGTGACACTTAGCAATCTCAGTTCAGTCAGTTTCCTGTCTTCGGACAGTGCAGTTCAGTCCAGTGGAGTCTGGACTTGGAGAGAGAGAAGGGAGGACTGGATCCTCGCAGAGCTAACGTAGCTCACCTGACAAGCAAGTGGAGGCTAGTACGGGTGAAGTGGATCATCCTAGCCTAGTCAGAGCTACCCTTAATCAGTACCTCAACAGAAGCTGGAGGGAGGAGGATACTGAGAGCTGCTCGGCGAGCTCTAGAAGAAAGCTGACATTACCATCAAAGTTACAATTGCTTGTGCTAAGAGCGAGAGCAGGGCGAAGGGCAGAGTGGAGAAGATAGAGAAGTGCTTTAGGTATTGGCTTGCCTGCACTAAATTGCCGGACACCGGAGTCCGAGGTGTTGCTACAGTTTTAAGCTTAGTAACAAGATTACCGGAGGCATCTGGACTACAGGTCGCAGAGAGCAGCCCTAAGTGTCAATACGTAACCGGAGTCAGGTGGAACAGGGACTTTGAGTCAAGTGCACGACAAAAGTAAGGACTTAGTTTCATCACTTAGAAGGCTCCACCACAACGTTGGCCGGGCAGTACAGCTATAGAGAAAGCTGGAGTTTCAGAGTTAACTTCGCTTCAGGCAAGTTGGACTCACATGTACATTGAAGTTAAGGAGGCCTCTAACCTGCTCAGCTGTTACCGGAATGTGCACTCTCCACCCGACCAGCTCCCCGGGATCTGCTTGAACCATCATCAGTAAAAGGTATGAAAAGGAGCTACCTTGTGTGTGACTGAATTCTTATTACACCCTGCATCATCATCACCATAGACTTCCAGGGACCCGTCTCACCTGTGGGAGACTTACTACCAAGCTGCCCCATAACATCCCCTGTGAAAGTCCTCATAGCAGCGCTGGTACAATTTACCAGAAACCGCAGGTGGCGTCACGAACTACCTATCCTAAATATCCCCTGTAAATATTTCCCCATTGCATGACCGCCAGGGCCACGGACTGAGCCACCGCTACCAGTGACAACTCCCATAGATTTCCATGGGCTCGGCTCCGAGTACCCCATAGCCCTGGTATCCACAATTGTGGTGCGTGGTCGGAACAACTCTGTGGCGTCACGAACAGGATACGAAAACTTGCAATTGTGAGTCCTGTGTGCCTATATGAACTGTTTGTGCGGAAAAGACTGTTTGCTGTGTTGGCGCCATAATACCGCCATCTTTAGCGCAATATTCGCGCCCTCAGGCGCTGGTGAAGAAGGGGGGCGTACCTGTAAAAGCGCGCTGTTGCCTGGCTCCGCCCCCAGCTCTGACGCGGCGGTAGGTCCTGTGAAACAGGAAGTGAACGCTCTGACATCACAGTCCTGCGACGAAGGTCCTGTCTCCACCGCTGTGCCTGCTACGAAGGTCCTGTCTCCACCGCTGTGCCTGCTACGAAGGTCCTGTCTCCACCGCTGTGCCTGCGACGCTGCAGCCTGCAAAGGAGGTAGGCTCAGATTAACCAAGGGGGCACCAATATGTCGCAGCAACCGGCAGACGGAGCGGCCCCCGCCGGAGGCCCCAATAGCCCACCGCTTGGCGTCGTACCGCAGGATGGGGGTGCAGGCCCCTCGCCTGGCCGGTGGTCCCGCTAATGCCGCTAACCCTCCCATACATGCCTGGAACGAAGTGGCTCCCCCAGTACAGCGGCGAGCCAGGCACCCTGCCAGGATTTAAACGGAAAATATGTAGTATTTTGAATATGTATTCAATGACTGAAAAGCAAAAAGCTGCTGTGGTAATAGGACAGTTAGCTGGTGCGGCTGAGAGAGAAGTAGAGACTTGGCCCATTGCAGCCCAGGAGTCGGTACCTGCGATACTCTTAAAGCTACAGGCCATCTTCGAGGACCACACAGAAACGGATCTCCGGATGGCATTTTATCAGTGCTTCCAGGGACCGGGTGACAGTATTAGGGACTATGCCTGCCGACTACAGGGGGCCCTGCGAGCTCTCAAACAGGCTAACCCCACAAGTCCCATTGATGAGAGCCAAATGTTAAAAGAGCAATTCGTGCGGGGACTGAGGTCTCCAGAGGAAGGCAGGACTGTAAACTGGTGGTCTTTGGATCATCCAGATGCCACTTTTGATGCTCTAAAGGACATGGCAATAAAGGGACTGCGACCCCTGGAAAAGCCTGAGGTGGCAAATCAGTATCACCCGGGTGAAGCCACTCTTAAGCCGGCAGTACCCACCTTTTCCCCGCAGGTGGCAGAAGCTAAAACGCAGGTGGCACCCCTAGTGAGTTGGAATATCTGCGCTCAGAAGTGCGCCAGCTGACTAAGAACTTGGCCACTGTAATGGAGGCCCTGCAACTGCGGAAAGAGGAAGGAGGGAAGATCCAACTAGCCGACTGTCCGGAGGATGTCCCTTGGATGAACCGGAGGAAATGGAGGACCACGCCACCCCCAGGAGCGACTCCGGAGCAACACCATCGTCGCCGGGAGATCGTCTGCTACCGCTGCAACCAAAAAGGTCATATGGCTCAGCAATGTCCTTTAAACGAGCCGATCCTGGGTCAGAGGGCCAACACCCAGGAGTAGAGTCATCAGGCCCCTTAGACTGGAACCGCAGGTTCGTGGGTGGACGGCCCTACCTGTCCATGATTCTGGACGGGATTGCAATCCCTGCACTGCTGGACACGGGATCTCAGGTGACCATCATACCTGACGTCCTTTACAATAAATTTTGGTCCATGGACAGCCTCCAGCCCCGAGCCCTGACTTGACAGTGTACGCTACCAATGGTCTCCCTGTTGAAGTAATTGGAGCCAAAAACGTAAATGTAAAAGTGGGCAGGGTGGAGCTGAAGGATCAGGGACTCCTAGTAGTCAGGACTGTAAATGAGGAAAATGGTCTAAATGTGATACTAGGTACTAACATTATCAGTAACTGTCTGGGAGAAGTTGTGTTTTTGCTCCAACAGCTCGCTGAAGTTGCCAAGCCAAAGCAGAAGGGAGTGATCCAGAGGGAGATCCGGGCCCTGATGTGCCAGCAGCAAGCGAACCTTACAGATGGTGAAATCGGTAATGTACGGGTCACAGACTCGAACCCCATTGTAATACCCCAATGAGTGAAATGTTAATATGGTGTAGAGCAGCCATAGGTCTGAGGGGACAGAACTACCAAGCAGTAGTAGAACCCCATCGCTCAGAACACAGACCTACACTCATGATTGCTAGAGGGGTAGTGGAAGTAATAAATGGGAGAGTACCAGTACGACTTCTCAACTGGGGGGACGATGAAGTAAATTTGCCACGTTATGCTACAGTTGCTAAATTACATGCCGTAGATAATAATTCTATCCTCACAACCGAGTCCTTAGCCTCCCGCCAGCCAGCGGAGGATAATGATCCGGCAACCCCGGTAGCGGACTGGTGTCAGCAGCTTCATATTGGGACAGACACCACTTCCGTCCACCAGAAGCAGGGGGTACTACGGGTGGTACAAGAGTACGCACAAGTATTTAGCAAGCACCCACTTGATTTTGGGACCATTAAGGGAGTACAGCATCATATCCCTACAGGCAGTCATCCTCCCATCAAAGAGCGGTACAGGCCCATACCTCCAGCCCATTATCAGAAAGCTAAGGAAATGCTGCATGACATGAAGAAAGCCGGGGTGATAAGGGATAGTTGTAGCCCCTGGGCAGCACCCCTGGTTCTAGTGAAGAAAAAGGATGGTAGCATGCGAATGTGTGTAGACTATAGGCAAGTAAATCGTATAACACATAAAGATGCATACCTATTACCACGTATAGAGGAATCCTTAGCTGCTCTGAAAACGGCTAACTACTTTTCTACCCTCGACCTTACTAGTGGGTACTGGCAAGTGGCTGTGGCTGAGGAGGACCAGGAGAAAACTGCTTTCACCACCCCAATGGGACTCTGCGAGTTCGATAGGATGCCGTTTGGTCTCAGCAGTGCCCCAGGAACATTCCAGAGGGTGATGGAGAGCTGTCTGGGACATCTCAACTTCGAAACTGTGCTGCTGTACTTGGACGACGTAATTGTGTACTCTAAGACATATGAAGATCATCTGAAGCACCTGGCGGAGGTATTTGAGTCATTGTCCAAGTTTGGGATGAAACTAAAGCCCTCTAAATGCCACCTGCTCAAACGGAAGGTACAGTACTTGGGACACATTGTCAGTTCCGAAGGAGTAGCGCCGGACCCCGAGAAGGTCACAGCTATTCAGAAATGGCCAGAGCCGAAGAACTTAAAAGAGGTGCGTCAGTTCCTGGGATTAACAGGTTACTACAGGAGGTTTGTAAAAGATTACACTAAGAAAGCGGCACCTTTGCAAGACCTCCTGGTAGGACAACCTCTTAAGAGCAGAAACCTTCCATTCAATTGGGGAAAAGAACAAGCTGAGGCATTCAAAGAGATGAAAGAGATACTGACAGGCGATGAAATCTTAGCCTACCCAGATTACAGCCAACCGTTCCTGCTATACACAGATGCCAGTAACGAAGGATTAGGAGCTGTCCTCAGTCAGAAGCAGAACGGCCAAGAAAAAGTCATCGCGTATGCCAGCAGAAAACTCAGGCCAACTGAGAGGAACCCGGAAAACTATAGCAGCTTCAAACTGGAGTTCCTGGCGCTGGTCTGGGCCATTACTGAAAGATTTAAACATTATCTTGCCTCCAACAAGTTCACTGCGTACACAGACAACAACCCCTTGACGCACCTTGAAACAGCCAAGCTGGGAGCCATGGAGCAACGTTGGATGGCTCGGTTGTCAAACTACCAGTTTACCATCAAATACAGAGCGGGCCGTAAAAATGCTAACGCGGACGCCTTGTCCAGAATGCCGCATGAATCTGACACGGAGGAAGAATCAGACGATCTGGAAGAAATCGAGCTACCTGCGTTCCACCGAAATGGGATGGTCCAAGAGCAACGAGTCTACAGGAAGCGGTGTGGTGAGATGTTGAACCCTTTACCTCATCACAGCTGGAAGGAGACTCAGGACAGCGATCCTGTGGTCAGCCGTATCAAGGAGTTGATAAAACAGGAAGGTTCCTCCTTGGAGAAAGATGCATCCATGCCAGCAAAGCTCCTGTGGAACGAGAGAAGCCGGTTGTTCATATACCGTGAGAAGTTGTGCAGGAGATACGTCGACCCAAGGACCCATGAGATGGTTTGGCAAATAGTGGTCCCGAGAGCAGACATCCAAATGGTGCTGGAAGCATACCACGATCAAGCAGGACACTTTGGCTGGAGAAAGCTGGAGACCCTGTTGAGGTGCCGGTTCTACTGGGTGGGGATGCGCAGCTCCATCGAGAAGTGGTGCCGGAACTGTGGACCCTGTGGCCTCAGGCGAAAAGACTACAGTAGCCAGAAGGCACCCTTGCAGCCTATCCGGACGACTCGTCCCTTGGAGATCGTGGCATTGGATTACGTCAAGTTGTCCCCAAGCAGGTCAGGATACACATATGCCCTGACCATGGTGGATCACTATTCCCGGTTTCTGGTGGTCGCCCCTGTCAAAGATATGACAGCAGAGACAGCAGCAAGAACCTTCCAAGCAAGTTTCTGCAGACCACACGGATATCCAGAGCAGGTACTGACCGATCGAGGTCCAGCCTTTGAAGCTGAACTGTTTCAGGAATTTTGTCAATTGTATGGATGTAAAAAGATCAGAACAACACCATACCACCCTCAGACCAACGGCCTTTGTGAAAAAATGAATCACATTGTCATCGACTTACTGAAAACTGTACCACTGGAAGAAAGAAATCGGTGGCCAGACTTGTTACCCGACCTGGTCGACTTGTACAACCATATCCCAGTAAGTTCCACCAACTGCACTGCAGCCTACCTTATGAGAGCAAGACCGGGAAGGCTGCCAATGGACTTAGAACTCGGTGTGGTAGAACCAGAGGCTGATAACAACGCTGAAGATTGGGACACAAATCGACAAGAACAGTACAAGAGAGTACAAGCCTGCGTGGAAAACAGTCTCAACAAAGTAAGAGAAAAGCAAGAGATGAACTATAACAAAAATGCTCCCGCTAAGCCTTTAATGCCTGGAGGAATGGTGCTAAAAAGAAAAAGAAGAACGCACAAGTTGGATGATCAGTGGGAACAGGAGCCCTATGTCGTTCAAAATTCCAATTTCGATAACAGCAAGGTCTGTACCATCAGCAAGGATGGAGGAAAAACGACGGCAACTGTGTCTAGAGATCATTTGAAGTTGTGTCCTGGCCCATTAAAGCTTCGTGAAGAAGAACCTGTTGTCCTTCGGAAAGAAAATGATGAAGCGGTCATACATACGGATTTGGGAGATTTACCTGCAGATTGGCCCAGATTAGGAGACGCTGTAATTATTCCTGTGCTGCAGTTTTATCAACCGCAAGAGGAGTCTCTACATACCAATTGTGCCAGTAGAGCCAGTTCCAGAAGAACCTGTTCCGGCAGACCCTCAACCGTTAGAACCCCAAGAAGCGGACCCGCAAGAAGCAGCGCCACAAGAAGTGGAATCCCTTGGTGAAGCTGGTGAAGCAGTACCGCCTCGTCCAGTCACTAGCACGCTTGCCAGATCCATAGAAAGGTTGAGACAGTATTATAGTTTGCCGTTACGCAGAACAGAAAGGTTAGAGAATACCATACCTGACGCTACCCCACGTAGGTCAGAACGTATCACTAAAGGTAAACTACCTATTCGCTATCAGGAGTAGTCCTATTAGACTAGTTAGCAAGACCCAGACAGGGTTTATTGTCACTGACAAATTGTATAAAGTTTGAAAAAGTATTAATGTAATTATTTGAAATGTGTTTTAACCATGCCAACGGACT
Organism: Oophaga sylvatica; assembly: GCA_033576555.1. NCBI lineage: Eukaryota > Metazoa > Chordata > Amphibia > Anura > Dendrobatidae > Oophaga > Oophaga sylvatica. The sequence goes on along the minus strand of JARQOD010000005.1, from coordinate 443,564,476 downwards.
GCGTGGCTGTGGACTGTGCCAGCCCAAAAACTTTCACTTGTAAATAGTTGCGCTATGGTGCATTATCTTGGTTTCACATAAAACCATTACTATCAACCTCTGAAGAAAAACCCGTATGGTGTGGCCTAGAGTGAGGTCTGCGGTCAGAAGTCCTGCAGCCCACCCAGGACCCACGTGGGAGGTTTTTGGTGCGGGTCCTCCACAAGTATCTTGTACAGGTCCTTCTCAAAAAATTAGCATATAGTGCTAAATTTCATTATTTACCATAATGTAATGATTACAATTAAACTTTCATATATTTTAGATTCATTACACACCAACTGAAATTTGTCAGGTCTTTTATTGTTTTAATAATGATGATTTTGGCATACAACTCCTGATAACCCAAAAAACCTGTCTCAAAAAATTAACATATTTCAACCGTCCAATAAAATAAAAGTGTTTTTTCAAAACAAACAAAAAAACCATCAAATAATAATGTTCAGTTATGCACTCAATACTTGGTCGGGAATCCTTTGGCAGAAATGACTGCTTCAATGCGGCGTGGCATGGAGGCAATCAGCCTGTGACACTGCTGAGGTGTTATGGAGGCCCAGGATGCTTTGATAGCGGCCTTAAGCTCATCCAGAGTGTTGGGTCTTGCATCTCTCAACTTTCTCTTCACAATATCCCACAGATTCTCTCAGGTCAGGAGAGTTGGCAGGCCAATTGAGCACAGTAATACCATGGTCAGTAAACCATTTACCAGTGGTTTTGGCACTGTGAGCAGGTGCCAGGTCGTGCTGAAAAATGAAATCTTCATCTCCATAAAGCATTTTAGCCGATGGAAGCATGAAGTGCTCCAAAATCTCCTGATAGCTAGCTGCATTGACCCTGCCCTTGATAAAACACAGTGGACCAACACCAGCAGCTGACATGGCACCCCACACCATCACTGACTGTGGGTACTTGACACTGGACTTCAGGCATTTTGGCATTTCCTTCTCCCCAGTCTTCCTCCAGACTCTGGCACCTTGATTTCCGAATGACATGCAAAATTTGCTTTCATCAGAAAAAAGTACTTGGGACCACTTAGCAACAGTCCAGTGCTGCTTCTCTGTAGCCCAGGTCAGGCGCTTCTGCCGCTGTTTATGGTTCAAAAGTGGCTTTACCTGGGGAATGCGGCACCTGTAGCCCATTTCCTGCACACGCCTGTGCACGGTGGCTCTGGATGTTTCTACACCAGACTCAGTCCACTGCTTCCTCAGGTCCCCCAAGGTCTGGAATCGGTCCTTCTCCACAATCTTCCTCAGGGTCCGGTCACCTCTTCTCGTTGTACAGCGTTTTCTGCCACATTGTTTCCTTCCAACAGACTTCCCATTGAGGTGCCTTGATACAGCACTCTGGGAACAGCCTATTTGTTGAGAAATTTCTTTCTGGGTCTTACCCTCTTGCTTGAGGGTGTCAATGATGGCCTTCTTGACATCAGTCAGGTCGCTAGTCTTACCCATGATGGGGGTTTTGAGTAATGAACCAGGCAGGGAGTTTTTAAAAGCCTCAGGAATCTTTTGCATGTGTTTAGAGTTAATTAGTTGACTCAGAAGATTAGGGTAATAGGTCGTTTAGAGAACCTTTTCTTGATATGCTAATTTTTTGAGACAGGTTTTTTGGGTTATCAGGAGTTGTATGCCAAAATCATCACTATTAAAACAATAAAAGACCTGACAAATTTCAGTTGGTGTGTAATGAATCTAAAATATATGAAAGTTTAACTGTAATCATTACATTATGGTAAATAATGAAATTTAGCACTATATGCTAATTTTTTGAGAAGGACCTGTATATATGAGAATGTTTGATATTTTGATACTTTTGATACTTTTGTATTCTTTACTGTACAAATTGTAACGTTAAAGAAGTTGTACCTCCCGGATGGGAAGAGTTATAATGTTGTTGTTAATGCAAAAAAAATGTTCTTTTTGTCTTTTACAGCCCGGGAGTGCTGTGTTTTACCAAGGGGGGATGTGTAGCCCAGCTATGCAGGCACACATAAAAGTCCAGGAGAGTGCACAGGAAGGTAACAGCAAAAGCTTGATATGCACTTCACTCACACTTTTAGACACACCCATCAGGGGTACAAGAGGAAGTGACACTTAGCAATCTCAGTTCAGTCAGTTTCCTGTCTTCGGACAGTGCAGTTCAGTCCAGTGGAGTCTGGACTTGGAGAGAGAGAAGGGAGGACTGGATCCTCGCAGAGCTAACGTAGCTCACCTGACAAGCAAGTGGAGGCTAGTACGGGTGAAGTGGATCATCCTAGCCTAGTCAGAGCTACCCTTAATCAGTACCTCAACAGAAGCTGGAGGGAGGAGGATACTGAGAGCTGCTCGGCGAGCTCTAGAAGAAAGCTGACATTACCATCAAAGTTACAATTGCTTGTGCTAAGAGCGAGAGCAGGGCGAAGGGCACAGTGGAGAAGATAGAGAAGTGCTTTAGGTATTGGCTTGCCTGCACTAAATTGCCGGACACCGGAGTCCGAGGTGTTGCTACAGTTTTAAGCTTAGTAACAAGATTACCGGAGGCATCTGGACTACAGGTCGCAGAGAGCAGCCCTAAGTGTCAATACGTAACCGGAGTCAGGTGGAACAGGGACTTTGAGTCAAGTGCACGACAAAAGTAAGGACTTAGTTTCATCACTTAGAAGGCTCCACCACAACGTTGGCCGGGCAGTACAGCTATAGAGAAAGCTGGAGTTTCAGAGTTAACTTCGCTTCAGGCAAGTTGGACTCACATGTACATTGAAGTTAAGGAGGCCTCTAACCTGCTCAGCTGTTACCGGAATGTGCACTCTCCACCCCGACCAGCTCCCCGGGATCTGCTTGAACCATCATCAGTAAAAGGTATGAAAAGGAGCTACCTTGTGTGTGACTGAATTCTTATTACACCCTGCATCATCATCACCATAGACTTCCAGGGACCCGTCTCACCTGTGGGAGACTTACTACCAAGCTGCCCCATAACATCCCTGTGAAAGTCCTCATAGCAGCGCTGGTACAATTTACCAGAAACCGCAGGTGGCGTCACGAACTACCTATCCTAAATATCCCCTGTAAATATTTCCCCATTGCACGACCGCCAGGGCCACGGACCGAGCCACCGCTACCAGTGACAACTCCCATAGATTTCCATGGGCTCGGCTCCGAGTACCCCATAGCCCTGGTATCCACAATTGTGGTGCGTGGTCGGAACACTTGTATTAAAAACCTTTCCACCTGTCAAGTGACAAATGTGAACAAGGACAGAGAGACTGAACCCACCAGTAAAAGCATAGGCCAGACAGGATGGATTTTTCAGATCAGAAGCAGGGCGGTCACACCCTTATATGCACAAGATGCACTAAGAACTAAATGAAAAACTAGGTCTGAACTGAAAAAGTAAGTTGATGTGTATGCAAAATGTAAATGCATATTAAACACATGACCATTATACAGAGAAAACAAAAAACAAGAAACAAATATCCTAAAATAAAGTAAAATAAAAAATATATTGCAAAACATGCATGAGGTTGTAATAATAATAATAATAAGGGTATTTGGTAAACATAATTTTGATCAAAAGAATGTACAAGCCATCCCGCCACGTCAAGGCAACCCTTTGTGGGACAGTCCTAACTCTTGTATTAAAAACCTTTCCACCTGTCAAGTGACAAATGTGAACAAGGACAGAGAGACTGAACCCACCAGTAAAAGCATAGGCCAGACAGGATGGATTTTTCAGCTCAGAAGCAGGGCGGTCACACCCTTATATGCACAAGATGCACTAAGAACTAAATGAAAAACTAGGTCTGAACTGAAAAAGTAAGTTGATGTGTATGCAAAATGTAAATGCATATTAAACACATGACCATTATACAGAGAAAACAAAAAACAAGAAACATATCCTAAAATAAAATAAAAAATATATTGCAAAACATGCATGAGGTTGTAATAATAATAATTAGGGTATTTGGTAAACATAATTTTGATCAAAAGAATGTACAAGCCATCCTGCCACGTCAAGGCAACCCTTTGTGGGACAGTCCTAACTCTTGTATTAAAAACCTTTCCACCTGTCAAGTGACAAATGTGAACAAGGACAGAGAGACTGAACCCACCAGTAAAAGCATAGGCCAGACAGGATGGATTTTTCAGATCAGAAGCAGGGCGGTCACACCCTTATATGCACAAGATGCACTAAGAACTAAATGAAAAACTAGGTCTGAACTGAAAAAGTAAGTTGATGTGTATGCAAAATGTAAATGCATATTAAACACATGACCATTATACAAAGAAAACAAAAAACAAGAAACAAATATCCTAAAATAAAATAAAATAAAAAATATATTGCAAAACATGCATGAGGTTGTAATAATAATAACAAGGGTATTTGGTAAACATAATTTTGATCAAAAGAATGTACAAGCCATCCCGCCACGTCAAGGCAACCCTTTGTGGGACAGTCCTAACTCTTGTATTAAAAACCTTTCCACCTGTCAAGTGACAAATGTGAACAAGGACAGTTGACAAGAGAGTCACCACCTGGCTTATCTGACCATCTCCATGGAACCAGGTGACCAGCGGGTCCCAAAACCTGGCTTTCTCCAAACATAACCATGGTTCGGAGATGGTCACTGGATCAGATCTGTGTCAATTGTGATGGTGCCATGATGAATTAGCTGCAGTCGTCTCTCGTCCATTGAGTGTTGTGCACAATGTCCGACTGGTAGCTCTATGTGATGAGATGAGATCTGAACTGCTCTCTCTGTCTCTTGTTTTTATACCCGAGACATGTAAGCTATTTTTAGAATTACCCAGTGTGCTTCAGTTCATCCTCACAGCCCTACCCTATCTACCTTCGAAGTCAACCAACTAGTGATAGAATACAATACACAATTAGCATATCAGCTCACAGTAAACACAGATAAACACACACTATGTACAAGTCACTATTACAGATTACATAGTATGTTAAAAGGTATGCAAGTCTGTTTTCTTGACCCACCAGACATAAACACTTAAATCCACAAGCCAATATTCAGATAAAAAGTAATTTCTTGTGGGTTTGCAAAAACATGGTTGTCTGGGAAATTAAGATACAATCTGGTTTCTTCACAACAAGTTCACTTTATAGCCTTCATATTGTAGCGCATCAAAAGTTCCTAAAAAGTGTTACAAATCAGTAACATAATAACAAAGTAACATAGTAACACAGTTAGCAAGGCCAAAAAAAGACATTTGTCCATCCAGTTCAGCATATATTCTGTCAGAATAAATCCCCAGATCGACATCCATCTCAAGAACCTAATAACTGTAAGATATATACGCTCCAGGAAGACATCCAAGCCTCTCTTGAACACCTCGACTGAGTTTGCCATCACCACCTCCTCAGGCAAGTAATTCCAGATTCTCACTGCCCTAACAGTGAAGAATCCTCTTTTATGTTGGTGGAAAAACCTTCTCTCCTCCGGAAGCATAGAATGCCCCCTTGTGACCGTCACCTTCCTTGGTATAAACAGATCCTCGGAGAGATATAAAGTGGTTCCTTTAACAATTGTGGCATCTGTAAATCTGTAATGAACACATCTGTACTGTTCTCTTTAATGTTCCTGATTAGTGTTGAGCATTCCGATACCGCAAGTATCGGGTATCGGCCGATATTCGCTGTATCGGAATTCCGATACTTAGTTCCGATATTTTTCCAATATCGTATACCGGAATCGGAAGTTCCCATAATTCTTTGAGAGGCAATGTGATTTTAGTCAGCCAATGAGGAATCTTATGAAGTGTGGGCACATCCTGTAATGCTGCGGTCATCTTAACTAATGGCATGGCTGTGATTGGCTGCTGAAATGATGTCAGAATGCACTATAAAAGGCGCCGCCGCCATTTTAGCGTCACTGTGCTGTGAACTCAGTTAGGGACAGAACGCTGTTCTGCTGACTTTGAGGGACAGTTAGACATTGCGATTTTGTGTACTGTGCTTTAGGCAGGCTAGTTTACCAACCGCTGTGTAAAGCTTCCTTTTGCCAGTGTTGTTTTAACAGCTCTGTGCAAGGTGTGTGTGAGAGTGCAGGTGACGCTGCAGTTTGCTCTGCATCCACCGCTGTTTGTAGGCATCTGCACATGTCACTCACTGACTCTTTTTTTTATTTTATTTTGTGGAATTGGTGCAGCTCCATTATATTTGAAAAAAATCTAATCTATTAGTGTGACGCGCTTCCATCCGTATACAATACATTGGTTGCAAACACTATAGAAGTATAGAAAGGAGCCTTTCACAGATAGTGAACAGTTGTGTTTCAGTGTTCACTGCAGTCTGTGAGGTTTTGATTTTTTGAGTGCAGATCACGCTCCAGTTAGTTCTTCAACCACTGCTGGTTGTAGTCTGCTGAGCGTGTGTCACTGCCTCATCCTTCACATTTTTCTCTAATTGGTGCTGCTCCATTATATTTGAAAAAAATCTAATCTATTAGTGTGACGCGCTTCCATCCGTATACAATACATTGGTTGCAAACACTATAGAAGTACACAAAGGGGCCTTTCACAGCTACTGAACAGTTGTCTGCAGTGTTCACTGTAGTCTGTGAGCTTTTCATTTTTTGAGTGCAGATTACGCTCCAGTTAGTTCTTCAACCACTGCTGGTTGTAGCTCTGACGTGTGTCACTGCCTCATCCTTTCATTTTTTTCTAATTGGTGCGCTCCATTATATTTGAAAAAAATCTAATCTATTAGTGTGACGCGCTTCCATCCGTATACAATACATTGGTTGCAAACACTATAGAAGTACAGAAAGGAGCCTTTCACAGATAGTGAACAGTTGTGTTTCAGTGTTCACTGCAGTCTGTGAGGTTTTGATTTTTTGAGTGCAGATCACGCTCCAGTTAGTTCTTCAACCACTGCTGGTTGTAGTCTGCTGAGCGTGTGTCACTGCCTCATCCTTCACATTTTCTCTAATTGGTGCTGCTCCATTATATTTGAAAAAAATCTAATCTATTAGTGTGACGCGCTTCCATCCGTATACAATACATTGGTTGCAAACACTATAGAAGTACACAAAGGGGCCTTTCACAGCTACTGAACAGTTGTCTGCAGTGTTCACTGTAGTCTGTGAGCTTTTCATTTTTTGAGTGCAGATTACGCTCCAGTTAGTTCTTCAACCACTGCTGGTTGTAGTCTGCTGAGCGTGTGTCACTGCCTCATCCTTCACATTTTTCTCTAATTGGTGCTGCTCCATTATATTTGAAAAAAATCTAATCTATTAGTGTGACGCGCTTCCATCCGTATACAATACATTGGTTGCAAACACTATAGAAGTACAGAAAGGGGCCTTTCACAGCTACTGAACAGTTGTCTGCAGTGTTCACTGCAGTCTCTGAAGAATAACCACACTTAGGCCTTATAACTTTTCTGACTTTCTTTATCAATCTACCAAGATGAAGAAGGCAGGGAGTAAGGCACGTGGTCGTGGCCGTGGAGTTTCAGCAGGGAGAGGACGTGGGGATTCTGTGGCTGCTGCCGCACCCAGTGACACAGCATCCACCAGTTTTCCCCGTGAGCGTTCCTTTATGCACACTTTTGTAGGAGCTCAGCGTACCCCCCTGCTGCGGGAAGAACAAATTGAAGCCGTTGTTGGTTGGATGGCAGCCAATGCATCGACTTCAATTGCTTCCACCTCCTCTCAGGACCACAGCACTGTTGAACAACCATCTGTCTCTTCACCGCCTGCCAAATTGCCCAGGCAGTCAGAGAGTTCTGAACTGGAGCCAGCTGAGTCTCTGCTTCTGTTCTCAGAATCTGTTGGCTTGCAAACAGGGGCCCAGCCAAGCAGCATTCTGGAATGTGAAGAAGAGGCAGTATGCAGTGATGCGCAACAGCTGTGTCTCTCTGAATCTGAAGAGGCGGGTGAGCCAGTGCCGATGGTCAGCACACCGCAGAACGCATCTGATGATGATGAGACTCAGGTGCCAGTTTCTGTTGAGCATGGTGCTGGCCAGACCACCCAACAGCAGCAGGTGTTGGAAGAGGGTAGTGGAGATGATGAGGTCCAAGACCCAACATGGCGTGAGGAACAGGAAGGTGGTGGTAGCAGCTCTGAGGAAGAGATTGCCCCAACGGTCCAAACAGTAGGGAGAGGTAGGCTGCAGACTCGGTTGCCTGTAGCCTCCAGTTTGGCACCCGTTCGTAGCAGTTCTCTTCCAACAGCCAAAACGGGCGCTCCCAGGACTTGCACTGCGTGGTCCTTTTTTGACACACTTGCAGATGATATTTGCTATGTCAAATGCAAGCTGTGTAATCAAAAAGTAAAAAGAGGTAAAAGTGTCAGTAACCTTAATACCACAAATATGTGGAAACATGTGCGGTCAAAGCACGTGGTTGAGTTACAAAGACACACTGGAGATGTAGGCCAACCTACAGCAGCACCTACATCTTCAGCTCGTGTTGGAGCCTCTTCCTCCAGCTCACACACAGCTGGTTCGGCTTCCTCACAGGATCGCCATGGAAGAACCTCTGTCACTGTTGTCCAGAGACCCAGTGTTATTCCACCCACAGCTGCAAGTTCCCTGTCATCCTCACACTCCCAGGCCACAAAACAGCCATCGGTAGCACAGGCATGGGATAAAAGACGGCCATACTCGGCAAACCATCCACGAGCACAGGCTCTGAATGCTGGCATTGCAAAACTCCTGTCCCTTGAAATGCTGTCATTCAGGCTGGTGGAGACTGACAGTTTCCGTAACTTAATGGCATTGGCAGCCCCACAATACAATGTGCCCAGCCGATTTTATTTCAGCAGGCAAGCCGTCCCTGGTCTGCAAAAGCATGTTGAGGGAAAAATTAAACATGCGCTACTAAACGCCGTCAGTAGCAAGGTCCACCTGACCACCGATGCGTGGACCAGTACCCATGGCCAGGGACGATACCTTTCCCTCACTGCCCATTGGGTCAATGTTGTGGAGCCGGGTACAGATCTTGCGAGTGGCGCTGTACGTGTTCTGCCAACTCCAAGGATTGCAGGAATCAAGTCTGTCCACATTGACTCCTCCTCCTACTCCAGTTCCTCAGAATCATCGCTGCAGGAGCCGTCACGGTCTACCTCCACATGGACCCGTGAACGCTTACCTGTTGCGACCGATATGAGCACAGCCTGGCCAAACGTCAACAGGCCGTCCTGAAATTAATTTCCATGGGGAATCGAAGCCACACAGCGCAGGAGCTCTGGAATGCCATCAAGCAGGAGAGCGACGTGTGGTTTTTGCCAGCGAATCTCCAGCCAGGCTTGGTAGTGTGTGACAATGGCCGAAATCTGGTGGCAGCTCTGGGCCTTGGCAACCTCACTCACATACCATGTCTGGCACATGTGCTCAACTTGGTCGTGCAGAGTTTTTTGAGGGACTATCCGGATCTTGATGCACTGCTGCACAAGGTCCGCCTAGAGTGTGCTCACTTGCGACGTTCCAGCATGGCCAGATCGCGCATTGCAGCTCTGCAATGCAGATTTCGCCTTCCTGAACATCGCATCATATGTGACGTACCCACCAGGTGGAATTCCACGTTACATATGTTGGAGCGGTTGTGTGAGCAGCAGCCAGCAGTAATGGAGTATCAGCTGCATCAGGCGCAATCAACTCGCAATTTGCGCCGTTCACACTTCACCACTACTGAGTGGGCCTCTATGAAGGACATCTGCCACGTTTTGCGTGCGTTTGATGAGTCAACGCGGATGGCGAGTGCAGATGATGCACTAGTCAGCCTGACTGTCCCCCTTATCTGCCTGCTTCAAAAAACACTGCAAGCACTAAGGGATGAGGTTTTGGAAGAGGTGGAGGATGAGCAGTCACAAATTCCATCACCTTCTGGACAGTCAGCGCAACGTGGTTCCTCACAAAGGGCTGGGCAGGGCTCACTTAGTGAGGAGGATGAGGAGGAGTCAATGGAGGAGGAAGACATCGCTCCAGAGGGAGGTACACAACGCTCTAGTCAGTATGTAGAGCGAGGGTGGGGTGATGCAGAGCAGGCAGAGATGACGCCTCTTGCAGGGGACAGCGTTTGTTGGCCAGTTGGGAGTCTGCAGCACATGGTTGATTTCATGCTGCAGTGCCTGAGAAACGACCGCCGCATCGCCCACATTCTCACCACGTCTGATTATTGGGTGTACACCCTCCTAGACCCTCGCTACCGGGACAACTTACAAAGCCTCATCACACCGTTGAACCGGGAGCGTAAAATGCGGGAGTACAAAGAGACACTGGTGCAATCCATAATGTTCTCCATTCCAGCCGAGAGCACTGCTGCTACTACTGCTTTACAAAGCAGCTCTGTGCGTCGAGGCAGTGGAGACAGCTCTGCAACAAGAGGGAGCACAAGCAGCGCCTCTGCACAGGGCAAGACCAGTATGTTCCAAATGTGGCGAAGTTTTGTGGCAGCGCCACAAATGTCTACACCATCCGAGACGGCTCCAGTCAGCAGGAGGCAACTGTCACGCTGTCTAATGATATGTATATAATGTCAGTAAACTATTAATACAGGAACAACACTCTATACAACAACTAGTATAGCAACATCAGCATGTAAGTATAGAATAGATTTACCTGACACGATATCTGCTGAACCCAGGGTTAATCTTGAGGACTTGATGAGCTGAAACAGGAAAGAGGTGGACCGAGATCTAACCTGACCCTAAACTGGGGTCCTAACTAATCCCTCACCTTGGAGGTACTGATAATGGTTCAGAGGTCCAAGTCACCAACCTAACCCTGTCTCCTATCAGACCCTGAACCCTGTAATCAGTCCTAAGAAGGATCCTGACTACCACCAAAGGGATATGGGCTGATCTTAGCTAAATACACAGATTAGACATATAAGACAGACAGGATAACACTCGCTTGCATACACACTCAAACACCAAAGGAACATAAATGGTCTGGGAAATAAACTCTAACCAAGTTGAGCTTAGAACAACTAAGGAGCTCACAACTAAAGTCTATACAGATTCATTCCTATCTGTGGTCTGCATGAAGGTTTCACTGGCAACTCCCCAAGCAGACAACCAGGAATTTAAAGGAAACCAATCAACAAATAATCAATTGCAGCCGGGAGAAACTGCACCCAGTCCCAGCACCGAGCACAGACAGAATTAACTCCCTAGCTGCCAAACACAAAGAAACAGCAGCTCAGCTGTGAGAAGTCAAAATGTGCAACCGCGACGATCTTCGTGGCAATGCACACATGACAGTACCCCCCCTTCTACGAGGGGCCTCCGGACCCTCAGGGCCAGGCCTGCCCGGGTGAGTTCTGTGGAAGGTCCGAACCAAACGATCTGCGTTAACATCAGACGCAGGGACCCACGTCCTCTCCTCTGGACCATACCCCTTCCAATGCACCAAATACTGAAGGGACCGGCGATTCAGACGTGAGTCAATGATCTTTGATACTTGAAATTCCAAGTTACCATTAACCAACACAGGAGGAGGAGGTAGAGGTGACGGTATGACTGGTGCCACATACCTTTTAAGTAATGACTTGTGGAACACATTATGAATTTTAAACGTAGGAGGGAGGTCCAGACGAAATGCCACAGGATTAATTATGGAACTGATCCTGTACGGCCCGATGAATCTGGGACCCAGTTTCCAGGAGGGCACTTTAAGTTTTATATTCCTGGTAGACAACCATACCAGATCGTTCACATTCAGATCTGGACCAGAAACTCTCCTCCTATCAGCCATATGTTTGTAACGGTTTCCCCATCGCACTCAGATTATTCAATACACCTCTCCACACAGAAGCAAGTGACGACGAGAAACGCTCCTCCTCAGGAACCCCAGAAGGGCCCCCCCCATTGAAAGTACAAAACTGAGGATGAAAACCATATGCCCCAAAAAACGGGGACTTACCAGTGGACTCGCTCCGCCTGTTGTTAAGAGCGAACTCTGCCAGAGGCAAGAAAGAAGACCAGTCCTTTTGGTTCTCTGAGACAAAACACCGGAGATATGTCTCTAAGGTCTGATTCAGACGCTCTGTCTGACCATTGGTCTGCGGATGAAAAGCCGAGGAAAATGACAATTGCATCCCCGACGTAAACAAAATGCCCTCCAAAATTTGGACACAAACTGAGACCCCCTATCTGACACCACATCAGAAGGCAACCCATGAAGTCTAACGATCTCTCTAATGAACACCTGCGCCAGAGTTTTAGCATTAGGGAGTGCAGGAAGAGCAACGAAATGTGCCATCTTACTGAACCTGTCAACAACCACCAGTATGACAGTATTCCCTGACGACGGAGGAAGGTCCGTAATGAAGTCCATAGATAAATGAGTCCATGGACGCTCCGGAAGTTTCAAGGGTAAAAGGGTCCCAGACGGACGGGTATGAGGGGTTTTAGAGCGAGCACACACCCCACATGACGCGACAAAAGTTATAACATCTTTATTAGCATTAGGCCACCAAAACCGGCGAGAAAGGAGATCTAAAGTAGCCTTAATCCCTGGATGTCCTGCTAGAGCAGAATTATGATGTGCCTCAATAACCTTTTGTCTCAACAGATTTGGGACAAACAGTCTCCCTGGAGGTCCTGCAGGGGCGTCCCCCTGAGCCTCTAACACCTCCTCCTCAAGCTCAGAAAATACAGCCGACACTACCACCCCCTCCTGAAGGATAGGACTCGGGTCATCCGTTTTCCCGGCCCTGGGAAACTGCGAGACAAGGCATCAGCCTTTACATTCTTAGACCCCGGGCGATAAGTGACGACAAAATTAAACCTGGTAAAAAACAACGACCATCGAGCTTGTCTGGAATTTAGACGCTTAGCGGATTCCAAATACAACAGGTTCTTGTGATCAGTAATAACGGTAACCGGGTGGACTGCCCCCTCCAAAAAGTGACGCCATTCTTCAAAAGCTAACTTAATGGCCAAAAGTTCCCTATTGCCGATATCATAATTCCTTTCGGCGGACGACAATTTCTTAGAAAAGAAAGCGCACGGATGCCATTTACCAGGGGACGGACCCTGGGACAATATAGCACCCACCCCTACGTCAGACGCATCCACCTCCACAATGAACGGCTGAGATGCATCTAGTTGGATGAGAACGGGTGCCGAAGCAAAACATTTCTTCAAAGAGGAAAAGGCTTGGCAAGCTTTGTCCGACCATTTAGAAAAATCCGTCCCTTTTCTTGTCATGTCAGTGAGAGGTTTGACGACAGATGAGAAATTACAAATAAATTTCCGGTAGTAGTTAGCAAACCCCAAAAAACGCTGCAGAGCCTTAAGATCCCCTGGCTGATCCCATTCAAGCACTGCTCTCACCTTTTCAGGGTCCATACGGAAACCGGAGGCTGACACCAAAAAACCCAAAAACTGAAGTTCCTGTACGGCAAATACACACTTCTCCAGTTTGGCGTATAATTTATTGTCTCGCAAGATCTGCAACACCTGTCTCACATGCTCCTGATGAGACACAAGATCTGGCGAGTAAATTAAAATGTCGTCCAAATATACAACCACAAACAGCCCCACAAGGTGACGAAAAATGTCATTAACAAAATGTTGGAATACTGCTGGTGCAGTAGTCAGACCAAAAGGCATGACTAGGTTCTCATAATGTCCCTCCGGCGTGTTAAACGCCGTTTTCCACTCATCCCCCTCTTTTATCCTAATCAGATTATACGCCCCCCTGAGATCCAATTTAGAAAACCATTTGGCGCCAACAATTTGATTGAAGAGATCAGGAATAAGAGGGAGTGGATACGGATCTCGAACAGTAATCCGATTAAGTTCGCGGAAATCCAAGCAAGGGCGTAGGCCTCCATCTTTCTTCTTCACAAAGAAGAACCCCGCGGCTACTGGGGAAGATGAAGGTCTAATATGCCCTTTGGCCAGACTTTCAGAAATATAATCTTTCATAGCCTGCCTCTCAGGACCAGAAAGATTATACAACCTAGCTTTAGGCAACTTAGCATCAGGAAGGAGATTAATAGAGCAGTCATACACGCGATGAGGAGGCAACTCCTGACACCCCTCCTCAGAGAAAACATCCCCAAAATCCTCCAAAAAAGGAGGCAATGTACTAGGCACGACCGCACTGATGACTGTGTTCATGCAGTTACTTTTGCAAAACTCACCCCATTGGCTTATTTCTCTGGACTGCCAATTAATCACAGGGTTATGTTTAACCAACCAAGGAAGTCCCAACACAATGGGAGTAGGTAGACCCTCCAACACATAACAAGATAATTGTTCCCTATGTATTGCCCTACCCGAAGGTCAATGTTATGAACCTCATGAACAAAGCTACCTTGGCCGAGAGGCCTGGCGTCAATGGAGAATATAGGGATCGGTTTGACCAATACACTCAGATGCATACCTTGAGCCTGAGCAAACTGAGCGTCAACCAGATTAGCCCCGGAACCACTATCAAGAAGAACAGACAATCTCTCCACTCTTGTACCAACTACACCTCCACTGGTACAAGGAACTGAGAAGAACTGGCGGATGAAATACATACTCCCAGGTTGTCGTCCACCACACAACCTGGGATTAACAGTTTTCCGGCGACTTTTGGCTCAACAAGGCACGGGATGGACATTCTCCAACAAAATGTCCCTCTTTCCCGCAGAAAAAACATCTTCTAGTCCTGCGGCGTACCGCCAATCCCCTCCTACGAAATGATGTCCCTCCCAACTGCATAGGCTCATCCGAACAGACAAGGGAACCTCAACATAAGGGACTTTAGTGGTAGGTGGAGAAACAACAGGGAGTGGGGTTACCTCACCCCTCTCCCGAAGCCGTCTATCAGTACGGATAGCTAAGGCCATAGCAGCCTCCAGAGAAGGAGGAGACTCATACTGAGCCAAAACGTCTTTTAATTTATCAGAAAGCCCATGACAAAACTGGCTCCTAAGAGCTGGGTCATTCCACTGAGTATCTGTGGCCCATCTACGAAACTCAGAAGCAAATTCCTCTGCCGGACGATCTCCCTGCTGTATCTTACGTAATTTTGTCTCAGCAAGAGAGACCCGATCTGGGTCATCATATACCAATCCCAGGGCAGTAAAAAATTGATCTACAGACAGTAGAGCCGGGGATCCCGGAGGAAGGGAAAATGCCCAGGATTGAGGGTCCCCTTGCAGAAGTGAGATAACAATTCCCACTCTCTGCTCCTCACTCCCTGATGATCGAGGCCGAAGCCGAAAATACAATTTACATGCCTCCCGGAAGGTGAAAAATTTGTCTCGCCCACCAGTGAACCTGTCCGGGAGAGCAACCTTAGGTTCAACTCTGGTTTGCTCCAGGGAGACAAAACTTTGGACTTAATGTCCGTCAGCTCCATGGATAATCCCTGCAACTGCAGAGCCAGCTGGGCTACTGGATCCATGGTAACTGGAGATAATTTTTATGGCCAGTGAAAATGTCACGCTGTCTAATGATATGTATACAATGTCAGTAAACTATTAATACAGGAACAACACTCTATACAACAACTAGTATAGCAACATCAGCATGTAAGTATAGAATAGATTTACCTGACACGATATCTGCTGAACCCAGGGTTAATCTTGAGGACTTGATGAGCTGAAACAGGAAAGAGGTGGACCGGGATCTAACCTGACCCTAAACTGGGGTCCTAACTAATCCCTCACCTTGGAGGTACTGATAATGGTTCAGAGGTCCAAGTCACCAACCTAACCCTGTCTCCTATCAGACCCTGAACCCTGTAATCAGTCCTAAGAAGGATCCTGACTACCACCAAAGGGATATGGGCTGATCTTAGCTAAATACACAGATTAGACATATAAGACAGACAGGATAACACTCGCTTGCATACACACTCAAACACCAAAGGAACATAAATGGTCTGGGAAATAAACTCTAACCAAGTTGAGCTTAGAACAACTAAGGAGCTCACAACTAAAGTCTATACAGATTCATTCCTATCTGTGGTCTGCATGAAGGTTTCACTGGCAACTCCCCAAGCAGACAACCAGGAAATTAAAGGAAACCAATCAACAAATAATCAATTGCAGCCGGGAGAAACTGCACCCAGTCCCAGCACCGAGCACAGACAGAATTAACTCCCTAGCTGCCAAACACAAAGAAACAGCAGCTCAGCTGTGAGAAGTCAAAATGTGCAACCGCGACGATCTTCGTGGCAATGCACACATGACAGCAACGTTTCCATAAGATGGTGACAGACTACTTGTCTTTCCCTGTCAGTGTACTCCCAGATGGCTCTTCCCCATTCAAGTTTTGGGTCTCTAAGCTGGATACATGGCCAGAGCTTAGCCAGTATGCATTGGAGGTGCTGGCTTGCCCTGCCAGTGTATTATCGGAGCGCATCTTTAGTGCTGCAGGTGGTGTACTAACAGACCGTCGCATGCGACTATCCTCCGATAATGTAGACCGGCTTACTTTTCTGAAAATGAACAAGGCATGGATCTCGCCAGAATTTGTCTGTCCGTTTTCAGATTAAATAACTGGTTCGCAATGTTATCCATGTCTCCTGTTATGTTCATCTTTCTACCACCTGAACTCTACTCCCTGGGCTACAACACTGCCAGTTGCTGCTCAGAAGTGTCGTGTCCACAGACCAATACACAAGCTATAGTGTTAGTGGGGTTCAGTAATGCCAGCTGTTCCCCTGCTGTGTGTCCGGCAAGAAGTCTCCTGTTTCCTACACATGCACAGAAAAACCCATGTGGAACATGCTCCAAATAGGGAAGAGCCGTCACCCTGATTGTTATGCTTAAAACAGGAAATTGTGAAGTTTTCCAGGCCTACAATGATAAATTTTTATACCAAATATGGACAAATAATAATTTGTCATCACAGCGCATATCTACACAAATTTCTATTAGAAATGGTAACAAAAACTAAAACATAGTGTTCACTTTTTGAAATTAATGCATTAAAAGTACATTTCTTAATTATCAATTAATGCTTTTTAAGGAACTTTATCTGTACCTGTAAGATAATGCAGTCAATGGATGTACGAATCATAAAATCATCATCATTATCATCATGAGTTTTATTTATGACAGACATTATAAAATACACATACTGATGCCAACTGTAACTTCACACACCATATATGAAATGGCCAGCATCTAAACATGGTAATAATGTGCAATAATAAATTATTACATCTAGAAAGTGCATCATGCATACTGACAATAGGTAGTTATACCTGCAAGTGCTGTTGAAACAACCACAACAGATATAAATTAATAATGGTATATAGGTATCACAGTGCATAGTTACTCATGGACAATGTCGATGTAATACTGTACCTCAATAAAGTCAGCGTCAACCATTATGCTTGTTAGTCTTGTAGATTGTTAAAGAGGGAACGTGCTTTTTTTGTTGGTCATAGGTGGAGTATTAGACAGTAAATGATTACTGCTGTCGTATTTTTGGCGTCCCTAGGGCACAATAACGCTGCGTAACGTCACATTTTATAGAGAGTCATCTAATAGACACACGCTACCCTACCCTACGAATGACAGTAGGAAGGTAGTGTTGTTGACGGATAAAGCCTTGCGCAACCAGACATGCAAAATGCATGATTGCAGCCGCAGACTTTATTGACGTACAGTATAACATCGCCATTACCCATCAGAGGCTGTCCACTGTTTGATACAGACATAGAATATACCTTTGCTATCCGTAGCCTTTGTTTCACCTACACTTGCAGGCACACACTTAAATTGTGACAATGCATAATGTTTTTTTAAATGGTTATTTTTTATCGTACATTATTGCGTCATCACATTGATGAGTCCATGCTGGACATGTCATACATGCTGTACAAAGTAACGATTTTATTAACTTAAATAATTGAAATGTCTGTGACTGTCACATATAAATTGCAATGATGATGATGAGTGACTATTCCAAAATCCATTGTCTTCACTATGTTATGGTTTAACATAGCGTTCCTTAAGCATTATTCATAAATACAAAAATGGACTTTTATTCTTAAATTTACAACACTATATTTTGTAACCAATTTTTTGGGTGGTGTGTTGTTCCATTTCTTGTTGGCATGTGCATATATGCGTTTATATTTCCAGGGTCTTTATTTTTATTCTTGAAGTTAGGAAACATGTGTATCTTCGTACCGTGTTAGCCAGTAGATAGAAAAATATTTAGACTTGAGAGTCCGCAGTGGTTGATACCTTTTAATGGATAACTGAAAAGATGGTAACAAATTGCAAGCTTTCAAGGCTACTCACGTCTCTTCATCAGGCAAAGACTAAAACAAAAAATGAAGCATCACATATTTCTATACACAACAGGACACAGGAATAGTGCAATAGGTAAGACAAGTAAGTGACGTGTAGCAGAACTGTCATTATCACAGAGGGATGAACATAAATATTGGAACAGTTCCTAGATAAGGATAGAAAGTTTTATTGCCCTCTGATTGGGGTCTGGTTTTGTGTTTTCATGCCCCTGGAAGGGCAGAGACGCAGATTCCTTAATTGATATAGAATGACATAAATCCGTGTGATCTATTCATTCCATCACTAACAGTGTCAAAGGTCATGATGAGCTTATATTCTGAAACCTTTGTATCTTTCTCATATTTGAAGTTATATTTTAATACCAGTAATTCCATATCCATCATGCTATGACCGGGCATACAAAAGTGTTTTGCCACAGGTAAATCCATTATTTTTTCTCTTATTGTGTGGCGCTGATAATTCATCCTTGTTCTCATTTTTTTGGCCGGTCTCCCCTCTACTTGTCCCTCCCTCACTTGTCTTACCTATTCCTGTGTCCTGTTGTGTGTAGAAATATGTGATTCTTCATTTTTTGTTTTAGTCTTAGCCTGATGAAGAGACCTGAGTAGTCTCGAAAGCTTGGAATTTGTTACCATATTTTCAGTTAGCCATTAAACGATATCAACCACAGAGGACTCTCAAGTATAAATATTTTTCTATTCTTGGAATTGAAATTCATCATTTTATTGTCCTAGTAAAACTTCATGTATTCTTGTTTGAAGTACATACATTTGCAATGGCCACGTAACAAGGCAATAACTCAATATTTTATGCCTACACCCTCCTTGATCCTGGGCTTCAACACCGCCAGTTGCTGCTCAGAAGTGTTAGATGCACAGATGAAAACAATCGCTGATGTATTTGTGGGGTTCAGTAACGCCTGCTGTTCCCCTGCTGTGTGTCTGGCAAAAATTAATGCTGCTAACTAAAACTTCAACTTCAAACATCTCATACTAGGCCTCTGCCTACACCCTCCTTGACCCTGGGCTTCAACACCGCCAGTTGTTGCTCGGAAGTGCTGTTAGCACAGTCAACACTTGCTCCTGTGTTACTGGGGTTCAGTAATGTCAGCTGTTCCCCTGCTGTGTGAATGGCAAAAAGTCCTGCTGCCTCCACCATGTTCTCTTCTCATCCCTGAGCTACAACACCGCCAGTTGTTGCTCGGAAGTGCTGTTAGCACAGTCAACACTTGCTCCTGTGTTACTGGGGTTCAGTAATGTCAGCTGTTCCCCTGCTGTGTGAATGGCAAAAAGTCCTGCTGCCTCCACCATGTTCTTTTCTCATCCCTGGGCTACAACACCGCCAGTTGTTGCTCGGAAGTGCTGTTAGTACAGTCAACACTTGCTCCTGTGTTACTGGGGTTCAGTAATGTCAGCTGTTCCCCTGCTGTGTGTACGGCAAAAAGTCCTGCTGCCTCCACCCTGTTGTCTTCTCATCCCTGGGCTCCAACACCGCCAGTTGTTGCTCGAAGTGCTGTTAGCACAGTCAACACTTGCTCCTGTGTTACTGGGTTCAGTAATGTCAGCTGTTCCCCTGCTGTGTGAATGGCAAAAAGTCCTGCTGCCTCCACCATGTTCTCTTCTCACCCCTGGGCTACAACACCGCCAGTTGTTGCTCGGAAGTGCTGTTAGCACAGTCAACACTTGCTCCTGTGTTACTGGGGTTCAGTAATGTCAGCTGTTCCCTGCTGTGTGAATGGCAAAAAGTCCTGCTGCCTCCACCATGTTCTCTTCTCATCCCTGGGCTACAACACCGCCAGTTGTTGCTCGGAAGTGCTGTTAGCACAGTCAACACTTGCTCCTGTGTTACTGGGGTTCAGTAATGTCAGCTGTTCCCCTGCTGTGTGAACGGCAAAAAGTCCTGCTGCCTCCACCCTGTTGTCTTCTCATCCCTGGGCTCCAACACCGTCAGTTGTTGCTCGGAAGTGCTGTTAGCACAGTCAACACTTGCTCCTGTGTTACTGGGGTTCAGTAATGTCAGCTGTTCCCCTGCTGTGTGAATGGCAAAAAGTCCTGCTGCCTCCACCCTGTTTTCTTCTCATCCCTGGGCTCCAACACCGCCAGTTGTTGCTCGGAAGTGCTGTTAGCACAGTCAACACTTGCTCCTGTGTTACTGGGGTTCAGTAATGTCAGCTGTTCCCCTGCTGTGTGAATGGCAAAAAGTCCTGCTGCCTCCACCATGTTCTCTTCTCATCCCTGGGCTACAACACCGCCAGTTGTTGCTCGGAAGTGCTGTTAGCACAGTCAACACTTGCTCCTGTGTTACTGGGGTTCAGTAATGTCAGCTGTTCCCCTGCTGTGTGAACGGCAAAAAGTCCTGCTGCCTCCACCATGTTTCTCTTCTCATCCCTGGGCTACAACACCGCCAGTTGTTGCTCGGAAGTGCTGTTAGCACAGTCAACACTTGCTCCTGTGTTACTGGGGTTCAGTAATGTCAGCTGTTCCCCTGCTGTGTGAATGGCAAAAAGTCCTGCTGCCTCCACCATGTTCTCTTCTCATCCTTGGGCTACAACACCGCCAGTTGTTGCTCGGAAGTGCTGTTAGCACAGTCAACACTTGCTCCTGTGTTACTGGAGTTCAGTAATGTCAGCTGTTCCCCTGCTGTGAATGGCAAAAAGTCCTGCTGCCTCCACCATGTTCTCTTCTCATCCCTGGACTACAACACCGCCAGTTGTTGCTCGGAAGTGCTGTTAGCACAGTCAACACTTGCTCCTGTGTTACTGGGGTTCAGTAATGTCAGCTGTTCCCCTGCTGTGTGTATGGCAAAAAGTCCTGCTGCCTCCACCCTGTTGTCTTCTCATCCCTGGGCTCCAACACCACCACTTGTTGCTCGGAAGTGCTGTTAGCACAGTCAACACTTGCTCCTGTGTTACTGGGGTTCAGTAATGTCAGCTGTTCCCCTGCTGTGTGAACGGCAAAAAGTCCTGCTGCCTCCACCCTGTTGTCTTCTCATCCCTGGGCTTCAACACCGCCAGTTGTTGCTCGGAAGTGTCATTGGCACGGGTACTCACTCCTGCCCAGACTGGTTACAGCACGCTATCTGTTTCCTGTCAGTGTAAACGTCACTTAGCCTCCAATAAGTTGTCCTGTCGTGTTGCGGTCGGGTTAGCCGACTCTATGGTGCCTGGAGTTTAGGTGCTTCCTATGTGTGCTGCGGGATATGCAAATAAAGGCTGTTTCCGTTGTGACAATAGGACAATCACCCACTGTAGTACTGTGGGAATCGGTAACTGCGGCCGGCTCGCGGCCTGTCAACTTAAATTTCCATGGGTACCTTCTGCTACCCGTCCGGGTTCCAGTACCGTCAGCTGGTTCTCCGCAGTGCCTTTGGCCTAGGTGCCTCCATCTCGGTATCCGAGTTCCAGCAACGTCTGCTGGTCCTTGGTAGTGCTTTGGAGCACAGGTACCTCCTTGCTTAGTAACCGTGTCCCAGTAACGTCAGCTGGTCCTCGGTTGTGCCATTGGCTCTTTTCCTTCTGCTGCCCCTCCGGGTTCCAGCGCAGTCAGCTGGTCCTCGTTACTTGCATTGGCTCTTGTACCTTCTGCTACCCGTCCGGGTTCCAGTACCGTCAGCTGGTTCTCCGCAGTGCCTTTGGCCTAGGTGCCTCCATCTCGGTATCCGAGTTCCAGCAACGTCTGCTGGTCCTTGGTAGTGCTTTGGAGCACAGGTACCTCCTGCTTAGTAACCGTGTCCCAGTAACGTCAGCTGGTCCTCGGTTGTGCCATTGGCTCTTTTCCTTCTGCTGCCCCTCCGGGTTCCAGCGCAGTCAGCTGGTCCTCGTTACTTGCATTGGCTCTTGTACCTTCTGCTACCCGTCCGGGTTCCAGTACCGTCAGCTGGTTCTCCGCAGTGCCTTTGGCCTAGGTGCCTCCATCTCGGTATCCGAGTTCCAGCAACGTCTGCTGGTCCTTGGTAGTGCTTTGGAGCACAGGTACCTCCTGCTTAGTAACTGTGTCCCAGTAACGTCAGCTAGTCCTCGGTTGTGCCATTGACTCTTTTCCTTCTGCTGCCCCTCCGGGTTCCAGCGCAGTCAGCTGGTCCTCGTTACTTGCATTGGCTCTTGTACCTTCTGCTACCCGTCCGGGTTCCAGTACCGTCAGCTGGTTCTCCGCAGTGCCTTTGGCCTAGGTGCCTCCATCTCGGTATCTGAGTTCCAGCAACGTCTGCTGGTCCTTGGTAGTGCTTTGGAGCACAGGTACTTCCTGCTTAGTAACCGTGTCCCAGTAACGTCAGCTGGTCCTCAGTTGTGCCATTGGCTCTTTTCCTTCTGCTGCCCCTCCGGGTTCCAGCGCAGTCAGCTGGTCCTCGTTACTTGCATTGGCTCTTGTACCTTCTGCTACCCGTCCGGGTTCCAGTACCGTCAGCTGGTTCTCCGCAGTGCCTTTGGCCTAGGTGCCTCCATCTCGGTATCCGAGTTCCAGCAACGTCTGCTGGTCCTTGGTAGTGCTTTGGAGCACAGGTACCTCCTGCTTAGTAACCGTGTCCCAGTAACGTCAGCTGGTCCTCGGTTGTGCCATTGGCTCTTTTCCTTCTGCTGCCCCTCCGGGTTCCAGCGCAGTCAGCTGGTCCTCGTTACTTGCATTGGCTCTTGTACCTTCTGCTACCCGTCCGGGTTCCAGTACCGTCAGCTGGTTCTCCGCAGTGCCTTTGGCCTAGGTGCCTCCATCTCGGTATCCAAGTTCCAGCAATGTCTGCTGGTCCTTGGTAGTGCTTTGGAGCACAGGTACCTCCTGCTTAGTAACCGTGTCCCAGTAACGTCAGCTGGTCCTCGGTTGTGCCATTGGCTCTTTTCCTTCTGCTGCCCCTCCGGGTTCCAGCGCAGTCAGCTGGTCCTCGTTACTTGCATTGGCTCTTGTACCTTCTGCTACCGTCCGGGTTCCAGTACCGTCAGCTGGTTCTCCGCAGTGCCTTTGGCCTAGGTGCCTCCATCTCGGTATCCGAGTTCCAGCAATGTCTGCTGGTCCTTGGTAGTGCTTTGGAGCACAGGTACCTCCTGCTTAGTAACCGTGTCCCAGTAACGTCAGCTGGTCCTCGGTTGTGCCATTGGCTCTTTTCCTTCTGCTGCCCCTCCGGGTTCCAGCGCAGTCAGCTGGTCCTCGTTACTTGCATTGGCTCTTGTACCTTCTGCTACTCGTCCGGGTTCCAGTACCGTCAGCTGGTTCTCCGCAGTGCCTTTGGCCTAGGTGCCTCCATCTCGGTATCCGAGTTCCAGCAACGTCTGCTGGTCCTTGGTAGTGCTTTGGAGCACAGGTACCTCCTGCTTAGTAACCGTGTCCCAGTAACGTCAGCTGGTCCTCGGTTGTGCCATTGGCTCTTTTCCTTCTGCTGCCCCTCCGGGTTCCAGCGCAGTCAGCTGGTCCTCGTTACTTGCATTGGCTCTTGTACCTTCTGCTACCCGTCCGGGTTCCAGTACCGTCAGCTGGTTCTCCGCAGTGCCTTTGGCCTAGGTGCCTCCATCTCGGTATCCGAGTTCCAGCAACGTCTGCTGGTCCTTGGTAGTGCTTTGGAGCACAGGTACCTCCTGCTTAGTAACCGTGTCCCAGTAACGTCAGCTGGTCCTCGGTTGTGCCATTGGCTCTTTTCCTTCTGCTGCCCCTCCGGGTTCCAGCGCAGTCAGCTGGTCCTCGTTACTTGCATTGGCTCTTGTACCTTCTGCTACCCGTCCGGGTTCCAGTACCGTCAGCTGGTTCTCCGCAGTGCCTTTGGCCTAGGTGCCTCCATCTCGGTATCCGAGTTCTAGCAACGTCTGCTGGTCCTTGGTAGTGCTTTGGAGCACAGGTACCTCCTGCTTAGTAACCGTGTCCCAGTAACGTCAGCTGGTCCTCGGTTGTGCCATTGGCTCTTTTCCTTCTGCTGCCCCTCCGGGTTCCAGCGCAGTCAGCTGGTCCTCGTTACTTGCATTGGCTCTTGTACCTTCTGCTACCCGTCCGGGTTCCAGTACCGTCAGCTGGTTCTCCGCAGTGCCTTTGGCCTAGGTGCCTCCATCTCGGTATCCGAGTTCCAGCAACGTCTGCTGGTCCTTGGTAGTGCTTTGGAGCACAGGTACCTCCTGCTTAGTAACCGTGTCCCAGTAACGTCAGCTGGTCCTCGGTTGTGCCATTGGCTCTTTTCCTTCTGCTGCCCCTCCGGGTTCCAGCGCAGTCAGCTGGTCCTCGTTACTTGCATTGGCTCTTGTACCTTCTGCTACCCGTCCGGGTTCCAGTACCGTCAGCTGGTTCTCCGCAGTGCCTTTGGCCTAGGTGCCTCCATCTCGGTATCCGAGTTCCAGCAACGTCTGCTAGTCCTTGGTAGTGCTTTGGAGCACAGGTACCTCCTGCTTAGTAACCGTGTCCCAGTAACGTCAGCTGGTCCTCGGTTGTGCCATTGGCTCTTTTCCTTCTGCTGCCCCTCCGGGTTCCAGCGCAGTCAGCTGGTCCTCGTTACTTGCATTGGCTCTTGTACCTTCTGCTACCCGTCCGGGTTCCAGTACCGTCAGCTGGTTCTCCGCAGTGCCTTTGGCCTAGGTGCCTCCATCTCGGTATCCGAGTTCCAGCAACGTCTGCTGGTCCTTGGTAGTGCTTTGGAGCACAGGTACCTCCTGCTTAGTAACCGTGTCCCAGTAACGTCAGCTGGTCCTCGGTTGTGCCATTGGCTCTTTTCCTTCTGCTGCCCCTCCGGGTTCCAGCGCAGTCAGCTGGTCCTCGTTACTTGCATTGGCTCTTGTACCTTCTGCTACATTTACAAATTGAAGTTTTTTTCAATGCTTTTTTGGGTAATCACTCTGGATCTCCAACAATGAAGATGATGACCACCCCGAAGAAGATGACGACCACAAGGACGACGAGCATCAAGCCAACCAGCCTAAACACCATCACAAAGAAGAAATAAAAGATTACCAAACAGGACTAAGAAGGTTAAGACAAACTACAAGATACAGAACAAGAGACTTAAGAACAATAAGCAGAAGATCAAAAAGCAGAAGAACATGAAGTATAAGACCAAAATGAAGAGCAAAATATATGCTCTAAATTATAAGCAGAAGAAGACTAAGCAGTGTATGGGGGTGAGTCCGTTCCTCCTCGTGGTGCCCCTGGAAAATGCCTGCTGCTGCAGGCTAAACTGAACACGGACAAATACTGTTGTAATTTAAATCTTTTGTGACAGCAAGAACGGAAGGATGAAAAATTCATACTTTGACAGATTACAAGTACAGGAATCTCTGTCACAAATAAGAATATGATGAAGAAGATGAAGTACAATATGAATAAGAATAATAGTTTAATAAGAAGAATCTGAGTAATGTTAACAAAAAGATGAATAGCAAGAAGTTTAAGAAGAAGATAAAGAAGGTGAAGATGAAGAATAATTTGATGAAAAAGATGATGCTGCTGAAGATTATGAAGGAGAAAGTGTGTCAAAAGTTAAAAAGGTGAAGAGCATGGAAGTTGTGAAATATACATATTTGCCAAAATAGAAAAAACGTTAACAACATTGTCAATTTCTTCGTCAATCCGAACATCTTTAAAAAAAAAAATATTTATGCTATTCCATTTGATTGGGTTAAACATCTATGCCTTTAATGTCTCCTCAACCTTCCCCAATACATTCTACATTACTCTTTGTTGTTTTCCTTCATGTACAATTAACCAACAAGGCAAGAATGGTTTTTTTTAATTCCGATATTTTGTTCCCATAGACTTACATTGGATTTCTGGTATCGGTATCGGGTATCGCCGATATTTTTGGGGTATCGGCGATACCATTCCGATTCCGATACTTTTGGATATCGGAAAGTATCGCTCAACTCTATTCCTGATACATTTGCATTACTGGTATAAATTGGGAGGTTACAATTGAATTTGTTTTCTGCTAATATATAACTTTTGCATAACCATAGAATAAAAGTTCCTTAAAGGTCCCCATGAACATGAGACTAATGTTGTTTAAATGTCGATATTGGCAGAATCATCAGACAGTCTAAAGTGTTTGGAGATCTCCTGACTCTCCTAAGAAAGATGATATTGCTGGAGACAAAGATGACATTTCGCACTGTTGATCTTTTTGTTCTCAGCAAGGTAAGCGGAAATACCTGTAAGTCGCCCACCAAAGGAGTCTGGCAGCGGCTCCTTCGTAAAGGTTGCCCCTGAGTGTAGGAGAGTTGTTAGAGATAGCTGAGGCTGAACAATCTTTTTCTCTATTGTGTATGCTGTCCCTTAAAGGGGTTGTGCAGTCTAAATCTACAAGTCTGCAGTCACTGCAGACTTGTGAATTTTGACATCGGGTGCACTGTGCACTTTGAGGGTTCTCAATGCTGGCAGTCATTGGACCACATGTAGGAGATACTGTATGCATACTAGCAGTCACAATCCAACTAGATGGGTGCAGCCACATGAAATGCAAGTGTATTAAGTAAGGCTGGAAACAGACTAGTACTGTGGGTGTAAGTATGCATATCCTATACTTGCAGTCACATGACCGCCATTCCCGGCGCTGACACCGGAGAATCATCACAGCGTGCAGTGACACAATGTGAAGATTCACAACTCCGCAGTTACATAGAGTGACTGCAGATTGTAGGTTTAGACCAAACAACCCCTTTAACCCCTTCCTGACATGCGTTGTACATATACTGCTTTGCGGGAGCTGCATTCCCGCAAACCGCAGTATAGGTACAGCAATAGTGATCGGGTGCAGGTGTCAACTCTGTATGAGAGATGACACCCTGCAGCAATGCCCATGATCGGTGTTAGCACCGATCGAGGGTGTTTAACCCCTCTGATGCACTGTCAATAGTGACAGCGACATCAAGGAAATCGCACACAGGGAGGGGGCTCCCAGAATGCTCCCATCAGAACAACCCAGTGGGGTCCTTCAGGGTCCTGTCAGATGCTGATGTAATACTTTGCAGAGTATCAGATTATTATTATGTATTTATATAGCGCCATTGATTCCATGGTGCTGTACATGAGAAGGGGTTACATACAGATTACAGATATCACTTACAGTAAACTAACAATGACAGACTGATATAGAGGGGGGAGAGGACCCTGCCCTTGCGAGCTTACATTCTACAGGATGGTGGGGAAGGAGACAGTAGGTTGGGGGGTTGCAGCAGCTCCAGTGATGGTGAGGCGGTAGCTCCAGTAGTGGTGAGGAGGCAGCGGGGATCATTGCAGGCTGTAAGCTTTCCTGAAGAGGTGGGTTTTTAGGTTCCGTCTGAAGGATCCGAGTGTGGTTGATAGTCGGACGTGCTGGGGCAAAGATTTCCAGAGGATGGGGGCTATTCGGGAGAAGTCTTGGAGGCGGTTAGGTGAGGAGCGTATAAGTGTGGAGGAGAGAAGGAGGTCTTGGGAGGATCAGAGATTACGTGAGGGAAGATATCGGGAGATTAGTTCAGAGATATATGGAGGAGACAGGTTATAGATGGCCTTGTAGGACAGTATTAGTAATTTGAATTGGATTTCCTGAGGGAGTGGGAGCCAGTGGAGAGATTTGCAGAGGGGAGAAGCGGAGGAGTAGCGAGGAGAGCGATTAATTAGTCGGGCAGCTGAGTTAAGGATGGACTGTAGAGGTGCGAGATCAGCGTTCTAATACTATACAGTGATGTCCCATCCTGGAATAATGTAAAAAAGCTAAAAAAAAATTATTAAAAAGTGCAAAAAAATATTTTTTTGAAAATCCCCAAATAAATAACAAAATAACAAAAAAGAAATATTTTTCCAATAAATACATTTTATTTATGCAAAAAAAAAAACAGAAAAAGTACACATATTTGGTATAGCCGCGTCCGTAATGACCCGCTCTATAAAACTGTCCTGCTAATTAACCACTTCAGTGAACACAGTAAAAAAAAATGGGGCAAAAATCAATGCTTTATCTTCATACCGCCAAACAAAAAGTGCAAAAAACCCGATCAAAAAGATGAATGTAGATAAAAATGGTACTGCTGAAAACATCTTGCCCTACAAAAAACAAGCTGCCATACAGCTCTATCAGCAATAAAATAAAAAAGTTATAGCTTTCAGAATAAAGAGATGCAAAAATAATTCATTTTCTATAAAATAGTTTTAATTGTGTAAAAGCACCAAAACACAAAAAACAACATAAATGGGATATTTCTGTAATAGTACTCACCCGAAAAATAAAGCTGACTTATCAATTTTACCATACGCGGAACGACATAAAAAAACAAAAAACAATTCCTAAATTGCTGGTTTTTGCTCATTCTGCTTCCCAAAAATCTGAATAGAAAGCAATCTAAAAATGGTACCAATAAAAACATCAACTCGCCATGGAAAAAACAAGCCATATTATGACAGTCGGCCGAAATATGTAAAAATTGTAGCTCTCAAAATATGGGGATGTGAAAATTAATATTTGCAATAAAAAGCATCTTTTAGTGTCTGACAGCAGCCAAACATAAAAACCCGATATAAATCTGGTATCACTGTAATCACACCGACCCGAAGAATAAAGTCGCCTAATCACTTATGCCACACGAGAAAAGGCATACAAAATAAATAAAACCAACTCTTCACATGCTGTTGATTTTTTCATTCTGCTGCCCAAAGATCGCAGTAAGGCTTGGTGCACATTTATACTGTGCTCTGCACTGAGTGCTTATATCGGGGTTTCAATGTAAATCTCACAAATATGTGATTCAGATGAAACCTTGAGGGGGGATTCTGCTTTTCTAGCAAGGAGGTCAATTATGGGGATTCTGCTGTTCTGGCACCTCAGGGGCTCTGCCAATGTGACATAGCACCCTCAAACTAGTGCAGCAAAATATGCACTGTAATATGGCACTACTTCCCTTCTGAGCTTTGCACTGTGCCTCAAAAGTACTTTTTGACCACATACTGAGTATCGGTGAACTCATGAGAAATTCCACAACAAATTTTGTGGTCCTTTTTCTCTTGTTACCCTTGTGAAAATACAAATTTGGGGCTAAAAAATATTTTTGCGGGAAAAATTTGATTTTTTTATTTTCACAGCTCAACTTTATAAACTTTTGTGAAGCACCTGGGGGTTTGAGGTGCTCACCACTCATCTAGATAAGTTCCCTAAGGGGTATAGTTTCCAAAATGGTGTTCCTTGTGGGGGTTTTCCAATGTTTAGGCACATCCGAGGCTCTCTAAATGTGACATGGCGTCTGCTAATTATTCCAGTAAATTTTAAATTCAAAAATTCAAATGGTACTCCTTCCCTTCCAAGCCCCGTTGTGCTCCCAAACAGTGGTTTTCCTCCATATATGGTGTATCGGTATGCTCAGGAGAAATTGCACAACAAATTGTATGTTGCAATTTCTCCAGTTACTCTTCTGAAAATGCAAAGTTTGGCACTGAAAATCATTTTTGTTTGAAAGATGTGATTTTTTTTTATTTTCATGGCTCAAGATTATAAACTTCTGTGAAGCACCTGGGGTTTCAAAGTACTCAATACATATCTATAAAAGTTATTAACCAAAATGTTAAAGTCAAAATGTGTGGCATCATGACTGCAAAGTCAAATGAACAAAAGTATGCCACCACTACAAATTGGACCCATAACTAGGTTCAAAGAATAAACTGGCTCCGATAGAATACATATGAACCTGAACCATATATTATTAAAAGGTATAAGCTTTATTGCAAAACACAGAAAAATTACAAACAGACAAGTTAAAAAGTGGGAAACCCTATAAGGCACAACTACCCACAATAAATCAATAAGAGGTTGCACATACCATATAGCCCCAGTGTGTATAGACCCCTATGGCTAAATAGCTCAAATAAAGGGGACACCGTATAGACAAGGTACAGCTACACAAAAATTCCAAATAATCACAATGAAGTATTAGTAAAGTACAAGATATAATTTACCTCCTGTGGGTGGTGGTGCCAGCCCCAACGCACTTTTCAGCGTTTCAGCCTTCTTCCAAGGGAAGGATGACAAAACGGATGACAAAAAATTGTGCTGATATAAAGTAGATGTGTGGGAAACAATATTTATTAACTATTTTGTGCAATATTACTCTGATTTAAGGGCATAAAAATTAAAAGTTTAAAAATTGCTAAATTTTCTAAATTTATGCCAAATTTCCATTTTTTTTCACAAATAAAGCAAGTCATATTAAATAAATGTTACCACTGTCATGAAGTACAATATGTCACAAAATAATTCTCAGAATCAGTGGAATCCATTTACACGTTCCAGAGTTATTGCTTCATAAAGTGACAGTGGACAGAAATGAAAAAATTGGCCTGGTCAAGAAGGTGAAAACAGGCTTTGGGGTGAAGGGGTTAAACATAGCATTGGTTGATACAGGTAATTTAGAAATACAGAAAATAACATAATTACCTTGATTTCAACTTACTGAATGCAAGAATGTTTCAGTACTGGTCTTACTTTTCTGTGTTTGGAAGTTATGTTTTATGCATTATTCATTTTTGCTGTCATAAAAAGTGTGGATAAGAAATGCATTTATACCAATTTGGCCTTTTAAACTAATATATCCTGTTTCCTGTTAAAAAGTACAATTAACTATGTGTTTTATGAATTATTCAGTTCTAGAATATGTATAACAAAACATTTTACTTTTCTGACTTCCTGCACTTTGCTTTATGTTAGAAAACTTGAGATTAATGTATTAAAATGTTTAAAAGATCTGATTATAACCTATGCTGTGTTGTTCTCCCCTTTTTCCCCAGAGCTATTTTTTTTTACTTCTCAGTCAACATAACCTTATTAGGGCTTAATGTTTTGCTGAACGAAGTTAAAGTTTGAATTAAACCATTCATTTTGCCATATAAAATGCTGAAAAATGGGACATAGAGTGAAATAGTAAAAAAAATGCAATGCCATTATTTTTGTTTTTCTGGAGTTTCTTGTTTAGCAAAACTGAACACAGCTAGCACCAGCCAGGTATGATGGTGGCGCAGCTCATGAGCCTGCTCCATACTTCTACACCCACCCCTCCTTACCAGTATGTCTTATGTCACCCATCAAACAGCTTCACGGATTGATCTGATACTTACGGATGTGTTCACCATCTCCAAATTTAGTTCAATCTCTATTAATGATAAAACCCTCTCGGACCATTCCCCTGTTACTGGTATAATTAAATTAGGCCCCAGTTTTAAAAATAATTTTTTATGGAAATGCAATTCTACTCTCTTGTTGTATACCCCGAATACAAAACCATTATTGAAAATTGCCTAAAAAACTACGTTAAAGAAAATAAAGACGACTCACTTAAACCATTTACCTGTTGGAACGCACACAAAGCTGTAATTCATGGAACTATGATTCAACTCTCCTCTACACACAAAAAGAAAAGAAGAGCAAAAATATTGACTATCCAAACTCAAATTAAGATTAAGGAGAATATACAGACTAATTTACAATCTCCCTCAGAAAAATTAAAGCAAGAAATCACCCAACTTAGACAAGATCTTAAAAACGAATTGTTTGCATCATATGACTCAATGATCAAAAACTCAAAATTCAAATTATACTCCTCACTTAATAAGCCCACAAATATTATGATGCGCTGAATAAAAAAAAAGAGAATTTACAATAGAATAGACAAGATAAGATCTGGAAATGGTACAATTAAATCTCACCCCCAGCACATAGTCAACACCTTTGCTGAATACTATCATGACCTCGATAACATTAATGAGAATGATTCTAAATATAAAACCAATAAAGAAACCATAGAATCATTTCTCTCATCCATTGATCTCCCTCAAATTAGCCAGCAAAACTTAGAAGCGCTTACGTCTCCCTTTACGGAAAAAGAAATACTAGACACAATCAAACAACTCAAATCACATAAATCCCCTGGCCCTGATGGTCTAATTAATGAGTATAAATTTTTTTTGACCAGATCCTCACCCCCCATCTTACTCAAATATTTAATCACTCATCTCTTACAGGTTCCTTCCCTGCGGAGATGCTTGAGGCCACTATAACCCTGATTCCTAAGCCTAAAGCAGATTTGGAAAGTGTGAAAAACTACAGGCCAATTTCTCTAATAAATTCAGATGTCAAAATTTATGCTAAAACCATTGCAAATAGACTTAAAAATATACTTCCTTCTATCATCATTAATGATCAGATTGGTTTTGAGGAAGGCAGACAACCGACTGAATGAACAAGAAGGTTAATCAATACAATAAAGATGATCAACTCTTCAAAAACTCCTGCAACATTCCTGGCCTTGGATGCCGAAAAGGCTTTCGACAGGATTAATTGGGAATATGGCTTTAATAATAAATTCATATCAACAATTCAGGCGTTATACTATAATCCAACAGCTAAAATTTACGCAAACAACCATATATCCAACTCTATCTTGATATCAAATGGGACCAGACAGGGTTGCCCTCTATCTCCTCTCCTATTTGCTATTGCAATAGAGCCTCTAGCTCAAAAGATAAGGGATAATAAGAATATAAAAGGATTTGACGTTGGGCCCCGACAAATAAAAATCAATTTATTTGCAGACGACATTTTTCTTTACTTCCATTTTTTTACTTCCATTAAGGAAGTTCTGCACATTTTAGAAGACTTCTCCAAAATCTCATACTTTAAAATTAATCGAGACAAATCAGTTTAACCTAAGCGAGGTTCAAATAAAAAGAATTAAAGAAGAATCACAATTTGGATGGGCGGAAGATGAACTAATATATATAGGAATAACCATTACAAAAAAGATTAACACCTTAATAACTAGAAACAAGGAATCTATTATTAAAACAGTAACAAAGGATATACTCTTTTTCACCGACAAAGACCTCTCGTGGATAAGTAGAACATTGATAATAAAAACTTTCACTCTCCCGAAAATTTTATACATATTTAGAAATTTACCCCTTATAATCCCTAATACTCACATTATAAAAATGCAAAATTTCATCAACTCATTCATCTGGAATAAAAAAAAGGCAAGAACTCCTACAAAAACACTATATAAATGCAAAACGAATGTAGGATTGGGCTTACCCAATATTTATGCCTATTATTGGGCCAATATTGTTAAACAGAGCCATTTTTGGTTAAATCAGGAAAACTCACCTGCTTGGTCTTGCCAAGAACTCTATTTAAATAATAATACTCATCCGTGTATTACACTCCATAATAGTATTTTCAAAAAATCACAATATGAACCGTCTCTTCCAATCTTTCAAGCAATTATTACAGCCTGGAAGAAGCTAGCGTCAATTAAAAATAAAAATAGGAATTCAACGTGTTTAAATCTTATAAATAACTTTGATCTTTCCTTTATCACCTCTTTGTACAACAAACCGATCCCCCCACATTGGTCAAAATTAGGCTTAAATAAAATCAAAGAAATTCATGATGGAAAAAATTTCTTCCCTTTCAAAGACCTCAAAAGCAAATTTAAACTCAACGCAACGGATTTTTTATACTTTACGATGGTTAAAGTGTCTGTATCGGATTTTCTTCTAAATAATAGATCATTATCTGAAGCTTTAGTAAAACTCATGTGTAATCCTAATCATAAAATTTTTTGGAGCCTCAGAGTTATCTATAATCATTTTAATGAGGACAATCATTTAAATAAGAACTCATCCATGATCAGGTGGGAAAAGGATTTAAACTCCACTTTTTCATTGGAAGATTGTGAAAACGCCATGAGTTTGACTTATGCTTCAAATCTATCTATGTCCCTACACGAAACATATTTTAAACCCCTTTCCAGATGGTACTTCACTCCAGTAAGACTTGCACACATTGATAAAAGCAATTCTCCCCTGTGTTAGAGGAATTGTGGCCTACAAGGAAGCCTCTTACACATACTTTGGGAATGTCCTAAAATTCAAAAATTATGGAAGCAAATTTCAAAATTAGTTAATAAATTAAACAATAAATCTATAATCTTGTCACCACAAATGGCACTTCTGTCATTAGGGATGAAAGACATAGACCCTTCAATAAAACCTCTCATTTAATTGGAAGAAAACAGACCCTCCTCTTTACTCAGTAATAGAAGAAAGAATAAACTTACATAAATCATTCGAATTCCAATTCGCAATTAACCCCTTCACCCCCAAGGGTGGTTTGCACGTTAATGACCGGGCCAATTTTTACAATTCTGACCACTGTCTCTTTATGAGGTTATAACTCTGGAACGCTTCAACGGATATTCGCGATTCTGAGTTTGTTTTCTCGTGACATATTGTACTTCACGTTAGTGGTAACATTTCTTCGATATACATTGCGTTTATTTTTGAAAAAAACGCAAATATGGCGAAAATTTTGAAAATTTTGCAATTTTCAAACTTTGAATTTTTTTTCCCTTAAAACAGAGAAATATGTCACACAAAATAGTTAAGAAATAACATTTCCCACATGTCTACTTTACATCAGCACAATTTTGGAACCAAAATTTTTTTTTGTTAGGAAATTATAAGGGTTAAAAGTTGACCAGTGATTTCTCATTTTTACAACAAAATTTACAAAGCCATTTTTTTAGGGACCACCTCACGTTTGAAGTCACTTTGACGCGTCTATATAGCAGAAAATACCCAAAAGTGACACCATTCTAAAAACTGCACCCCTCAAGGTACTCAAAACCACATTCAAGAATTTTATTAACCCTTCAGGTGGTTCGCAGGAGCTGAAGCAACGTGGAAGGAAAAAATGAATATTTAACTTTTTAGCCACAAAAATGATCTTTTACAAACTTTTTTTTTATTTTCACAAGGGTAAAAGGAGAAAATGGACAGATAAAGTTGTTGTGCAATTTCTCTTGAGTACGCCAATACCCCATATGTGGGGGAAAACCACTGTTTGGGCATACGGCACAGCTCGTAAGGGAAGGAGCGCCGTTTGACTTTTTCAAACTAAAATTGGCTGGAGTTGAGATTGGACGCCATGTCATGTTTGGAGAGCCCCTGATGCGCCTAAACAGTGGAAACCCCCCACAAGTGACACCATTTTGGAAACTAGACCCCCTAAGGAACTTATCTAGATCTGTTGTGAGCACTTTGAACCCCAAAGTGTTTCACAAAAGTTTATAATGCCTGGGTGTGAAAAAAAAAAAAAAACAATTTTCCACAAAAATGATTTTTTAGTCCCAAATTTTTGATTTTTCCCAAGGAAATTGGACCCAAAAGTTGTTGTCCAATTTGTCCTGAGTACGCTGATACCCCATATGTGGGGGGGGAGAAACTGTTTGGGCGCATGGCAGGGCTTGGAAAGGAAGCAGTAATGCTTTGGAATGCAAACATTGATGGAGGTCATGTTCCGCTTGTAGTGCCCCAGATGAGCCTAAACAGTGGAAACCCCCCACAAGTGACCCCATTTTGGAAGCTAGACCCCCTAAGGAACTTATCTAGATCTTTGGTGAGCACTTTGAACCCCCAAGTGCTTCACACAAGTTTATAATGCCGGGCATGAAAATAAAAAATCCTATTTTTTTCCCACAAAAATGATCTTTTAGTCACTAATTTTTTATTTTCCCATAGGTAACAGGATAAATTGGACCTCAAAAGTTGTTGTCCAATTTGTCCTGAGTACGCTGATACCCCATATGTGGGGGGGGGAATCACTGTTTGGGCGCACGGCAGAGCTCGGAAGGGAAGGAGCACCATTTGACTTTTTCCAACCAAAATTGGCTGGAATTGAGATTAGACGCCATGTTGCATTTGGAGAGTCCCTGATGTGCCTAAACAGTGGAAACCCCCCACAAGTGACCCCATTTGGGAAACTAGACCCCCTAAGGAACTTATCTAGATCTTTGGTGAGCAATTTGAACCCCCAAGTGCTTCACACAAGTTTATAACGTAGAGCCGTAAAATTAAAAAATCATATTTTTTCCACAAAATTGATCTTTTCACCCCAATTTTTATTTTCCCAAGGGTAACTGTTAGGGTCTGCGGAACGCACCAAATATAAGATGTGGAGAGGTGTGTTCGCAGCCCGGGGTCCACCGTGCAGGCGGAGCCTGCTGCTAGTAAAATGGCGTAATTAGCAAACTCTGTTATCCCGCAGAGTCGCCAACATAAACGCCGTAATGCGCTGTGGCAATAAGTGCGAACTCTGTTACTCCACAGAGCCGCTAGAAGGAGAGCCGCAGCGCTATATGGCGATGTGTGCGAACTCACTAAACACAACTGAGTCGCAAAGAAAACACGCTAGGGCGCTGTCTAGAGTTGAAAGCGAACCCTGTTACGTCACAGGGCCGCTGAGAAAAAGTGCTGTGTCCTGTCAGGCTCTCAGATACACAGTTAAGTGCTAAGCGTACATAAAGCGTGATCATGTGCTAATGTCCTCGCGGGAGTCACCCGCAATCTATGGCGTCTGAACGCCAGACCCTGAATACGGCAATCAAAACTCCTCACCGGTAATCTAGGGCATCTAGGACGCCGACCCTGACCAGCTAGCACACCAAACTCCTCATCGATTAAGTCGGTATTCTAGGGCTTATTTCAGCATCGCTTTATTCTGCGAGCTATCCCTTTTTTATTTTTTCGCTGATGATGCTGTATGACGGCTCGTTTTTTGCAGGACAAGATGACGTTTTCAGCGGTACCATGTTTATTTATATCGGTCTTTTTGATCGCGTGTTATTCCACTTTATGTTCGGCGGTATGATGATAAAGCATTGATTTTTTGCTTATTTTTATTTTTTATTTTTTAAGGGGTTCACTAAAGGGGTTAACTAGTGGGATAGTTTTATAGGGGGGGTCGTTACGGACGCGGCGATACCAAATATGTGTACTATTATTGTTTTGTTTTTTTTATTTACAGGAAGAAATGAATTTATTGGGGAATATTTTTTTTTTTTTTTATGATTTTTTTTACCACTTTTTATTTTCATTTTTTTAACTTTTTTACTTTGTCCCAGGATGGGACATCACAGTATTTTAGCAGATCGCTGGTGTGACAGTGTGCACAGCACTCTGTCACACCAGCGATCGCTCTGGCAGTGCTGCAGGCTTCTCAGTGCCTGCTCTCAGCAGGCACTGAGGAAGCCGCCTCCCTGCAGGACCCCGGCGCCATCTTGGATCCGGGGACCTGGAGGGAGGACGGACCCTCGGAACAGCGCGACACATCGCGCTGCTCTGAGGGTCTCAGGGGAGCGCGCAGGGAGCCCCCTGCCTGCGCGATCCTCCCCTGTGCCCCCTGGTACAGCGCGATCATGTTTGATCGCGATGTGCCAGGGGTTAATGTGCTGGGAGCGGTCCGTGACTGCTCCTAACACATAGTGCTGGGTGTCAGCTGTGATAAACAGCTGACACCCGGCCGCGATCAGCTGCGCTCCCCACGGGAGCGCGTCCGATCGCACGGGACGTACTATCCCGTCCATGGTCATACGGGCCCAGGTACCATGGACGGGATAGTACGTCTGATGGCAGTAAGGGGTTAATAATGACAGTCTAATTAAGTGTTCAAAAAAATGGAAATGCTGGTCTAATCATTTCCCCTGACAATTTACTGATGTTTTGAATCCAAAATACTTCCTAACACAAGTAATACGAGTAAACTAAATAACATTGGACTATTGTATTTAATAACTTTGTATATAGTTTCCCAAATTAGGGATTTTGTTGATAACTTTTATGTTATCTTTGTAATTTTACTGTGCCCAGAACTATTTACCAACCAGAGTTCTTTACCAATGTACCTGTCCTTTCCTGCCCTTACCCTCCATTTTCCCCTCCCCTTTTCCCTATTGATATAATATAATACATATAATTTTTCATTGTAATGATAAAAAGTTAATAAAAATTATTGAAAAAGTATGTCTTATGTCATTTAAAGGGAACCTGTCATCAACTTTTTGCCTATCAAGCTGGTGCCATGTGGCCGCAGGTTATTAAATACTAAATAAAATTGTATTTGTAAGAAAGGTGTTAGTTATTTTTAAGCAATTAATCCTTAAATTTTATGCTAATCAGTTAGACTGAGTGATAAGGGTATTGCACCAGCATGGTCAGAGCCATAGCTGCAATTAAGCTTAGTACACTGTAACTTAAGGTACTGCCACACTAAACAATCCCGCTAGCGATCACGATAACGACGCATACTAATGCGATCTCTAGCGGGATTGTTTCTATATCGCTAAGTGCGGCCACATTTAGCGATATAGTTAACGGCGCTATCGCCGTTAGCGATCTTCTTAACGACTTTAGTGGTACAAAAGTACCGCTAAATCGCTAAGAAAAGGTGCCACACTAGCGATATATACTTACCCAGCGGGAGCGCCGACGAGAAAATAGGGTCCGGAACGATTCCAGCGACGAGCGAGATCACAGCAGGAAGCTCGTCGCTGGCAGCTGCCGCACTGAACAACATCGCTAACGGGATCGCTAAATAGTGACGTTTTTTAGCGATCCCGTTAGCGATGTTGTTTAGTGTGGCATACCCTTAACATCCTTACAACACTGGAGAGTCACAGAGATGTAGCTGTGAGCACGCCCAGCACACAACGATTCACATCCTCCCAGCATGACCACTTATAACAGCTGGGAGCCTGTATTTGCAGCTATGACTCTTGGGCTAAAAATCATTTTTGCAATTCTGATTCAATACAGAATTTGCAGTGTTTTGCATTTACAGGCTCCTTGTTTCCCTGCTCATTCAACTTTAATGTTGCTTATGTTCATAAATCATCTAAGAAGATCTAAAGAAGACAGACAAAAGAGTTAGAAACTCTCCCATTGTACCATCAAAATGAGCTAGCTGATGCATTCTCACTTAAACCATTCTGCAGCCAGCAATAGACAATACAACACAGAGGCTATGGAAGGCAAGTAGTGCAAAGCTTTTAATGGAACTCAATTACAAAAATGTATTTTTAGCCAAATAAACATACATTTACGTAAGAACAAATGTCCCTAAATGTGGATAACCCCTTTAAATGTAAAGATCATCTGCAGAAAAACAGCAAAAGGGACAGGTTTTATAAAAACATGATTGTATTTAGTATTTAAAGGGGTATTCCCATCAACAAGATCCTATTCCAATATGTAGTAAGTATAATAATAATATAAGCAAATACATCTAATTAGAAATGTAGTATAGTTCTTCTGATTCGCTATGTTGCTTACTCCATGTACAGGGCATTGCACTAGCTTAGGTGTCCATGGTTGTTACCACTCATATAGAGACAATGTCCTGCACATGAGATAAGCAACATAACAAATCCTAAGAACTATACTAGATTTCTAATTGGAGATATTTGCTAATATTAATATTCAATATGTGCTGCTGGAGAATAATAGCGTAATAGGGTCTTATCCAGGATAAATTGTGTCATGGTTTGGCTGGCTTGGTTAATATAGGGTTAATTCCTATAGTCTCACTCTGACCCTGGGTGGACTTCTTATGGTCTCCATTTGGAAATTTCCCTTGTCAGTGATACTTTCACCCTTGGCAGAGTGTGTTGACCCCTGAGGATATTTTGTACTGTGTTCTGGTTTGCCTGATACTTTGGTTTTTGACTCGGTCTGATCTCTGGATAATAATTTTTGGATTCTGTTTCTGTACCTTCTCTGTCTGTTTAGTTTTGACCTCTGCCTGACCCCGATGATCCATTCTGTCTAATCCTTTGGTACTGTCCTGCTATCTCGTGCTTTGACCCCGGCCTGTTCTGATTTACGTTTGTCTTTGCCCCGGGTAACTTTGTCCCGTAGTTACCTTTCCAGGAGTTTTTTCAGCTTCTAGCTCTCCGGAGCTTAAGCCATGTCCACAACAGTCAGGAGATTCAGGTCCTGAAGCAAACTCTTTCCTGCCCTGCTCACCGCGTGTTCCTTGGAGCCTGAGGCTGTCTTCTGTACCCGTCTTCCGGGAGATTGCACTGGTGAGTTCTCTTGCAGTCCATCCCGTGATAAAATGATTACTATGATCAATGTCATTGTGATTTTCCTGATGAAGAAGTCTTGTACTTTGAAACGCGTTGATAATAAATCCACAATTTAATGGCTACATGGTCTGGATCCTGAATTATTCAGCAGCGCAAATTAAATCCACATTTACCCATTTTTTAATCTAATATTAATATTATTACACCTACAAAGCTGATGATATGTTCCTTTTAAGGTGGCTTTTTTGGAAAAATCTGTCATGTTTGCATATGTTAGGAATAGCATAAATTCTGTCTATTATATGACTGGTATCTAGTGATGGACAAACCCGAATGGTAAAGTTTGGAGTCCGTACCAGACATCTAGTGTCTGTGCACGGACTCCGAAAGCGGATATCTTATAGATGTCCGTGTTACGGTTTGTCTTCAGGAGCCCAAATAAGTGGTCACTTCTGGCCAAATCACAGCCATGCCATGTATTGTCATAGCTGTGATTGGCTGGCGCAGCATGCTAAAAAAAAATAAATAAAAAGACATGAGCTCCCCCCTAGTTTTGATAACAAGCGCAGGTAGACCAGACAGCTGTGGTCTGCAGCCCTCATCTGTCTGTTTTAACTTGCCTGGTTATCAAAAAAACATGGGCCCCCACATTGTTTTTTTAATTGTTTAAATAAATAATGAAAAAAAATTATGTGGGGTCCCTCCCATTATTTATAGCCAGCTAAGGTAAAGCAGACAGCTGGGGGTTGGTATTATCAGGATGTGAAGGCCAAGGATATTTGACTCTCTGAAACCTAAAAATATCAGCCTGCAGCTGCCCTAGTAAAAGTAACCCTATTGAGCCTAATTCTGAGAACTTTCTGAAAACGAGGCTCAATGGGGATACCGTCTGCGGCAGGCAGGAGTGTGATTTCTCAGAACTATGTAGTCTCATTCTGAGAACTTTCAATGAAACTTCATAGGATTCGATTGGCGTCGTAGGACATTTCACTGTTGGATTACTGTCGGAACATCCTGGAGACAACCCGAGCAACGAGTATACTCGCCAGAGGCGTAGCTAGGGTTTCGGTTTAGGGGGGCGAAACATCTGAGTGGGCCCCTAACCAGAGAACCTCAGCAAATGACCGCGCTGTTGCCAAAATTAATCTATATATAAAAAGACCAATATTGATATCACTGCCATATGGTCAGTGGTAAATAACACCAGTCCTACAGAACATATAAGAGATCATAGCAGAGTTACAGATAATGACTTACCGCTGACGTTCTTTCTGATGGAATCGTTCACTTTTCATGTCTTTTCCATCTGGCCCAGACCGACATAACGACTCCTCCAGCTAGGACTCTGCTGCAGAGAATACAACAAAGAAACGTTTCACTTCTCATATTGTCAGCACCGTCACGGTCACCAATTGGACTAT
Source organism: Oophaga sylvatica (assembly GCA_033576555.1). Lineage (NCBI taxonomy): Eukaryota > Metazoa > Chordata > Amphibia > Anura > Dendrobatidae > Oophaga > Oophaga sylvatica. The sequence continues at coordinate 443,522,956 of JARQOD010000005.1, read as the reverse complement.
TCTCAACTTGCACAAACTCCTCATCCTGCTGATACCCCAATACTGAGCCGCTGCTGCAGTATGTGCCCCTATTACTACACCTGGTACCCCAATACTGAGACGCTGCAGCCCTATGTGTCCCTATTACTGCACCTACTGTGTGGTTCTGTGTGACCTCTAAATTCTAAAGCACCCTCTATAATATAGTAATGCCAGGTGCATGGGCCCTAGAAAACAGTGCCCACATGTTGTCCCCTGTGTGTGCCCCTTTGACAGTCACAGTAACCAGAGTTCCCCTATAACAATAAGTACCCACTTTACACTTAATGTCCCGAGTCTCCCCCTGTACAGCTCCCCTATACACAGTATGATGCCCCCTCACTGGATATATACTGACCCCTTAATATCCCCAAACTATTTAATGGCTCCAACACTGTATGATGGCCCCACCACTATAATCCCCACACTGTATGATGGCCCCCTAGATAGCCTCCATATAGCATAATACACCAGATAGTCCTCAATATAGTATAATGCACCCCCATAGACAGCCTATGTATTGTAATGCACCCCCATAGGCAGCCTCTGTATTATAATGCACCCCAACAGACAGCCTCTATATTGTAATGCACTCCCCATAGGCAGTCTTATTTATAATGCACCCCATAGGCAGTCTTATTAATAATGCACACCATAGGCAGCCTTATTTATAATGCACCCAATAGGCAGCCTTATTTATAATGCACCCAATAGGCAGCCTTACTTATAATGCACCCCATATGCAGCCTTACTTAAAATGCACCCCATATGCAGCCTTACTTATAATGTACCCCATATGCAGCCTTACTTGAAATGTACCCCATATGCAGTCTTATTTATAATGCACCCCATAGGCAGTCTTATTTATAATGTACTCCATATGCAGCCTTACTTATAATGTACCCCATATGCAGTCTTATTTATAATGTACCCCATATGCAGCCTTACTTATAATGTACCCTATATTGAGCCTTACTTGAAATGTACCCCATATGCAGTCTTATTTATAATGCACCCCATAGGCAGTCTTATTTATAATGCACCCCATATGAAGTCTTATTTATAATGTACTCCATATGCAGCCTTATATATAATGTACTCCATATGCAGCCTTACTTGAAATGTACCCCATATGCAGTCTTATTTATAATGCACCCCATAGGCAGTCTTATTTTTAATGCACCCCATATGCAGCCTTATTTATAATGTACTCCATATGCAGCCTTATTTATAATGTACTCCATATGCAGCCTTATTTATAATGTATTCCATATGCAGCCTTATTTATAATGTACTCCATATGCAGCCGTAATTATATGCAGCCGTACTTATAATGCACCCCCATATGCAGCCGTACTTATAATGTACTCCATATGCAGCCGTACTTATAATGTACTCCATATGCAGCCTTACTTATAATGCACCCTGTTGTGAATGTGTTAGAAATTAATTCTGAGCAGGAGCTCCCTCTGGTGGTTACAAACAGTACTGAACCATTCAATGAAGATTGTGAAGATTGGCGATCAGGAGTTACAGACTGGTCTGATATAAGGGAGGCTCCCTCCCATCAGGGTTGCCGGTGATCAATTGTTCTTGTCTCAACTGTTGTTCCTGGTTCTGTAATGTATGTAGTACAGTTCATATAGCGTCTTGTGCTTGGGTGCGATGAAAATACATGAGACACAGGTTTGATATAGAAAGTCTTGTATTACTTCATACAAGTTGGCAAAAATAGTCACACAGTTTGCAGACACAGAAGCAGGAGACACAGCAGGCCAGAGTAATCTAAGCTCAGCAATCACTCTCCACAACAGGTTCAGGATCTTCTTCTCTGTTACTGTAAGTCCATGCAAACGTGGGTCTTTCAAAGAGCAGGGTTCAGAGTCCACAAGTGCTTCAGAGTTCCTCAGTAGGAATAGCTGGAGTACAAGGTCCAAGGCTTTAGGAGTCAGGTCACAGGTTCACTGCAGGCTAGATTCTGAAGCACTGATTGCTCAGCTGTGGCTGCTTAAGAAGCAAAAGGAGAGAATCAGGGCGGGAACATGCAAGCTGGAAACTCCATTTTGACTGAGGGCAAGATAGCTGCAGCAAGACAGAAAGTAAAATGGCTGACGAACAAACTGAGTTTCAGGAACATGTACACAGAACCTTACATTACTCCCCCCTTAGGGACAACCTCCGGATGACCTCAGGCCAGGCTTGTGTGGGTACCTCTGATGAAACTGACGGAGCAAGCGAGGAGCATTAACGTTATTGACTGGTTCCCATGAGTTGTCCTCCACTGGGTAGCCCTGCCATTTAATCAGATATTGTAACTGATTTCTATACAACCTGGAATCTAAAATCCTTTCCACCACAAATTCTTCCTGACCATCGACTAGCACTGGGTCAGGGCAAGGAGAAGAACGTCCAGGAAACGTATTGGGTGTCGCAGCCTTTAGTAGGGATACATGAAAGACAGGGTGAATTCTCATAGTTCTGGGCAGTTGAAGACGACAAGCAACGGCACTTATAATTTTACTGATTTTATAGGGTCCAATGTACTTATGTCCCAACTTAGACGATGGAATCCTTAACTTAAGATTTCTGGTTGACAGCCAGACCAAGTCTCCTCCCTTGAAAGCTGGTGCAGGTTTACGAAATTTATCTGCTGCTTTCTTGTACCTTTCCTGAGCCGATTCCAGATTCTCCTTTAGAAGATCCATATTCTTCTGTAAAGACGTGATTCTTTCAGCCACTGCTGGTAAAGGTGTTTCTATGGGAAATCGAGGAAGAATGTTAGGATGATAACCTAGATTGGAGTAAAAAGGAGACTGCTTAGTGGAGGCGCTCTGAGAGTTGTTATAAGAGAACTCAGCCAGTGGAAGTAGATCCACCCAATCATCCTGTAGGTGGCAGATAAAACAGCGGAGATACTGCTCCAGGGTTTGATTGGTTCGTTCGGTCTGTCCATTAGTCTGGGGATGAAAAGCAGAAGAAAGGTTTACTTTAATGTCCAATGCTGCACAGAAATTTTGCCAAAACCTAGAAGTGAATTGCACCCCTCGATCCGAAATGACCTCATCCGGTACTCCATGTAAGCGAAACACATCTTTAATCATCAAATCTGATGTCTGTTTTGCAGTGGGTAAGCCGACACAAGGGATAAAATGAGCTGCCTTTGTTAGACGGTCAACCACCACTAGAATGGTGTTCTTCCATTGAGAGGTTGGTAACTCCACAATGAAGTCCATAGAAATGGATCCCCACGGGCGGGACGGGGTGGGAAGAGGCTGTAACAGACCAGTTGGTGAGGAGCGAGGTGTTTTGCATCTTGCACAGACTTCACATGAAGTGACATAGTTTAAAACATCCTTCCTGCAAGTGGGCCACCAAAAGAAACGAGAGAGAAATTCCTGTGTCTTTAGAATTCCTCTATGCCCAGCTATCTTGGAATCGTGAATGAGTTGCAATACTCTCAATCTGACTGTTTCAGGAATATACAGGCGTTGTCCCTGAATCCACACACCATTCTTAAAGACAAGACTTACGTCCCTTGGGGGTTGAGCCAACAAAGAATCCGCATGGTATGCTTCCTTGATGTCCTTAAGTAGGTCTTGATTATGAATCACTCCCAGGAATCTAGAGTCAGGAAGAATAGTCTTAGGAGGAGTAAGTGGACGTGTCTCTGCTGAATGAATCCTAGAGAGTGCATCAGCCTTTCCATTGCGCGATCCTGGTCTATAAGAAATGATAAAATTAAATTGGTTTAAGAAAAGATTCCAGCGAGCCTGGCGAGGAGTCAGGCACTTAGCCGACCTGATAAACTCAAGGTTACGATGATCTGTCAGGACGACTATTTGCTGTGCAGCTCCCTGAAGAAGATGTCTCCATTCTTTGAAGGCGGCAATAATGGCCAACAACTCTCTATTGCCCACATCGTAGTTCCTCTCAGCCGAAGACAACTGCTGGGAAAAGAAGGCACAGGGATGCAAGACATTCTTCTCACCTGTTCTCTGAGAGAGTATAGCTCCAACGGCACAGTCTGAAGCATCCACCTCTATTATGAAGGCAAGCTCGGGGTTGGGATGTACTAAGATAGGTGCGGTGGTAAATTTATCTTTTAGACGGGAAAATGCTTCCTGGGCTTGGGGAGTCCAGGAGAACCTAGACTCTTTCCGGGTAAGTTGGGTGATAGGTGACACTACCTCAGAGAAATTTCTAATGAAACGTCTATAGAAGTTGGCAAACCCGATGAAGCGCTGTACCTCCTTCACATTTCTAGGACTTGGCCAATCCTTGATGGCTTGGGTTTTGCTTCCATCCATACTAATTCCTTGTGTAGACAGTACATACCCCAGAAATTGAATTTCGGTCCTATGGAATTCACACTTTTCAAGTTTGATGTAAAGATGATTTTGTCTTAGACGTTCCAAGACCATTCTCACATGTCCATGATGTTCCTCTGTGGAGTTAGAAAAAATTAGAATATCATCCAAATAAATTACCACGAATGTATCTAGGAGATCCCTGAAGATGTCATTCACCAAGTGTTGGAAAGTGACTGGGGCGGTACTCAGACCAAAAGGCATAACTAGATATTCAAAGTGTCCATAGCGTGACCTGAATGCAGTCTTCCATTCATCCCCAGGTCTAATACGGACTAAGTTATAGGCCCCACGAAGATCTAGTTTAGAGAAAATTTTGGCATGTCGCACTCTCTCCAATAACTCAGGGATTAAAGGCAATGGATAACGGTTTCTAATAGTAACCTTATTGAGTTCCCTATAGTCTACGCATGGTCTCAGAGATCCATCTTTCTTCTTTACAAAGAAGATGGGTGCACCTGCAGGAGATGAAGAGGGGCGTATGAAGCCCTTGGCTAGATTTTCGTCTATGTAATCCTTTAAAGCCTTTAGCTCGGGCCCCGCCAGGGGGTAGATCTTACCAAAAGGTATCTCTGCTCCAGGCAATAATTCAATTGGACAATCATATGGACGGTGAGGAGGAAGCTGGTCAGCGTTCTTCTTGTCACATAAATCCACATAGTCCTGGTATACAGCTGGTAGTTCAGGGACTGACATGGTTCCTTTAGGAACAGAGCAAGCTGAAACTTTTGGACTCATCTGTTTCTCTGGAAAGTGTAATTCCTTGGTCTCCCAGTTAATGGTAGGATTCTGAGCCTGCAGCCATGGTAGCCCTAGAATAATGGGAAAGTGGGGAGAAGAGATAAGCAAAAGGACAGTTTCTCTTGATGATCTTTACCCATAAGAACCCTCAAAGGCTCTGTTTCCTGATCCACTGGTCCAGAGGTCAGCAGGGAGCCATCCACAGTTTCCATCTGTACTGGAGTAGCCTTCTTCACTGAACGTATCCCCTGTTTCAGAGCAAAGGAGACATCCATAAAATTTCCACTTGCCCCTGAGTCGATCATAGCAGAGCTAGACACCCAAGCTGAGTCAACCCAGAGTTTGATGGAAAGGAAGCAATGAGAATTGTTTTTCTTACAACTCAGCTGGGACACCGCTGAGGAAACTTGAAAAATGGCAGCGTTTACACAGTCAACGTCCTCAGAGGTAACGGAGTTTAAGTCCGAGAAATCAAGATCTGTTGCTGCAGATCTCTCTGGAGCCTGAGGCTCGGACCTGACAGATCCCCTCTCGCAACACTCACAATGAATGAGTGCTGCAGTAGTCTTACGAGAACGGCTGGGGCAGTTTATAATGAAGTGCCCTGACTTACCACAATAGAAACATAGATTCTCCTTAAAACGATGTTGCTTGCGTGCATCACTAACCCGTCGTTGTAAAGAGTCTACCTGCATGGGTTCAGGTTCAGGTTCCCGTGTAATCCTACTCAAAGGTTCCTTAGCTGGAGAGGAAGGTAGGAAAAGGTTAGTGCGATTATTTTCGAACCATCTCTCTTGCCTGCGTTCAGTCAGACGAGTATCAATACGGATGCAGTAGTTAATAAAGTCACCTAACGCAGTGGGAGGGTCGGCACGAGCAAGTTCATCCTTAATCAGTGGAGATAACCCCTTTCGAAAAATAGATTTTTTGGCGGAACTGTCCCAGGTGGTATCAAGGGCCCATCTCCTGAAATCCAAGGCATATTCAGCTACCGAGTGCTTACCTTGGCGCAAAGCTAACATGGCTGCTTCAGCTGTTGCACCTCAATTGGGGTCATCAAACACCTGCCCCATGGCTGAAATAAAAGCATCAAGATGATCCAAACATTCATCCTCAGTCTCAATCAGAGGGTTTGCCCACATCAAAGCCTTGTTGGTAAGCAACATAATTATAGTAAGCACCTTAGATCGTTCAGTGGGAAATTGTGAAGCATGTGCAGAAAAAAAAAGATTGCATTGATTAATAAATCCCCTGAATTTCTCACGTTCACCGCCAAAACGAAAAGGGGGCAACTTGGGAATCCCAGAACTCGGGGCTACGGCAGGAGCCTGGACTCGCTCTTCTAGAACCTCAATCCTGGCTCGCAAATCCTGGGCAGTCTGTCCAAACACTTGCAAATTGTGATTAGTGAGGTCCTGTAGGCTTGAAAAACGGGTCTTTATATTCTGCAAATCTGCAAGGATATTATCAGTCACTCCGCAAAGTTCCTTTATGCGGGCCTCCATTTTCCAGATCTTTTAAGACAGGAGTACTGGAAGAAGAGGAGAGGAGAAAAAAAAACAATAGTGTTTACCTGTGGTAACACTGCAGAGAGAAAAAAAAATTAAGGGAACTGCTCACCTGGAATGGTTGTGAGAAGTCACAACCACTATCATCACAGAAAGTTCACCCGGACATCTGATATCCACAGTTACAGCAGACAAAAAAGAGAAAAAAAAAAAAAAACAATAGTGTTTACCTGTGGTAACACTGCAGAAAAAAAAAACACTTAAGGGAATTGCTCACCTGGAATGGTTGTGAGAAGTCACAACCACTGTCGTCACAGAAAGTACAACCGGACATCCGATATCCACAGTTACAGCAGACACAGCCTTTCCAGACCCAGCAGACACTAACGTTTTGGCTTCAGAATCTTGTAATGTATGTAGTACAGTTCATATAGCGTCTTGTGCTTGGGTGCGATGAAAATACATGAGACACAGGTTTGATATAGAAAGTCTTGTATTACTTCATACAAGTTGGCAAAAATAGTCACACAGTTTGCAGACACAGAAGCAGGAGACACAGCAGGCCAGAGTAATCTAAGCTCAGCAATCACTCTCCACAACAGGTTCAGGATCTTCTTCTCTGTTACCGTAAGTCCATGCAAACGTGAGTCTTTCAAAGAGCAGGGTTCAGAGTCCACAAGTGCTTCAGAGTTCCTCAGTAGGAATAGCTGGAGTACAAGGTCCAAGGCTTTAGGAGTCAGGTCACAGGTTCACTGCAGGCTAGATTCTGAAGCACTGATTGCTCAGCTGTGGCTGCTTAAGAAGCAAAAGGAGAGAATCAGGGCGGGAACATTCAAGCTGGAAACTCCATTTTGACTGAGGGCAAGATAGCTGCAGCAAGACAGAAAGTAAAATGGCTGACGAACAAACTGAGTTTCAGGAACATGTACACAGAACCTTACAGGTTCACTTGGAAGCTTGCTGTGTTTTGCCAACAGATAAGATTTTTTCTGCTTGTAATTTTATGCTTGCTTTCTGCATTGTTTCCTGCACTCTTGTGGAGGTCAGCCAGGTCCCCTCTGGGGGCTTGTGCTCCTCTCAGTTTATCTGAACCTCTGTTATTTGTTCATTTGCCTTTTCCAGTTTTTTCAGTGGCTGCGGCTTAGTTTTGTTACACCAGAGAACTAATTTAGGTGGTAGAGGTCGTGTGATCTCAGGTGTTTTTGTAATTAGTAGAGTTGGTACTTTTTAGGGTTTTTTGGGATTGCAGTAAGTGTCCTTCCTATCCTTTTCTTTCTAGGAGGATTGGGCCCCAACGTTTGCTCATACTATTTTCTGTCTGTGTCTGTATTTCCTCTTGTCTAACATACATGTTTGGGGGCTTCCTATGTTCTTTTGGGATCTGCTCCGGGGCAGATAGTTTTCCTCTTTCTATCTTTAGGTGTAGTTAGCTTCTCAGGCTGTGACGAGGCGTCTAGGACCAACGTAGGTACGCTCCACGGCTGCCTTTAGTTGTGGTGGTTAGTCAAGGTACTGCAATCCAGTAGATTCCAACCTCTCTGGTGTATTGCCGTTTTTGCCTGCTCTCCTCAGCTACCAAACATAACAGTATCACCGGCCAAACTAAAAATTATATGGTACTCACAGAAGGGAAAAATAGTGTGGAAAAAAAAGGGGATTGTCAGAGTTGTCAGAAATTTTTTTTTTTTTCACCTCTGTTTCTCTGAATGCTGAGGAGGATTATTTTTCTCTCAATGGAGCTTGCACAGTTGCCTGGCCGTGTGGATCAGCTTGCCACTGAAGTTCGGAGTATTGCTATCTATCTTGCAGGGTTGCCGGTTGTGGAACCTAGGATCCCCATGCCAGATTTATTTTTGGGGGATCAAGCTAAATTTCTGAATTTCAAAAATAACTGTAAGTTGTTTTTTGCCTTAAAACCTAAGTCCTCAGGGAACGCAGCGCAGCAGGTTCAAATTGTCATCTCTCTCCTGCGCGGCGATCCTCAGGATTGGGCTTTTTCCCTGACACCTGGGGACCCTGTTTTGTGTAATGTCGATGCATTTTTTCAGGCTCTGGGGTTATTGTACGATGAACCTAATGTCACTGATCAAGCTGAAAAAACCTTGTTGGCATTAAATCAGGGGCTTGAGGACGCTGAGTTATACTGTCAGAAATTTCGTAAGTGGGCAGTCCTGACCAAATGGAATGATGATGCTTTGGCAGCCCTTTTTTGGAAGGGTCTGTCAGAGAATGTAAAAGATGTTATGGTGGGTTTCCCTGCTCCCTCTGGTCTCAATGATTCTATGTCATTAGCGATTCAAATTGACAGACGTTTGCGTGAGCGTAGAGGTGTGCGTGGAATGGTGTTGCCTTGTGAACCAGCTTCTGAACCCATGCAGTGTGATAGAGTGGATTCTGGGGCACAGCGTCATGAGTTTCGAAAACGCAATGGGTTATGTTTCTACTGTGGTGACGCCTCTCATGCTATTTCAGTCTGCCCTAAGCGGGGAAGACATTTTGCATGCTCAGTTGTCTTGGGTAGTGTTCAGACTAAATTTCTGTTGACTGTTACCCTGATTTGCTCCCTGTCCACATTTTCTTCTCAGGCTTTTGTTGATTCGGGAGCAGCTATTAACCTGATGGATTTTGATTTTGCTAAACATTGTGGGTTTCCCTTGATACCCCTACGGAAGTCTATTCCCCTACTGGGGATTGATTCTACCCCTTTGGCTGAGAATAAACCCCAGTTCTCTACTCAGGTGATAATGAGGGTTGAACCTGATCATCAGGAGAGTTGCAAATTTTTGGTGCTGTATAATCTGCATGACATAATTGTACTAGGTTTCCCTTGGTTACAGACTCATAATCCTGTTTTTTATTGGAAATCTGTGTCTGTAACCAGTTGAGGCTGCCAATGTGTTAATGCCAACACTCCTGTTTTTTCTGCCTCTCCCCAGGCTCAGGATGTTCCTGACTTTTTGACTGATTTTTCTGATGTGTTTAGCGAAAGTAAATCTGCATCCTTGCCCCCCCATAGGAGCTATGACTGCGCTATTGAATTAGTGCCTGGTAATAAATTCCCTAAAGGTCGCCTTTTTAACTTGTCTGTACCTGAACATGACGCTATGCGGTCTTATATCAAGGAGTCATTGGAGAATTTTCATATCAGACCATCCTCTTCACCCTTGGGTGCTGGTTTTTTCTTTGTGGCCAAAAAGGATGGTTCATTAAGGCCGTGTATTGATTATCGTCTCTTGAACAATATCACTGTGAAATATCAATATCCGTTACCCTTGATTTCTGACCTGTTTTCCAGGGTGAAAAGTGCTACTTGGTTTACCAAGCTTGACCTCAGGGGGGCGTATAACCTTATTCGCATTAAGCACGGGGATGAATGGAAGACGGCATTCAATACCCCAGAGGGGCATTTTGAGTACCTTGTGATGCCCTTTGGGCTCACTAATGCTCCTTCTGTCTTCCAGTCCTTCATGAATGACATTTTGAGGGATTTTGTGGATAAATTTCTGATTGTTTATTTGGATGATATCTTGATTTTTTCCATTGACTGGGACTCTCATGTGAAACATGTTCGGACTGTGTTCCAGATTTTGAGAGAGAATGCTCTGTATGTGAAGGGATCAAAGTGTCTTTTTGGCGTACAGAGGATCTCATTTCTGGGATTCATTTTGTCCCCATCTGTTATTGAAATGGACCCAGTCAAGGTTCAGGCCATCTGTGATTGGGTCCAACCTACTTCATTAAAGGCTCTTCAGAGATTCTTTGGTTTTGCCAATTTTTATCGTAAATTTATTGGTAATTTCTCTGTTACTGTTAAACCATTGACTGATTTGACTAAAAAGGGTTCTGATGTGGTGAATTGGCCTCCTGAGGCAGTCTCTGCGTTTCAGGAACTTAAGCAGAGATTCACTTCTGCTCCTGTTCTACGGCAGCCTGATGTTTCTCTGCCATTTCAGGTGGAGGTTGATGCCTCTGAAATTGGGGCAGGTGCCGTTTTGTCCCAAAGAGATCCAGAGACCTCTAAAAGTAACCCTTGTGCCTTTTTCTATCGAAAATTTTCTCCAACTGAACGTAATTATGACGTGGGTAATCGGGAGTTATTGGCCATGAAGTGGGCTTTTGAAGAGTGGAGACATTGGCTGGAGGGAGCCAAACATCAGGTGGTGGTCCTCACGGACCATAAGAATCTGGTTTATCTGGAATCAGCCAAGCGACTTAATCCTAGACAGGCCAGGTGGGCCTTGTTTTTCACACGTTTTAATTTTGTGGTTTCCTTTCTTCCTGGCACTAAGAATGTTAAGGCGGATGCCCTATCGAGGAGTTTCCTTGCGGACTCTCCTGAGTTATCTGATCCTGCTGTTATTTTGAAAGAGGGTGTAGTTCTTTCCGCCATCTCGCCCAATTTGAGACTGGCTTTGGAAGGGTGTCAGGAGGATAAACCCGAGCGCTGCCCTATTGGGAAATTGTTTGTCCCAGACCCGTGGAAAAAGAGTGTGATGTCTGAGATTCATTGTTCCGCTTGGCCGGTCATCCTGGAATTTTTGGTACCAGAGACTTGGTTAGTCGGTCCTTTTGGTGGCCTACTTTGTCTCGTGATGTCAGGGAATTTGTGCAGTCCTGCGGGACTTGCTCTCGCTCCAAGCCTTGCTCTCGCTCTAGTGGTTTGTTGATGCCATTGCCTGTGCCCAAGAGGCCATAGACCCATATCTCTGTGGATTTCATTTCCGACCTCCCTGTTTCTCAGAGAATGACCGTTATCTGGGTGATTTGTGATAGGTTTTCCAAAATGATACATCTTGTGCCATTACCTAAGTTGCCTTCCTCCTCTGAATTGGTGCCTTTGTTCCTTCAGCACGTGGTTCAGTTACACGGCATTCCTGAGAACATTGTGTCTGACAGAGGAGTCCAGTTTGTTTCCAGATTTTGGAGGACTTTTTGTTCTAAACTTGGTGTTCAATTGTCTTTCTCCTCGGCTTTTCATCCTCAGACCAATGGACAAACTGAGAGAACAAACCAGACATTGGAGACTTATCTGAGATGCTTTGTGTCTGCTGATCAGGATGACTGGGTCTCTTTTTTGCCTTTGGCTGAGTTTGCTGTTAATAATAGGGCTAGCTCTGCCACTTTGATGTCTCCATTTTTCTGCAATTTTGGGTTTCACCCTCGATTTTCTTCGGGACAGACGGAGGCTTCTGTCTGTCCAGGTGTTGACTCTGTTGTGGAGCGTATGCAGCAGATTTGGGACCAGGTAGTGGAGAGGTTGTCCCTCTCTCAGGAAAGGGCCCAGCGGTTTGCCAACCGGCATATTAATGATGGTCCTCGGTTTGAAGTGGGGGACTTGGTCTGGTTGTCCTCAAGAAATATCCCTATGAGAGTTGCATCTCCTAAGTTTAAGTCTAGATTCATTGGACCTTATAAGATCATGGAGATTCTTAATCCTGTTTCCTTTCGTTTACTTCTTCCAGGGACATTTAAGATCCATAACGTGTTCCACAAGTCCTTATTGAAGAGGTTTGTCGAGCCAGTGGTTCCTATGGCTGCGCCTCCTGACCCTGTTTTGGTTGAGGGCAATCTGGAGTATGTGATTGAGAAAATATTGGATTCTCGTTTTTCTAGATGGAAACTCCAGTATTTGGTTAAGTGGAGAGGTTATGGTCAGGAGGACAATTCTTGGGTGTTTGCTTCGGACATCCATGCTAGGAGACTGATCCGTGCGTATCACAGAGCTCATCCTGACCGACCTGGTTGCCCAAGTGAGGGTTCGGTGACCCCTCCTCAAGGGGGGGGTACTGTTGTGAATATGTTAGAAATGAATTCTGAGCGGGAGCTCCCTCTGGTGGTTACAAACAGTACTGAACCATTCAATGAAGATTGTGAAGATTGGCGATCAGGAGTTACAGACTGGTCTTATATAAGGGAGGTTCCATCCCATCAGGGTTGCTGGTGATCAATTGTTCTTGTCTCAACTGTTGTTCCTGGTTCACTTGGAAGCTTGCTGTGTTTTGCCAACAGATAAGATTTTTTCTGCTTGTAATTTTATGCTTGCTTTCTGCATTGCTTCCTGCACTCTTGTGGAGGTCAGCCAGGTCCCCTCCGGGGGCTTATGCTCCTCTCAGTTTATCTGAACCTCTGTTATTTGTTCATTTGCCTTTTCCATTTTTTTCAGTGGCTGCGGCTTAGTTTTGTTACACCAGAGAACTAATTTAGGTGGTAGAGGTCGTGTGATCTCAGGTGTTTTTGTAATTAGTAGTGTTGGTACTTTTTAGGGTTTTTTGGGATTGCAGTAAGTGTCCTTCCTATCCTTTTCTTTCTAGGAAGATTGGGCCCCAACGTTTGCTCATACTATTTTCTGTCTGTGTCTGTATTTCCTCTTGTCTAACCGCCATTACATGTTTGGGGGCTTTGTTGTGAATGGACTTGAAATGAGTTCTGAGCAGAGGCTCCCTCTGGTGGTTACAAGCGGTACTGGACTGTCCAGTGAAGATTGTGAGGAGTGGGAATCAGGTGTTACTGACTGGTCTTATATAAGGGAGTCGCCTTCCCATCAGGGTTGCCGGTGATCAATTGTTCTGGTCTCAATCTTTGAGTTCTGTTTCCTTTGTAGCCTGCTGTGTCGTGTCTGCATCTCCTGCTAACAGATAAGACATTTTCTTCTTTTTGTTTTTGTGTTTGATTTTTGCATTTTGTCCTGCACTTCTGTGGGGGCCTTCAGGGTCCCCTCCGGGGCTTTTGCCCTCTCAGTTTAGTTCAGCCACTGATGTTTGTACTTTTGCTTTTTCCAGTATTTTCAGTGGCTGCTGTTTTGATTTTGTTACACCAGAGAACTAATTTAGGTGGTAGAGGTCGTGTGATCTCAGGTGATTTTGAAATTAGTAGAGTTGGTGCTTTTCAGGGTTTTTTGGGATTGCAGTAAGTGCCCTTCCTATCCTTTTCTATTTAGGTAGTTTGGGCCCCAACGTTTGCTCATACTATTTTCTGTCTGTGTCAGTATTTCATCTTGTCTAACCGCCATTACATGTTTGGGGGCTTCCTATGTTCTTTGGGGATCTGCTCCGGGGCAGATAGCTTTCTTCTTTCTATCTTTAGGTGTAGTTAGTTTCTCAGGCTGTGACGAGGCGTCTAGGACCAACGTAGGAACGCTCCACGGCTGCCTCTAGTTGTGGTGGTTAGTCAGGGTACTGCAATCTCATAGATTCCAACTTCTCTGGTGTATTGCCTTTTTTACCTGCACTCCTCAGCTACCGTAACATAACAGTATCACCGGCCTCCCTGTTTCTCAGAGAATGACCGTCATCTGGGTGATTTGTGATAAGTTTTCCAAGATGATACATCTTGTGCCATTACCTAAGTTGCCTTCCTCCTCTGAATTGGTGCCTTTGTTCCTTCAGCACATGGTTCGTTTACACGGCATTCCTGAGAACATTGTGTCTGACAGAGGAGTCCAGTTTGTTTCCAGATTTTGGAGGACCTTTTGTTCTAAACTTGGTGTTCAATTGTCTTTCTCCTCGGCGTTTCATCCTCAGACCAATGGTCAAACTGAGAGAACAAACCAGACATTGGAGACTTATCTAAGATGCTTTGTGTCTGCTGATCAGGATGACTGGGTCTCTTTTTTGCCTTTGGCCGAGTTTGCTCTTAATAATAGGGCTAGCTCTGCCACTTTGATGTCTCCATTTTTCTGTAATTCTGGGTTTCACCCTCGATTTTCTTCAGGACAGACGGAGGCTTCTGTCTGTCCAGGTGTTGACTCTGTTGTGGAGCGTATGCAACAGATTTGGGACCAGGTAGTGGAGAGGTTGTCCCTCTCTCAGGAGAGGGCCCAGCGGTTTGCTAACCGGCATAGGACTGATGGTCCTCGGTTTAAAGTGGGGGACTTGGTCTGGTTGTCCTCAATAAATATTCCTATGAGAGTGGCATCTCCTAAATTTAAGCCTAGGTTCATTGGACCTTATAAGGTCATGGAGATTCTTAATCCTGTTTCTTTTTGTTTGCTTCTTCCAGGGACATTTAAAATCCATAACGTGTTCCACAAGTCCTTGTTGAAGAGGTTTGTTGAGCCAGTGGTTCCTACTGCTTTGCCTCCTGACCCTGTTCTGGTTGAGGGCAATATGGAGTTTGTGGTTGAGAAAATATTGAATTCTCGTTTTTCTAGACGGAAACTCCAGTATTTGGTTAAATGGAGAGGTTATGGTCAGGAAGACAATTCTTGGGTGTTTGCTTCGGACATCCATGCTAGGAGACTCATCCGTGCGTATCATAGAACTCATCCTGACCGACCTGGTTGCTCAAGTGAGGGTTCGGTGACCCCTCCTCAAGGGGGGGTACTGTTGTGAATGGACTTGAAATGAGTTCTGAGCAGAGGCTCCCTCTGGTGGTTACAAGCGGTACTGGACTGTCCAGTGAAGATTGTGAGGAGTGGGAATCAGGTGTTACTGACTGGTCTTATATAAGGGAGTCGCCTTCCCATCAGGGTTGCCGGTGATCAATTGTTCTGGTCTCAATCTTTGAGTTCTGTTTCCTTTGTAGCCTGCTGTGTCGTGTCTGCATCTCCTGCTAACAGATAAGACATTTTCTTCTTTTTGTTTTTGTGCTTGATTTTTGCATTTTGTCCTGCACTTCTGTGGGGGCCTTCAGGGTCCCCTCCGGGGGCTTTTGCCCTCTCAGTTTAGTTCAGCCACTGATGTTTGTACTTTTGATTTTTCCAGTTTTTTCAGTGGCTGCTGTTTTGATTTTGTTACACCAGAGAACTAATTTAGGTGGTAGAGGTCGTGTGATCTCAGGTGATTTTGAAATTAGTAGAGTTGGTGCTTTTCAGGGTTTTTTGGGATTGCAGTAAGTGCCCTTCCTATCCTTTTCTATTTAGGTAGTTTGGGCCCCAACGTTTTCTCATACTATTTTCTGTCTGTGTCAGTATTTCATCTTGTCTAACCGCCTTTACATGTTTGGGGGCTTCCTATGTTCTTTGGGGATCTGCTCCGGGGCAGATAGCTTTCCTCTTTCTATCTTTAGGTGTAGTTAGTTTCTCAGGCTGTGACGAGGCGTCTAGGACCAACGTAGGAACGCTCCACGGCTGCCTCTAGTTGTGGTGGTTAGTCAGGTACTGCAATCTCATAGATTCCAACTTCTCTGGTGTATTGCCTTTTTTACCTGCTCTCCTCAGCTACCGTAACATAACAGGGCTTCCTATGTTCTTTGGGGATCTGCTCAGGGGCAGATAGTTTTCCTCTTTCTATCTTTAGGTGTAGTTAGCGTCTCAGGCTGTGACGAGACGTCTAGGACCAACGTAGGTACGCTCCACGGCTGCCTTTAGTTGTGGTGGTTAGTCAGGGTACTGCAATCCAGTAGATTCCAACCTCTCTGGTGTGTTGCCGTTTTTGCCTGCTCTCCTCAGCTACCAAAACATAACAGCACCCCATATGCTGCCTTACTTATAATGCACCGCAATATGCAGCCTTATTTATAATGTACTCCATATGCAGCCGTACTTATAATGTACTCCATATGCAGCCGTACTTATAATGCACCCCCCTTTACAAAAATAATAAATCCTGTACTCACCTCTCTTGCTCCCGGCTCCTGCGCTGCTCACTGCTCTCCCTCTCAGTGTCTGACTGCCGGCGCCGGGCAGTGACGTCATCGCGCCTGCTGTCAGCACTCGCTCCTTCTCTCTCAATGCGATCAGCTGTATTGGCTAGATGCTGATACAGCTGACCCTCCGATGACGGGCGGGGGGCCCCACTGCTGGCATAGGGCCCCCCACCGCCTGCTCAGGGGCCCCATAGCGGCCGGGCGGCAGAGCAGGGAGATTGATTCTCCCTGCTCTGCCGCAGAAAGTAACTGTGTCGGTGTGCTGTGCACGCCGATACAGTTACAGTAGCGTAGCTCCGGGTGGGCCCCCTCAGAGTGTGGGGCCCGGGGCCACCGCCCTCTCTGCCCCCCCGGTAGCTACGCTACTGATACTCGCTCATCACTATTTATAAACTCTCAGATTTAGTTTCATTTCTTTCATTTTCAAAATGAAAGAATCACAAACAGAGTAATGGAAAAAGAAAAAAAAACAAAACATATAATTTCCCAACTTCCCTCCCTCCACCCAGACATGCAGGATATACTATTTTTATTTCCAGTGTTCCCTTCTATCCTGTCATTCTCTTGACCAAAGTAACCCCTTCCTTATTTATTCTCTATATAATGTTTTGTTAGCCTGTATCTCTTCCCCCTCTTCCCTCCACATTTGGATCAATTATTTTTAACTTCCCCAATGTTACACCCAAGTCTTCCAAAAAATACCAACTGTTCTGGTCAAAGGGCTTCATGATTTTATGACGTTCCTCCTTTTTATAATAATTGAGTACAAAGCCTTTCCATTACATGTTGAGCGATACTTTCCGATATCCCTAAGTATCGGAATCGGAATGGTATCGCCGATACCATTAAAATATCGGCGATACCCGATTCCGATACCGGAAATCCAATGTAAGTCTATGGGAACAAAATATCGGAACTAAAAAAACCCATTCTTTCCTTGTAAACACTAAATATACACACATAGAATACATATATATATATATATACATGTCATTGTGACATATATATATACATATATGTATAGTTTATACACTTTTACATAGTAAAATATCCTCTGATTCAATTGCCGGGTAAAGCCGGCTTCAGTGAAAAGACAGAAGCACCCGACATGAAATGACACTTGGTGTACATAGGGTTAACCATGTCTTTTCATGTCCTTTGCTATCTGATTTTCACAAACAATTAAATCAGTCTATGTGTGCAAAATTTCACACCTGTAGGGGTTAATTAAAGGTGTAAATTCGTTGTAAAAAAAAACGGACTTTTTTGCTACGAATTTACACCTTTAATTAACCCCTACAGGTGTGAAATTTTGCACACATAGACTGATTTAATTGTTTGTGAAAATCAGATAGCAAAGGACATGGTTAACCCTATGTACACCAAGTGTCATTTCATGTCGGGTTCTGCATTTTCACAAAAGCCGGCAATTGAATTAGCGGCTATTATACTATGTAGAAGTGTATGAACTATAAATATATATATATATATATATATGTGTCACAAACTCAATGACATGTATATATATATATGAGGTGTAAAATTGCTGAAAAAAAATGCGTGGGCTCCCGCCCTATTTTCGCAACCAGACAGACAAAGCCAGTGAGTGGGGGCAGATAATAATAGCCCAGAGAGGGACCATTATTTTTGGCCCCCCCCCGGCTACTAACATCTGCCCCCAGACACCCCAGAAAGGGCAAATCTCTAATTAGATTTGCCCTTTCTGGCACTTTGCCCGTCTATTCCCATTGCCCTGTAGCGGTGGCGAATGGGTTAATAAGGGGTTAAAATGACCTTGCAATTGAAAGGTCACTTTAAGCCAGGTTAATAATTGAGAGCTGTCAATTAGACAACTATCAATTATTAATCCTATTGTATGAAAGAAAAATCAAACACACACACTTTAATAAAAAAGAAGTTTAATGAAATAATCACACAGTTTTTGACCATATTTTATTTACCTGCTAAAACCATTTCCTGTAATAAAAATAAAATAATAAAGCAAAATTATTCTTACCAATCCGATGCACAGTCAGGTCCCACGGTGTAATCCTTCAGAAAGGGTTAATGTTTACTGCAGGGACCGCAGCTAATGCTGCAGCCTCACAGTAAACCCCCAAATGAATGAGTTCCTTTCCTGGCTGACAGGAGAGGAAGTGGAAAGCTTAATTGATTGCTTTCCACTTTCACTTCAGGTCAGCCAGGGACACCATCAGTGACGTCACAGGAAACTGATTAACAAAAATAGGGGTTCCCTTCGAAAAAAAAATGGCGTGGGGTCCCCCCTATTTTTGTTAACCAGCCAGATGAAGCAGACCGCTGAGGCCTGGATTTTCAGGCTGTTAAGGAGCCAAGATCCATGGACCTTGCCAGCCTGATAATACCAGGCCACAGCAGTCTGCATATCTTGGCTGATTAACAAAAATAGGGGATCCCCTCAAAAAAAATTAGCGTGGGGTCCCCCCTATTTTTGTTAACCAGCCAGATGAAGCAGACCGCTGAGGCCTGGTTTTTCAGGCTGGTAAGGATCCAATATCCATGGACCTTGCAAGCCTGATAATACCAGGCCACAGCAGTCTGCTTAGCTTGGCTGGTTAACAAAAATAGGGGATCCCCTCGAAAAAAAAACGGCGTGGGGATCCCCCCTATTTTTGTTAACCAGCCAAGTAAAATGCAGACTGCTGCGGCCTGGTATTAAAAGACTGTCAAGGCCCATGGATTTTGGCCCTCAACAGCCTGATAATACCAGGCTACAGCAGCCCCACATTTGGCGCATCAAAAGATGTGCCAATTGTGGCACTTTACCCGGCTCTTCCCACTTGCCCTGTAGCGGTGGCAAGCGGGGTAATAAGGGGTTATTGTCACCGTTGATTGCACAGTGACAATAAGCCCGGTTAATAATGGAGAGGCGTCAATAAGACACCGATCCATTATTAATCCCAGTTATTAAATGTTTAAAAAAAAGACACAGCAAGAAAAAAGTCTTTTAATGAAATAAAAGAGACAACACAGTTTTCATTTCTTTTATTATACACTCATTCCTGCGACGCCATCGATCTCCTGTAAAAAAAGAAAAAAAACAAACCAACAGTATACCACCTGTCCGACGCAGTCCATAGTAACGATTGTCCCACGACGATCCAGCTCTGCTACATCGCAATGACAGGCAGAGCCTGTCATCGTGACGCAGCACAGCTGATTACCTGGTTCCCCGGCGGTGACGTCATCGGACTGCTTTACGGCCGCGATTACCCAGCAGTCACTGCAGTTATCGCGAGATACTGCATGTGACCGCCTGGGAGAAGAGGATGGCGGCCATGAAGCAGCCCGGGATGTGACCGCCGGAGATCTTCTGCCAGGTAAGTGCCGCTGACTCCTGACAGACCCGACAGACGGACACTGACAGTGACAGTGACATTCCGATTCCGGTATCCGATATGACGAAAATATCGGAACTCGGAATCGGAATTCCGATACAGCCGATATCGGCCGATACCCGATATTTGCAGTATCGGAATGCTCAACACTACTCAACACTAATCATAAGTGATTTTACATAGCTTTCCATATCACGTTCTGCTTCCATCCCTTCCAAATGAAATATGGCCTTTGCTTGGCCTATTATCGCTAATATCACTATAATTTCAAATAGAGTCAAATAACCAATGTTTTAACACACTTCTTTTGGCTGTTAAACAGATTGTATAGAATATTCCAATAATTGAAAAGAAATGGTATTGGAAATAGAGGTACACTCTTAACACCCGTATTTTCCAATATATGTTTTATGTCTTTCAGAATTCTTGTTTTTTAGGGCAACTCCACAACCCATGTAGTAAGTTTTCATTTTGGATAAAGTGTCAGACCATTTCTCATACTTTTGGATATTGGTATATTAAAGGTCAAGAATGCTCTATGCATGATCCTAAACTGTGTATCCCTCCAATTCTCACTCAAAATGTTCTTCCGTACTACCTTCCACCCCACTAGGATTTTCTCCCCAATTTCCTCTCCCTTTATTTGCCTATCCCATGACCTAAATACTTGTACTGTGTTAAGGGTTGCGGAACGCACCAAATAAATATAAATAAAAGGTGCGTTCACAGCCCGGGGTCCACCGTGCAGACAGAACCTGCTGCTAGTAAGATGGCGCAGTAGGTGGTATGAGCAAACTCTGTTATCCCGCAGAGTTGCAGATATGGTCGCCGTAGCACTACATGGCGAAGTGAGCAAACTCTGTTAATCCTCAGAGGAGCTAAACAAAAAACGTGGCGCTATATGGCAGTATAAGAGAACTCTGTTGCTCCACAGAGTCGCAACCTAAACGCTGACTAATAGCGATGTCCACGTGCCGCCACCGGGTTACGTCCGGCATGCGCAGCTTCAATATAAAGTAGTCAGCAATGCACACAGCAAACTCCTATCTGGAGATGCCGGTATACTAGAGGCTATACAGCCAGAGCCCTGAACACATACACACAACTCCTCACAGGAGGTGTCGGTATTCTAGGGGCTTATTTCAGCCGGGTCTCTAAACACATGCATAACCACACTGGCGCAAGCACGTAAAAGATTTGATACTAGCGAACGGCCATACGGTTATGCCACCTTTTTATAGTAGCAGCTACAGGACCTTCCAGAAAAGGACCAATGAGAAACTGTTCTAGAAAACAAGCAGTTTCAGGACCTTTCTGGCGGACCAATGGGAGTCGATGCTGTAACCGAGCATGTGACCCCTGATCTCCAATGGGAGATCTTGCCCAGGGCATGCTCAGATGGAAAAAGCGAGGACTTTGTCCCAGGACTGCCTGCTCCAGCACTGGTTACAATAGAGGAACCAGGAGAGGCAGCAACAAGCCTCTGCACACTATTAGACCGAGCGAGACGCTGGGACTGACGTCTCTGCTGAGCAGGCTCGACTGCGGCCGGAGATGGATGGGGGACCGCAGCGGGACTGGTTCGAGATTCCCCTTGTGCAGCAGCAGGAACTCGATCCCTAACATTACCCCCCCCTCCTAGGGCCCCCTTCTTTGGGCCTCGCTGCATTCAAAGGCAGCAATGAGCTGCGGAGAGTGAAAGTGCTCGGCAGGCTCCCAGGACCTATCCTCAGGCCCATAACCCCTCCAGTCCACAAAATAAAATTTTTTGCCCCGTACCACCTTACAACCTACGATGGCGTTCACCTCATGATCGTCCGTAGACGAACCCGATGTCCTGGCAGATGACTCGGAAAACCGGGACATGAGCACGGGTTTCAGGAGGGATACGTGAAAGGTGTCGGAGATACCCAGGCGTGGTGGGAGGGCCAAACGGTATACCACAGGGTTAACCTGCTCGAGGACTTTGAAAGGACCCAGATAGCGGGGTGCCAACTTGGTGGACTCAACTCGTAGCCTGATGTTACGGGCGGAGAGCCACACCAAGTCCCCAGGAGCAAATGTTGAAGTGGGGTGCCGATGTGCGTCGGCGGAGGACCTCATCCTCTCCTTGGACGCCTGAATGGCATCCTGGGCATGATCCCAAATGTCCCGTGCCTCCACAGCCCAGTCTGACACTCTAGAGTTGGCGGAAGGCACGGGCATGGGCACCGGAACCTGCGGATGCTGACCGTAGTTTAGGAGGAATGGAGTCTGTCCGGTGGAGTCAGCTACAGCATTGTTTAGTGCAAACTCAGCCCACGGTAGCAAGGATGCCCAGTCATCCTGCCTGGCTGAGACAAAATGTCGTAGATAGGTGACCAAGGTATGGTTGGCCCTCTCTACCAACCCATTAGTCTCGGGATGATACGCAGAGGAGAGATTTAACTCAATGCTGAGTAGCTGACACAGCTCTCTCTAGAACCGAGACGCAAACTGGGGACCACGATCACTAACGACTTTGTCTGGCATACCGTGTAAACGGAAAATATGCCTAATAAATAATGCTCCCAAGGCCCGTGCAGATGGTAACCGTGGTAACGGCACCAAGTGCACCATTTTGGAGAAGTGGTCGGTTATCACCCAGTTGATGGTGCAGCCCCGAGACTTGGGTAAGCCCACCACAAAATCCATCCCGACCATCTCACAAGGCCTGTCTGCCACCGGCAAAGGAAAAAGTAACCCAGCCGGCTGTTGTCAAGGGGACTTATTCTTGGCGCAGGACAACCATGCCTGAACATATTCCCTGATGTCACGGACCAAATGTGGCCACCAGTATGTCCTTGCCAGCAACTTAGATGTCCTTTTTGTCCCGAAATGTCCACCCACCCTAGAGGAATGTGCCCAAGAAAGTACTTCCGGTCGCAAATTGGTGGGTACAAAAGTCTTGCCTGGAGGCACAGACTCAAGCGAAACTGGAGCCACAGTTCTTAGTCTGTCACAGGGGACAATAAGCTGAGGCTCCTCCTCCACCTCCTCAGAGGATACGACGGAGCGTGACAGAGCATCTGCCCAAATGTTCTTCTCACCGGAGAGGAAATGGAGGGTGAAATGGAACCGGGAGAAGAACAGGGACCATCTGGCCTGGCGGGAATTCAGCCGCTGGGCTGTTTGCAAGTACACCAAGTTTTTGTGGTCCGTGAAGACCTTGAAGGGAAAGCGAGCCCCCTCCAGAAGATGTCTCCACTTGGAGAAGGCCAACTTCATAGCAAGTAACTCCCTGTCCCGATAGAATAATTCCCCTCTGCTGGTGTAAAGGTTTTAGAAAAGAAGAAGCAGGGATGCTTCCGACCTTGAGCATCCTTTTGATAAAGGACTGCTCCAGCACCAGCAGAAGAGGCGTCCACCTCTAAAATAAACGGCTTATCAACATCGAGGCGATGTAATATGGGAGCACTGGCAAAATGCGACTTGATGGAAGAGAACGCCTTGGAGGCCTCCTCAGACCACAACTTGGGATTTGCTCCCTTCTTGGTGAGGGCTACCAAGGGAGCTACCAAAGTCGAGAAATGGGGAATGAACTGGCGATAATAATTAATGAACCCCATAAAGCGCTGCACCGCTTTAAGAGAATGGGGTTCTTGCCAGACCATCACAGCCTGTAGTTTGGCAGGATCCATAGCCAATCCCTGGGTGGAGATGATATAGCCCAGGAAAGGTAAAGACTCCTGCTCAAACATGCATTTCTCCAACTTTGCATAGAGTGAATTTGCCCGTAAAAGGTCGAAGACTTTGCAGACATCCTCCGGTGAGAGTCAATATCTGGAGAAAAGATGAGAATATCTCCCAGATAGACTACTACAGAGGTGGAAAGCATATCCCGGAAGTTTTCATTGACAAAGTCTTGGAAAACGGCTGGGGCATGACAGAGCCTGAAGGGCATCACCAGGTATTCATAATGCCCATCCCTGGTATTAAAAGACGTCTTCCATTCGTCCCCTTCACGGATGCGAATCAGGTTATAAGCACCACGCAGATCTAATTTAGTAAATACCCTTGCTCCCCGGAGCCTATCAAAGAGCTCAGAAATCAGAGGCAACGTGTACTTATTCTTAACAGTGATGGCGTTAAGACCCCTGTAATCTATACATGGACGTAATTCTCCATTCTTCTTCTGCACGAAGAAGAACCCCGCCCCTGCTGGTGACACCGACTTCCTAATGAACCCTCATGCCAGATTCTCCTGGATATATTGAGACATAGCCTCCATCTCAGGAAGAGAGAGGGGATAGACCCTTCCCCTAGGAGGTTCTGCTCCAGGCAAGAGGTCAATAGGACAGTCATAGGGACAATGGGGCGGAAGCGTCTCCGCTGCCTTTTTAGAGAATACATCTGCATATGACTGATAGCACTTGGGAATAGGAGTAAGATCTGCGGGTATCTCTGTAGTGGTAACCTGAATGCACTCCCTGACACATCTGCCCTTACATGTCTCACTCCAACCCAGTATCCTACCAGAGGTCTACTCAATATGAGGCGAGTGGAAACGGAGCCAGGGTACTCCCAGTAGGATTTCGTATATTCCCTCGGGAAGGACGAGAAGGGAAATAATTTCCTGATGGGAAAGGGATACACACAAAGTAAAGGGAACAGTTTGATGTGTAATTTGTGAGGGCAATGTCAAGCCATTCACTACCCGGACAGTCACTGGTTTGTCTAGCGCTACCAGATGTATTGCGTGGCGACGAGCAGAGGTGGATGACAAGAAATTCCCCTCTGCTCCCGAGTCCACACAAAGCTCGACTGTAAGAGTGGAAGAGCCTACAGTGACTGTCCCTTTAAATGTCATCTTGGAGGAAAATGCAGCTGTCTCCAGTGAACCTCCTCCCAGGGTCACTAGATGTGATCACTTCCCCGATTGCTGTGGACATCTGTTAGCATAGTGTCCTGTCTGCTGGCAAAGATTACAGACCACGGTTAGTCGAGCGGCCCGAGAAACCTCCGTGGCCTTTTGGGGTTCGGACGCCTGAATGGGGGATTTGAGAGGTTTGGCAAAGGTGGGAGCCAACCGAAACCTGTGACTACACTGGGTCCGCTCCAACCTCCACTCGAGAAAACGGAGGTCGATGCGGGTAGATATGGTGATAAGCTTCTCCAGTGTGGCGGGAATCTCCCTTGTAGCCAAAGCGTCTTTAACATCGTCAGCCAGTCCTCTCCAGTAGACCGGAATGAGAACTTTATCCGACCATTCTAGCTCAGAGGCCAGAGTCCGAAATTGGACGGAAAACTGACTGACCAAAGACGAACCCTGTGCCAATACCAGCAGCTGGAGCGCCGCATCGTGGGTGACCTGAGGTCCTAAAAAGACCTTTTTAAGATCCTCCAAGAAACGAGGAGCACTCCGCACCACATGATCGTCGCGCTCCCACAGCGGCGTTGCCCACTCCAATGCTCTGCCCGAGAGTAGAGACAATACAAAACCCACTTGTGCCCAATCTGTGGGGAAACGTGCAACCAGAAGCTCGAGCTGTATAGAGCACTGACTCATGAATCCCCGACATTGCTTGCTGTCACCGGCAAACTTGTCAGGAAGCGGGAGGTGGGATAATGTAGGGGCAGAGGTGGCAGAGGACAAACTGGCTGCAGCCATGCTAGCAGCCTGAACAGCGACTGCGGTAACATCCACAGCTGAGGTTGTGCGCTCAAGAGCCGCCAACCTACTCTCCAGCTGCTGGATGTACTGCGGTAGACGCTGGTCATCCGCCATTTTACTAGCCAGACCCTGGCGCTGGTATTATGTTAAGGGTTGCGGAATGCACCAAATAAATATAAATAAAAGGTGCGTTTGCAGCCCGGGGTCCACCGTGCTAGTAAGATGGCGCAGTAGGTGGTATGAGCGAACTCTGTTATCCCGCAGAGTTGCAGATATGGTCGCCGTAGCACTATATGGCCAAGTGAGCAAACTGTTACTCCACAGAGCAGCTAAACAAAAGAACATGGCGCTATATGGCAGTATAAGAGAACTCTGTTGCTCCACAGAGTCGCAACCTAAACGCTGACTAACAGCAATGTCCGCGTGCCGCCACCGGGTTACGTCCGGACTGCGCAGCTTCAATACAAAGTAGTAGGCAATGCACACAGCAATCTCCTCACTGGAGATGCCGGTATACTAGGGGCTATCCAGCCAGAGCCCTGAACACATACACACAACTCCTCACCGGAGGTGCCGGTATTCTAGGGGCTTATTTCAGCCGGGTCCCTAAACACATGCATAACCACACTGGCGCAAGCATGTAAAAGATTTGATACTAGCGCACGGCCATGCGGTTATGCCACCTTTTTATAGTAGCAGCTACAGGACCTTCCAGAAAAGGACCAATGAGAAACTGTTCCAGAACACAAGCAGTTTCAGGACCTTCCTGGCGGACCAATGGGAGTCGCTGCTGTAACCGAGCATGTGACTCCTGATCTCCGATGGGAGATCTTGCCCTGGGCATGCTCAGATGGAGAAATCGAGGACTTTGTCCCAGGACTGCCTTCTCCAGCACTGGTTATAATAGAGGAACCAGGAGAGGCAGCAACAAACCTCTGCACAGTATTAGACCGAGCAAGACGCTGGGACCGACGTCTCTGCTGAGCAGGCTCCACTGTGGCCGGAGATGTATGGGGGACCAAAGCAGGACTGGTTTGAGATTCCCCTTGTGCAGCAGCGGGAACTCGATCCCTAACAGTGCTGTTTTTAATTTCCCCAGAATTTCTTTGAAACCTCTGTATATTGTAGAAATACTGTGCGTGCCTGCTCAGCCTAATAATAGAGTATCCATTGCGTTTCTTCCCTTACACTTATCTGATGTTCCATAATCATTCCTCTGATTTGTTCGAATTGCAGAAATTATTGTTTACTTAATTTAAATTTTGATATAATCTCTTCTTTTGTCAACCACCTAGTCTCTTCCTTGTGCAATAAATAAGCTATTTTGAGTATCCCCTTCAGCTTCCATTCCTGGAGTAATTTGTTCTCCCCTAATTGCCGTAACGCTGGATTCCTCCACAAGGGCAAAACCCTTGAAATGCTCCTGATAACTTTAGTCTTTTTCTGATTTCTTTCCATGTTGCTATCGTGTCCCAGTATACTATTGAGTTTTTAATTTTGCCAGGCATTAGAATTTGTAGTGTGTGCAAAACTGCAACTAGATTCCACGGATCTGCATAGGATTTTTTCTGGGCCGTGTCAGAGTATTTATTAGTATCTTTGAAACAGTCTATTATGTGCCGGGAGATACATGCCAGGTTGTATCTTCTTATGTCTGGTAGTTTTACCCACCCCTCCTCTTTTGTTGACATTAGCATATTTAACCCCTTAATGTCCACTGACGTGCAGAGTCCGTCATGGCAAGGTGTCAGTTCCGGCACCAGGACGGACTCTGCACGTCATGGCTTTGATCTACCACTGCGTGTAAACACGCAGTGGTAGATCAGTGCCGACAGCTGTCACAGACAGCTGACAGGCACGGCAAGCAGTGCGGGGACCTTTGCCTTCGGTCCCCGCACCTACAGCGCTGTGCTTGGTCAGTCAATCTGACTGACCAAACACAGCAGCGATCGTGCAGGAGAAGCTGAAATTTCAGCTTCCCCAGCGCGATCAGTGCAGGAGCCGGCGCTGCAGTGGCCAGGCTTCCTGCACTGACAGCCAGGAGCGGAGCCCCCACCGCCCCTGGCTGTTAACCCCCTGACTGCTGCGATCGAGCGCGATCGCAGAGCTCAGGGGGGGAGGCAGAGGGTCGGGAGCTCCCTCTGCCTCAGATCGGCACCCTGCAATGTATTTGCAGGGCCCGATCTCTGCCTTGATGACCCGGGGGTTGTCATGACAACCTCCGGGTCATCTAGCTACGGAAAGCTGCTGTGATCATTGTCACAGCAGCTTCCACTATAGTTGCAATGCATTGCAATGCCAGAGCATTGCAATGCATTGTAACTGCAATAAAAAGTAAAAAAAAGTGAAAGTCCCATAAAGGGACAAGTTAAAATTGTAAAAAAAATATTAAAAAATAATTAAAAAAAAATCCCCTAAAAAATACACATTTTTATGTAATAAAAAAATAAAAAACAAAAAACATACACATGTTAGGTATCGCCACGTCCGTAAAAATCCCATCTATAAAAGCGTAACCCTAGTTAACCCCTTCAGTGAAAGCCGCAAAAAAAAAACACAAAAAAGTAGTAAATTATACTTTTTCCAAGCGGTATCATTATACCGCTTGGAAAAAGTGCAATAACACGCGATCAAAAAGTCAGATATAAATAATCATGGTACCGCTGAAAACGTCATCTTGTCCCGCAAAAAACAAGCCGCTATACAGCATCATCAGCGAAAAAATAAAAAAGTTATAGCTCACGGAATAAACTGATGCAAAAATAATTATTTTTTCTATAAAATTTTTTATTGTGTAAAAAACGCCAAAACATAAAAAAAATATATAAATGAGGAATCGCCGTAACCGTAGTGACCCGAAGAATAAAGCTGCTTTATCAATTTTACCACACACGGAACGGAGGAAAAAAAAAAAAAAAAAAACAATTCCTGAATTGCTGGTTTTTGTTCATTCTGATTCCACAAAAATCGGAATAGGAAACAATCAAAAAACGTTATGTGCCTGAATATGGTACCAATAAAAACGTCAGCTCGTCCCGCAAAAAAAAGCCCACAGATAACTCTGTCGGCCGAAATATGGAAAAATTATAGCTCTCAAAATACGGCGATGCAAAAATTTCTTACAAAAAATTATTCCAAGAAAAAGCATCTTTTAGTGTGTGACAGAAGCTAAACATGAAAAAAGGGTGTAAATCTGGTATCGCTGTAATCGCACCAATCCGAGGAATAAAGTCGCCTAATCACTAATACCGCACGAGGAACGGCGTAAAAAAGAAAACCAATTCTTCACCTTTTGTAGATTTGTTCATTGTGCCTCCCAAAGATCGCAGTAAGGCGATCACAGTGGTTCCCCCCACATATGGGGTATCAGCGTACTCAGGACAAAATGCACAATAGCTTTTGAGGTCCTATTTCTCCAGTTACCCTTAGAAAAATAAAAATTTGGGGCAAAAAGGTCATTTTTCTGGAAAAAAATGATTTTTTTATTTTCACGGCTCTACATTATAAACTTCTGTGAAGCCCTTGGGGGTTCAAAGTGCTGACCACACATCTAGATAAGTTCCTTGGGGGGTCTAGTTTGCAAAATGGGGTCATTTGTGGGGGGTTTCTACTGTTTAGGCACATCAGGGGCTCTCCAAGCGCGACATGACACCCGCAGACCATTCCATCAAAGTCTGCATTTAAAAAACGGTGCTCCTTCCCTTCCGAGCTCTGCCATGCGTCAAAATAGTGGTTCCCCCCCACATATGGGATATCAGCGTACTCAGGACAAATTGCACAATAGCTTTTGGGGTCCTATTTCTCCTGTTACCCTTATAAAAATAAAAATTTGGGGGCAAAAAGATTATTTTTGTGGAAAAAAATATATTTTTATTTTCACGGCTCTACGTTATTAAACTTCTGTGAAGCACTTGGGGGTTCAAAGTGCTCACCACACATCTAGATAAGTTCCTTGGGGGGTCTAGTTTCCAAAATGGAGTCACTTGTGGGGGGTTTCTACTGTTTAGGCACATCAGGGGCTCTCCAAACGTGACATGACACCCGCAGACCATTCCATCAAAATCTGCATTTGAAAAAGGCGCTCCTTCCCTTTCCAGCTCTGCCATGCGTCAAAATAGTGGTTTACCCCCACATATGGGGTATCAGCATACTCAGGACAAATTGCACAATAACTTTTGGGGTCCTGTTACCCTTTGGAAAATAACAATTGGGGGTGGAAAGATCATTTTTGTGGAAAAGATATGATTTTTTAATTTTACTGCTCTACGTTATAACCTTCTGTGAAGCCCTTGGGGGTTCAAAGCTTTCACCATACATCTAGATAAGTTCCTTGGGGGGTCTAGTTTCCAAAATGGGGTCACTTGTGGGGGGTTTCCACTGTTTAGGCACACAGGGACTCTCCAAATGCGACATGGCGTCCAATCTCAATTCCAGCCAAAAAAGTCAAATGGCGCTGCTTCCCTTCCAAGCTGTGCCATGCGCCCAAATAGTGGTTTACCCCCACACATGGGGTATCGATGTACTCAGGAGAAATTGTACAACAAATATTGTGGTTCATTTTCTACTGATACCCTTGACAAAATTTTAAAAAATTGTGTCGAAAGAAAAATTTTGGGAAAAAAAGTTAAATGTTCATTTTTTCCTTCCACATTGCTTCAATTCTTGTGAAGTACCTAAAGGGTTAATAAACTTCTTGAATGTGGCTTTGAACATGTTGAGGGGTGCAGTTTTTAGAATGGTGTCACTTTTGGGTATTTTCTGTCATATTGACCCCTCAAATTCACTTCAAATGTGAGGTGGCCCCTAAAAAAAATGATTTTGTAAATTTTGTTGGAAAAATGAGAAATTGCTGGTCAACTTTTAACACTTATAACTTCCTAAGAAAAAAAAATTTTGGTTCCAAAATTGTGCTGATGTAAAGTAGACATGTGGGAAATGTTATTTATTAACTAATTTTTGTGACATATCTCTCTGATTTAATGGCATAAAAATTAAAAGTTTGAAAATTGCAAAATTTTCAAAATTTTTGCCATATTTCCGTTTTTTTCATAAATAAACGCAAGTTATATTGAAGAAATTTTACCACTATCATGAAGTACAATATGTCTAGAGAAAACAGTCCTCAGAATCGCCAAGATCCGTTGAAGCGTTCCAGAGTTATAACCTCATAAAGAGACAGTGGTCAGAAATGTAAAAATTGGCCTGGTCTTTAACCTACAAAATGGCTTGGTCGTTAAGGGGTTAAGGGCCTCCTACCTTCCATATGAATTTCCTGATGGCTGAATTTATCCTCTCCAAGTCTACATGTTTTAGGAGAAATCAAACAGATGGTAAATAACAGCATCATATGTATTTATCAGGTACATCAGTAACTTAGTATTAGCTGTCCACAAAAGCTGGACCAAAAAATAAGGATCAATAACCCAAGTTCATAGAAACAAAAGGGGGATGTGGAAACCACAAAAAGAGAACGATCAAAGATCCATACAAAGTAAAAAATATCCTCTATTAATTGTATTGACCAAAAGACAGGACTAATAGACAACATGTGCAAACAGATCCAAAGTTTCAACCATAAATATGCCCAAAGAGAGGAAAAATCCTCTACTTAACGTATAACAAACCATACCTCATTAGAATTACAAAATTGATATATAGGACAAAAATGCTGAATTATTATAGATATCCATATATTCGTAGTATCATGTCCAGATGTATTGAGGCCGAAGATGATGCAAAAAATCTGCAGATGCTCCAAGGACAATTCCGATCCACATGTGCTACTTAAATGAGAAAAATTCATAAAAATAAAAATAAAAACGGTTAAAAACAATAGCACAGTGACTGTCATGTATAGTGTACAGTTCCTATAGCGTCTTGTGCTTGGGTGCGAGGAAAACACAGGAGACATAGGTTGAAATGAAATGACTTGTATTACTTCATACAAGCATGCTAAAAAGTTCACACAGTTTGCAGGAACAGCGACAGGAGGCACAGCAGGCCAGAGTAACTTCAAGCACTACAATAAATCTCCAAAGCAGGTTCAGGATCTCTTCTCTGTACCGTAATTCCTCTGCAAACATGGATTCACCAAACAGCAGGTTTCCAGAGTCCAAAAGTGTTCCAAGGTTCCTCAGTAGGGAATAGCTGGAGTCCAAAATCCTAGGTTTCCAGGAGTCAGGTCACAGACTGACTGAGGCTTGATTCAGGAGCACTGATTGTTCAGCTGAGGCTGCTTAAGAAGCAAGAGGGAAGAATCAGGGCGGGAACATGAAAACTGGAAACTCCATATTAACTGAGGGCAAGAGCTGCAGAAAGACAGAAAGCAAAATGGCCGACGGAAAACTGAGTTTCAAGGAACATGTCAACAGAGACAAAGAACCTTACATTACTCCCCCTTAGGGGCAACCTCCGGATGACCTCAGACCAGGCTTGTCAGGGTACCTCTGATGAAACTGGCGGAGCAGGCGAGGAGCATTTACATTATTGACTGGTTCCCATGAGTTGTCCTCCACTGGGTAGCCCTGCCATTTAATCAAATATTGCAACTGATTTCTGTACAACCTGGAATCTAGAATCCTTTCCACCATAAATTCTTCCTGACCATCGACCAGCACTGGGTCAGGGCAAGGAGAAGAACGTCCAGGAAACGTATTGGGTGTTGCAGCCTTTAGTAGGGATACATGAAAGACAGGGTGGATTCTCATAGTTCTGGGCAGTTGAAGACGACAAGCAACAGCACTTATAATCTTATTGATCTTATAAGGTCCAATGTACTTATGTCCCAATTTAGACGATGGAATCTTTAATTTAAGATTTCTGGTTGACAGCCAGACCAAATCTCCTACCTTGAAAGCTGGTGCAGGTTTACGAAATTTATCTGCTGCTTTCTTGTACCTTTCCTGAGCCAATTCTAGATTTTCCTTTAGAAGATCCATATTCTTTTGTAAAGAAGTGATTCTTTCAGCCACTGCCGGCAAGGGCGTATCTATGGGAAATCGAGGAAGAATGTTAGGATGATAACCTAGATTGGAGTAAAAAGGAGACTGCTTAGTGGAGGCGCTCTGAGAGTTGTTATAAGAGAACTCAGCCAGTGGAAGTAGATCCACCCAATCATCCTGTAGGTGGCAGATAAAACAGCGGAGATACTGCTCCAGGGTCTGATTGGTTCGTTCTGTCTGTCCATTAGTCTGGGGATGAAAAGCAGAAGAAAGGTTTACTTTAATGTCCAATGCTGCACAGAAATTTTGCCAAAACCTTGAAGTGAATTGCACCCCTCGATCCGAAATGACCTCATCCGGAACTCCATGTAAGCGAAACACATTCTTAATCATCAAGTCTGATGTCTGTTTTGCAGTGGGTAAGCTGACACAAGGGATAAAATGAGCTGCCTTTGTTAGACGGTCAACCACCACTAGAATGGTGTTCTTCCCTTGAGAGGTTGGTAACTCCACAATGAAGTCCATAGAAATGGATCCCCACGGGCGGGACGGGGTGGGAAGAGGTTGCAACAGACCAGTTGGTGAGGAGCGAGGTGTTTTGCATCTTGCACAGACTTCACATGAAGTGACATAGTTTAAGACATCTTTCCTGTAAGTGGGCTACCAAAAGAAACGAGAAAGAAATTCTTGTGTCTTTAGAATTCCCCTATGCCCGGCTATCTTGGAATCGTGGATGAGTTGCAATACTCTCAATCTGACTGTTTCAGGTATATACAGACGTTGTCCCTGAATCCACACACCATTCTTAAAGACAAGACTTACGTCCCTTGGGGGTTGAGCCAACAAAGAATCCGCATGGTATGCTTCCTTGATGTCCTTAAGTAGGTCTTGATTGTGAATCACTCCCAGGAATCTAGAGTCAGGAAGAATAGTCTTAGGAGGAGTAAGTGGACGTGTCTCTGCTGAATGAATCCTAGAGAGTGCATCAGCCTTTCCATTGCGCGATCCTGGTCTATAAGAAATGACAAAATTAAATTGGTTTAGGAAAAGATTCCAGCGAGCCTGGCGAGGAGTCAGGCACTTAGCTGACCTGATAAATTCAAGGTTACGATGGTCTGTCAGGACGACTATTTGCTGTGCAGCTCCCTGAAGAAGGTGTCTCCATTCCTTGAAGGCGGCAATAATGGCCAACAATTCTCTATTGCCCACATCGTAGTTCCTCTCAGCCGAAGACAACTGCTGGGAAAAGAAGGCACAGGGATGCAAGACATTCTTCTCACCTGTTCTCTGAGAGAGTATAGCTCCAACGGCACAGTCTGAAGCATCCACCTCTATTATGAAGGCAAGCTCGGGGTTGGGATGTACTAAGATAGGTGCGGTGGTAAATTTATCCTTTAAACAGGAAAATGCTTCCTGAGGTTGCGGGGTCCAGGAGAACCTCGACTGTTTCCGGGTAAGTTGGGTGATAGGTGACACTACCTCAGAAAAATTCTTAATGAAACGTCTATAGAAGTTGGCAAACCCGATGAAACGCTGCACCTCCTTCACATTTCTAGGAATTGGCCAATCCTTGATGGCTTGGGTCTTGCTTCCATCCATACTAATCCCTTGCGTAGATAGTACATACCCCAGAAATTGAATTTCGGTCCTATGGAATTCACATTTTTCAAGTTTGATGTAGAGATGGTTTTGTCTTAGGCGTTCTAAGACCATTCTCACATGTCCATGATGTTCCTCTGTGGAGTTAGAAAAAATTAGAATATCATCCAGATAAATCACCACAAATGTATCTAGGAGATCCCTGAAGATATCATTCACGAAGTGTTGGAAAGTGGCTGGGGCGGTACTCAGACCAAAAGGCATAACTAGATATTCAAAGTGTCCATAGCGTGACCTGAAAGCAGTCTTCCATTCATCCCCAGGTCTAATACGGACCAAGTTATAGGCCCCACGGAGATCCAGTTTAGAGAAAATTTTGGCATGCCGCACTCTCTCCAACAACTCAGGGATTAAAGGCAATGGATAACGGTTTCTAATAGTAACCTTATTGAGTTCCCTATAGTCTATGCAGGGTCTCAGAGATCCATCTTTCTTCTTCACAAAGAAGATGGGTGCACCTGCGGGAGATGAAGAGGGGCGTATGAAGCCCTTGGCTAAATTTTCGTCTATATAATCCTTCAAAGCTTTTAGCTCGGGCCCCGCTAGGGGGTAGATCTTACCAAAAGGTATCTCGGCTCCAGGCAATAATTCAATTGGACAATCATATGGACGGTGAGGAGGAAGCTGATCAGCGTTCTTCTTGTCACATAAATCCACATAGTCCTGGTATACAGCTGGTAGTTCAGGGACTGACATGGTTCCTTTAGGAACAGAGCAAGCTGAAACTCCTTGACTCATCTGTTTCTCCGGAAAGTGTAATTCTTGGTCTCCCAGTTAATCGTAGGATTCTGCGCCTGCAGCCATGGTAGCCCTAGAATAATGGGAAAGTGGGGAGAAGAGATAAGCATAAAAGACATTTTCTCCTGATGATCTTTACCCATAAGGACCCTCAAAGGCTCTGTTTCTTGATCCACTGGTCCAGAAGTCAGTAGAGAGCCATCCACAGTCTCCATCTGTACTGGAGTAGCCTTCTTCACTGAACGTATCCCCTGTTTCAGAGCAAAGGAGATATCCATAAAATTTCCACTTGCTCCTGAGTCGATCATAGCAGAGCTAGACACCCAGACTGAGTCAACCCAGAGTTTGATGGAAAGGAAGCAATGAGAATTGTTTCTTTTACAACTCAGCTGGGACACCGCTGAGGAAATTTGAAAAATTGCAGCGTTTATACCGTCATCGTCCCCAGAACTAACAGAGTTTAAGTCCGAGAAATCAAGATCTCTTGCAGCAGATCTCTCTGGAGCCTGAGGCTCGGACCTGACAGAACTCCTCTCGCAACACTCACAGTGAATGACTGCTGCAGTAGTCTTACGAGAACGGCTGGGGCAGTTTATAATGAAGTGCCCTGACTTACCACAGTAGAAACATAGATTTTCCTTTATACGATGTTCTTTGCGTGCATCACTAACCCGTCTTTGTAAAGAGTCCACCTGCATGGGTTCAGGTTCTGGTTCCCTTGTGATCCTACTCAAAGGTTCCTTAGCTGAGGAGGGAGGTAGTAAAAGGTTAGTGCGATTATTTTCGAACCATCTCTCTTGTCTGCGTTCAGTCAGACGAGCATCAATACGGATACAATAGTTAATAAAGTCACCTAACGCAGTGGGAGGGTCGGCACGAGCAAGTTCATCCTTAATCAGTGGAGACAACCCTTTCCGAAAAATAGATTTTTTAGCGGAAGTGTCCCAAGTGGTATCAAGAGCCCATCTCCTGAAATCCAGGGCATATTCGGCTACTGAACGCTTACCTTGGCGCAAAGTTAACATGGCTGCTTCAGCTGTTGCACCTCGATTGGGGTCATCAAACACCTGCCCCATGGCTGAAATAAAAGCATCAAGGTGATTCAAACAATCATCCTCAGTCTCAATCAGAGGGTTTGCCCAGATAAAAGCCTTATTGGTAAGCAACATGATTATAGTAAGCACTTTGGATCGTTCAGTGGGAAATTGTGAAGCACGTGCAGAGAAAAATAAATTGCATTGATTAATAATCCCCTGAATTTCTCACGTTCACCGCCAAAACGAAAAGGAGGTAATTTGGGGATCCCAGAACTCGGGGTTATGGCAGGAGCCTGGGCTCGTTCCTCTAGAGCCTCAATCCTGGCTCGCAATTCCTGGGTAGTCTGTCCAAACACTTGCAAATTATGATTAGTGAGGTCCTGTAGGCTTGCAAAACGGGTTTTTAAAGTCTGTACATCTGAAAGGATTGTATCAGTCACTCCGCAAAGTTCCTTTATGCGGGCCTCCATCTTCCAGATCTTTTAAGGCAGAAGTGCTGGAAGGAGAAGAGGAAAGGAAAAAAAAAAAACAATAGTGTTTACCTGTGGTAACACTCCAGAGTAAAATTTTAAGGGAATGCGCTCACCTGGAATGGTTGTGAGAAGTCACAACCACTGTCATCACATAAGGTATTAAACGGACATCTGATATCCACAGTCACAGCAGACACGGCTTTTCCAGACCCAGCAGACACTAAACATTGGCTCCTGAATCTTGTCATGTATAGTGTACAGTTCCTATAGCGTCTTGTGCTTGGGTGCGAGGAAAACACAGGAGACATAGGTTGAAATGAAATGACTTGTATTACTTCATACAAGCATGCTGAAAAGTTCACACAGTTTGCAGGAACAGCGACAGGAGGCACAGCAGGCCAGAGTAACTTCAAGCACTACAATAAATCTCCAAAGCAGGTTCAGGATCTCTTCTCTGTACCGTAATTCCTCTGCAAACATGGATTCACCAAACAGCAGGTTTCCAGAGTCCAAAAGTGTTCCAAGGTTCCTCAGTAGGGAATAGCTGGAGTCCAAAATCCTAGGTTTCCAGGAGTCAGGTCACAGACTGACTGAGGCTTGATTCAGGAGCACTGATTGTTCAGCTGAGGCTGCTTAAGAAGCAAGAGGGAAGAATCAGGGAGGGAACATGAAAACTGGAACTCCATATTAACTGAGGGCAAGAGCTGCAGAAAGACAGAAAGCAAAATGGCCGACGGAAAACTGAGTTTCAAGGAACATGTCAACAGAGACAAAGAACCTTACAGTGACACTATTGAAACTGAAAAGCACATAGTGTCACAGAGGATATAGATCACAGGAATAGTACATAACTCAAATTTTCATTGAGCCCATGTGGATGGACCATGTTAATGGTCCATATCCAGTGTGCAGGGTCGGCTCCAGGTTTTCATGGGCCCCGGGCGAAAGAGTCTCAATGGGCCCCTTTAACACATACCACAATTCATGATGCACAGATGCTGCAGAGAAATATAGGTATAGTACAATGCCAAAGATTTCACTTACTTCTTACATTACATGAGTGATATCTATTGTAAATTCTACAATAGCTCAGAAACCGAACAGTATAGTCCTCCATACAGTAA
Source organism: Oophaga sylvatica (assembly GCA_033576555.1). Taxonomy (NCBI): domain Eukaryota; kingdom Metazoa; phylum Chordata; class Amphibia; order Anura; family Dendrobatidae; genus Oophaga; species Oophaga sylvatica. Next base: position 443,485,756 of record JARQOD010000005.1, on the reverse strand, counting down.
TATGGGCACCACATAATGCTCCATACAGAATAATGAGCCCCATATATTGCTCCATACAGAATAATGAGCTCTATATATTGCTCCATACATTATTATGGGCAACCCATAGTGCTCCATGCAGAATATTGAGCCCCATATAATGCTCCATACAGTTTAATGAGCTACATATATTGCTTTATACAGTATTATTGGCACCACATAGTGTTCCATACAGAATAATGAGCCCTATATATTGCTCCATACAATATTATGGTTACCACATAGAGCACCATACAGAATAATGAGCCCCATATAATGTTGCATATATAATGGGCCCCATATAATGCTCAATATATAATGGACCCTATAAGATGCTCCATATATAATAGGCCCCAAATGATGCTCCATATATAATGGGCCCCATATGATGTTCCATATATAATGGGCCCCATATGATGCTCCAGTATATGATGGGCCCCGTAGATGATGCTTCAGTGCATAATGGGCCCCATATAAAGTTTCATATATAATGGACCTATATATGATGCTCCAGTATATTATGGGCCCCATATAATGCTCCATATATAATGGGCCCCATATATGATGCTCCAGTGTATGATTGGCCCCATATAATGCTCCATATATAATGAGCCCATATATGATGCTCCAGTGTATGATGGGCCCCATATATGATGCTCCAGTGTATGATGGGCCCCATATATGATACTCCAGTGTATGATGGGCACCATACGATGTTCTCCATATATTGCGCCAAACATAAAAATAAATAAAAAAAGAAATACTCACCTCTCCTCACAGGCCACTACTCTGCTCGAGGCACCGGCCCCGATATTGGCACAGGCACCGGGCCCCCATAGCATGCCGGTATCGCCGACTGTGAGTGGGCCCCCTCACCTGCTCAGGGCCCCGACATTTGCCCGGGTGCGCCGGGTGCTGACGCCGGCCCTGCCAGTGTGTCTCCAGCTGCGCCAGCAGTTGTGATATCTTACCACCACGAATCCCCATATCAATTATATCAATACCTTTGACACATAAACCACTGCTATCACATTTGTGATGTAGTTTAAAATGTGTAAATGACAGAGAACTGCTGTATGTAAAAGCTCATGTTAAAATCGCATTGCAGTCTGATCGCAATCGCACTGCATTCTGATGTAAATCGGATGCTAGGTGTGAAAAATCAGATTGCAATCGAATAAAAAACACATGACACTCACATGACAATTGCATTACATTCGTCCAACTCTCCTGCATGAAAATCGGACCGATTTTAAAAACTCTAGTGTGTCTCCAGCCTTAGGCCAGGGTCACACTTGTGAGTGCAATGCGAGAAACTCGCTCAAGTCTCTCGCATCAATACCCGGCACTGCTGCCAGCACTCTGGACCAGAGTGTGCGGCTGCAAGTATTTCTATACAGCTGAACGCTCTGCTCCAAGTGCCAGCGGCAGTGCCGGGTATTGATGCAAGAGACTCGCGTGAGTTTCTCGTATTGCACTCACAAGTGTGACTCCGGCCTTAGTGAGAGACTGTGCTGAAGGGATCGTGTAGGACAAGATAGGGTGAATTGCAAGTCCTTTCTTCTGCAGCCTGCAACTGATACCAAAACCCTTTCTCAGATCTAGTAATATTCTTTTTGCTCTAAATTCTGCAAATTGGTCTGAGCAGACAAATACTATCACCATAATAGCATAAATACTTCATGGAAGAAACCCAGTACAGATAACAACCAATATAATTATGTGTCAAATATTGGATAATGTGGGCAAAATGAGGGACATGTTTAAGGAAAAATCGCCAAAATTGAAATATGCGGACGAAAAAAATTGCGATCATAAATTCCAAGGAAAATGAACAACGGTGCAAAAATATATATTTTATTACAATTATCAGGATACAAGGTAAAAAGACGGGACAGGGGCAAATACCAAAAAATGCACAAGAAGATGAGGGGCAACAAAGTGGAAAGGGGAGCTTGAGTATAACAAAGTAATGTTAATACATATATAGCAGGATTAATGAAATCAATGTGTCAATGCAAACAGGTATTTATCAATGATATAACACAAAATGTCATGACATATCGTTGGGATTAACATTTATATGAATAGTCAGACATAGTGTAACACACAAAAGGTTTGCCTATAGTTAACCTGCATAGACTGACACATAAAGCTGCTCCCACAGGGTCCAATGTTGTATCATAGTGATATCAGGACAGAATGTAATGAGCAGAAAATTTACCTGCAATAACCTGGTATAAGGACCACCACTGCGTGCCTCCCCGACGCGCGTTTCGGCGATATGTGCCTTTTTCAAGGGGTGGGGGAAGTAGGAAAACAGGGGTTTAAAAACGCTGCACGCTCCAATCGCATGGCTAGTTAGGATCATGTGCTCAGAAGGACCAATCATCATCAGCCCAATAGTGTAACAGTGATTGGTCTTGGAGACAGCCAAAAAGTGAAACTAAGAATCCCATTTGCCATCTGCACCCGCCCGTACAATGACGCGCACGCCACCGTGGAAACCCAGGACGCACGGCCGCGTCGGCATCAAATGACTGGTGACGTCACAATCAGGTGACTGATCACCATGCCAACGTAGATGCCGAGGGCGGCCGCACGTGACAGGAGCCACAGCGCATGCGCGTGCAAACAGGCGGACGGGGCAAGTGAGATAAACTATGGCACATAGATGGTATATAAATACAACCAAAGGTAGAATAATACAAATGTCAGCCATCAATAATCAGCAATATCAAACACATGCAAATATGAGAATATGCAAATATGAAAATTATATATATAATTATTTTTTAGACGTCAAAATATGGCGTGATTCTGACAATAGGTTACAGACTACTATTTTTAGGAAGGAAACATCTACGAACATGTTACTTCACGCTTCCTCTGCCCATCCAAGACCTCTTATCAATTCCATCCCGGTGGGTCAATTTCTACGATTGCGTAGAATTTGCTCGATGTGAATACTTTTCCGTCCAATTATGACAAGAGCATTCTTAAGGTGATACCTTTATTGGCTAACCAGAAAATTATATGTTCGCTAGCTTTCAGAGCACAGTGGCTCCTTCTTCAGGCAAGATTACATTTGAAATAATAAGAAAGACACATCAGATGCTTACTATAGTAGGAAATTTGTTCAAGACCTGGGAGGTGTGATGCCTTCAAAGGAAATCGAATTAGCATTATCTTACAAATGGAGAGCTGGTGGGAATGTGTTACTATCTGGAGTCCTTCTGGTGAAGGTGTGAACTGTGTCTATGTAGTGAACCATATAACCAGGTGTTAAGTTGAGTCCTAGTGTCAAAGTATTGAACACTAGGACTCAACTTAACACCTGGTTATATGGTTCACTACATAGACACAGTTCACACCTTCACCAGAAGGACTCCAGATAGTAACACATTCCCACCAGCTCTCCATTTGTAAGATAATGCTAATTCGATTTCCTTTGAAGGCAACACACCTCCCAGGTCTTGAACAAATTTCCTACTATAGTAAGCATCTGATGTGTCTTTCTTATTATTTCAAATGTAATCTTGCCTGAAGAAGGAGCCACTGTGCTCTGAAAGCTAGTGAACATATAATTTTCTGGTTAGCCAATAAAGGTATCACCTTAAGAATGCTCTTGTCATAATTGGACAGAAAAGTATTCACATCGATTTTTCTGGCTAACACGGTACCACAATATAATTTATTATTATTGTACACGTAGAATTTGCTCAAATGATCAGGATTTCATGCTTCAAGCCCAGGATTTGTCTAATAGATTCCTAGAACGTGGTTATAGCAGGCGTTCTGTGAAAAGAGCCCTCAATAGGGCTAAACATTCCACACGCGAATCCCTGCTATACAAAGAGAAAGGGAGGAAAATAGATCAGAAGGTGAGATATGTTACTACATACCATGCTCAGTTTGCACGTATGAAGGAGTGCCTTCAAAGAGCTTGGCCTATCCTCCAGACCGACCCCATATTAAATCAGATTATCCCATCGACACCAAGTATCACCATCAGACGTTCAAAGAATCTTAGGGATTATTTGGTCCATAGTCACTACCATGGTGAGAAAAAAACTACTTTTCTGGATGGTGGCCGTCCTGTGTGTGGTAGTGCTCCCTGTGGTCGCTGTGTCGCCTGCCCTAATATTGATCGCACTGATATATTCTTTAATTCAGAGGGCACTAGGACCTATAAAATCAGGAGACACATTTCATGTGTCTCTAGATATGTAGTGTACTTTGCCCTATGTCCTTGTGGACTCATATATGTTGGCATGACAACACGCCAACTAAAAGTATGTATACGTGAACATGTGCTGGGCATTCAGGCGGCCGCCGACCACGAGGATCTGTCCACACTCAGGACGTTGCCACGTCACTTCAAGATCCACCATGGTAGTGACAGTTCCCTCTTAAGGATTAGGGGGATTGACATTATTGATCCCGGTGCACGTGGTGGGAATATGACACAAAAATTGTCTCAACGTGAGACTAAATGGATATGGACGTTGGATTCGGTCCATCCCAAGGGTCTTAACGAAGCTATTAGCTTTGTTCCTTTTTTATAAATGGGTTCACCATAGGCTGTCTTGGGTTGGTTCCATTAATTGCGCATGACGTGTTTCATATTTGATTTTAACATTATTTTAATCTTTTCAGCTAAGTCTCTGCATCAATCCTACGCATGGTAACAAGCTTACACATTCTTGGACGTCCCCCTTGTGTGACCAGTCTTGCCTACTATTGTTATCGGAGTGATCGATTTTTGGTCTGGGAGATTTGTTCAATCAAGTGTTAGTTTTCAAGTCATCATATATATATAATTTATATTCATTATTCTATTTTTGCATGTCTGTTATATATATAATTTTCATATTTGCATATTCTCATATTTGCATGTGTTTGATATTGCTGATTATTGATGGCTGACATTTGTATTATTCTACCTTTGGTTGTATTTATATACCATCTATGTGACATAGTTTATCTCACTTTCCCCGTCCGCCTGTTTGCACGCGCATGCGCTGTGGCTCCTGTCACGTGCGGCCGCCCTCGGCATCTACGTTGGCATGGTGATCAGTCACCTGATTGTGACGTCACCAGTCATTTGATGCCGACGCGGCCGTGCGTCCTGGGTTTCCACGGTGGCGTGCGCGTCATTGTACGGGCGGGTGCAGATGGCAAATGGGATTCTTAGTTTCACTTTTTGGCTGTCTCCAAGACCAATCACTGTTACACTATTGGGCTGATGATGATTGGTCCTTCTGAGCACATGATCCTAACTAGCCATGCGATTGGAGCGTGCAGCGTTTTTAAACCCCTGTTTTCCTACTTCCCCACCCCTTGAAAAAGGCACATATCGCCGAAACCCTCGTCGGGGAGGGCACGCAGTGGTGGTCCTTATACCAGGTTATTGCAGGTAAATTTTCTGCTCATTACATTCTGTCCTGATATCACTATGATACAACATTGGACCCTGTGGGAGCAGCTTTATGTGTCAGTCTATGCAGGTTAACTATAGGCAAACCCTTTGTGTGTTACACTATGTCTGACTATTCATATAAATGTTAATCCCAACGATATGTCATGACATTTTGTGTTATATCATTGATAAATACCTGTTTGCATTGACACATTGATTTCATTAATCCTGCTATATATGTATTAACATTACTTTGTTATACTCAAGCTCCCCTTTCCACTTTGTTGCCCCTCATCTTCTTGTGCATTTTTTGGTATTTGCCCCTGTCCCGTCTTTTTACCTTGTATCCTGATAATTGTAATAAAATATATATTTTTGCACCGTTGTTCATTTTCCTTGGAATTTATGATCGCAATTTTTTTCGTCCGCATATCACCATAATAGCCATACTTGTTTCAATCTCAATAGCATTGTTATATTGATAGTGCAGTCTCATACGTTCATTGGAATTGGGCAAATTTTCCTGAAATTGTAATAATGCCTTTTTTGAGCTGTGAAATTTTATATGGCATTTATTGTCCTAAAGTTGGGCCTCAAACACCCCACAAAAATTGTTTGTTAAATAAATCACATTGCTATATTTATACTGCATTCTCATATGTCCATCTGAGGTGTGAAATTTGACTGGCATTGTAATACAGCCTTTTTTTGGAGCTGTGAAATTGTATACGGCATTTATCATGCTACAGTTGGGCATCAAAACCTCATCCCGAAAATTAGTTTGCTAAATAACTCGCATTGCTATATTTATACTGCAGTCTCATGTGTCCATCTCAATTAGGCAAATTTGCCTGGCGTTGCAATATTGCAATTTTTTCGAGCAGACAAATTTTATATGATATTTATTGTGCTATAGTTAGGCCTCAAAAACCCCCAAAAGAAATTGTTTGTTAAAAAAATTGCATTACTATATTTATACTGCAGTCTCATACTACATCAATCTGAGGTGTGCAAATTTGACTGGCATTATAATGTCGCCTTTATTTTGAGTTGTGAAATTTTATATGGCATTTAGCATGCTATAGTTTGGCCTCAATCCCTCCTCAAAAAAAATTGTTAAATAAATCACATTGCTATATTTATACTGCAGTCACATACGTCCATTAGCGGTGTGCATATTTTTCTAGCATATTAATACTGCAATAGTTACTATACTATTACTGTATTACTGTACTATAGTTTGTCCTCAAAACCAACAAAAAAAAAATTCTTTGCTTACAAATAGCATTGCTATATTGATACTGCAGTCTTATACTTCCATCTGTAGTGGGAAAATTTTTCTGGCAATGAAATACTGTCTGCAATGTTTTCTCAACAGGGATATGTCATACATAAATAAAAATGGGCAAGGTGCATGGTAAGGGACAGGAAGTGGATGTGATGCTGATGGTGAGCACAGAGACCAAAGCCATGGTAAGATGAAACTGTGCCTGCCGCGGGAGCACAACAAACACACACATAATATTAATTTAGCTTCTTGTTCCATTTTGTAGTGAGGTGCGGAACACCACTCTTGAAGCAGTGTGAAAAGGTTGTTGGATGGATAGCAGATAATGCTTCCAGTCGCTTTGCTAGTATCACCTTGTCTATCACATGGTCCAGTCTCAGTAGCCGTGATTCTTGACCACATAATATTCACCCTGATCTTCCTTCCTCCCCCATGCCAAGTGCCGGAGACAAGTGATCCCACACTTGGACAGTCCTAAGAGCTGTTCACATTTCCATTTATAAATTCTGTCTCTTGCCCTGCCCATTTCAACCGGGATATGAGGAGATCGTATGTAGCGATGGTCAAATATTTGAGCAGCCACGTGCACAAGAAGACGAAGGTGGGAAAATGCAATTACTGTCGCAAGAGCTGGATGATGATGAGACAATTGCCAGCACTGATGTTGTTACGCCTGCAAGTCAGGAGGAGGACCAGGGTGCGGAAGTGGAAGATGAGGTGGTGGATGATGAAGTCACTGACCCAACATGGGAAGGTGACATGCAGAGCGAGGACAGCTGACGAGTGGGCATGGATGTTTGACATCTATGGCGTTCTCCAAAACTTTGAGGACTCAACCAAGATGATGAGCGGCGATGATGCGATAATAAGCATCACCATCCTGTTTCTGTGTCTACTGAAACCGTCGCTGTTTACAATTAAAAAGGAGGCATTTGTGGGCGGAGGAAGTTGAGATGGAGCAAGAACCTATACTGGGTGATGCTACACAGCCCTTCTCAATGCGGATTGCATGATAATGAGGAGGAGGAGCAGTAACAGGACTTGGTTGCCTGCGTTACAGATGGTAGTACCCACGCCACTTTCATCTCATCTGTTCATCGTGTATGACCTGAGGACGAGAAAGAGAGGGAAGATGAGGAGGAGGACGAGAAGGACAACATGTACAGTTGCCCTCTTGTTGGGGACAGGGAAGTCTTGGCTGTTGGCAGCCTGGCACATATGGCTGAGTTTATGTTTAGCTGTCTTTCCCGTGACCCTAGCATTGTACACATTTTGTCCAACCCTAATTACTGGTTGGTCACCGTTCTAGACCCACGCTAAAAGGAGAACTTTACATCTCTCTTTCCCATGGTGGAGAGGTCTAATAAAAAGTTGCAGCACCAAAAGGACCTAGTTGAAGAATTATTAAAAAAATTTCCATGTGACAACGCTGGTAGAAGACATTACAGTTCCTTGGACAACCAAGGAGTTGAGACTAGGGAGATACACACCAGATTCAGCAAAGACAGACGAACACTCTCAAAGGTCTGAAACAGTTTTCTCAGACCCTCCCAGCACCCAGGCCCTGATGCACAGGGTACTCTGACAAGGAAGGAAAAAGTTTTGGAAGATGCTGAAAGAGTACCTTGCCGACCATACCAGTGTCCTCTGTGATTCCACTGTGTCTTACAATTTTGGGTATCCAAACTATACACGTGGCATGAGCTGTCACTCTACGCCTTAGAGATCCTGGCCTGCCCTGCCGCTAGCATTTTGTCAGAGCAGGTTTTTAGTGCAGCCAGAGGTATTATATCCCATAGGCACATCCGCCTGTCAACTGAAAATGCTGACAGGCTGACTCTTATCAAATTAAACAAGGGCTGGATTGGGCCAGACTTCTGTACACCAACAGATGACAGCAGAGGAACATAAACTCAAATCCAGTGTTTTTTTTCTGATCTACAGTGGGTACGGAAAGTATTCAGACCCTTTTAAATTTTTCACTCTTTGTTTCATTGCAGCCTTTTGGTAAATTCAAAAAGTTCATTTTTTTCTCATTAATGTACACTATGCTCCCCATCTTGACTGAAAAAAAGCCAGAAATGTAGAAATTTTTGAAAATTTATTAAAAAAGAAAAGCTGAAATACCACATGGTCATAACTAGTGTTCAGCCCCTTTGCTCAGTATTGAGTAGAAGCAACTTTTTGAGCTAGTACAGATATGAGTCTAGATGATGCAACAAGTTTTTCACACCTGGATTTGGGGATCCTCACCCATTCTTCCTTTCAGATCCTCTCCAGTTCCATCAGGTTGGATGGTGAACATTGTTGGACAGCCATTTTCAGGTCTCTCCAGAGATGCTCAATTGGGTTTAGGTCAGGGCTCTGGCTGGGCCAGTCAAGAATGATCACAGAGTTGTTCTGAAGCCACTCCTTTGTTATTTTAACTGTGTGCTTAGGGTCATTGTCTTGTTGGAATGTGAACCTTCACCAAGTCTGAGGTCCAGAGCACTCTGGAAGAGGTTTTCATAGAGGATATCTCTGTACTTGGCTGCATTCATGTTTCCTTCAATTGCAGCCAGTCGTCCGGTCACTGCAGCTGAAAAACGCCCCCATAGCATGATGCTGCCACAACCATGTTTAATTGTTGGGATTGTATTGGGCAGGTGATGAGCAGTGCCTGGTTTTCTCCACGCATAAGGCTTAGAATTATTACCAAAAAGTTCTATCTTCGTCTCATTAGACCAGAGAATCTTATTTCTCATAGTCTTGGACTCCTTCATGTGTTTTTTAGCAAATACTATGCGGGCTTTCATATGTCTGGCGCTGAGGAGAAGCTTCTGCCGGGCCACTTTGCCATAAAGCCCTGACTGGTGGAGGCCTGCAGTGATAGTTCACTTTGTGGAACTTTCTCCCATCTGTTTATTGCCTCTCTGGAGCTCAGCCACAGTGATCTTGGAGTTCTTCTTTACCTCTCTCACCAAGACTCTTCTCACATGATTGCTCAGTTTGGCTGGACGACCAGATCTAGGAGGACTTCAGGTGGTCCCAAACTTCTTCCATTTAAGGATTATGTAGTCCACTGTGCTCTTAGGAATCTTGAGTACTGCAGAAATTCTTTTGTAACCTTGGCCAGATCTGTGCCTTGCCACAATTCTGTCTCTGAGCTCCTTGGGCAGTTCCTTTAACCTCATGATTCTCATTTGGTCTGACATGCACTGTGAGCTATGAGGTCTTATCTAGACCGGTGTGTGCCTTTACAAATCAAGTCCTATCAGTTTAATTACAAGAAAAAAAGGTAGCACACTGAAGCGCTATAGCTTGCAAACACGAAATATGAAAATATGAAACATATGAAAAATGAATTGCATCACTGCCTTAGAAATATGAAAAATTGAGAAGTCTTATGGCCAAATTATGTGAGCCTGATAGCCACGTCAAGGCTCTTCTCGTATATCAGGTCCTAACTAATGCCAATCCTCACTTAGAAAAGTCTGTCTGCATGGGAACATATGAATCCTCTCTTCAGACTAAAATCTACATCTCTGTGGAGGGGTAGTGAACCTGGTGTAATTAAAAAGCCTGTGACCAACAGGTGGAGTGCTCAGGTAGAAGGTAAATGAATACATATCAAAAAACTGACCGGCACATCCAAACATAGATCCAGTGTGAACAGGTGCTAAACCTAGAGTCACCAACTCATATACATACAAGAAAAAAAAGGTAGCACACTGTAGCGCTATAGCTTGCAAACACGAAATATGAAAAATATGAAAAATGAATTGCATCATTACCTTAGAAATATGAAAAATTGAGAAGTCTTAGCGCATAAGATGGCCAAATTATGCGAGCCTGATAGCCACGTCAAGGCTCCTCTCGTATATCAGGTCCTAACTAATGCCTATCCTCGCTTTAGAAAAGTCTGTCTGCATGGGAACATATGAGTCCTCTCTTCAGACTAAAATCTACATCTCTGTGGAGGGGTGATGAACCTGTTGTAATTAAAAAGCCTGTGACCACCAGGTGGAGTGCTCAGGTAGAAGGTAAATGAATACATATCAAAAAACTGACCGGCACATCCAAACATAGATCCAGTGTGAACAGGTGCTAAACCTAGAGTCACCAACTCATATACATACAAGAAAAAAAGGTAGCACACTGTAGCGCTATAGCTTGTAAACACGAAATATGAAAAATATGAAAAATGAATTGCATCATTACCTTAGAAATATGAAAAATTGAGAAGTCTTAGCGCATAAGATGGCCAAATTATGCGAGCCTGATAGCCACGTCAAGGCTCCTCTCGTATATCAGGTCCTAACTAATGCCTATCCTCGCTTTAGAAAAGTCTGTCTGCATGGGAACATATGAGTCCTCTCTTCAGACTAAAATCTACATCTCTGTGGAGGGGTGATGAACCTGTTGTAATTAAAAAGCCTGTGACCACCAGGTGGAGTGCTCAGGTAGAAGGTAAATGAATACATATCAAAAAACTGACCGGCACATCCAAACATAGATCCAGTGTGAACAGGTGCTAAACCTAGAGTCACCAAATCATATACATACAAGAAAAAAAGGTAGCACACTGTAGCGCTATAGCTTGCAAACACGAAATAAGAAAATATGAAAAATATGAAAAATGAATTGCATCACTGCCTTAGAAATATGCAATCCCATGCAGACAGACTTTTCTAAGTGAGGATTGGCATTAGTTAGGACCTGATATACGAGAAGAGCCTTGACGTGGCTATCAGGCTCACATAATTTGGCCATCTTATGCGCTAAGACTTCTCAATTTTTCATATTTCTAAGGCAGTGATGCAATTCATTTTTCATATTTTTCATATTTTCATATTTCGTGTTTGCAAGCTATAGCGCTACAGTGTGCTACCTTTTTTTCTTGTATGTATATGAGTTGGTGACTCTAGGTTTAGCACCTGTTCACACTGGATCTATGTTTGGATGTGCCGGTCAGTTTTTTGATATGTATTCATTTACCTTCTACCTGAGCACTCCACCTGTTGGTCACAGGCTTTTAAATTACACCAGGTTCACTACCCCTCCACAGAGATGTAGATTTTAGTCTGAAGAGAGGATTCATATGTTCCCATGCAGACAGACTTTTCTAAGTGAGGATTGGCATTAGTTAGGACCTGATATACGAGAAGAGCCTTGACGTGGCTATCAGGCTCACATAATTTGGCCATCTTATGCGCTAAGACTTCTCAATTTTTCATATTTCTAAGGCAGTGATGCAATTCATTTTCATATTTTTCATATTTTCATATTTCGTGCTTGCAAGCTATAGCGCTACAGTGTGCTACCTTTTTTTCTTGTATGTATATGAGTTGGTGACTCTAGGTTTAGCACCTGTTCACACTGGATCTATGTTTGGATGTGCCGGTCAGTTTTTTGATATCTATCAGTTTAATTAAACACACCTGGACTCCAATGAAGGAGTAGAAACATCTCAAGTTGGATCACAAGGAAATGGACAGCATGTGACTTAAATATGAGTGTCTGAGAAAAGGGTCTGAATACTTATGACCATGTGATATTTCAGTTTTTTTATTTTTAATGAATTTGCAAACATTTCTAAATTTCTGTTTTTGTTTAGTCAAGATGGGGTGCAGAGTGTACATTAATGAGAAAAAAATGAACTTTTTGAATTTACCAAATGGCTGCAATGAATCAAAGTGATAAAAATTCAAAGGGGTCTGAATACGTTCAGTACCCACTGTATTTCCATGCACCCCTTCCCACTCAAATGGGTATACGCTTCAGGAATCGGATTTAGTTTTTTTTTTTCGTCCATCAAATCAACAGGGTGATCACGCTACCCTCGCTATAAATTTTTTTATGGGTGTTTATGATGTCCGCATTAACAATTTTTAGAGGCCTACCTCGAACATTCTAATTCCAAAAATTAGAAGGAACCATTCCAATACCTATTTAAAGAGATGTAGTGGGGGCCTCAGAAAAATTTTCCCCATTATTAAGGAGTGGGTATCCTAGGCTGCTTATGCCCATGCACTGAGTGCATGGGCTAAAAAGTATTTACCCCTTGTTAGGGTCTGCGGAACGCACCAAATATAAGATGTGGAGAGGTGCGTTCGCAGCCCGGGGTCCACCATGCAGGCGGAGCCTGCTGCTAGTAAAATAGCGCAAGAAGCAAACTCTGTTATCCCGCAGAGTCGCCAAAATAAACGCCGTAACGCGCTGTGGCAATATGTGTGAACTCTGTTAATCCACAGAGCCGCTAGAAGGAGTGCCGCAGCGCTATATGGCGATGTGTGCGAACTCACTTAATACAACTGAGTCGCAAAATAAACACGCTAGGGTGCTGTCTAGCGTTGAAAGCGAACCCTGTTACGTCATAGAGCCGCTGAGACAAACTTCTGTGTACTGTCAGGCACCCAGGTACACAGTGAACAGTTAAGCGAACATAGAACGTGATCATGCGCTAATGTCCTCGCGGGAGTCACCCGCAATCTATGGCATCTGAACGCCAGGCCCTGAATACGGCAATCAAACTCCTCACCGGTTATGCCGGCAATCTAAGGCATCTAGGACACCAACCCTGACCAGCTAGCATACCAAACTCCTCACCGGTTATGCCGGCAATCTAGGCATCTAGGACACCGATCCTGACCAGCTAGCATACCAAACTCCTCACCGATTAAGTTGGTATTCTAGGGGCTTATTTCAGCCGGGCCCTAACCACACACACGCATGACCACACTGGCGCATAGCATACAATGGTTGATATTAGCGCATGGCGGCCCAGCCATGCTACCCTTTTATAGCAACAGCTACAGGACCTTCCAGGAACAAGGACCAATGAGAAACCTGTTCCAGAAGACTCGTAGTAACAGGGCCTTCCTGGCGGACCAATAGGAGCTGCTGCAGTACCTGAACATGTGACCCCTGATCTCCAATGAGAGATCTTACCCTGGGCATGCTCAGAAGGGGAAACGCAGGACTTCGTCCCAAAGACGTCTGCTCCAGCACTGGCTATAATAGCAGATCCAGGAGAGGCAGCAGCAAGTCTCTGCACCGTACTGGAATGGGCAAGACGCTGGGACCGACGTCTCTGCTGAGCAGGCTCCACTGCGGCCGGAGATGAATGGGGGACCGCAGCGGGACTGGCTTGAGACTCCCCTTGTGCAGCAGTGTGAACTTGAACCCTAACACCCCTGGGGCATATATTTATATGAAAAAACAGGCCACAGTTCTGAATAAAAATATTTTTTTGCTGATAATATATTTGGCCAGGCAGGAGTCCACATTTGAAACTACAAATTGTTTGTTCTAATAGTATGTTCCCAAAACAAAGCCAAAGTTTTGCAGAAAAATATATTTTTGCTGGTAGCATGTTTGGCCTACATTTGAAAACACAAATTGCTTGTTCTTATAACATGTTTCTAAAACAAGGCCACATTTCTGCATAAAAATATTTTGTGCTGGTAATATATTTGGCCAGGCAGGAGTCCATATTTGGAAATATAAATTGTTAATGCTAATAATGTGGTCCTTAAACAAGGCCACATTTTTGTAGAAAAAAAATGTATAGAAGAGGAAGGCACCTCTGAGTAAAAATCTTCAAACTTTTTTTCATATCAAAAGGGGAGTAAAATTTCCACATGTTGGCAGTAAAACACTGATGCGTTTCTGAAACTTGATGTGCCCTTACTGTTACTCTTATTGATTCTCGTCTGGACTACTTCAATGCCTTACTAATCGGTCTCCCCGTTAGTAAACTCTCCCCTCTCCAATCTTCCCTGAATGCCGCAGTCAGGATTATTTCCCTCTCTAACTGCTACACTGATGTCTCAACCCTGTGCCAGCCATTGCCCTGATTACCCAACCGATACGGAGTCCTATATAAACTTATCACTCTCACCCAAAAAGGCTCTCCACAACTCTGCATCACCCTACATTGCTTCCCTTATTTTTATCTATCACCTTACCTGTGCCCTCCATTTCACTAATGACCTGAGACTAACATCCTCAATAATCCAAACCTCCCACTGCTGTCCCCAAGACTTCTTGCGAGCGGAATTGCCATGGAAATTTCCCAATAATTAAAATAAAAAATAGTGATATTCTCACCTTCCGGCGGCCCCCGCAGCTTTCCCGCCTCTCAGCGACGCTCCCGGCCAATCCCGTTCCCAGGAGTCCTTTGCGACAATCACCCCGATGAAGTAGCATCACGCGAGACCGCTACATCATCTGGGGTGATTCTCGCAATGCATTACTGGGAACGGGATTGGCCGGGAGCGTCGCTGAGAGGCGGGAAAGCTGCGGGGGACGCCGGAAGGTGAGAATATCACTATTTTTTATTTTAATTATTGTTTTTACATGGATATGGTACCCAGGGCCTGGAGGAGAGTCTCCTCTCCTCCAGACCCTGGGTACCATCCGCACATAAACTGCTTACTTTGCGCATGGTGGGCACAGCCACATGCGGAACGTAATCGGTTCAATGCATTCCTATGGCGGCGGAATCGCCGCGGTTCCGCAAAAAAGAATGAGCATGCTGCGGATTCTCCCGCGATGCGATTCCGCCGCGGAAAAACCCGCAGCATGTGCACAGCATTGCGGAATCCCATGAGCCTTAATGAGTTGTATTGTGTAAGCGGTTTTGCCGCGGTTTTGCGGCGTTTCCGCCGCAAAAAAACGCGGCAAAACCGCTAGGAATCCGCAACGTGTGCACAGGCCCTCAAAGTATCTGTTTACACATGCTCCATGCACTTAATAGCACTTTGTATCTGTACTTATTCAGATACTGTCTGGTGACTGGTTCATGCAGAGTTATGTGACTACCTTATTTATTATATTGATGGCTGGAGATATAAATGAACTTGTTTGGTAAACGTTTGTCAATCTCAAATTCGGCACGAAAGTTACACATTCACATTCGTGTTTGGATTCCCAAGCTTTTTCCCTAAAAATTTACAAAAGTCGGCCAAAGTTCGGTAAATGATCGAGTTCACTAAGGGCTCTTTCAGACGTCAGTGTTTCTGGTACCAGTACGGCCACAAAACGTCCCACTTATCTGCACACTGATGAAACACGGATGACATGTACTGGTGCCTAGGAGTCAGCAGTACTGTTCACGGTGGAGGAATTATTCAGTCGCTACTGTATATGCTGGTAATATTTGGTTATTGTCTGTTTGTATTATTTGTCTATTATTGTTATGTTGTGACAGTCTTAAGTAAGGGAGAGGGTCCTCAAATGATCCCTGAAACTGGGACCCCAACTATCCCTGTCCTGGGGTTACTTTTGATGGTAGAGATGCCTGGGTCTTCAACCTTACTATGCTCCTGTTAAACTCAAACCTGTCCCCTCCCCCACCCCATGAGTCATTGGACAGAAATGTAAGGTAAACCAAACACAAAGACAAAACAGGAAACAGAAAACCACTATAATACAAAATCACTCACCAAAAATAGGGATGTGGATAGAGACAGTGAGGAATAAACTAAATAGGAATAAACTAGAACAAACAACAAGGTTATTCGTAACAGCTTAAATTAAGTTAAAAGAGTGTTTGTATAAATATACAATATACCGTATATACTCGAGTATAAGCCGAGATTTTCAGCCCATTTTTTAGGGCTGACAGTGCCCCTCTCGGCTTATATTTGAGTCATATACCAGGGGGGGTTGGTGGGGGAGGGGGAGCGCAGCTGTCCTATATGCTCACCCCCTCCTGGCGCGGTCTCTGTAGCCCCTGCTCTTCTCCCACGGTCTCTGGCACCTGTGTTCAGAGGTCATGTGGTACCGCTCATTAAAGTCATGAATATGCACACATTCATGACTTTAATGAGCGGTACCACATGACCGCTGAAGTTAGGCATAGCTGCCGGAGACCGTGGGAGAAGAGCAGGGGCTGCAGAGACACTCCAGGAGGGGGTGAGTATAAGCGATATTCACCTGTCCCCGTTCCACCGCTGCGCGCCGCTGTGTCCTCGCGTCCTCTAGCTGTGAATGTTCAGGTCAGAGGGCGTGATGACGCCACGCCCTCTGCCTGAGCATTCACTGCCGGAGGACCTGGAAGACAGCGGCGCGCAGCGGTGGAAAGGGGAAGGGTGAATATCGCAGGAACCGGGGCCTGAGCCAGCGGTGATACTGGCACCTGTCCCCAACAGTGCGCCGGTGTCCCCGCCTGCTCAGGACACCGGCATCTGGCCCCCAGTGACGAGAGGTGATTATGTCATTCTTTTTTTTTTGCATTTGCAGCGGCAGCATAAGGGACCTATACTATCATATAGGGCATAATCTATGGAGCATCTTGTGGGGCATAATACATGGGGCAGCATATGGGGCACAATACATGGGCAGCATATGGGGCACAATCTATGGAGCATATTGTGGAGCATAATACATGGGGCAGCATATGGGGCATAATCTATGGGGCATCTTGTGGGGCATAATACATGGGGAAGCATATGTGGCACAATCTATGGAGCATCATATGGGGCATAATACATGGGACAGCATATGGGGCACAATCTATGAAGCATCATATGGGGCATAATACATTGGGCAGCATATGGGGCACAATCTATGGAGCATCTTGTGGGGCATAATACATGGGGCAGCATATGGGGCACAATCTATGGAGAATCATATGGGGCATAATACATGGGGCAGCATATGGGGCACAATACATGGGCAGCATATGGGGCACAATCTATGGGGCATCATATGGGGGCATAATACATGGGGCAGCATATCGGGCACAATCTATGGAGCATCTTGTGGGATATAATACATTGGCAGAATATGGGGCATAATCTATGGAGCATCATATGGGGGCATAATACATGGGGCAGCATATAGGGCACAATCTATGGAGCATCTTGTGGGGCATAATACATGGGGCAGCATATGGGGCACAATCTATGGAGCATCATATGGGGGCATAATACATGGGGCAGCATATAGGGCATAATATATGGGGCAGCATATGGGGCATAATATATGGGGCAGCATATGGGGCATAATCTATGGAGCAGCATATGGGGCTACTGATTCAATATGGCTATTCAAAAACATTTAACCTACTTTAATTTTACTTTTATTGGTATCTATTTTTATTTTTGAAATTTACCAGTAGCTGCTGCATTTTCCACCTAGGCTTATACTCGAGTCGATAAGTTTTCCCAGTTTTTTGTGGCAAAATTAGGGAGGTCGGCTTATACACGGGTTGGCTTATACTCGAGTATATATGGTACATAACAGTAGTGTGCAAGTCCTAAGGGCTTGAATAGCTGACCATTCAAAATGTGAAAAGCCAAAGAAACCATTAGGCATGGACCTGAGAAGAATGGTAATGGGACAAGTGTAGTGAAGTAAAATACCTTTATTAAACAGTGGGTTGCAAAAAATTGGCACTGTGTACAACTGAGTGCCCGCACAGGTACAATAGTTAAATTACAAGTATATTAAAAACAAAACATACATAGAGGTAAACTGATTCAAAAAAGAGATGGATCACTGGAAAGGTAAGATGGTGGATAGTTAATTAAAGTGCATAATCAAAGTAATCCCTTTAGAATAAACCATGGGTATATACATACAGATGACAACATTCATTTATATAGTAAATAGTTAATGCAGCATACTAACTCACCCCAAATATATATATATAACAGTCATAAGAGGGGGATAAAAACTGCCCCGATGCGTGTTTCAAAGCTAAGTCCTTTGTCAGGGGAGGGAAAATAACAATTCCAACTCATTGCTCCTCACTCCCAAATGAACGAGGACAGAGGCTAAAATAATGGTTGCAGAATTCACAGAATACAATCACGTCCTTGAAAAAAACCTATCCATTTGGTTCAGCCTGACTGCCCGCCAGACCAACAATCTGCTACTGTGAGACCTTAGATTGCAGGTCTGACAGTTTAAGCAATTGTTTCACAATAACTGCAACAAGATTCTTAATAAGATCCAAAATATGTGGTGCCTACGAAAATGTCACGCTGTTAAGGTCTTAAGTAAGGGAGAGGGGCCTCAAACCGACTCTGGAACTGGGACCCTAACTATCCCTGTACCAGGGTACTCTTGATGGTAAAGAGGCCTGGGTCTCCAACCTTGAAATGCTTCTGTTAAACCCTAATGTGTCCCTTCCCTCAACCCATGAGGCATGCTGCAGAAAGGTAAGTTAAACCAAACACAAAGACAAAACAGGGGAAACAGAAAACTACTATCATACAAAAGCACTAAAAAAAACAGGGATGAGGATAGGGACAGTGAGGAATAAACTAAATAGGAATAAGGACAAAGATATAAACACTCACATACTACAGCAAAGTACAGATTACAACAACTCCAACTCCAGTTACACAGATTAGCATTTAGCACAGGAAGAAGATTCGCCTTAAACTGAGCGAGGAATGATGCACAGCCTAAGTGACTCAGGGTGCGTCATCATGTACCACAACAGTCAATTAATAGGGAGAGAGACAGAGATACAATGATACACACACCTCAATATGAAGAATTATATGTAAAAAGTTAACATTTCAAAAAAACATTATACAAAAAAAACTCTAAAACCAATTGCACAACCTGACAAAAGCCCATCATGATACGGTTATCTCATAGTGATACAAATATAGATATAGATGCAATGTCATCTTCAGCAATAATACAGAAATATTGAGTGCTCATGCATACGAGAATAGCAATAATATAACAACAGTATATAAAATATTAGTCAAGACACCACAAATTAGCATATATCTCTAGTATCCTCAAATATGTATACCAAATAAAGTCATCCCCAACTGAATAGCCAGGGTCTATAAAGTATGTACGCTCAGCATAGTTGAATAATAGAAAGATGGAGAAGGGTTATATAAGCTAAAAATAAGTATAGGCTATAGTTCTGTTAGTAATATACTATCAAAACTGCTCCCATCTGCTACACAAACAAATATACTAATAGAAGGCATAGAGGAAACACTGCTGGGATAAAATTAAATCACACAAGAAAGGCTACGGTAGAAGTTACTTCAAACACCCCACGCGTATCGCTGTAGAACACAGCTTTATCAAGGAAAGTGCTGGGGAAAAATAGTGCAAGTCAGGTATATACGCAATGTGGCAGAAAAAATAAAATAATTTAGCGGTGATTATCAAAATGCTCAGGAGGTGGGGGCAAATAACCAGCAGGTTTTCGGATATAATGAACAAAGCATTCGCTCTGGAGACAGGAAGTCCCCATCTGATGGCTGAGTGTCCATAACCATGGGCGCCAATAACCAGTGTATGCCCGGTAATTAAGGCACGGCTCTCACAGTGTGGTAGGCATGTCATGGGGAGGCGCCAAGCATAGCTGCAGCAACAGCTATGACACTCACTTGGTGCCAGAGACACCAAGAGGCGTCTGTAAGAACATGGGTGCATATCTTAGTATATAAGTCCTGCTATAGATAAGAAAATCAGCGCAACAATAATTAGAAAATAAGTCACAGGTTTGTATATCTGTTCCCAAAATATGAAAAACATATTGAGCACTTAAAACCACAAGGGCGCTGACATGATCAGATAGTCTCAAGGTTATGTGTTGACGAAGAATAAATTAGCATGCGCCGGCCATAAGATACAGGAAGAAAAAATTAGCTCTAATAGAAAAAGACAGAAGGCTGGCAACCTAAATGAAAAAAAATGGCATCATAAGAAAAAGTACATTCAAATCCGTAATCATTTATCCTTTATCTATTTATTTAGGTTGCAACATAAATTAATTTCAGAAATGTATGCACAAATCTGCCAAAAATGCAAGGGTAGCAGGGTATAATATAGAGATATAGTAGTATTGTACAGTGATATGTACATATTTATAAGAAACATATTTGCCCTGTTGTAAGGGAGGGACAGGACTGTAGTCGTGACCTGAATTACTGCAACATCTCTGCCCAGTCCATCCTCTACAGAAAACTGTATTCTTCTCTTCAGCATACCTGCGTCTCCAGATTCAGTTTCCCCAGGGTACTTCCCAGGCAACAACAGTCTCTCTTTCAGGCGACCCCCAGTAATGGAGACACAGTCCATGATAGCTTGAACATTCTCTTTATTTAACACTTCACATGTTACATCCACAGTTTTGCACATCATGGGATTCACTTGTTTCCTTATCTTTCCCTGCATTGTTGTCACTTCTGCGCAGTACACGCCCTGACTGGACCATCCTAGACAGCTTCCCAGTTCCTTCCTGGCCTGACCTCGCCATGATGACATTTCCTTCTGCCTATTTCGCCCAGACTCGAAATCATCAGTCACTGTTAGGGTCTGCGGAACACACCTAATAGATATTGTAGAGAGGTGCGTTCGCAGCCCGGAGTCCACCGTGCAGGCAAAGCCCGCTGCTAGTAAGATGGCGTAAGTAGTGAACTCTGTCATCCCGCAGAGTGCTAAAATAAACGCCGTAGCGCGTTGTGGCAGTAAGTGTGAACTCTGTTAATCCCCAGAGCCACTAACGGGAATGCCACAGCACTATATGGCGATAAGTGCGAACTCACTTAGCTTCAGTGAGCCGCAAAGTAAAACGCTAGGGCGCTGACCAGCGTTATAAAGCGAACCCTGTTGCGTCACAGAGCCGCTGAGAAAAAGACTGTGTCCTGTTAGACTCACAGGGAACACAGATGACTGCTAAGCGGATTGCAGTCTGTGGTCATGCAGTCAGAACACAAGCAATAATCTCCTCACCGGAGTAGCCAGTATTCTAATGGCGTTTTCAGCCGAGCCCTGAACACGTGCATACAATCTCCTCACCGGAGGTGTCGGTATTCTAGGGGCTTATTTCAGCCAGACCTAACCACATGCATACATGACCACACTGGCGCAAGCACGTAACAGATTTGATACTAGCGCATGGCAGCCCAGCCATGCCACCCTTTTATAGTAGCAACTACAGGGCCTGCCAGATAAGGACCAAAAGGAAACTGCTCCAGAACACAAGTGGTTTCAGGACCTTCCTGGCGGACCAATAGGAGCTGCTGCAGTACCTGAGCATGCGACCCCTGATCTCCAATGAGAGATCTTACTCTGGGCATGCTCAGAAGGGGAAACGCAGGACTTCGTCCTAAAGATGTCTGCTCCAGCACTGGTTATAATAGAAGATCCAGGAGACGCAGCAGCAAGTCTCTGCACAGCATTAGACCGGGCAAGACTTTTCTGCTGAGCAGGCTCCACTGCGGCCGGAGACGGATGGGGGACCACAGCGGGAATGGCTCGAGATTCCCCTTGTGCAGCATTGAGAACTCGAACCCTAACATTACCCCCCCTCCTAGGGCCCCCCTTCTCTGGGCCTCGCTGCTCTCAATGGCAGCGATGAGCTGCGGAGCGTGAATATGCTTTGCAGGCTCCCAAGACCTATTCTCAGGCCCATAGCCCCTCCAGTCCACCAAATGTCCCGGCAGATGACTCGGAAAACCGGGACATGAGCACGGGTTTTAGGAGGGATACTTGAAAGGTGTCGGAGATACCCAGGCGTGGTGGAAGAGCCAAACGGTATACCACAGGGTTAACCTGCTCAAGGACTTTGAAAGGACCCAGGTAGCGGGGTGCCAAATTAGTGGACTCAACTCACAGCCTAATGTTACGGGCGGAGAGCCACACCAAGTCCCCAGAAGCAAATGTTGGAGCGGGGCGCCGATGTGCGTCGGCAGAGGACCTCATCCTCTCCTTGGATGCCTGAATGGCATCCTGTGTTTTGTCCCAAATGTCCCGTGCCTCCACAGCCCAGTCTGCCACCCTGGAGTCGGCGGAAGACACGGGCATGGGCACCGGAACCCACGGATGCTGACCGTAGTTTAGGAGGAATGGAGTCTGTCCGGTGGAATCAGCCACAGCATTGTTTTGTGCAAACTCAGCCCACGGTAGCAAGGATGCCCAGTCATCCTGCCTGGCTGAGACAAAATGTCGTAGATAGGTGACCAAGGTCTGGTTGGCCCTCTCTACCAACCCATTCGTCTCGGGATGATATGCTGAAAAGAGATTTAGCTCAATACTGAGTAGACGACAAAGCTCTCTCCAGAACCGAGACGCAAACTGGGGACCTCGGTCACTGAAAATTTTGTCCGGCATGCTGTGTAGACGAAGGATGTGCCTAACGAACAACGCTGCCAGAGCCCGTGCAGAAGGTAACCGTGGTAGCGGCACCAGATGTACCATTTTGGAAAAATGGTCGGTGATTACCCAAATGATGGTGCAACCCCGAGACTTGGGTAAGCCCACCACAAAGTCCATCACAACCATCTCCCAGGGTCTGTCTGCCACCGGCAAAGGGTAAAGTAACCCAGCTGGCCGTTGTCGGGGAGACTTATTCTTGGCGCAGGAGACACACGTCCGAACATAGTCCCCAACATCACGGACCATATGCAGCCACCAGTATGTCCTCGCCAGCAACTCAGATGTCCTCTTTGCCCCAAAGTGTCTACCCACCCTGGACGAATGTGCCCAAGAGAGCACCTCCGGTCGCAAATTGGTAGGCACAAAAGTCTTGCCCGGGGGCATAGACTCTAGTGAAACTGGGGCCACTGTTCTCAGGCTCTCTGTGGGGACAATAAGCCGAGGCTGCTCCTCCTCCTCAGAGGACACCACAGAGCGAGAGAGAGCGTCGGCACGAACGTTCTTCTCTCCCAAGAGAAAATGGAGTGTGAACTGAAACAGGGAGAAGAACAAGGACCATCTGGCCTGGCGAGAATTAAGCCGCTGGGCTGTCTGAAGATATACCAAATTCTTGTGGTCGGTGAAGACTTGGAAGGAAAAGCGAGCCCCCTCCAACAGATGTCTCCACTCAGAGAAAGCCAACTTCATTGCTAGCAACTCCCTGTCCCCGATGGAATAATTCCTCTCCGCTGATGTGAAGGTCTTGGAGAAGAAGAAGCAAGGATGCTTCCGACCTTGAGCATCCTTTTGAAAGAGGACTTCTCCAGCACCAACGGATGAGGCATCCACCTCCAATATAAATGGCTTATCAACATCAGGGCGGTGTAGAATGGGAGCGCTAGCAAAATGAGACTTAATTGAGGTGAAAGCCTTGGAGACTTCTTCGGACCACAATTTGGGATTAGCGCCCTACTTGGTGAGGGCTACCAAGGGAGCTACCAAAGTTGAGAAATGGGGAATGAACTGGCGATAATAATTAATGAACCCCATAAAGCGCTGCACCGCTTTAAGGGAATGGGGTTCTTGCCAGTCCATCACAGCCTGTAGTTTGGCAGGATCCATAGCCAATCCCTGGGCGTAGATAATATAGCCCAGGAATGGTAAAGACTCCTGCTCAAACACGCATTTCTCCAACTTTGCATAAAGGGAATTTGCCCGCAAGAGATCACGACCGAGGTGGAAAGCATATCCCGGAAGATGTCATTAACAAAGTCTTGGAAAACGGCTGGGTCATTACAGAGCCCGAAGGGCATCACCAGATATTCATAGTGCCCATCCCTGGTATTAAAAGCCATCTTCCACTCGTCCCCCTCGTGGATGCGAATCAGGTTGTAAGCACCCCGCAGGTCTAATTTGGTAAATACCCTTTCTCCCGGAGCCTATCAAAGAGCTCAGAAATTAAAGGCAGCGGGTATTTATTCTTAACGGTAATGGCGTTAAGACCCCTGTAATCTATGCAGGGACGTAATTCTCCATTCTTCTTTTGCACAAAGAAGAACCCTGCCCCAGCAGGTGACACTGACTTCCTAATGAACCCTCTTGCCAGATTTTCCTGAATGTATTGGGTCATGGCCTCCGTCTCCGGGAGAGAGAGAGGATAGACCCTTCCCCGGGGAGGTTCTGCTCCAGGCAAGAGGTCAATAGGACAGTCATAGGGGCGGTGAGGCGGAAGCGTCTCCGCAGCCTTTTTGGAGAACACGTCTACATAGGACCAATAGCACTTGGGAAGGGAAGTGAGATCTGCGGGTATCCCTGTAGTAGCAACCTGAACACACTCCCTCACACATCTACCTCCACAAAACTCACTCCAACCCCGTATCTTCCCAGAGGACCACTCAATATGTGGGGAGTGAAGACGAAGCCAGGGTACTCCCAGCAGAGCCTCATCTATACCCTCAGGAAGGACAAGGAAAGAGATAATCTCCTGATGGGAAGGAGACATAGCTAATGTGAGAGGGATTGTCTGATGTGTGATCTGTGAGGGCAGTATGGACCCATTCACCACTCGAACAGTCACCGGTTTGGCGAGCATCACCTGAGGTATTGTGTGGCGGAGAGCAAAAGCAGAGGACATAAAGTTCCCCTCTGCTCCAGTATCCACACAAAGCTCAACTGTTAGAGTGGATGGACCAAAAGAGATTGTCCCTTTAAAGGACAGCTTGGAGGTAAATGCTGCTGACTCTAGTGAACCTCCTCCCATGGTCACTAGACGCGATCGTGTTCCCGATTGCTGGGGACATCCATTGGCATAATGTCCTAACTGCTGACAATTGTTACAAACCACGGGCCGAGACTTAGGTCCCGTTCGAACAACCTCCATGACCTCCGGGGAGTCGGGCGCCTGAATGGGAGATTCTAGAGGTTTGGCAAAGGTGGGAGCTAGTCGAAACCTCCGTCTACACTGGGCCCGCTCCAACCTCCGCTCGTGAAAGCGTAGGTCGATGTGGGTAGATATTGTCACGCTGTATAGCAGATATATATATGTGATGTCAGTAATCTATATCAAAAGGGCAACATACTATATAACATGCGCATAGATATATGATAACATAGATTTACCTGACAGAATGTCCAGTGGGTCAAAACGGAATCCGTTATACGCTGTCTCCGGCTAGAGGGTGACCGGGTCTAAGCTGACCCTAAACTGGGGTCCTAACTAATCCCTCAACCTGGAGGTACTGTTAAAGGTACAGAGGTCCAGGCCACCAGCGTAAACCCTGTCTCCTATCAATCCCTGCCAACTGTATTCTAGTCCTAAGAAGGACCCTGAATACCACCAAAGGGAATGAACAGGTAACGGTTAATGAACAGAAAGACATACAAGAAAGACAAGAAATAAAGTAAATAAAGTCTTACATACAACACTCACACACAGTAGGAACACCTAAGGTCTCAGAGATAAACTATAAGCTATAAGAGTAAAAACAACTAAGGAGCTCTTAGCTTAAGTATTCTCAGAACCGCTCCAGTCTGCTAGACTACATGAATGCTTTCACCGGCGTCTAACACCCAGACTGGCAGGAATATAAAGGAAACTAATTAGAACATAATCAAAAGCAGCCGGGCGAGGCTGGACCTAGTCTTAGCAAAGAGCTAGGTAAAATTAACTCTCTCATTACCAAACACAAAGAAAAGCAGCTCAGCTGTGAGAAGTCAGAACGTGCAACCGCGACGATCTTCGTGGCGATGCACCCATGACAGTACCCCCCCTTCTACGAGGGGCCTCCGGACCCTCATGACCAGGTCTGTCCGGGTAAGTTGTGTGAAAGGTCCGAACCAATCGATCTGCGTTAGCATCAGACGCAGGGACCCACGTCCTCTCCTCAGGACCATACCCCCTCCAATGAACTAAGTACTGAGGGGATCGGCGACTGAGACGTGAGTCAATGATTTTCGACCCATGAAATTCCACGTTATCATTGACTACCACTGAAGGAGGAGGTAGAGGTGACGGTATGACTGGTGCCACATACTTTTTAAGTAATGACTTGTGAAACACATTATGATTTTTAAACGTAGGAGGGAGGTCCAGACGAAATGCCACAGGATTAATTATGGAACTGATCCTGTACGGCCCGATGAATCTGGGACCCAACCTCCAGGAGGGAACTTTAAGTTTTATATTCCTGGTAGACAACCACACCAGATCGTTCACCTTCAGATCTCGACCAGAAACTCTCCCCCTATCAGCCATCCGTTTGTAACGGTTCTCCGTAACCTTCAGTCTTAACCGATCTGGAACTATCAGTCTCCCTGGAAGTCCCACAGGGGCGTCCCCCTGAGCCCCCAATACCTCCCCCTCAAGCTCAGAGCATACAGCTGACACTACAACTCCCTCCTGAGGAATAGGAACCGGATCATCCATCCTCCCGGTCCCTGGGAAAGTACGAGATAAGGCATCAGGAAGCAACTTTATTGAGCAGTCATATGCGCGATGAGGAGGTAACTCTTTACACCCCTCCTCTGAGAACATCTCCCCAAAGTCCTCCAGAAAAGGAGGCAAAGTCCTAGGCACAACCGCACCGATGACCGTGCTCATGCAGTTATTCTTGCAAAATTCACCCCACTGGCTTATCTTTCTGGATTGCCAATCAATCACTGGGTTATGTTTAGCCAACCAAGGAAGTCCCAACACAATAGGAGTAGGTAGACCCTCCAACACATAACAAGACAATTGCTCTTTATGTATTGCCCCTACTCGAAGATCTATGTTATGAACAGCTTGTACCAAGCTACCTTGACCAAGAGGTCTAGAATCAATAGAGAGTATAGGGACCGGTTTGGCCAATACACTCAGTTGCATACCATGCACCTGGGCAAACCGAGCGTCCACCAGATTAGCCCCGGACCCACTATCAAGAAAAACAGAAATCCTCTCAGTTCTAGTACCAATCACCACCTCCGCAGGCACGAGAAACTGAGAGGGATTTGGGGACGAAATACACACTCCCAGGTTAACTCCTTGGCTCAAAGAGGTCCGGGATGGACACCCCCCAACAAAATGTCCCTCTCTCCCGCAAAAGAAACACCTTCTAGTTTTGCGGCGCACCGCCGATTCCCTCCTACAAAATGATGTCCCTCCCAACTGCATGGGTTCCTCAGAACAGACCAGGGGAACCTCAGTATAAGGGACTTTAGTAGTAGGTGGAGTCATCACGGGGGGCGGAGTTACCTCGCGTCTTCCCCAAAGTCGTCTATCAATGCGAATAGCGAGGGCCATAGCAGCCTCCAGTGATGGAGGAGAATCATACTGAGCCAACACATCTTTTAATTTGTCAGACAACCCTTGACAAAACTGGCTCCTAAGAGCTGGGTCATTCCACTGAGTATCTGTTGCCCATCTACGGAACTCAGAAGAATATTCCTCCGCTGGACGATTTCCTTGCCGTATTTTACGTAACCTTGTTTCAGCAAGGGAGACTCGATCCGGATCATCATATACCAGACCCAGGGCAGTAAAAAATCGATCCACTGACTGGAGATCTGGGGAGCCTGGAGGAATAGAGAACGCCCAAGATTGAGGGTCCCCTTGTAAGAGCGAGATAACAATTCCCACCCTCTGCTCTTCACTCCCAGATGACCGAGGCCGCAGCCGAAAGTACAATTTACATGCCTCCCGGAAAGTAAAAAATTTGTCCCGCCCACCAGTGAACCTGTCCGGGAGAGCAACCTTAGGTTCAGATCTGGTTTGCTCCGGGGGGGACAAAACCTTGGACTTAATGTCTGCAAATTCCATGAACAACCCCTGCAACTGCCGGGCCAGCTGGGCTACTGGATCCATGACAGCTGGGGAGAATCTTTAGTTTGGCCGGTGAAAATGTCACGCTGTATAGCAGATATATATATGTGATGTCAGTAATCTATATCAAAAGGGCAACATACTATATAACATGCGCATAGATATATGATAACATAGATTTACCTGACAGAATGTCCAGTGGGTCAAAACGGAATCCGTTATACGCTGTCTCCGGCTAGAGGGTGACCGGGGTCTAAGCTGACCCTAAACTGGGGTCCTAACTAATCCCTCAACCTGGAGGTACTGTTAAAGGTACAGAGGTCCAGGCCACCAGCGTAAACCCTGTCTCCTATCAATCCCTGCCAACTGTATTCTAGTCCTAAGAAGGACCCTGAATACCACCAAAGGGAATGAACAGGTAACGGTTAATGAACAGAAAGACATACAAGAAAGACAAGAAATAAAGTAAATAAAGTCTTACATACAACACTCACACACAGTAGGAACACCTAAGGTCTCAGAGATAAACTATAAGCTATAAGAGTAAAAACAACTAAGGAGCTCTTAGCTTAAGTATTCTCAGAACCGCTCCAGTCTGCTAGACTACATGAATGCTTTCACCGGCGTCTAACACCCAGACTGGCAGGAATATAAAGGAAACTAATTAGAACATAATCAAAAGCAGCCGGGCGAGGCTGGACCTAGTCTTAGCAAAGAGCTAGGTAAAATTAACTCTCTCATTACCAAACACAAAGAAACAGCAGCTCAGCTGTGAGAAGTCAGAACGTGCAACCGCGACGATCTTCGTGGCGATGCACCCATGACAGATATGGAGATAAGCTTCTCCAGTGAGGTAGGAATCTCCCTGGTGGCCAAGGCGTCCTTTACTTGGTCAGCATATATAGTATACCGGTATAAGAACCTTATACAGTATACCGGTATAAGAACCTTATCCGGCCACTCTAACTCGGAGGCCAGAGTTCGAAATTGGACTGAAAACTGACTGACCAAGCTCGAACCCTGTGACATTGCCAGCAGTTGGAGCGCTGAATCGTGGGTGACCTGAGGGCCTAAAAAGACCTTTTTAAGAGCCTCCAGAAACCAAGGAGCACTCCGCACCACGCGATCGTCACGCTCCCACAGCGGCGTTGCCCATTCCAAAGCTCTGCCCGACAGAAGTGACACTATGAAACCCACTTGTGACCGCTCTGTGGGAAAACGTGCGGCCAGAAGCTCGAGTTGTATAGAGCACTGACTCATGAATTCCCGACAATGTTTGCCGTCACCAGAAAACTTGTCTGGAAGCGGGAGATGGGACAAGGTCGGAGCAGAGGTGTTGGAGGACAAACTGGCTGCCGCTGTGCTAGCAGCCTGAACAGCGACTGTGGTCACATCCACAGCTGAGGTTGTGCGCTCGAGAGCCGCCAACCTACCATTCAACTGCTGGATGAACTGCCGTAGGTGCTGGTCGTCCACCATTTTACTAGCCAGACCCTGGTGCTAGTATTATGTTAGGGTCTGCAGAACACACCTAATAGATATTGTAGAGAGGTGCGTTCGCAGCCCGGGGTCCACCGTGCAGGCAAAGCCCGCTGCTAGTAAGATGGCGTAAGTAGTGAACTCTGTTATCCCGCAGAGTCGCTAAAATAAATGCCGTAGCGTGCTGTGGCAGTTAGTGTGAACTCTGTTAATCCCCAGAGCCGCTAACGGAAATGCCACAGCGCTATATGGCGATAAGTGCGAACTCACTTAGCTTCAGTGAGCCGCAAAGTAAAACGCTAGGGCGCTGACCAGCGTTATAAAGCGAACCCTGTTGCGTCACAGAGCCGCTGAGAAAATGTCTGTGTCCTGATAGACTCACAGGGAACACAGATGACTGCTAAGCGGATTGCAGTCTGTGGTCATGCAGTCAGAACACAAGCAATAATCTCCTCACCGGAGTAGCCAGTATTCTAATGGCGTTTTCAGCCGAGCCCTGAACACGTGCATACAATCTCCTCACCGGAGGTATTCTAGGGGCTTATTTCAGCCAGACCTAACCACATGCATACATGACCACACTGGCGCAAGCACGTAACAGATTTGATACTAGCGCATGGCGGCCCAGCCATGCCACCCTTTTATAGTAGCAACTACAGGGCCTGCCAGATAAGGACCGATAGGAAACTGCTCCAGAACACAAGTGGTTTCAGGACCTTCCTAGCGGACCAATAGGAGCTGCTGCAGTACCTGAGCATGTGACCCCTGATCTCCAATGAGAGATCTTACTCTGGGCATGCTCAGAAGGGGAAACGCAGGACTTCGTCCTAAAGATGTCTGCTCCAGCACTGGTTATAATAGAAGATCCAGGAGACGCAGCAGCAAGTCTCTGCACAGCATTAGACCGGGCAAGATGCTGGAACCGATGTCTCTGCTGAGCAGGCTCCTGTTGTGAATGGGTTTGAGATGAGTTCTGAGCAGAGGCTCCCTCTGGTGGTTACAAGTGGTACTAGTGAAGATTGTGAGGACTGGGAATCAGGTGTTACTGACTGGTCTTATATAAGGGAGTCATTTTCCCATCAGGGTTGCCGGTGATCAATTGTTCTGGTCTGAATCCTTCATTCCAGTTTCCCTTGTAGCCTGCTGTGTCGTGTCTGCATCTCCTGCTACCAGATAAGAATTTTTCTTCTTTTGTGTTGTTGCTATATTTTTGCATTTTGTCCTGCACTTCTTTGGGGGCCTTCTGGGTGCCCTCCGGGGCTTCTGCCTTCTCAGTTTAGTTCAGCCACTGAGTTTTGTTCTTTTGCTTTTTCCAGTTTTTTCAGTGGCTGCTGTTTTGATTTTGTTACACCAGAGAGCTAATTTAGGTGGTAGAGGTCGTGTGATCTCAGGTGATTTTGAAATTAGTAGAGTTGGTGTTTTTCAGTGTTTTCTGGGATTGCAGTAAGTACCCTTCCTGTCCTTTTCTATTTAGATAGTTTGGGCCCCAGCGTTTGCTCATTCTATTTTCTTTCTGTGTCAGTATTTCCTCTTGTCTAACCACCATTACATGTTTGGGGGCTTTCTATTATCTTTGGGGTTCTGCTCCGGGGCAGATAGCTTTCCTATTTCTATCTTTAGGTGTAGTTAGTTTCTCAGGCTGTGACGAGGCGTCTAGGACCAACGTAGGAACGCTCCACGGCTGCCTCTAGTTGTGGTGGTTAGTCAGGGTACTGCAATCCCATAGATTCCAACTGCTCTGGTGTATTGCCTTTTTTACCTGCACTCCTCAGCTACCGAAACATAACAGTATCACCGGCCTAAAAATTGAAAATTGTATGGTACTCACTGAAGGGAAAAAATATTGTATAGAAAAAAGGTTGTCAGAGTTGTCAGAGATATTTTTCTGTTTGTTGCATTTTTTTTTTTTTTTCCCTCTGTATCTCTGGGTGCTGGGAGGATCTTTTCTCCCAATGGAGTTTGCACAGTTGTCTGGCCGTGTGGATCAGCTTGCCACTGAGGTTCGGAGTATTGCTATCTATCTTGCTGGGTTGCCTGTTGTGGAACCTAGGATCCCCATGCCAGATTTGTTTTTAGGGGATCGAGCTAAGTTTCAGAATTTCAAAAATAATTGTAAATTGTTTTTTGCCTTAAAATCTAAGTCCTCAGGAAACGCAGCGCAGCAGGTTCAAATTATCATCTCTCTCCTGCGCGGCGATCCTCAGGATTGGGCTTTTTCCCTGATACCTGGGGATCCTGTTTTGACTGATGTTGATGCGTTTTTTCAGGCTTTGGGGTTATTGTACGATGAGCCTAATGTCACTGATCAAGCTGAAAAAGCCTTGTTGGCATTAAATCAGGGGCTTGATGACGCTGAGTTATACTGTCAGAGATTCCGTAGGTGGGCAGTCCTGACCAAATGGAATGACGACGCTTTGGCGGCCCTTTTCCGGAAGGGTCTGTCGGATAATGTAAAGGATGTTATGGTGGGATTCCCTGTCCCCTCTGGTCTCAATGATTCTATGTCATTAGCGATTCAAGTTGACAGACGTTTGCGTGAGCGGTAAGGTATGCGTGGAGTGGTGTTGCCTTGTGAGCCAGCTTCTGAGCCCATGCAGTGTGATGGAGTGGTGTCTGGGGCACAGCGTCATGAGTTTCGAAAGCGCAATTGGTTATGTTTCTACTGTGGTGATGCCTCTCATGCTATTTCAGTCTGCCCTAAGCGGGGAAGACGTTTTGCACGCTCAGTTGTCTTGGGTAGTGTTCAGACTAAGTTTTTATTAACTGTCACTCTGATATGCTCTCTGTCCTCATTTTCTGCTCAGGCTTTCGTTGATTCTGGAGCAGCTATTAACCTGATGGATTATGATTTTGCTAAACGTTGTGGGTTTCCCTTGATACCCCTACAGAAGTCTATTCCCCTACTGGGGATCGATTCTACCCCTTTGGCTGAGAATAAACCCCAGTTTTCTACTCAGGTGATAATGAGGGTTGAACCTGATCACCAGGAGTGCTGCAAATTTTTGGTTCTATATAATCTGCATGACATTATCGTGCTGGGTTTCCCTTGGTTACAGTCTCATAATCCTGTTTTGGATTGGAAATCTGTGTCTGTAACCAGTTGGGGCTGCCAATGTGTTAATACCAACACTCCTGTTTTTTCTGCCTCCCCCCAAGCTCAGGATGTTCCTGACTTTTTGTTTGATTTTTCTGATGTGTTTAGCGAAAGTAAATCTGCATCCTTACCTCCCCATAGGAGCTATGACTGCGCTATTGAATTAGTGCCGGGTAGTAAATTCCCTAAAGGTCGCCTTTTTAACTTGTCTGTACCTGAACATGACGCTATGCGGTCTTATATCAAGTAATCATTGGAGAAGGGTCATATCAGACCATCCTCTTCACCCTTAGGTGCCGGATTTTTCTTTGTGGCCAAAAAAGATGGTTCATTAAGGCCGTGTATTGATTATCGTCTCTTGAACAATATTACTGTGAAATATCAATACCCGTTACCCTTGATTTCTGACCTGTTTTCCAGGGTGAAAAACGCTACTTGGTTTACCAAGCTTGACCTCAGGGGGGCGTATAACCTTATTCGCATTAAGCACGGGGATGAATGGAAGACGGCATTCAATACCCCTGAAGGGCATTTTGAGTACCTAGTGATGCCCTTTGGGCTCACTAATGCCCCTTCCGTCTTCCAGTCCTTCATGAATGACATTTTCAGGGATTTTGTGGACAAATTTCTGATTGTTTATTTGGATGATATCTTGATTTTTTCTAATGACTGGGACTCTCATGTGAAACATGTTCGGACTGTGTTCCAGATTTTGAGGGATAATGCTCTGTATGTGAAGGGATCAAAGTGTCTTTTTGGCGTACAGAAGATCTCATTTCTGGGATTCATTTTGTCCCCATCTGTTATTGAAATGGACCCGGTCAAGGTTCAGGCCATCTGTGATTGGGTCCAACCTACTTCATTAAAGGCTCTTCAGAGATTTTTGGGTTTTGCCAATTTTTATCGTAAATTTATTGGTAATTTCTCGGTTATTGTTAAACCATTAACTGATTTGACCAGAAAGGGTTCTGATGTGGTGAATTGGCCTCCTGAGGCAGTCTCTGCATTTCAGGAACTTAAGCAGAGATTCACTTCTGCTCCTGTTCTACGGCAGCCTGATGTTTCTCTGCCATTTCAGGTGGAGGTTGATGCCTCTGAAATTGGGGCAGGTGCCGTTTTGTCCCAAAAAGATCCAGAGACCTCTAAAAGTAACCCTTGTGCCTTTTTCTCTCGAAAATTTTCTCCTACTAAACGTAATTATGACGTGGGTAATCGGGAGTTATTGGCCATGAAGTGGGCTTTTGAAGAGTGGAGACATTGGCTGGAGGGAGCCAAACATCAGGTGGTGGTCCTTACGGACCATAAGAATCTGGTCTATCTGGAATCTGCCAAGCGACTCAATCCTAGACAGGCCAGGTGGGCCTTGTTTTTCACACGTTTTAATTTTGTGGTTTCCTTTCTTCCTGGCACTAAGAATGTTAAGGCGGATGCCCTCTCGAGGAGTTTCCTTGCGGACTCTCCTGAGTTATCTGATCCTTCTGTTATTTTGAAAGAGGGTGTAGTTCTTTCCGCCATCTCGCCCAATTTGAGACTTGCTCTGGAGGGGTGTCAGGAGGATAGGCCTGAGCGCTGCCCTGTTGGAAAATGTTTGTCCCTGACCAATGGAAAAAGAGTGTGATGTCTGAGATTCATTGTTCCGCATTGGCTGGGCATCCCGGAATTTTTGGTACCAGAGACTTGGTTAGTCGGTCCTTTTGGTGGCCTACCTTGTCTCGCGATGTCAGGGAATTTGTGCAGTCCTGCGGGACTTGCTCTCGCTCCAAGCCTTGCTCTCGCTCTAGTGGTTTGTTGATGCCATTGCCTGTGCCCAAGAGACCATGGACCCATATCTCTATGGATTTCATTTCCGATCTTCCTGTTTCTCAGAGAATGACCACCATCTGGGTAATTTGTGATAGGTTTTCCAAAATGATACATCTTGTGCCATTACCTAAGTTACCTTCCTCCTCTGAATTGGTGCCGTTGTTTCTTCAGCACGTGGTTCGTTTACATGGCATTCCTGAGAACATTGTGTCTGACAGAGGAGTCCAGTTTGTTTCCAGATTTTGGAGGACGTTTTGTTCTAAACTGGGTGTTCAATTGTCTTTCTCCTCGGCATTTCATCCTCAGACCAATGGTCAAACTGAGAGAACAAACCAGACATTAGAGACTTATCTAAGATGCTTTGTGTCTGCTGATCAGGATGACTGGGTCTCTTTTTTGCCTTTGGCTAAGTTTGCTCTTAATAATAGGGCTAGCTCTGCCACTTTGATGTCTCCGTTTTTCTGTAATTCTGGTTTTCACCCTCGATTTTCTTCAGGACAGACGGAAGCTTCTGTCTGTCCAGGTGTTGACTCTGTTGTTGAGCATATGCAACAGATTTGGGACCAGGTAGTGGAGAGGTTGTCCCTCTCTCAGGAGAAGGCCCAGCGGTTTGATAACCGGCATAGGACTGATGGTCCTCGGTTTAAAGTGGGGGACTTGGTCTGGTTGTCCTCAAAGAATATTCCTATGAGAGTAGCATCTCCTAAATTTAAGCCTAGGTTCATTGGACCTTATAAGATCATGGAGATTATTAATCCTGTTTCTTTTCGTTTGCTTCTTCCAGGGACATTTAAGATCCATAACGTGTTCCACAAGTCCTTGTTGAAGAGGTTTGTTGAGCCAGTGATTCCTGCTACTGTGCCTCCTGACCCTGTTTTGGTTGAGGGCAATCTGGAGTATGTGGTTGAGAAAATATTGGATTCTCGTTTTTCTAGACGAAGACTCCAGTATTTGGTTAAATGGAGAGGTTATGGTCAGGAAGACAATTCTTGGGTGTTTGCTTCGGACATCCATGCTAGGAGACTTATCCGTGCGTATCATAGAACTCATCCTGACCGACCTGGTTGCTCAAATGAGGGTTCGGTGACCCCTCCTCAAGGGGGGGGTACTGTTGTGAATGGGTTTGAGATGAGTTCTGAGCAGAGGCTCCCTCTGGTGGTTACAAGTGGTACTAGTGAAGATTGTGAGGACTGGGAATCAGGTGTTACTGACTGGTCTTATATAAGGGAGTCATTTTCCCATCAGGGTTGCCGGTGATCAATTGTTCTGGTCTGATCCTTCATTCCAGTTTCCCTTGTAGCCTGCTGTGTCGTGTCTGCATCTCCTGCTACCAGATAAGAATTTTTCTTCTTTTGTGTTGTTGCTATATTTTTGCATTTTGTCCTGCACTTCTTTGGGGGCCTTCGGGGTGCCCTCCGGGGGCTTCTGCCTTCTCAGTTTAGTTCAGCCACTGAGTTTTGTTCTTTTGCTTTTTCCAGTTTTTTCAGTGGCTGCTGTTTTGATTTTGTTACACCAGAGAGCTAATTTAGGTGGTAGAGGTCGTGTGATCTCAGGTGATTTTGAAATTAGTAGAGTTGGTGTTTTTCAGTGTTTTCTGGGATTGCAGTAAGTACCCTTCCTGTCCTTTTCTATTTAGATAGTTTGGGCCCCAGCGTTTGCTCATTCTATTTTCTTTCTGTGTCAGTATTTCCTCTTGTCTAACCGCCATTACGTGTTTGGGGGCTTTCTATTATCTTTGGGGTTCTGCTCCGGGGCAGATAGCTTTCCTATTTCTATCTTTAGGTGTAGTTAGTTTCTCAGGCTGTGACGAGGCGTCTAGGACCAACGTAGGAACGCTCCACGGCTGCCTCTAGTTGTGGTGGTTAGTCAGGGTACTGCAATCCCATAGATTCCAACTTCTCTGGTGTATTGCCTTTTTTACCTGCACTCCTCAGCTACCGAAACATAACAGGCTCCACTGCGGCCGGAGACGGATGAGGAACCGCAGCGGGAATGGCTCGAGATTCCCCTTGTGCAGCATTGGGAACTCGAACCCTAACAGTCACCAGGTTTAGCTGCCACTGGTAATGCATCCAGCCCGTCTGTACCGATCTCGTCGAAGCTCCAACTTCCTTCATCTCCTCAGTCCAACCGACTCCTGCCCTAAAGACATCTGCTCTGGCTATGAGCCGCCACATCTTTCCTGTTCTGGCCCACTAATATGATGCGCAGTGGCCACGGATAACGTGGGCTGCAGCAATTGAACTTTTCGTGGCTGCCGAGCTGTCCAGGCCTATAGCCCATGTGGATACTTGGGCACTCTGGTCCCGTCTGAGCTAACTTCCTAGGAACCTCTCTCTTACTACCCGGCAGCTCCTCCTACACTTAACCCTCTATACACATCCTATCAACTATACTTAACAGTGCACACTAGTATGCCCCCATCTAGTGGCCCACAACAGAACTGCAATTACCCTATGTATAAGATCTATATACTAAGAGTGCCCTCCTCTAATGTCCCCAAAAGGATGCACTAACTTTCCCTATCTAACATGCAATATTACATTGAAGAACACAATGCATATACAATCACTATACATAAAATGGTAACACAATAGAGGATGTGGCAATGCATTGTTATGTGTGGTAATACATGTTCTCGTGTAGCAGTAACACCAAAATATTTACAACGACACACAATAATTAGTACATATAAACATTAAGAACACTTAAGGGGAGCAGGGCAAGGCTGTGACACTCCTTCACCCCCTTATACTGTATAGAAGAATCAGAAGGGGACAACACATACCACTCAGCTAAACTCAAACCCTAAGTTTCTATAAAGACATTCTTCTTACATTTAATATTGTGGAGAGAGCTAAATTTGTATTTATATTTCCTCATCAAGAGGGAAAAATATGCATCAAAATCCTGGAGTTGCAAAAATAATGGAAAAGCGCAATTTGCACCAGAAACATCCAACCGTCATGCATCCCAAAGTATATAGCCAAAAGAAAAAAGGAAGAAAAATGGTCTTCCCGTGGATCACAAGGGGGGCTTAAAAATTGTATTAGAGATGCACCAATGATTTATTTAACTCAAATTCATCACTGTTCAAAATGCAATATGACGGAGTTGATAAAAATAAGCCAATATCCTCTTGTACCCAGAGAATAGAATATTTCAACTGAAAGAGACGAAATGCAAGTTATAAGAAAATACAATCACACAGCACAGAGAAGGCATAAGACTAGTTATTTGTAAGATGATTGTTGCTGTATGTCACAGTCCATTGTCACATAAATGTGGCACTTGGTAGTACAGCCCAACAACATATCACTAAGGATAGGTCGTGTCTGAAAAATATACAGTATATACTGTACACAGGGCCGGCGTCAGCACCCGGCATACCCGGGCAAGTGCTGGGGCCCTGAGCAGGCGGGGGGCCCACTCGCCGTCGGGCACCCCGGCGCCCGTTAGCGGAGGAGAGTGGTGTCAGCGCCACCACTGGCCCCCCCGCTTGCTCAGGGCCCCGGCAGCAGCTGGCACAATACTTACCTCTCCCCGTGCCTCCGCTGCCGCAGCTCCGGGCTCCAGGGGGCGCCTGCGCTTCCTCTCACAGCAGTGCCGCTGAATGACGTCATCATTCAGCGGCCGGCTGTGGCAGAGAGCGTGCGGACGCCGGACAGGTGAGATGTGATGTGTATGTGTCTGTGTGTGTGTGTCTGTGTGTATCAGTGTGTGTGTATGTAGTGCGGTGCTTTGTGTGTGTGTGTATGTGAGAGAGTGCTTGTGTGCTGCGGTGCTGTCTGTGTGATGGTGGTGGGGGGAGGGCAGTGATGATGATGATGGGGAGGCATTGATGATAATGGGGAGGCAATGAAGATGATGGGAAGCAATGATGATGATGGGGAGGCAATGATGATGATGGGCAGGCATTGATGATAATGGGGAGGCAATGATTATGATGGGGAGGCGATGATGATGGGCAGGCATTGATGATAATGGGCAGGCATTGATGATGATGGGGAGGAGATGATGATGATGGGCAGGCATTGATGATAATGGGGAGGCAATGATGATGATGGGGAGGCAATGATGATGATGAGGAGGCAATTATGATGATGGGCAGGCATTGATGATGATGGGGAGCATATAATGATGATGAGGAGGAAATTATGATGATGGGGAGGAAATGATGATGATGGGGAGGCAATGATGATGATGAGGAGGCAATGATGATGATGGGAAGGCGATGATGATTATGGGCAGGCATTGATGATAATGGGGAGGCAATGATGATGATGGGGAGGCAATGATGATGATGAGGAGGCAATGATAATGATGGGGAGGCGATGATGATGATGGGCAGGCATTGATGATAATGGGGAGGCAATGATAATGATGGGGAGGCAATGATATTGATGGGGAGGCGATGATGATGATGGGGAGGCAATGATGATGATAATGGGGAGTCTTTCCACAGCGCACTTTCCTGAACCGTAACAGTGCAGAACGCAGCACAGCGCAGGGGAGAGCTCCATATTTTGTATGGAGCATTATATGGGGACCAGTATCCTGTATGGAGCATTATATGGGGACCAGTATCCTGTATCGAGCATTATATTGGGTCCAGTATTCTGTATGGAGCATTATTTTGGGTCCAGTATTCTGTATGGAGCATTATATGGGTGATGGGGGGGTGACATCCTGCATGGGGTATTATATGGGTGATGAGGGGGAGACTATGTGGTGCCCATAATATTGTATGGAGGACTGTACTGTCCAGTCTGTACTGTGCACTGCGAGGATTTGGCGGTTTTTGAGCTATTGTACAATTTACAATAGATATGACTCAAGTAATGGAAGAAGTGAAGTATTTGGCATTGTACTGTACCTATATTTCTCTGCCGTATCTGTGCATCATGAATCGTGGTCTGTGTTAAAGGGGCCCACTGAGGCTCTTTCTCCCGGGGCCCATAAAAACCGGCCCTGACTGTACATATACGATCAAAGAAGTCCCAAATATGTCAGATCATATATAATTGTCCCCATTTCTGTATGCGTATCATGCTGATGGTGAAGATCCAATATATAGAATAACTATCCAATGAAGAAAACCAGACAGAGAAAAGGTAATGGAGGGGGAAACCACAAAAAACAGGTTGCATAATAATAATCCAGTCCAGGGGCGTACATAGAAATCATGGGGCCCCATAGCAAAAGCCTGAATGGGGCCCCCCCCAAAAAAAAAAACAAGTGCTCTTAACTCCACACACACACACACACACACCTGCAGTGCATGCAGGGCCCCCTACACCCTCCACAGTGCGTGCAGCCGGGCCCCCCTCCCTAAGGTGCAAAGTGCAGCCAGAGCCATTGTAAATGTAAAGTGCCAGCACAGTGAGGGGACACATTTAACAAAAAAAATCGACCCCCAGTCAGGCTCACCATCTTGTGTGTGCAGTGGCGTAGCAACTGTTTGTGGGGCCCGGGGCGGCTGAAAAATTTGCCGCCCCTTTGGTCATTGATAATCCTGAAGCATTCACCATTACAACCAAAAAAAGGCTCAAAGTAAATACCTTTCACCTGTAAAATCAGCATGGCAAAAATACACACTGCAAA
The DNA here is from genome assembly GCA_033576555.1 of Oophaga sylvatica. Taxonomy (NCBI): domain Eukaryota; kingdom Metazoa; phylum Chordata; class Amphibia; order Anura; family Dendrobatidae; genus Oophaga; species Oophaga sylvatica. The sequence goes on along the minus strand of JARQOD010000005.1, from coordinate 443,445,639 downwards.
GCAGCAACACACAGTATGGACTTGTGTTTATGATGTGCTTTATCCTCCTTGGACAAAAAGGACTTCTTTAGGCTTGGCTCACATTTATACAGTGCAGTCTGCTGGACAAATATGTCTTAATTGCAAAAAAAAAAATGGTATTCAGACGTATGTGGAGGCATACACAAACCATAATGGGCAACACGTAGTGTAAAAAAAAATGTTCTTCTGACTATGTTTTGCCCTGATCACGTTGTATTGTGGGAAAAAAACATAATTGACCAAAGGTACGCGTTTTTAATGTGGGGTGAAAAAAAGTTTATTCCTCTGGACACCTCCTCACAGAACTGATGCCAAAATGGAGTGGGATGGGACTGTTGACACCAGTAAAGCTGGATGGAAAAAAAATGATTCTTTTTAAGTAAAAAAACATATAGAGACAAAGATGGAAGTACGATATGTATCAAATGTACTTGTTTAAATTCGTAGGTTGATGCATGGCATACGTTTTAATGTATACGTCCAACGCATTAAGTCTGCAGGCGTATAAATGTGAACCTAGCCTGACAGGGAACATGCTGCATAGTGTGCTCCGATGTAAGAAGTGTGGTGCCTAATCTGACAGCAGGTACAAGCAATGCCCATCATTCATGGCATCATATAAGACAGGTAGACGGATGTCATATCTTTGTATATGAAATGATTGGAATATGTAAGCTATGCAAAGTTCCAACATGTGTACAAACTACAAGACACATTTTATCACAGGTAAGGGGACACAGAAATGCCGCACACGATATCTTCCATAACATCTGCAGAACTTCCACTCTCAGGCACCTCATGAGCTCAGCACGCCCCATGTAATTGCTGTCTCCCAGGTGCATGCATCTGGGGTGAAGGAGCAGAATAAATTAGTAACATTTATTGGCTGCACCATGATTTCCAGGGCATTGCACATTTTTAGTATTGCATGAGCATGCATTGTTGCACACCTTGACAGTGAAGTTGGTGGTGGGACATAGACTGGAGGTCTTACCTACAGCTAGGAAGCATCATCCTGCCTGGTGGTGGTACAGGGGTTAAATCACATGAAACCAGCTCTAATGGAGAAGCATTGTGAGGAGTACAGAAGGTGGCTGCAGTGCATGCAGAGCCCCCCTCCTCCACAGTGTCTGCAGTCAGGACCCCCTCACTCCCTAAGGTGCAAAGTGCAGCCAGAGGCTAGCCATTGTAAATATAAAGTGCCAGCACAGTGAGGGGACACATTCAACAAAAAAATCCACCCCATACCCCAGCCAGCAGGACTCACCTTCTTGTGTCTCTCCCTGAGTGAAACTTATGAATGTTTTCTGCTTCCTGTGATGCACGTGTCTCTGGCTGCAGGCTGGCTTTCTTATGCAAATGCAGCCAGAGACTTAAGCCAACTGCTGACCAGGAGACAACAAGGAAAGGGGACCTTCAAGGGGGTTTACAGTGTCCGGCCGTCGATTATATTTAATTAAAGGAGATAGTACTGTGTCAGCACAGCACAGCTGCCAAACGACAGCGGCCGTCGTGGGCCCCCTCACCTGTCTGGGCCCCATAGCTGCTGCTTAGTCTGCTCTATTCACGGAACGCCACTGATCCAGTCCACAGAATTTTCCATAGAAAAGGAAGAGGTATAGTGGGGGGAGACAGCTCCAATGGATATCCACATGAGCAAGAAGTATGTTGCATGATGAAATTCAGACCACAGAGTTTTCCTCTGAGAAGAGATATGAGACAGTTGAGTGCCGTATAGGATAAGCTCATATGAATACCTACTAAAGCAGACAAAACATGCTGGTAAATCAATTGTTGATTCCATGCCTAAAGGTAGAACATATAAATATGTATATAATAATTCCTCATTGATGCCCTCAGGCAAGGTAGACTTTAAGGCTCCATTTTGACTTCGTCTGCAGTAATTGTCTATGGAGGTAACCACCTATAATATTTGTACGTACGTTTTGTAGGCCATTTACTCACATGCTGTCCAGCTTACCTCCATGATGTATCAAAGAGTGTGAAACCACCGACGGCAAACTTTTTCCTTTTCGTTCATCCATGAGGGCACAGTGAATAGTGGAAATATGCTTCTGGATCTTCCTTCTGAGTTCCTGCGATGTTTGACCAACATGGATTTTAGTACATGTGCATATGATGGCATAAATAACATTCTTAGCTTTACAGTTGACGTTGAGTACCCAGTGGGTTTATAAAGGCATCCTTCATCGGAGACATGTACTGGCACACATTACAATCCCCAGAAAGGTAGGAACCTCTCAGTGTAATATCAAGCTGTAGCTTGGGGTTGGTCTCAAAAAGTGACTTCTAGTTAATAGATCACCCAGGTTGGGGGTTCTCATGGCCATTAGCAAGGGGCAATCTCCCACAAATGCTTTTATGTGAGAATCTATATTAAGATTCTTTCACCGGCATGGAAGAAACACCCAGAGCTAGTATATGTAGGGAGCAGAGGTGATTAGCAGCAACAGTGTGGGCTCAAAAGCTGAACGTTCTCTGCCAGCATGGAAAAAGTCCATAACCCCTTCAGTGCTGAACGAAAGGAAATCATTTTAAAATAGGACACGAATCACACAGTCTCTAAGGGTATGTGTGCATGTTGCGGATTTGCTGTTGTAAAAATCTGCACGGATTCTTCCTCTCTGCAGAAAACGCAGTTGAAAATCTGCTAGGATTGGATGCATTTTTGATGCACATTTGTATGCGTTTTTGTAAGCTAAATAAAGATATATATAAAAAGAAGATAATCAGCTTACCGTGTGCTGTGTCTGGAGAATGTTCACATTTATCAGGAAATTTTTATGAATCCTACTAATGACTGTAACTTGGAACTTTGCCGTCTTATACAGGAGGGTTTACACATGAGAGTTCTAATTAAAAAACTAGCTGATTATCTGAATAATGAATTTCCAATTATGTCAATATATCATTCACTCGCTAAGATCCACAAGGGTATTTTCCCTCCACCTATGAGGTTCATTGTGGCAGGGATAGGTTCTTTGGGGAACGTTTGGGGCTTGGGTGGACCATTTTCTCCAACCCCCAGTACAAGAAATCCCTAGTTATATTAGAGATTCCAAATATGTTACCTCCATTTTTAATCACTTAGATTGGAAAGAGGAATACACCTGGCTATCTTATGATGTTATAACTCTGAATCCATCTATCCCCCATGATGTTACGATCTCATGTTTATCTCATCATTTGGACATGTTTAGTGTCTATGATACAGAGACTAAGGAATTCATTTTGTCAGCTGTGAATTTTTTGTTGACTCACAATTATTTTAGTTTTGACAGTAGGTTCTTTTTGCAGAAAGTCGGCGTCAGAATGGGGGCTAAATTTTCCCCCTCCCTGGCTAATATTGTCATATCCTGGTGGGAAGAGGTTTTTATAATTAATGATGATAATCCATTGGCCATAATATTGTCTGGTTTGGTCGTTATATTGATGACCTCCTCCTGGTGTGGGGGGGCACCCAGGAGGAGGGTGTCAATTTTGTTAACTCCATGAATAGTAATGATTTCAATTTTAAGTTCACTTATACTTTTGAAAAAAATTATATTAATTTTCTAGATCTGACACTCACAGGTGATAGTTCTACGCATTCAGTGGTAATTTCCCCCTATAGGACGCTCGCTGCTAGCAATTCTATACTAAAAGCCAATTCATGCCATCCTCCCCATGTGATTAAAAACATTCCCTTTGTGGAGATAATGAGACTAAAATGCAACTGTACTAATAAGGATCTTTTTGACAAAGAGTCTTCAACCATCTGTGGTAGACTAGCAAAACGGGGCTATCCAAAGTGGAACCTAGCTAGAACTAAGAAAGCAGTTACTAGGATATATCGTGATAAACTGCTACTGCTACTACATCTTATAGTTCCCAGTACCAAGAGATAATTTCTATAATAAAAAAAAATCTACCAATGTTAAATCAAGATGACAAGTTAAAATTAATTCTTAAAAATGAGACTCGCTTTGCTGCCAGAAAGGCACCCACATTGAGTTCAATATTGTCTCCAAGTCTGTTCAGTAGCAGTTCAGATAGGAAACATTCACAACAAAAGAACGGATTGAAAGCCAGAGGGTTTTTAAATGTGGAGCAACCAATTGTTAAAGCGTGCGGTTTTGCTTGCAAAACGGACCGTTTTTTTCTGCCCATAATTCCTCTGTGCAGCTTATTCGAGACTACATTAATTGTAATATCCCGAATGTGGTATACGTTATAGAATGTAGGTTATTTAATGTGCAGTACAAAGGGTGCACTACCTGCCCTCTTAAAGTACGGATTAGACGGCATTTATCAGACGTCAGTAATCCCAATGCATTATCAGTGTCGGTGGCTTCTAAACATTTTATTAATTGTGACGGAGGTAATTTAAAACATTTGGAATTTTATGGCATAGAGAAGGTGCATAAACCAGAGAAGGGTGGTAATCATAGACGTAAACTTCTTAATAGGGAATTCTATTGGATATTGTCACGCGGTCTTATGATATGTGTACGATGTCAGTAAACTATTCTTAAAAGAACAACACTCTATACAACATATAGATTAGCAACATCAGCATGTAAATATAGAATAGATTTACCTGACACGATATCCGTTGAACTCAGGGTTAATCTTGAGGACTTGATACACTGTCACAGGAAAGAGGAGGACCGGGGGTCTAACCTGACCCTAAACTGGGGTCCTAACTAATCCCTCACCTTGGAGGTACTGATAATGGTTCAGAGGTCCAAGTCTCCAGCCTAACCCTGTCTCCTATCAGTCCCTGAACCCTGTAATCAGTCCTAAGAAGGATTCTGATTACCACCAAAGGGATATGGGCTGATCTCTGCTAAATACACAGATTAGACATATAAGACAGACTGGAGAAAACACAGACTTGCATACACACTCAAACACAGAAGGAACATAAATGATCTGGGATATTAAACTCTAAGCAAGGTGAGCTTAAAACAACTAAGGAGCTCTTTAACTTAAGTCTATACAGATACAATCCTATCTGTGGTCTGCATGAAGAATTTCACTGGCAACTCCCAACACAGACAACCAGAGATTTAAAGGAAACCAATCAACAAATAATTAATTGCAGCCGGAAGAAACTGCACCCAGTCCCAGAACTGAGCACAGACAGAATTAACTCCCTAACTGCCAAACACAAAGAAACAGCAACTCAGCTGTGAGAAGTCAGAATGTGCAACCGCGACGATCTTCGTGGCGATGCACACATGACAGTACCCCCCCTTCTACGAGGGGCCTCCGGACCCTCAGGGCCAGGTTTGCCCGGGTGAGTTCTGTGGAAGGTCCGCACCAAACGATCTGCGTTAATGTCAGACGCAGGAACCCACGTCCTCTCCTCTGGACCATACCCCTTCCAATGCACCAAGTACTGAAGGGACCGGCGATTCAGACGTGAGTCAATGATCTTTGACACTTGAAACTCCAAGTTACCATTGACCACCACTGGAGGAGGAGGTAGAGGTGATGGTATGACTGGTGCCACGTACCTCTTAAGTAATGACTTGTGGAACACATTATGAATTTTAAACGTAGGAGGGAGGTCCAGACGAAATGCCACAGGATTAATTATGGAACTGATCCTGTACGGCCCGATGAATCTGGGGCCCAGCTTCCAGGAGGGAACTTTAAGTTTTATATTCCTGGTAGACAACCATACCAGATCGTTCACATTAAGATCTGGACCAGAAACTCTCCTCCTATCAGCCATACGTTTATAACGGTTCCCCATAGCACTCAGATTATTCAATACACCTCTCCACACTGAAGCAAGTGACGACGAGAAACGCTCCTCCTCAGGAACCCCAGAAGGGCCCCCCCCATTGAATGTACAAAACTGGGGATGAAAACCATATGCCCCAAAAAACGGGGACTTACCAGTGGACTCGCTCCGCCTGTTGTTAAGAGCGAACTCTGCCAGAGGCAAGAAAGAAGACCAGTCCTCCTGGTTCTCTGAGACAAAACACCGAAGATAAGTCTCTAGGCTTTGATTCAGACGCTCTGTCTGACCATTGGTCTGCGGATGAAAAGCCGAGGAAAATGACAATTGCATCCCCCGACGTAAACAAAATGCCCTCCAAAACTTGGACACAAACTGAGACCCCCTATCTGACACCACATCAGAAGGCAACCCATGAAGTCTCACAATCTCCCCAATGAACACCTGCGCCAGAGTTTTAGCATTAGGGAGGGCAGGAAGAGCAATGAAATGTGCCATCTTACTGAACCTGTCAACAACCACCAGTATGACAGTCTTCCCTGACGACTGAGGAAGGTCCGTGATGAAGTCCATAGACAAATGAGTCCATGGACGCTCCGGAAGTTTCAAGGGTAAGAGGGTCCCAGACGGACGGGTATGAGGGGTCTTAGAGCGAGCACAAACCCCACAGGACGCGACAAAAGTTAAAACATCTTTATTAACGTTAGGCCACCAAAACCGGCGAGAAAGGAGATCTAAAGTAGCCTTACTCCCTGGATGTCCTGCTAAAGCAGAATTATGATGTGCCTCAATAACCTTTTGTCTCAACTGATTTGGGACAAACAGTCTCCCTGGAGGTCCTGCAGGGGCGTCCCCCTGAACCTCTAACACCTCCTCCTCAAGCTCAGAACATACAGCCGACACTACCACCCCCTCCTGAAGGATAGGAATCGGGTCATCCATTTTCCCGGCCCCTGGGAAACTGCGAGACAAGGCATCCGCCTTAACATTCTTAGATCCAGGGCGATAAGTGACAACAAAATTAAACCTGGTAAAAAACAACGACCATCGAGCTTGTCTGGAATTCAGACGCTTAGCAGATTCCAAATACAGCAGGTTCTTGTGATCAGTAATGACGGTGACCGGGTGGACTGCCCCCTCCAAAAAGTGACGCCATTCTTCAAAAGCCAACTTAATGGCCAAAAGTTCCCTATTGCCGATATCATAATTCCTTTCGGCGGACGACAATTTTTTAGAAAAGAAAGCGCACGGATGCCATTTACCAGGGGACGGACCCTGGGACAATATTGCACCCACCCCTACGTCAGACGCGTCCACCTCCACAACGAACGGCTGTGATGCATCTGGTTGGATGAGAACGGGTGCCGAAGCAAAACATTTTTTCAAAGAGGAAAAAGCTTGGCAAGCTTTGTCCGACCATTTAGAAAAATCCGTCCCTTTTCTTGTCATGTCAGTGAGAGGTTTGACAACAGATGAGAAATTACAAATAAATTTCCGGTAGTAGTTAGCAAACCCCATAAAACGCTGCAGAGCCTTAAGATCCTCTGGCTGATCCCATTCAAGCACTGCTCTCACCTTTTCAGGGTCCATACGGAAACCGGAGGCTGACACCAAGAAACCCAAAAACTGAAGTTCCTGTACGGCGAATACACACTTTTCCAGTTTGGCGTATAGTTTATTGTCTCGCAAGATCTGCAACACCTGTCTCACATGCTCCTGGTGAGACACAAGATCTGGTGAGTAAATTAAAATGTCATCCAAATATACGACCACAAACAGCCCCACCAGATGACGAAAAATGTCATTAACAAAATGTTGGAATACTGCTGGTGCAGTAGTCAGACCAAAAGGCATGACAAGGTTCTCATAATGTCCCTCCGGCGTGTTAAACGCCGTTTTCCACTCATCCCCCTCTTTTATCCTAATCAGATTATACGCCCCCCTGAGATCCAATTTAGAGAACCATTTGGCGCCAACAATTTGATTGAAGAGATCAGGAATCAGAGGGAGTGGATACGGATCTCGAACAGTAATCCGATTAAGTTCGCGGAAATCCAAGCAAGGGCGTAGGCCTCCATCTTTCTTCTTCACAAAGAAGAACCCCGCGGCTACTGGGGAAGATGAAGGTCTAATATGCCCTTTGGCCAGACTTTCCGAAATATAATCTTTCATAGCCTGCCTCTCAGGACCAGAAAGGTTATATAACCTAGCTTTAGGTAACTTAGCATCAGGAAGTAAATTAATAGAGCAGTCATACACACGATGAGGAGGCAACTCCTGACACCCCTCCTCAGAGAACACATCCCCAAAGTCCTCCAAAAAAGGAGGCAAAGTACTAGGCACGACCGCACTGATGACTGTGTTCATGCAGTTACTTTTGCAAAACTCCCCCCATTGGCTTATATCTCTGGACTGCCAATTAATCACAGGGTTATGTTTAACCAACCAAGGAAGTCCCAACACAATAGGAGTAGGTAGACCCTCCAACACATAACAAGATAATAGTTCCCTATGTATTGCCCCTACCCGAAGGTCAATGTTATGAACCTCATGAACAAAGCTACCTTGGCCGAGAGGCCTGGCGTCAATGGAGAATATAGGGATCGGTTTGACCAATACACTCAGATGCATACCTTGAGCCTGAGCAAACTGAGCGTCAACCAGATTAGCCCCGGAACCACTATCAAGAAGAACAGACAATCTCTCCACTCTCGTACCAACCACCACCTCCACTGGTACAAGGAACTGAGAAGAACTAGCGGACGAAATACATACTCCCAGGTTGTCGTCCACCACACAACCTGGGATTAACAGTTTTCCGGCGACTTTTTGCTCAACAAGGCACGGATGGACATCCCCCAACAAAATGTCCCTCTTTCCCGCAGAAGAAACACCTTCTAGTCCTGCGGCGTACCGCCAATCCCCTCCTACGAAATGATGTCCCTCCCAACTGCATAGGCTCCTCCGAACAGACAAGGGGAACCTCAACATAAGGGACTTTAGTAGTAGGTGGAGTAACAACAGGGGGCGGAGTTACCTCGCACCTCTCCCGGAGCCGTCTATCAGTACGGATAGCTAGGGCCATAGCAGCCTCCAGTGATGGAGGAGAATCATACTGAGCCAAAACGTCCTTTAATTTATCAGAAAGCCCATGACAAAACTGGCTCCTAAGAGCTGGGTCATTCCACTGAGTATCTGTGGCCCATCTACGGAACTCAGAAGCAAATTCCTCCGCCGGACGATCTCCCTGCTGTATCTTACGTAATTTTGTCTCAGCAAGAGAGACCCGATCTGGGTCATCATATACCAAACCCAGGGCAGTAAAAAATCGATCTACTGACTGTAGAGCCGGGGATCCCGGAGGAAGGGAGAAGGCCCAGGATTGAGGGTCCCCTTGTAGGAGCGAGATAACAATTCCCACTCTCTGCTCTTCACTCCCTGATGATCGAGGCCGAAGCCGAAAATACAATTTACATGCTTCCCTGAAGGTAAAAAATTTGTCTCGCCCACCAGTGAACCTGTCCGGGAGAGCTACTTTAGGTTCAAATCTGGTTTGCTCCGAGGGAGACAAAACTTTGGACTTAATGTCCGTCAGCTCCATGGATAATCCCTGCAACTGCAGAGCCAGCTGGGCTACTGGATCCATGGCAACTGGGAATAATTTTATGGGCCAGTGAAAATGTCACGCGGTCTTATGATATGTGTACGATGTCAGTAAACTATTCTTAAAAGAACAACACTCTATACAACATATAGATTAGCAACATCAGCATGTAAATATAGAATAGATTTACCTGACACGATATCCGTTGAACTCAGGGTTAATCTTGAGGACTTGATACACTGTCACAGGAAAGAGGAGGACCGGGGTCTAACCTGACCCTAAACTGGGGTCCTAACTAATCCCTCACCTTGGAGGTACTGATAATGGTTCAGAGGTCCAAGTCTCCAGCCTAACCCTGTCTCCTATCAGTCCCTGAACCCTGTAATCAGTCCTAAGAAGGATTCTGATTACCACCAAAGGGATATGGGCTGATCTCTGCTAAATACACAGATTAGACATATAAGACAGACTGGAGAAAACACAGACTTGCATACACACTCAAACACAGAAGGAACATAAATGATCTGGGATATTAAACTCTAAGCAAGGTGAGCTTAAAACAACTAAGGAGCTCTTTAACTTAAGTCTATACAGATACAATCCTATCTGTGGTCTGCATGAAGAATTTCACTGGCAACTCCCAACACAGACAACCAGAGATTTAAAGGAAACCAATCAACAAATAATTAATTGCAGCCGGAAGAAACTGCACCCAGTCCCAGAACTGAGCACAGACAGAATTAACTCCCTAACTGCCAAACACAAAGAAACAGCAACTCAGCTGTGAGAAGTCAGAATGTGCAACCGCGACGATCTTCGTGGCGATGCACACATGACAGATATTCACTCTGGAAACACAAGTCCCTTTTGGTCTTAATGCAAGACAGGATTAGATAAAACAATATAAGGGGTGGTTTTTTTATTTTTATTTTTTTTATTCATTTAATCTGTCATTTTTGTGTATATACTTGAGATGGTTTTCTTATGCTTTGATTATTATGTGATTTTAATGCTTCTTAATTGAATAACCAATGCAATCTATGGATCTGTGGTACAAATTTACCATCTGTTTTTTTTTATGGACAGATCATAAGGAAGACTAGCGTCGAAAAGCGTTGATCTGCTCCTCTGTGTGTACAGTGACAGACAATATGTGTTTCCATTATTTTTAACACTTTTGTAATAAAAGTTACATTTTAACTAACCCCACCTATCGCTGGATCCCTTTCCATGTTTTTTTCTTTCTAAATAAAGATATATTATTTAATAAAAAAAAAAGAAGTGTGATGTAATTTCCTTGTTGAACCTCTTCTTTTACATTCTCCATTGTAGACCATAATATCATTACATACCATGTTCAAATATAATGTTTACACACACAAAACAAATATAAGTGACTATAACACATATATATGTGTGAATATGTGTCAGACAGATACCATGTTCAAATTAAATGTTTACACACACACAAAAATATAAATATATGTGTCAGTCAGATACCCACATTAATAAAATGGTACAAAAAGATTTAAATAAAAGACACACAGGAGAACTGGGAACATTTACAGTGGAGCCACAGAAAAAAAATTAACATGGGGTAAACCTATAAAATCGAACCTATGCAGACAGCTGCATTCTGATATTAATAGCCTGGAAAGGGGCCAATTATATTGGCACCCCCAATATAAAAACATCAGCTCTCAGCCGCCACAGAAATGACGCATCTCATAGATGCGCCAATTCTGGTACTTAGCGTCGCTCTTATCACTTGCCATGTAGCGGTGGCAAATGTGGTAATATTTGAGGGGTTGATGTCACCTTGGTATTGTGCGGTGACATTAAGCCCACGGCTTAGTAATAGACAGGCATCTATAAGATACCTATCCATTACTATTCCTATAGTTATATGGTAAAGACAAAGCCAGAATAAAGTCCTTTATTTGAAATAAAACTAAACACAGTTTTCCATTTTTCTTTAAACGCCTGATCCCAGCGAAGCCCTTGATCTCTGCAACAAAAATAAAATAATAAATCAACACAAATACTTCCTGTCCACCGTAGTCCATTTAATAATGAGTGTCCCACGACGATCACACGTGTAGTACAGTCACATTGGGAAATGTGACTGCTCTACACGGCTCCGGTGATACACTGACAGGAGATAATCTCTCTTGCAGTGCATCACTGAGAGGTCACAGGAGTTTATGCTCTCACTTTACAGCACTACCGCTGTGTGAGAATTTTCTCAAGCTGCGGTGCCGCAAGTGAGAGCACGAACTCCAGTAAACTCTCACGGCAGTACAGTGATACACTACGGGAGGATTGCCTCCTGTCAGTGTATCACCGGAGCCGTGTAGAGTGGTCATATCTCCCGATGTGACTGTTCTAAACATGAGATCGTCGTGGGACACTTGTTATTAAATGGACTATGGCGGAAAGGTAAAAATTATTTTATTTTTATTGCAGGAGATTGAGGGCATTGGGGACTAGGTGTTTGGTGAGTATGAATGTGTTTTTTATTGTTTTACAATTGAACACAGTGGCCGGATGATGGGACTACTACTGTTCCATCATCGGCTCATGCTGTCACTGTTATATGTGACAGCAGGCATAGCCGGATGGGAGTAGTAGTCCCATCAGACGATACACACAGACACCCGCAGACAGACACACACACACAGCCACACAGACACCTGCAGACAGACACCCACAGACAGAGACACACAGAGACACCCACAGACAGACACCCGCAGACAGACACGAACATATTCTCCACTCACACATAGTCTTTGCCCATACACATATTCTCCACCCACACACACTCTTCCTCCTTCCTTTCCGCAGCATTTTTGGCATGCAAATCTGCAGCTACTCCGCAAACCTTTTTACATCTGCGGTTTAGCTGCAGATTTGACTGACTCAATGGAAGTCAATAGGTGCAGAAACACTGCAGATCGGCAAAAATAATTTACATGCTGCGGAGAATAAAAGGCTGCGAATCTGTGCGGAATTTTCCGCAGCATGTGCACACCAATTCTGGATTCCCATTGATTTGCATTGGTTGGGCAATACATTGTGGATTTTGTGCAATTCCACGCGGAAAAAATGCTGCGTATCTGCAACAAAATCCACAACGTGTACACATAGCCTAAAGAGGACTAGCGAATCATTAGCGCTGTGACCTTCTACCGCCAGGTCTCCCAGGTGGACGTGACACCCTCGCGACACTTATATTTCTATATTGAAAGCTTTATTGGCTTAAGTATCGTGGTATGCTGAATTTTGTTCAGTAACAGTAGAGCAATCACACTTTTAGGCTATATCCACACTTCTATTTGCCCTGCTTTCATTAGCTATACAAAACGGCTGAAATTAATAATTTTTGTATGTCTGTAAAACAGCAGTTATTTGCTTCAATCGCAGGTTATGTCATGATTAATAATAAAATCCTGACCAAGGCTGATTTTTTTTCGTAACCCAACTGTTATTTCCAGCCATTAGTTGTGATGTTGTGAGGATGATGCTGCTGGGAATCAGAAACAAATGATTCAGAAACAAAGCTCTTATATTCACATACAGCACATTTTCTGCTTTCTCTTTCTTGGAACAACATTACTGAAGTGTCATTTAATGCCATTGTTTTCCAGTCTCTTAAACAAGTAACACTATGTTTGCCTGATTCCCTATACCAGTTATTACAGCATCTGACAGAAGAGCATGTACATAAGACCAGTATGCCCTGGACACATTGCTGCAAGTCGAGGAAAAAAAAAGAGTTTTGATCCATCTAAAGTAAATGCTCTGTTGAAACATAGTTAGCTCTTTGTGACATCCTCTGCAAATGATACAGCAATCTCTGTGAATTATGTGAAAGGGCCATTTTAATTAAGGAGGCTGGCATGAACATTTACTGGTGAGTAATTTATGACCCTGAATCAAGGTATTAATGAGAAAGGAAGAGCACTGCACTCTATTGTAATTATGTGTTCATCACTTTATGTAATAATATAATTCACTGCTGGACACAGTTTTTTTTAAGTTTCATATTCCTCAGTGGCATGGTACTACATATTTGGCATTGTAATAATTAGGGTAGGTTTCTACGTATCGTAATATGTGGGCTTTGGACGTTGCGGAAACCCCGCTCCGCCCAATGCCCTGCCCCCTTCTGTACGCGCGGTGAGTCCGGATGTCATCATTGAACACATCTGGAATTGCCGCATCGTATACATAGAGTAGGCTGTTTACCTTGCGGAGACTGAGCATCTCCGCAAGGTAAACAGACATGCTGCGGTCTAAAAAGACACAACACATGTCCGGTTTAGCGGATGTGTCACCCGCGTATTTGGACGCATAGTGGAGATGGGATTTCATAAAATCCCCTCCACTATGCTGGAACATCTTGCTGCTGCGGATTAAATGCTGCGGCTGTACGCAGCATTCAATGCGCAGCAAAAACTGAATGTTTCCGCTATGTGGAAACATGCCCTTACTAGAAATGAGCGGATCTTTTGAAATTTGAATTCACTGGCTTTGATGATTTTCCACTCAAATTCTATTCAAGGTGAATAAATTTGTGCAAATCTCAATATTGGAAATCTTGTAATAGTTCGTAAAATACACAAAGAGAGGAGAGAGAGAGAGAACCCCACTGGTCATTAGATCGTACACGCAATACGAGATAGAGAGAGGATCCTAATGAACATAAAAGCTTACAGTCTACAGGTGAGAAAAGACCCCGCTGACCATAAGAGCTTATGCTCTACAGGAGAGAGTGAGGACCTCACTGATCATAAGAGCTTATACATATATATATATATATATATATATATATATCTTTACAAGAAAGAGAGATTACTCTGCTGACTATAACAGCTTACACTTTACAGGAGAGAGAAACCCACAGACTATTAGAGCTTATATTCTACAGGAGAGAGAAGACCCGGCTGACCATATGAGCTTACACTCTACAGGAGAGAGAGAGAGGACCATTCTGACTGTAAGAGCTTGCACTCTACAGGAGAGAGAGGACCATTCTGACTGTAAGAACTTGCGCTCTACAGGAGAGAGATTACATAATTGAGCATAAGAGCTTACACTCTACAGGAGAGATAGAGAGAGGACATCACTGATCATAAGAGCTTACACTCTACAAGAGAGAGAGAGAAGACCCCGCTGACCATATGAGCTTACACTCTACAGGAGAGAGAAGACCCCGCTGACCATATGAGCTTACACTCTACAGGAGAGAGAAGACCCCGCTGACCATATGAGCTTACACTCTACAGGAGAGAGAAGACCCCGCTGACCTTATGAGCTTACACTCTACAGGCGAGATAGAGAGATGACATCACTGATCATAAGAGCTTACACTCTATAGGAGAGAGAGATTACATAGTTGAGCATAAGAGCTTACACTCTACAGGTGAGATAGAGAGAGGACATCACTGATCTTCAGAGCTTACACTCTACAGGAGAAAGAACTCAACTTACTGTACCAAAAGAGCTTACACTCTGCAGAAGAGAGGAACTTACCCAGTGACTCTGAAGATGGAAAATGACTTTACTGTACAAACTGTGCTTCATTGATCTGTGATTGCCAGGTACTGACCACCACTATACAAGATATGATAATCCAATAGATGTCATAGCTGCAGAACATTATGGGGAAGTCTGCGTGGCTGCGCAAAAAAACATTAGCCTGCCCTCTGATGCTTTAGTAGTGAGGAAAATGGTGCTGCCCAAAATCCCTTTTTTGCGCACCACATATCGAATCTCAAAGTCTTTGAATTTGCATGAAACCAGGAAAATCTACGCCAACTCAGTCCTCTGCGGATTGAGTCACTCATCTCTAGTAGATATATGGACCTCTTTACTATATGATGATTTTTCAAAAGGTAGAGAGCAAACAACACAACAGGTTTACAACTGTGGCTTGCAGACAAAAACCGCAAGGCACGCTCAGAGTTTGAGGATAGCTACAGGTAACAAACATCGTAGCTTAGTAATGAACCGCATATGGATTTTTGTCGCTATTAGAGGTTGTCCAGGATTAGGAAACAGAACTTGTACACAAACTGTATCTTACTTTGCAGTTCAGACTCTCTGAAGTTATTCAATGATATAAAAAATGTAGAAAATGTATATTTCCTCAGAATATTATATGCAGATAAACAAACTGTATATATATTTTTTCAAATTAAATACAATTCTTCCCTCTATCTGTCTGCATGTCTGTCCCTCGATCATCTATGCAGGCTAGTTTCTGTATACAGTCTGCAGTTCTTGCTATGGCCACTAGGGGCACTTAAACACTGCAGTTCTCATCCCTCAGTGCTTAGTAACAGTAACCAGTCAGTGATGTTCCTGTTACTAAATACTTAACATTGGAGATGATAATGTAGAGGGAATGTATTAACTGTGCATGACTTGGCAATGTCATGACAAAAACATGCAAAAATTAAGCAGATTGTTTGTGACAGCTTTGTAAGAAAGAAACAGCTTGAAGTTTATTTACAACTGCTCACAAGCTATATGAGCTGGCATCCCTTCCCTAAGAAGCAATATGTATCTAGTGATCTAGTTCAGACTTCTGTAGTCCTGTATTTCCCAACCTTTTCCGGTCAAAAACATCCCAGTACCAAAAATTTCCAAGAGTACCCCCACTCCCACCCCAAGAAAGCAGGTGGAGCCTTTTTTAGAATTTCTGACAGATCTGTCAATAACCTGAATCCAGTTCAATCAGCTGAAATAATTCTGGAACCTTGGTAGAGCCCAAAGAGTCTGTCAAAAGGGACTGTCGGGGTTTGTGAAATGTTGTATTAACTAGCACTTTTACCGTTTATTATTGTAGCCTATCTACTTACTACAGTTATGCTTTGCTAATTTTTGTTGATTTTTATAGACAGGCATATTTTATCTTTTCCACCTTGAATCTCTGTATCATATTTTATGGGTTGAACATGAGATTCATTGGGCGTTATAAGGTTGAGGATCTGAGAATGTATCATCTCGCTGATTAAAAAACATATTAGGCTACAGTCACACAGTCAGTATTTGGTCAGTATTTTACATCAGTATTTTTAATCTAGAACCAGATTATTATTATTATTTATTATTATAGCGCCACTTAATCCATGGCGCTTTACATGTGAGGTGGGGTATACATAATAAATACAAGTACAGTAATCTTAGACAATACAAGTCACGACTGGTACAGTAGGAGAGAGTACCCTGCCCGTGAGGGCTCACAATCTACAAGGGATGGGTGAGGATACAGCAGGTGAGGGTAGAGATGTCGTGCAGCGGTTTGGTGGATCTGTGGTTACTGCAGGTTGTAGGCTTGTCTGAAGAGGTAGGTCTTCAGGTTCTTTTTGAAGGTTTCCATGGTAGGCGAGAGTCTGATATGTTGTGGTAGAGCGTTCCAGAGTAGGGGGGATGCGCGGGAGAAATCTTGTATGCGATTGTGGGAAGAGGAGATAAGAGGGGAGTAGAGAAGGAGATCTTGTGAGGATCGGAGGTTGCGTGAAGGTAGGTACCGGGAGACAAGGTCACAGATGTATGGAGGACACAGCTTGTGGATGGCTTTGTATGTCATGATTAGGGTTTTGAACTGGAGTCTTTCTGTAATGGAGAGCCAGTGCAGGGATTGACAGAGGGGAGAGGCCGGGGAATAGCGGGGGGACAGGTGGATTAGTCGGGCAGCAGAGTTTAGAATAGATTGGAGGGGTGCAAGAATGTTAGAGGGGAGGCCACAGAGCAGGAGGTTGCAGATGTGGAACAATGAAACACGCCACCACTTCAGGATTTCTCACCCATTCCTGGTTTTGGCTTGCAAATACTGATGTAAAATACTGACCAACTACTCAACTTGTGCCTATGACCTTAGCATACTGACAAGACAAGAGATATAATCCAAGAGAAGTGCATGCTGCGAGAAAGGACAGAGGAACAGAAGTTGTTCAAACAAAAGATGAATTATGTGAATGGAGCTGCAGCAAATCTAGTAAAGATCTCATGTAAACGGGAAATTTCCTTATAAACCTAAAGGCCACCAGCAACAGGTGAATTTTGCTCACGGCAAAAAAGCACAGAAAAAATGCAAGAAAAACATGACATGTGAACATAGCCCAAAAGTAGTATAGCCCACAATAATTGGTCAATTATACTCCAACAAGTTCTCCACAGCATTGTAGATAAAGGGGTTGTCCAGGCTTTTGGATCCTTACAGTGAGCACATTGCCAATTGTGGGACCTAGCAGTCATGTGACAGCAAGTGTGTGATTTGCATACCTATGGCCACATTCTGACTAGATGTGTCCAGCCTTGCTCAATTCTCTTCTATTGAGAGATAGATGTGACCGCATGTATGCTTGTGGCTACTCGCCTGCCGCACTCAATGCTCTCACCAGAGTATCATGACAGTGGGCCCACTGCCTGGACAGCCCCTTTAATCCCTTTGTGACGCAGCCAATTTGCAGCTTAATGACTGGGCCAATTTTTACAATTCTGACCACTGTCACTTTATGAGGTTATAACTCTGGAAGACTTTAACGGATCCCGTTGATTCTGAGAATGTTTTTTCATGACATATTGTACTTCATGTTAGTTGTAAAATTTGGCAACAATTTTGAAAATTTTGCAATTTTCAAAATTTTAATTTTTATGCCCTTAAATAAGAGAGATATGTCACACAAAATACTTAATAAATAACATTTCCCACATGTCTACTTTACATCAGCACAATTTTGGAAACAATTTTTTTTATTAGGAAGTTATAAGGCTTAAAAGTTGACCAGCGATTTCTCATTTTTACAACAAAATTTAAAAAAACATTGTTTTAGGGACCACATCGCATTTAAAGTCACTTTGAGGGGTGTAAGTTACAGAAAATACCCAAAAGCGATGCCATTCTAAATACTGCACCCCCGCAAGATGCTCAAAACCGTGTTCAAGAAGTTTATTAACAGTTTACGTGCTTCACAGGAACTGAATCAATGTGAAATGAAAAAATTAACATTTAACTTTTTTTTACAAACATTTTACTTCAGAACTATTTTTTTCACAAGTGTAAAAAGAGAAAATGAATCACAAAATTTGTTGTGAAATTTCTCCTGAATGCGCCGATACCCCATATATGGGGGTAAACCCCTGTTTGGGCACACAGCAGAGCTTGGAAGGGAAGGAGCGCCGTTTGACTTTTTCAATGCAGAATTCACTGGAATTGAGATCGGACAATATGTCACGTTTGGAGAGCCCCTGATGTGCCTAAACAGTGGAAACCCCCCACAAGTGACACCATTTTGGAAACTAGACCCCTTAAGGAACTTATTTAGATGTGTGGTGAGCACTTTGAACCCCCAAGTGCTTCACAGAAGATTACAACATAGAGCCGTGAAAATAAAAAAAATCATATTTTCTCCACAAAAATGATTTTTAGCCCCAAATTTTTATTTTCACAAGGGTAACAGGGGAAATTAGACCCCAAAAGTTGTGAAATTTGTCCTGAGTACGCCGATACCCCATATGTGGGGTAAACCATTGTTTGGGCGCATGGCAGAGCTCAGAAGAGAGGGAGCACAATTTGACTTTTTGAACACAAAATTGGCTGGAATCAATGGTGGCTGTTATGTTTCGGTAGCTGAGGAGAGATTGCAAAAATAGCCAAAAAAGCAATACACCAGAGAGGCTGGAAACTATTGGATTGCAGGACCCTAAACTAACCGCCACACTAGAAGTAGCCGTGGAGCGTACCTACGGTGATCCTAGACGCCTCGTCACAGCCCGAGAGATAGTTACACCTAAAGGCAGAAAGATGAATGCTATCTGCCCCATAGTAGAATCCCCAAAGAAATAGGAAGCCCCCAAACATGTAATGGCGGTTAGACCAGAAGGAAATTGATTACCGGCAAGGCTGAAGGGAGTTCAGGTCACTTATATCAGACCATTCAGAGCCAGCTGAAGGCCATTCAGCAATTAGTTCATTACCCTCAGCAACCACCGGAGGGAGCCCAAGCTCAGAAGTCGCCTCCAGAATATTCACAACAGGTGGCATCATGTCGCATCTGGAGACCCCCTGATGTAACTAAACAGTGGAAACCCCTAATTCTAACTCCAACCCTAACCCAACACACACCTAACCCTAATCCCAACCCTAACCATAACCCTAAACACAACCCTAGCCCCAACACACCCTAACCCTAATACCAATCCTTACCACAACCCTAACCACAACCCTAACACTAATCCCAACCCTAACCATAACCCTAACCACAAACCTAACCCCAACACACCCCTAACCCTAATCCAAACCCTAATACCAATCATAATCCCAACCCTAACCCTAAAACTTTTACCCAACTCACTTTAGCCTAACCCTAGCCCTAAAACTTTAGCACAACTCACTTTAGCCTAACCCTAACCCTAAAACTTTAGCCCAACTCACTTTAGCCTAAACATAACCCTAACCCTAAAACTTTAGCCCAACTCACTTTAACCCAACTCTAATCCTAAAACTGTAGCCCAACTCACTTTAGCCCAACTCTAACTCTAACCCTAAAACTTTAGCCCAACTCACTTTAGCCTAACCCTAATGGAAAAATGGAAATAAATATATTTTCTTTATTTTATTATTTTTCCCTTACTAAGGCGGTGTTAAAGGGGGGTTTATTTACTATTTTTTATTTTTATCACTGTGATAGCGTCAATCACAGTGACCAAAATGAACCAATAGGAAAAATCTGCCGGCCGGTAGATCGCGGTGGTCGCACCGGAATATGCAGGAGGGCACGAGGGCCACCGGGTTGTACGAGGGGGGATTGGGGACCCTATTTCTCTCTCCTTTGATTAGGAACACCCAAACCAGAACCATGGCAGACCAGAAGAAGACACCCAGAGAGAGAATATAGAACATTATTATTGTAATCATATATCTATGACAAAAAATTGGTACAATAACAAATGTGCGTGTATCAAGACATCTAAATAAAAACCAATATCGTAAATAAGGGCAAATCAGGTTTTAAAATAGAAAAAATATATCTAAATAAAGTGACTCATATAATAATAAATCAAGTGTCATACAGATCAAAAAATGTACACAAAAAGCACAAAAGGTACTGACAATGCAATCACTACAACCAGTGATCATATAATATGAGTTCCATAGTAATGGAAAGTGCTAAAGTGCTAGAGTGCAAAAATAGCATATAATTAAAGAAATCAACACAATGGATTTCTCAAAAATAAAATAAAGTTCACCAGCAGACTATATGCCTCCAAGACATGTGTACAACAAAGTGCTATGTGCAAAGAGAAGAGCACTTTGTTGCACACATGTCTTGGAGGCATATAGTCTCCTGGTGCACTTTATTTTATTTTTGAGAGATACATTGTTTTGATTTCTTTATGCGATTTTTGCAGGTGAGTGGTATCAGGATTTGGCAACAATCAGGTATAAAATGTCCTTTTTTCTTTGCACACTGCACTTTGTTGTACACATGTCTTGGAGTCATATACAGTCATGGCCAAAAGTTTTGAGAATGACACAAATATTAATTTTTACAAAGTCTACTGCTTCACTTTTTCTAATGGCAATTTGCATATACTCCAAAATGTTATAAAGAGTGATCAGCTTAACAGCAATTACTTGCAAAGTCAGTATTTGGCTAGAAAATGAACTTTATCCCTCAAAACACATTTCAGCATCATTGCAGCCCTGCCTTAAAAGGACCAGCTAACCTCTTTTCCGTGATTGCTCCATTAACACAGGTGTGGGTGTTGATGAGGACATGGCTGGAGATCAATCTGTCATGATTAAGTAAGAATGACACCACTGGACACTTTAAAAGGAGGCTGGTGCTTGGCATCATTGTTTCTCTTCTGTTAACCATGGTTATCTCTAAAGAAACATGTGCAGTCATCATTGCAATGCACAAAAATGGCCTAACGGAAGAGTATCGCAGCTAGAAAGATTGCACCTCAGTCAACAATCTATCGCATCATCAAGAACTTCAAGGAGAGAGGTTCCATTGTTGCCAAAAAGGCTTCAGGGTGCCCAAGAAAGACCAGCAAGCGACAGGACCGTCTCTTAAAAGTGTTTCAGCTGTGGGATCAGGCTACCAGCAGTGTAGAGCTTGCTCAGGAATGGTAGCAGGTCTTAATCCCATTGAGAACTTGTGGTCAATCATCAAGAGACGGGTGGACAAACAAAAACCTAAAAATTCTGACAAAATGAAAGCATTGATTGTGCAAGAATGGACTGCTATCAGTCAGGATTTGGTCCAGAAGTTGATTGAGAGCATGCCAGGGAGAATTGCAGAGGTCCTGAAGAAGAAGGGTCAACACTTTAAATATTGACTTGCTGCTTTAACTCATTCTAACTGTCAATATAAGCTTTTGTTACTCATATGCTTGCAATTATTATATTTCTGTGTGTGATAAAAACATCTGTCAAACACACATAAAAACCAGAGGGCAGCAGATCATGTGAAAATATAATATTTGTGTCATTCTCAAAACTTTTGGCCATGACTGTAGTCTCCTGGTGCACTTTATTTTATTTTTCAGGGATCCATTGTGTTGATTTCTTTAATTATATGCAATTTTTGCACTCTAGCACTTTGGCACTTTCCATTATTATGGAACTTATATTATATGATTTCTGGTTGTAGTGATTGCGTTGTCAGTACCTTTTGTGCTTTTTGTATACATTTTTTGATCTGTATGACATTTGATTTATTATTATGAGTCACTTTATTTAGATATATTTTTTCTATTTTAAAACCTGATTTGCCCTTATCTACCATATTGTTTTTTATGTCTTGATACACACACATTTGTTATTGTACCAATTTTTTGTCATAGATATATGATTACAATAATAATGTTCTATATTCTCTGTCTGGGTGTCTTCTTCTGGTCTGCCATGGTTCTGGTTTGGGTGTTCCTATTCTGTCTTTGAGTGGTTTCCACTATCTTGTATATCGCACCATGGGTGGTATTAAATATACTTTTAATATATTGAGAAACATTTTTTTATATAGATTTTAGATATATCCTGGTGTGTTATATATAGCTTGTACAGTACTCTCTCCTCTGATGTGCGATCACATCAGAGAAGAGAGAAATTAAATGGCACATTGGATTTTTTTTTTCTTTGCGGTCGCCGTTATACGGTTAATAACGGCGATCACAACCCCGGGGTCAGTAAAAACTGACTCAAATCATGTTCTCTGGGGTCTCGACTACCCCCGGCAGCCAAGGCCCTGGAGAAAATCGCCCCCACCCCCGGCAGATCGTGGAGGCCGCACTGCGCATGCCCCTGCCATTTTGTGACCGGAAAAAGATGGAGGTGCCCACCGGAGGAGGCAGGAGGGCCCGAGGACTACCTGGAGGTACGAGTGTGGTATTGGGGACCTTATTTCTCTCTCCTCTGATGTGGGATCACATCAGAGGAGAGAGAAATTAAATGACACATTGGATTCTTTTTTGCGGTCGCCGTTATACGTTAAGGCCGGCGTCCACACAACAACAAAAAATCGGACCGATTTAGTCGGTCGATTATCGGACCTAAATGTAATGAACACACACCCATCTGGCATCCGATTTTCCTTCAAAGATGCGATTTAGTCGCATGTGGCCGTACCTTGTAACATCCGATTTCCATCCGACCACCGTTTTTTTGTTACAGCTTACCAAAAAGGACCAATAACAGTTTTGAGGCCTGATACTCATTTAAATCATCAGGCAGAGCTATATTTAAGTGCTCTGCTACAGGTGTGACCCTCCCACCTTTGCACTGGTATCATTTTGTTCCTAGTGCTTAGTGCTTTCTAGCTGCTTCATCACAAACATGAGTAACACACTCAGATTTAGTCCCACTGAGCGTGTGCTGTTACATTGGGTTATATCCTGACGTTTTGGGGAGCCATATCCTGTGATAGCAGATCCCAGAAGGCGCCGAAGAATGTGGGTACATCCACTTTTGACAAGGATAACTAAAGGCCATTTCCACTGGCTATATTTGTCACTGCGTAGCCATGCCGATAAGTTTTTCCAATATTGTCGCATGAGCATAGCTACCTTTGATACGTTGCTTGAGATTGTGCGCCCTGGGATCACATTTCAGGACACCAGGATGAGAAAAGCAACTTCTGCAGAGGAACGCCTTCTCCTAACAATAAGGTATGTGTGTCAACAATATGTTGAAGATGTTTGCCTCACCATAGTGACTTTGCAAGTGTTGTAGCACACTTATTGTACAGTTATAATGTGTGTAATGTATTTCTAAAGCTTACCTATCTAAATTATTAGCTTTGGTCCACAGAATCCACAGAAGGCATGGCTTGTAATATCATTTACTGCATGTGTGCTTTAAGAAACTGAGGCATTGTAAGTGTTGTGAATGCTGTGTTTCTTGTTTTTGTTGCTGATGTCTCCATGTTCTATGTTCTTTGTGTGTTACAGGTTCCTTTCTACTGGCATGTCATACACTGCTCTGCACTTAGAGTTCTTAATAGGGAGTTCAACAATTTCAGGCATTGTGCGGTGCGGTCAACTTGTGTGGAAATTTGGAGCAGACTACATCAAGAGGTCATGCCTGAGCCAAAAATGTGTGACTGGTTGAGGATAGCACAGGGTTTTGAAGAAACTTGTCAGTTTCCACACTGTATAGGAGCCCTGGACGGGAAGCACATACGTGTTCGTAAACCTGCCAAACTCAGGCTCCCAATTCTTCAATTCTAAGCAATATTTTTCCGTAGTTTTGTTGGCCTTGGTCGACACAAACTATAGGTTTATAATTGTAGACATTGGGGCCTATGGAAGGACTGGAGACTCAAGAGTCTTCAATACTTCCATAATGGGTAGGCGGATACGTAATAACCAACTGGACCTACCACCAGCAAGTCAACTTACAGACTCTATTCCAGAACGTGTGCCTTATGTTAAAGTAGCGGATGAGGCCTTTCAATTAACATGTAATGTTATGAGGCCATATCCCCGTCGCTATCTCACCCATCGGCGTAGAATATTTAAGTGTCGCCTGTCACGTGCTCGACGCCTGGTGGAGTGCACATTTGGAATTCTTTGTGATAAATGGCTGGTACTTCAATCTGCAATTCAACTCAATGAAGACAATGTTAATGTGGTCCTCAAAGCATGTGTGGTCCTACATAATTTCTGTCGAATCCATGAATGCTCCTCACATGATTTGGGTGACATTGCCTCTGTTAATGTGTCTATGCCTATGTCACCACCAATTCATCCCCATCGTCCACCTTCAGCCATAAAAGTACGTGATGTGTTCACTCAATATTTTGTGTCCCCTGAGGGTGCTACTGCCTGGCAAGAGGAGGCATTATTACAGATGTAGTCTGCCTATGTTGCTCTGCCATAAAGACACTTTGCTTCACCTAATTGTAGATGTTGTGGTGTTTTTTGTGTCATGTTGTGTCTAAGTTACGCAGCCCATCAGGTATTGAAATAATCACATACAGTACAATTAATGCGACTTCAACATTATTTTTATGTATAATCTCTTCTTTAGTCGCTGTAAACATAATGGTAAAGGACTAATGTGTCCTAACCTTTTTTGAACATCTTGGCTGCTAAATTGGCAGCAGGAAAACAAAGTACAATGTTAATAACAAAACAAAAAATAACAAAACATACATTACACCTATAACTGGTGGTAGGTGAGGGGTGGTGAAGGTGGAGGGCAAGCTTGTGAGGGCTGTCTATACTGCTCTCCAGCCACTGTGTCACCATGAGTGGTGGCTGAATGGGCAGTTTTCTGGCTGCTTCTTGCTTGATCTTGATGGGGGTTTGGGTAAGGGAAGGTTGGGAACTGTTGTGGGTAGTCATAATATGACTGCCCACTTAGACTCTAGCCCCCAAAATGCCCATGTCGACCATACCCATGTTGTGACCAGCATTGAACATTGGGTATGGTCGAGTGGGCATATTGAGAATGGCCACTCTGTCCCATCTGTTGTACCTGTTGTGGTACACTTTGATAGGACTCACTTTGAGGAGGAGGAGTTGGTCTCTATGGTACACAAGGAGGAGGTGGAGGAGGAGCATGATGATGAGGAGGAGGATCAGAGGTTGATGCAGACTCCCCTTGCTGGCTTCCCAACAAACGTAGTAGATTTTCATTGGAACATTGTCACCTTTCCAGTAAATCTAGAACGTTGTTGGGATCATTTGGTGAGGTTCCTGCATCCAGCACAATTTGTAGGCCACCTCTGATCCGCAGTCTGTGCTGACGGGGAATAGCCCTGAGGTACTGAGCCAGACTGCGTCCAAATGCCTCCTCCCCATCATCATGGGCAACAGTGGACAAGTAGTCAAGAACTCCTCTGTCCACCTGCCTCCTTGTGCCAGAACCAACTCCTTCTCTTCTGCGCCTGGCTCGCCGTGACACAACTGCAGGAGGCGACGCCACATCCTGTGGCCTACCAGAGCTGCTGCTGAGGGGAGGGTCTTGGGACTCTTGAGGCAAGCTCTCTGACTCCACTGCTGGTGGTGGTGATGCTGTTGCTGCGCTTGCTGACGAGGACGGTCCAGCCTCCTCAACATCCCCCATGGGGTCAATGACTGCCTCAGAGTCAGAAGCTGCCTCTCTCTCCGTAAGGTTTGACTCCGTGCTAGAGATTAAAACATTTTGTTTAATATTGGATCAAAAAAATAGGATTAGACTTTATACAGACATTAACTTACGGTCGCACATCCATAGCTGGGGCAAGAAAATTAAGTCTATCATAATAGACATATTTGCGTTTACTGGTTGCTGCTGACCCACTGCCCCCCTCAGCTGTCTCTCTCGCCTGTAGCAGTCTCTACATCTGCGCCAACGCCTTGTGACATCTGCCACTGAAAAAATAAGGTAAAAAAAGATATATACTTATCTGCCCTTGTAATTTACTAAAAACAGAACTACCGTACACCAGCAATATTATATTTGTTTGGCGTGTTATGTGTACACAACACCAGTACAAATTGTATGTAGCTAAGCTAACGACATCATATTAGAAGGGTTCATACATACAAACAAAGCTCTATGAGATATGTGTCACAATAATTACCATTAATTTGTGACAGAGCGATGGCATTAACAAAAGGGACACACATTAAGTACATCACCTACACATTTATTGTGTATGCAAACATTTTAAATCTTAAGTAGGCCACCATTACAGTTGGATGTAAATATTATAATGTGGTTAGTGTACTGACATAGCACTGGGGGTTTGAACAGTGATAACTGTTGTATTGGCAATATATTTTTTTCATATATAAGGGTAGAGGGACATTATAACACATTGTTGTTGGTACATACAGAGTTGTCATACAGTATTGTATGCGTTTTCATTATGTTACTTACTGATGCATTCTTGGTCCTCCCTAGACCTGTCGCCAAAATCCGGAACATCTGTGAACATATTCTCCGCCAAGCCGCGTCCTTCCGCGACCTGTTGGAATAATTTGGGTCCCGCTGGTCCCAAAGTTCTGGTCTCTCCTGGACCAGAACTATCAACATTTCAACATTGATATGACTGGCCATGGTTCTGGACTCCGTGGAGGCGGTTTCCTGTTTGGGTTTGAATTTTCGTAGCCTAATTAGCATGTCAGCCCTTCCTGACAATTATCCTGATGCAATTTCCTGTCACCTGGAATAGTGGTGCGATTAAATCGCAAGTCACACGTGCGGTCCGTTTGTAATCCGATTTTTCATCACACCCATAGACTTGTATTGGCGATAGTCGACCCACAATCGATGACAGATTGCACTCGGACGTTTAAAACGGACCACAAAAAATCTGACACTGGGAGCTGCTCCATAGATTAACATAGATCTGACTGCAATGCGATATTTCATCGCATTGCAGTCATCCGATTTTGTCACCAGTGTGACGCCGGCCTAATAACGGCAATCGCAACCCCAGGGTCGGTAAAAACCGACCCGAATCATGTTCTCTGGGGTCTAAGCTACCCCCGGCAGCCAAGACCCCAGAGAAAATCTGACTCTTGGGGGCACTATACACTTTTTCCACAGTGCCGTTAATTAACGGCACTGTGGTTTAAGTACCCTTAGCTACCGCCGTTAAAAGGCGTATCGGTGGTCGTTAATGGGTTAAAGAAATCTTCTGTGATTAAAGAGAATCCAAATATGATCAGCTACAATAAGTACAGTGAGTAAAACCTACGTTGATCTCCACTGTCAAACTTCAGCTATTTTCCTGCAAATATAAAAACCCTGAGAAAGTCTCCTGGACCTCTGAAGACAATGTGTAGCTCAGTCGATACAGTCGATGCAGAAGACATTGGTGGATTGCTGACAACTTGAACACTCCTTCTCCTTAGCCCTTTCCATAGAGCAGGTATCCAGCCAAGAGGCTAGAGGAGAAAAAAGAGAAATGTTTGTCCTGCTAGTTAATCTTTAATATACTCTCACAGACTCTCCTAGAAGCCATAAGCCGGCCATGAAAATATGCTAAATAGCAGGAGCTCGCATTACAAATTTGGAAAGAGTAAGTACTGCTGTATCTGTAACAGCTTTAGGCTAGAAGGTATCTAGTTGGGAGAAGATGCTCTGGAAGTACTGGATAATTTCATGTTGGCATTTTCCTTTTTGTTGTACTTGATCAGCAAGATAGTACATGTCCACTGGAAAAGCAGTTACTTTGTCAGTTCCATGTTGGTGACATAGTCTTATTTTATTTATTTGCACATGTACTGCATTTGTTATTTCTACTACTCCATTAGTAAAATGTGCTAATGATTTCAATGATTGGCAATGCCATCCATTGTACATCTTGTTGCGTGCATGCAATCCTTGACTTCTGTGGATACTTCTGTGCAAGATGTGTGCATGTTGAGTCTTTGGAAACCCAGCTACTGGATCTAAATGAGCAGTTTAAATACTCAGCCATATTGACAGTATATAAAGAAGTTTTTTGTGGAGGAGGGCAGTAGAATGGTGCGGCAGGACAACTAGACAGCTAGCTGGGTGACAATGGTGGGGTAGAGGGATTTGTGTCAGGGAGGCTAGACCTGATCTGGCACACCCTAGCTTGACTCCTAAATTCGCAGATGTGAGGGGCATCAGTAGAGATGAAAAACTTGTTAGTATACTGGAGGATTGTTTAAGATAGGTACTGAGGGTGAGATCAATTACTGTGCAAGAGAAGAAGATAGTGCAGATAGTGACCTGGGGCAACGTAATCAAAGTAAAGAGGCAATGGGAAAAGGCTGTTGGATGTTAAAGGGAATCGTCAGCACTAGGCTTTTGTTATGTAGTCTGAGGACAGCATGAGGTATGGGCTGAAACACTGTTTTTAGGGATGTGTCACTTATTAAACTGTGTGCTGTTTCCATAGAACCAATTTTCTATCACCAGGAGATTATCACTGCCCAGGTTTGCTCCCTTGTGCCAAGTGGTCCGACCAACCAGCTCACTGTCAATATATGATGTACACAGAAAGCTGTTGTGGGTGGGGATAGCTTTCTGAGCTCTGCTATACAGTATCCTACATGTAAAAACTCTGATTCCGCCACAGCTGCTGAGATAACAGAAAATAGAAGCATACAGTGTGTGTAAATTAATGCTAAAAGCCATCACCAACAACATTAGAATTAATTTTGTTGGAAGGGAATTATCATATAAAAGAGATAAAAGGACACATTGATGGGCAACAGCTATGACTGTGCTGTTAATTTACAGGCCTATAGTCTGTTTAGAGATGCTTTTTTAGATACAGTACAAATAAACAACGTGGAGAGATTTGCTGATAAGTAAAAAAAATCTTCCCTGAATCCTACCTTGCGTGATAGTGCATACTAATGAAAATGTAGAGTCTTGTGGGTGTAAAACAAGGGTGGAGAATGAAAAATTAAAAACTAATAAGGGTTTGTTATAAGTTTCCAGGTATAATACAATCAGCAGAAAATTTACTAAAAAAAATTAAATAGATTAGGTAGCAAATAAGGTAAAGTATTTACAGTGGGTTCGGAAAGTATTCAGACCCCTTTAAATTTTTCACTCTTTGTTTCATTGCAGCCATTTGGTAAATTCAAAAAAGTTCTTTTTTTTCTCATTAATGTACACCCGCACCCCATCTTGACTGAAAAAAACAGAAATGTAGAAATTTTTGCAAATTTATTAAAAAAGAAAAATTGAAATATCACATGGTCATAAGTATTCAGACCCTTTGCTCAGACACTCAGATTTAAGTCACATGCTGTCAATTCCCTTGCGATCCTCCTTGAGATGGTTCTACTCCTTCATTGGAGTCCAGCTATGTTAAATTAAACTAATAGGACTTGATTTGTAAAGGCACACACCTGTCTATATAAGACCTCACAGCTCACAGTGCATGTCAGACAGAATTGTGGCAAGGCACAGATCTGGCCAAGGATACAAAAGAATTTCTGCAGTACTCAAGGTTCGTAAGAGCACAGTGGCCTCCATAATTCTTAAATGGAAGAAGTTTGGGACCACCAGAAGTCTTCATAGACCTGGCCGTCCAGCCAAACTGATCAATCATGGGAGAAGAGCCTTGGTGAGAGAGGTAAAGAAGAACCCCACGATCACTGTGGCTGAGCTCCACAGATGTAGTAAGGAGATTAGAGAAAGTTCCACAAAGTCAATTATCACTGCAGCCCTCCACCAGTCGGGCTTTTATCGCAGAGTGGCCCGACGGAAGCCTCTCCTCAGTGCCAGACATATGAAAGCCCGCATAGAGTTTGCTAAAAAACACATGACGGACTCCCAGACTATGAGAAATAAGATTCTCTGGTCTGATGAGATGAAGACAAAACTTTTTGGTGATAATTTTAAGCGGTATGTGTGGAGAAAACAGGCACTGCTCATCACTTGCCCAATACAATCCCAACAGTGAAACATGGTGGTGGCAGCATCATGCTATGGGGGTGTTTTTCAGCTACAGGGACAGGACGACTAGTTGCAATTGAAGGAAACATAAATGCGGCCAAGTACAGAGATATCCTGGATGAAAACCTCTTCCAGAGCGCTCTGGACCTCAGACGTGGCCGAAGGTTCACCTTCCAACAAGACAATGACCCTAAGTACACAGCTAAAATAACAAAGGAGTGGCTTCAGAACAACTCAGAGCCCTGACCTAAACCCAATTGAGCTTCTCTGGAGAGACCTGAAAATGGCATTCCACCAATGTTCACCATCCAACCTGACGGAACTGGAGAGGATCTGCAAGGAAGAAATGGCAGAGGCTTCCCAAATCCAGGTGTGAAAAACTTGTGGCATCATTCCCAAGAAGACTTATAACTGTACTAGTTTTGCTCAAAAGGGTGCTTCGACTCAATACTGAGCAAAGGGTCTGAATACTTGTGACGATGTGATATTTCGTTTGTTTTTTTAATAAATTTGCAAAAATTTCTACATTTCTATTTTTTTCAGTCAAGATGGGGTACAGAGTGTACATTAATGAGAGAAAAATTGACTTTTTTGAATTTACCAAATGGCTGCAATGAAACAAAGAGTGAAAAATTTAAAAGGGTCTGAATACTTTCTGTACCCACTGTACCTCTGACAGCATGTAAAGGAGTTTATTGTGTAGGTGGACAGTAGCATGAGGCTGAAGGACAATGAGACAGCTAGCTGGATTACAGAAGGTGGTTTAGATGGATGTGTTAGGAAGGCTAATCCTGATCTGGCACACCCCTTGGCAGATGAAAGGGGTGTCAGTACAGATGAAAAACTACTGGCATAGATACGTCCTCTGAAAGCCACGGGAATGTCTAATCCATTAAAAAATGGAATAGGAATGCAGTAAAGGCCAGACAGGTACTGGTACTGGGCAATCCAATTACTAGGGGAACAGACAGGGCAATGTGTCACAAAGATTGGGATTGTTGAAAAATGTGTCGTCTTCGAGATGCTTGAGTTTGACACATCATGGACTGAGTTGCTAGATTACTGGAAGAGGCTTTTGAGGATCTAGTGGTCATAGTACAAATTTGAACTAATGATAGAATTATGATTTTATGGATTAAGGCCATACTTGCACCATGTGTTACACCAGAGAAACAGCAGCATATTAAGGAAGTAAATAAGTAGCTCAGGAATTGGTGTAGGAAGGGTTTTTTTTTTCCATTCCTGGAGAACAGGAGAACAGGACCAACTTTTCTGTTGATTGGAAATTGTATGATAGGGAGGGTGTAGATGTGCTGCGAAAAAGAATGTCTAATAGGGTGGATGATTGTTTAAACTAGGGACTGGGGTTAAAAGCAATTGCTGTGCAGGAGCAGGTAGTCCAGATAGTGACCTGGGTCAAAATAATCAAAGTAAGAATGGAATCGGCAAAGGTTTTAGAGCTGTGTAGGAATTCACACCCTCAAGTTGGCATTATATATTGTTCACACAGGCCATGCGGACAGGTTCATACATGTGCAGTTTGATTGCTTTCATAAAACTCCAGGGGTTTCAAAATCAACAAGCCTTTTCAGGGCACAAAGGTATAGCAGCAAATAAACAGTTCATTTAGCAGGCACATTTACGTAAGTGCAAGCTCACCTGAACAGATTACCGTCCTTTTCTACCAGAGTAAACTTTATACACAAAAGAGGTACAGACCTACCATTCTTGGTATCTCCTTCAACCTGAGCTCCAGCAGCTTCCAGCGCCAAATAGAAGTGTTCACTTCCATGCACCGTTCACACTGAACTTACTGCAGCTTCTACACATTACTCTGCAGCTTCACCACAAAGACTGCTCAGTTTTCTTAGCAGGCCCATGCAGTATCCATTCAGAGAGTGCTCCTGGTTAGTTATTTTGGCTGAGCAGAGTGACACATCAAGGTGAACCCATTTCCTGTTTCTTACTCAGAGCTAGCTAGGTGCATCTATTTAAAACCTTCAGTGCCAGGATTTAACCCAATCATACCTGGCTTGCAACAATACCCTCCACCCAAAGCCAGGGTTGGGCACCATCTGCCAACACACATAGCCTACAGGCTCTAAATTGACCCAGGCAGAATGCTCATGCCTGGCCAATTGTAGAAAACGATTATTGGCTCAAGGCTCCTGAGGAACACCATTTACACATTTCACACAGAGCTCTGCTACCTACAGATTACACAAAAAGTTTTGCTACCTACAGAATACACACACAGGGTCTGCTACACATGCACTGATGCTGGTCTGTGCTCAGTACACTATATGTTCCTCTCTATCCAGTACAGTGAAAGTTAATTCACCCTTTACATCATGTGACCTAGCTACCATAGTCGACTCTTGGCAGCATGCCGGATTACTGTGTGCTATACTCAGCCCATAAGTCCCAGAACAAGGGAGAATGACAATAGCATGGAACAAGTTATTGACCACTCCCACTTGGTGGGTCACATAACCACAGTTTGTGCGCATGTCGACCTGGGCCATGGGATAGGTCTTGGTCTCCATGGATAGACCATACTCCCACCCCTTCCCAGGGACTAGTGCACTTTCCAGGGTCACCAAACTTCCTGAGTCAAGAAGTCTCGTTACTTGGACACCTGTCACAGTCATTTGACAAGCCTGAGCCCCCTGACCAGGAAGAGGAATGGCACTCCAGGCAAAATAAGCGAAATATGAATTGTGCCACCCAATAATGCAGTCCATTGGTACAGCTGTTAACACAGAGACGAGGAATAGAGATACAGAAAGAGAAACATAATGTGTGTGTATATTAATAGTAGATGCCAACCCATCACCAATAAGTTTAGAATGAATTATGTTGGAAGAGAATTATGATATAAAGGGGACAAAAGGAGACATGGCAAGACAACAGCTATGACTGGGCTAATATTTTACAGGCCTATTGTCTGTTAGAGATGCTTTTTAGATGCAGTACAAATAGACAAGGTGGAGAGATTTGCTGATAAGTAAAAAAAAAAATCTTCCCTGAAGCCTACCTTGCGTGATAATGCATACTAATGAAAGTAGAGTCCTTTGGGTGTAAAACAAGGAGTGGAAAATGAATAATGAAATACTAATAGGGGTTTGTTATAAGTCTACAACTATAATACAAGCAGCAGAAATTTTTTTACACAAAATCAAATAGATTAGGTAGCAAATCAAGGTAAAGCATTTAATATGGAACTTCGGTTACCCTGATATAAACTGGGAAGCAGATACCTGCTGGTCCAGTAAATGAAACCGAATTTTGACAATAATAACAGATAATTCCTTTAACACACGAGACTGGCACTTGCACCTTGACGTGGGCAGAGAATAGTTGTCCTGACCCTTGTTACCTGACTACTCCAGTTAAGACAGTGAAGGAGCCACGTTGGGGTCGCACAGGACTGTGGCCCGTGCTTTTGTTAGCCATATCAGTATATGGACAAGGGACAGTGGAAGGTACAGGAGACCGACCACTGCCGCCAGAAGATGGACCAATGACTACAGTACCATCCTGGTAAAGGCACTGTGTCTGCCGTTGCCGACGCTATTGAATTCGCAGCAGGAGCTGCAGCATTAGGGCGTCCTGACACACTTGCTACCGAAGTGTCGTTGTTTGTACCGTTGTACTTCACTTTGCCATTCATACTGTTTAGTTTAACTCTTTACCTCCCCTTGTCGAGTATTCTCCTGTAAATAAACCTGTTAACCCTTGATCTGCCTCCCGTCCGTCACTACATCCCGCGTTCCTGAGCTTTCTACACTGGCTCCAATGCGGAGCCCGCATCTTTCCCTGCACATGACAGCTGATCTGATCAGTTGTCATGTGCATGCAACGGCCACAGGTGGATGTGAGATCCACTTGAGGCTGTTAACCAGTTAAATGCCGCTGTCAATCACTGACAACAGCATTTAACAAGCACTGGGTAGAAGCGCATCACAAGTCCCTCCCATCGGTGCCCCTGTCACATGATTGGGGGGCACCAATGGGTTGTCATGACAGCTGGGGGTTTGCAGAAGACACACGTGCCCGTCATTGTAAACCTCCTTTGAATGCCGGCTCATGGCCGGCGTTCATGGTAGATTGTTATTTTTCATAAACATGTGTAGCACAGGCGATGAGATGATCGCAACTTCAAATCTCCTAAGGGAACTATTGAAGCCAGTAAAAAGTAAAAATAAATGTTTTTAAAAATATTTTAAAAATAAAAAACACAAAAGTTCTGCCTCATTGAACATTAAATGATTAAAAAAAAAAAAATACACATATTTAGTATCTCTGTGTGAAATCTCTGATTTAACAAAATATAAGGTAAATGGCATAACGAGAAAAAAAAAATGAAAATCCAGAATTAAGTTTTTTTTGGCCGACACAACATTGCAATAAAATGCAATATCGGACGATCGAAACATTGTATCTATCCCAAATTGGTATTAGAAAAATCATCAGGAGTGTAAAAAATAAGCCTTCACCCAGCCCCAGATCACGAAAAATAGCGACGCTATGGGTCTCAGAAAATGGCGATATAAGCAATTGCGCACTGGTATTGACCTGCAGAATCATATTGCCAGGTCATTTTTAGCATTTAAAGCATGGTAAATAAAAAAACAAACAAAAAACAATCACTTGAAATTTTTTTCCCCGTTTTCCAGTACACTATAAGGTAAAATAAATGGTGTAATTCAAAAGTACAACTAATCCTATAAAAAAACAAACCCTCATATGGCTATATTGATGGAACAATAAAAAAGTTACAGCTATTGGAAGAAAAGGAGCAAAAAACAAAAGCGCAAAAAAGAAAATGGCAAGGTTGTGAATCGGTTAATATAGTATATTTTCTACTATGAAGCATAAAAATTACCTTTACCATTATGTGCCCACCATATGTGCCAGTCT
The DNA here is from genome assembly GCA_033576555.1 of Oophaga sylvatica. Taxonomy (NCBI): domain Eukaryota; kingdom Metazoa; phylum Chordata; class Amphibia; order Anura; family Dendrobatidae; genus Oophaga; species Oophaga sylvatica. The sequence continues at coordinate 443,410,443 of JARQOD010000005.1, read as the reverse complement.
TAGTGCCATAAATTGGGTCACTATTCTAAAAAATAAAAGTGCACAACGCAGACAGGACAATTTTATTTTTTTAAGCATCCTGAATAGGTCCTGTGCACAATACCCAATGGGAATATGCAAGTTAGTAATAAAAGAAATCCACTATGTCTAAAGTGAGCGCAAAGGGGTGCTATACATGACTAAAAGAAAGCATTTTGAGTAGTAAAGCAAGAGTTTAGTGAAAAGACATTCAAAAATAAAATATGCAAAAAACACTAATCAAGTCAGCAAAGATTAAACCAGAATTGCTTATTGCTAAACAAAGTTAGAATCATCCAAAATATTCATCAACTACTGCATATAAACAGTAAATGATTAAAAAATGATAGCTTTAATGCCCTCAAAAATAATCAGAGTAAAATGGTTGAAGAGGGTGAGAGAAAGGTAAAAAACTAAATACAATAGTGGTCTGGGTTGTACAGTACACACTCCCGAGTTCTGCAGAGATTACGTAACTATTGGGGTTGTACCACAGGACTGGCACAAAGCAAATGTGGTGTTTAAATTCAAAAGGCCATGGATGCTGACTATCTGGACTTTTCATTATATGGCACTGTGTACTTACAATTGCTTATTTTGCCCTTCTACCCAGTTAATTCTTTTCTATTCTTTGCTTTATGTAGAAAAAGGAAGTGTCTCGTCCCCACGTATTCATCATCTCCCTCTTCAACTTCTGACCCAGCTGCTTTGCTCCTCCCCCTGCAGTGACTTGACTTGTGCCGTCAAAATTGACTTCCTGTTTCTACACAGAGCTTAGAAGGATTCAGTAAATCAATTTTTAATCGTGATGTGACAGACCTAATGAAAAAGAGAAGAATTAGCTGGGTAGAAAGAGAAAATTAGCAATTGTAAGTACACAGTGCTATATAATATGATGATTGCAATACTGTATTTACTAATGACCTTGTAAAGGGTATACACAGTAGAATTTCATTATTCACAGATTATACAAAAATCTGCAAAGTAATCAACTTAGGCAAGGACAGTTTAATAATGATGATCGAGGAGTAAAATGCTCAAGTGTTCGGTATTTGAATCGAGCAGGTCAGACGCTCGGACGGGCTCAATTTGAGTACCAAATATACTGGAAGTCAATGGAAAATGAGAGCATTTTTCCAGAAGGCACTAAAGAGAGAGCTGTGTGTGCAGGAAATTCGCTGAAAGGAAACAGTGCTCAAATGGAATGGAAACAGCATGGTGAAGATGCCTGTATGCATCTCTGACTCCCAGGTTGCTGTTGGGAACAATGTTGTCAGAATATTACTCCACTTTTATGCCCTTATCTAGGCATGTGGTGTATGACATGGTCACCACATCCTGTTTAAATTTATGAAGGATGGACTCTGAAACTCACAAAGCCTATGTGGACAATGAAAGAACTGTCAAAAATTAGAAGGAAGAGGGACTCAGATACAACCTGTATTAGACATAAAGACGGGCATCATACGCATTCTGTTAAAATTGTTAGGTAGTGGGAATCCTAGACTCATAAAACCTATGGACTAAGTCCAAGGGCTGCTAAAATTAGTAGGAGGGACTGCAATACACCCTGGAAGATACATAGAAGAGGATCTCAGAAAACATTTTTGTCCCATTTTAAGGAGTTGGACTCTTAGGCCTCTTTCACACATCCGGCGGGCGCCTTGCGGCGCCCCCGGCATTTTCCCGCAGCGCCGCATCTGAAAATCTGATGCGCCGCATGCGGCTTTTTTCGCATTGACATGCATTAGTGCCGGATGGCGCCGCATGTCAATGCGTTGCATGCGGTTTTGTCCGGATGCGGCGCAAATGTACATTGCAGCGTCTGGAAAAAACGCTGCATGTAACGTTTTTTGTTTTTGCCGGATGGTTTCTTATCTCTCCAAGCATCAGAAACCATCCGGCAAAAAAAACGCATTTTGGGCGCCGGAAGTGTGAAAGCTTTTCACATGCGGCGCTGCGGCAAAATGCCGGGGGCGCCGCCAGGCGCCCGCCGGATGTGTGAAAGAGGCCTTAGACTGGTAATGCCTATGCATGAGGCAGTGTCTACAACCCGCAGAAGTTGCTCAGGTAGTGCAGCTCATCCAGTATTGCACATCAATGTGAGCTGCGGAAAGAAGGTTAGCTGTGTCTGTCAGCACAGTGTCCAGAGCATGGAACAGATACAGTACCAAGTACCAAGAGACAGGCCACTAGGAGGACAAAAACCCTGCAGCAGGACCACTACCCTTGCCTTTGTGCAAGGAGGAACAAAGATAGCAGTGCTAGAGCTCTGAAAAATGATCTTCATCAGACAACTAACATCTGTGTGTCTGCTCATACTGTAAGAAGGAGACTCCAGATGGGTGGTATGAGGGCCAATTTCCACAAATGGGTGTTGGGCTGCAAGCCCAACACCATGCAGAGCGATTGGCATTTGCCAGACAACCCCAAGATTGGCAGATTCAATATTGGCGCCTTGTGCTTTTCACAGATGAGAGCAGGTTCACACTGAGCACATGTGACAGACTTAACAGTGTCTGCAGATGGCGTGGAGAATGTTCTGCTGCCTGCAATATCCTTCAGCATGACCGGTTTGGCACTATGTCAGTAATGGTGTGGGAAGGCATTTCTTTAGAGGGCCGCACAGCCCTCCATGTGCTAGCCAGAGGTACCCTGACTGCCATTAGATACCCAGCTCATATCCTCAGCCCCATTGTGAGACAATATGCAGGTGCAGTGGGCCCTGGGTTCCTTCTGATGCATGACAATGTGACTGAAGTGTGTCAGCAGTTTCTGCATGATGAAGTCATTGATGCTATGCCTGCTCCCCAGACCTGAATTTTATAGAGCACATCTGGAACATCATATCTTGCTCTATCCACCAATGTCACCTTTCACCACAGACTTCTCAGGAGTTAAGTGATGCTTTAATCCAGGTTTGGGAGGAGACCCCTCAGGAGAACATCCACCCCGCATTAGGAGCATGCCCAGGCATTGTAGGTAGGTCATGCAGGCACATTGTGGCCACACACATTACTGAGCATCATTTCCTTGTCTTGAAGCATTTCCACTGAAATTGGATAAGCCTGTAACTTGATTTTCCACTTTAATTTTGTATATCTTTCCAAATCCAGACCTCCATGGGATATTAATTTTGATTTATATTGATCATTTTTATGTTTTATTGTTCTCAACACATTCCATTAATAAATTAATAAAGATATGCAACTGGGATATTTCACTCAGTGATATCTAGGATGTGGTATTTTAATGTTCCCTTTATTTTTTTGAGCAGTGTATATGAGAGAATGGTAGAGGTAGGCCTCATACAAATTCTGTAAAAATTATGAATGAGGGCATCATACACAACTTGGAAAAAGAGCGAGGGTCACCTAATGACCATCTAAAAATAATGAGCGAAGGCCACCTGTTCGCCCTCTAAAAATAAGTGAGTGACCCTGTTGATATAGTGGAGGTGGAGGAGGACAAGAAAAAGAAGAAACCATAAACCATATACCCTTCTTTAGGTGGGAAGGGGTGCATTGGAATACACCAGGAAAAAAGGAACATTTGAATTGGCTTTATATTCTGCTGCTGACATGGTGGAGTTGAGAAGTCTGGGCCAATCCAGACCTTTTTCATTTTGATAGGAGTCAGTCTGTAAGCATTTTCAGTTGACAGGCAGATGCACATATCAGTTATTATGCCCCCGGCAACTCTAAAAACCCACTCTGACAAAACACTTGTGGCAGGGCAGGCCAGCACCTCCAAGGCATAGATGGACAGTTCATGCCACATGTCCAACTTGGACACCAATAGCTGTATGGCAAAGAGGAATCACAGAGGATGCTGATACGGTGGGCCAGGTACTCCTTCACCATCTTCTAAAACTTTTCCCTTCTTGTCAGACTACTCTGATCATCAGATATAAGAAGATTGACCATCAATTCCAAACAGAAATCAGGTGTGAACAGGTGCTTACTTAGACTGGCCATCTCCATATATAATCAACAAATAAAGTAGCACTCTGTAGTGCTATTGCATGCAAACATGAAATATATGAAATTTGAATTACATTACTGCACTAGAAAGTATGAAAAATTGAGAATACTACCGCATAAATTTGCCAATCCATGTGTATCCGGCAGCCACAATATGGTAATTCTCATTGCTGACAACGTGCCTAATATGAATCCTCTCTTAGGCTAAATCCTACATTTATATGGAAAAGTAAGATCCTGCTGCAATCCCTGCATATTTATTAACAGCCGTGAAACATGCAGAGTGGACTCGAACATGCTCGCTTATGAGTAAAGTTTAACATTACAGAAGGATTTATGTAAAATGAAAGCTTGGACAGAGAAATTGCAATTGATCTTTAACGTACTGCAGGTAAATGTAAGATCGTATATTTGGACCGAGGAATCAAAATATACAATTAGGCCGGTGTCACACTACCATAGAATACGGACGAGTACTGTACTATGCTAGAAAACATCACATAGCACTCGGCGCAGTGTTAATCTAAGGGGCAGCTCACATCACCGTTTATTTTATCGGGCGTATTAGCGTATATCGTCTGAGACTCACCAATGCAAGCCTGTGGGTGTGAGAAAAAAAAAATCGCACAGCAATTGGACCATGAGAGTGCTGTCCGATTTTTACGCACCTGTGTCCTTTGAAAAACCGGCAATTCATGTGCCGTGTACAGTTAAATTACTGACAGGCTAGAATAGAATAGATAGAATAGATATACATCTCTGGCAAAAAATAAGAGACCACTGCACAGTTTTATAAAAATCAGCTTCTCTACATGTCTGACAGCCATTCCATTCCAGTGTCAGTTGAATTCCAACCAGAGTACACCTCATTCTTCTTAATGTGCTTCTGATTAGGTGATCACCTGAACCAAATCTTATTTAATGAAAGAAAGTATAAAAAACACTGCTATGGTGTTCACAATCCTCTTGCAATAGGACAAGCTGGATGGCAAACAAGTGCTAGTAATATCCCAAAAGTAATAGGAATGAAAAAAGGAGTTGAAAAGAAAAGTCTTGAGTAAGGAAAAGAAGGGCTCAATTCTTGATTTACTAGCAGAGGGATACAATGAGCGTCATGTTGCCTCCATCCTTAAAATTTCTAAAATGGCAGTCCGTTACAACAAGGTCAAGCAGCAGACATTGGGGACAACAAAGCTACAGACCGGCAGAGGGCGAAAACAACTCTCCACTGACCGGGATGACTGTCATCTTATTCGAATGTCACTCAGCAACGGCAGGATGACATCAACTGACCTAAAAAAGGAATGGCAAATGGCAGCTGGGGTGAAGTGCACGGCAAGAACAGTTTGTAACAGGCTCCTAGAGGCAGAGCTCAAGTCATGTAAAGCTAGAAAAAAGCCTTTCACCAATGAGAAGCAAAGGAAAGCCAGGCTGAAGTTTGCCAAAAACCATAAGGATTCGACCAAAGAGGACTGGAGTAAGGTAATCTTCTCTGATGAGTCTAATTTTCAGCTTTGCCCAACACCTGGTCATCTAATGGTTAGACAGAGACTTGGAGAGGCGTACAAGCCACAGTGTATTGCACCCACTGTGAAATTTGGTGGAGGATCGGTGATGATCTGGGGATGCTTCAGCAAGGCTGGAATTGGGCAGGTTAATCTTCGCCAAGGACATATGAATAAAGCCGCATACAAGGTTATCCTGGAAAAACAGTTGATTCCTTCTGCTCAGGCAATGTTCCCCAACTCTGAGGACTGCTTTTCCAGCAGGACAATGCGCTATGCCACACAGATAGGTCAATGAATGTGTGGATGAAGGACCACCACATCAAATTTCTGTCATGGTCAGCCCAATCTCCAGACCTGAACCCCATTAATAACCTCTGTAATGTAATTAAGAGGAAGATGGATAGTCACAAGCCATCACACAAAGAATAACTGCTTAAATTTTTGTACCAGGAGTGGCATAAGGTAACGCAAAAGCAGTGTGAAAGACTGGTGGAAAGCATGCCAAGACAAATGAAAGCTGTGATTAAAAATCATGGCTATTCCACACAATATTGATTTCTGAACTCATCCTGAGTTAAAACATTTGTATTGTTGTTTCTAAATGATTATGAACTTGTTTTCTTAGCATAATTTGAGGTCTGCGAGCACTGCATTTTTTTGTTATTTTGACCATTTCTCATTTTCTGAAAATAAATACAAAATTTATTGCTTGGAAATTCGGAGACATGTTGTCAGTAGTTTATAGAATAAAGGAGCAATTTACATTTTACTCAAAAATATACCTATAAAGGGAAAAATCAGACAAACTGAAAATTTTGCAGTGGTCTCCTAATTTTTGCCAGAGCTGTATGCACATAGAATGCATAGCTATATAGATGTCAGTGACACACACATATATATGTATTTATATTGCATAGATAGAATAAAAGCCGGCAATTCATGTGCAGTGTACAATAAAATCACTGCAGGAGCCAACAGCATAGAAGAGATGGATTACACACAGTAAATACAAATAGAATAGATAGACATATAGATGTCAGTGACAAATACAATTAGCACAGTGTGTGCAGATTACTGTACATGTATTTAATTAATGAAGATTATGTTTCTGAAAAAAATGGCGTGGGCTCCAGTGTAATTTTTGTAACCAGCCGTGTAATTTTTGTAACCAGCAGAGGGAAAGCCAACGTCTGGAGGCCAATGTTTATAGCCTGGGAAGGGGGTAATACCCATGGAGCTTCCCAGGCTATTAATATCAGCTCACAGCTGTATAAATAGCCTTTACTGGCTATTAAATTGGGGGACCCCCCAAAAAAATGATGTGGGCTTTCCCTATAATTAATAACCAGCAAAGGCTATGCAGACAGCTGCTGGCTGATATTAATAGTCTAGGACGGGGCCCCCCAGGCTAAAAACATCACCTCTCGGCCACCCCAGAAAAGACAAGATCTAAGACAATTTCCCACCACTTGAGCGCCGACGCATATAGTTGAAGTGAGTTCATTGGCCGTGATTTCGCAGGACCTGTCAGATGGCGCCATGAGCAGTAAAACTTTCTCATGCTCACGGTGCCCTCAGACAGGGAATAACAATTCACAGGCAGACACTGATCACACGGTGCTCAGTGTCTACTGGATGACAGGCTGCATGACCGCATGTAAGTGGGAAGAGCAAGACTAAGTGTCAGAATTGGCGCATCTTACAGATGCGCCTTTTCTGGGTCGGTTGAGAGCTGATGTTTTTAGCCTGGGGGGAGTATCCATGGCCCCTTCCCAGACTATTAATATCAGTCAGCAACTGTCTGCATAGCCTTTGCTAGTTATTAATTATAGGGGGACCCCACGTCATTGTTTTGGGGGGGTCCCCCATTTTAATAGTCAGTAAAGGCTAATTATACAGCTGTGAACTGATATTAATAGCCTGGGAAGCTCCATGGTTATTACCCCCTTCCCAGACTATAAACATTTGCCCTCAGACATCGGTTTTCCCTCTGATGGTTACAAAAATTGAGCAGGACCCAAGGCCATTTTTTACGAAAAATAATCTTTCATTAATTAAATAAATCTACAGTAAGCTACACATACACTGTACTAATTGTATTTGTCACTGACATCTATATATCTATCTATTCTATTTGTATTTACTGTGTGTAATCCATCTCTTCTATACTGTCGGTTCCTGTAGGGATTTTACAGTACATGGCACATGAATTGCCAGCTTATCTTATATCTATGTATCTATGCAATATAAATACATCTACTATATAATTGTCTAACTTTTCACTTCCATCTGTAACGGAAATCCTGCGTCGCTGATTGGTTGCGCCCGACCGGATGCTACCAACAAGTGACAGGCACATCCGGCCCACGCCACCGCTATCATCGCGAGATCAGCAGCGCTAGCCGCTGATCTCCCGACGGTAGCCGTGGGTCATCTCCAGTACATACTCACCTTCCGTCCCTGCATCCCTGTCCCCGTGCGTCTGCTTCTATCCTGTGCGGTGCGCAGGACTGGCTCCATATTTTCATGGGCCCCGGGCGGAAGAGTCACAGTGGGCCCCTTTAACACATACCACAATTCATGATGCTCCGATACGACAGAGAAATATAGGTATAGTACAATGACAAATACTTTACTTCTTACATTACATGAGTGATATCTATTGTAAATTCTACAATAGCTCAAAAACCGGACAGTATAGTCCTCCATACAGTATTATGGGCACCACATAGTGCGCCATACAGAATAATGAGCCCCATATATTGCTCCATACAGAATGGGCTCCATATAATTCTCCATACAGAATAGGTCCTATATGATGCCCCATAAATAATGAACCCCATATGATGCTCTAGTATAAGATGGGCCCCATATATGATGCTCCAGTGTTTGATGTGCCCCATATAATGCTCCAAATATAATGCTCCCCATATATAATGCTTCATATATAATGGGCTCCATGTGATGCTCCATATATAATGTGCCCCATATGATGCGACATATATAATGGGCCCCATATGATGCTCCAGTATATGATGGGCAACATGAATGATGCTCCAGTGTATGATGGGCCCAATTTATAATGCTCAAGTGTATGATGGGCCCCATATATAATGCTCTAGTGTATAATGGGCCCTATCTATGATGCTCAAGTGTATGATGGGCCCCATATATAATTCTCCAGTGTATAATGCTCCCCATATATTGCTCCAAACATTGAAAAAATAAAATACCTCTCCTTGCTGGGCACTGCTCTACTCTGGACTCCTCAGCGTCACCAACTAACATCTCTCTGCACTGTGACTGTTCAGTCAGAGGGCGCACAGACTGACATCATCGCGCTCTCTGACCTGAATGTCACTGTCAGGAAACGCTGAAGACGTCACAGCAGTGGAGCAGGGAGAGTATTGCAAGTGCTGGGGCCCTGAGCAAGCAGGGGGATCCACTCATGGGCGTCGGCACTGGCGCAGGGCCCCTCATAGTATGCCGGTGTCTCTGACGGCGAGTGGGCCCCCCCACCTGCTCAGAGCCCCAACACTTGAAGTTGGAGGAAGAGGAGGACAAAGCGATCCATTTTGCTGGCAAACTATGTGTCATCAGGGGAATGTGGTACAAAATCCTTTCAAACCCAGGCATGGGTCATTTTAATGAAGGTGAAATCACCAACATTTTGGGACGATAGCCGGGTCCTTCTTTCTGTCAGGATTGATCCAGCAGCACTGAAGACTCTTTCTGACAGCACACTACCAGCAGGGCAAGCAAGCTCCTGTAAAGCATATTGGGCCAACTCAGGCCAGGTGTCCAGTTTACAGGCCCAGTAGTCAAAGGGAAATGAACTGTGAGAGAGAACATCGATAGAGGAGGAGAGGTAATTTTGAACCATAGTTGACAACTACTGTCTCCTCTCTTTTGCAATCGATTCAGTATTAACAGTCGTGTGAGCTGTAATCGAGAAATCAGTCCACAACATTGTCATGAAACCCCTGTCTCCAACGCCACTTTGGCTGTGTGCACCACGAACACCTCTTCCATGTTGCCCAGTACGGCTCGTGGTAGAACCTGCACCGCTGCTGTGTGCTTAGAATACTTCTAACAAACAGTTTACCAGAGTTGCTTGTTTGTTCGCCAATAATAGCTCTAGGTTCTCCTGTGGCATGAGGTTCTGTAATTTTCCTTTATAGCAAGGATCGAGGATGCTGGCCAACCAGTAGTCATCATCCTTCATAATTTTGGCACTGCGGGGGTCCCTTTTTAGGATCCGCAAGACATAATCACACATGTGAGCCAATGTTCCAGGTGTCAATGATGCACTGCCAGTGGTGGGTGGAGGAGCACTTTCTGCCAAATCCACATCCCTCCAGTCACGCACAAATCGTGTACCTGACCTTGGCAAGCCAACATTTTCTCTTGCCCCCTGAGAAGCATCCTCCTCCCCAAAATAATCATCCCCCTCATACTCCTCCTCCTCTTCTTCCTCCACTCGTCCAGGACAGTTCCCTGAGCAGAAAATGTCTGACTGTCACAAGGCTTCCCTCCTCCTCCTCCTCTTCCTCCTCCGCTGCAGACGCCTGATCCTAAATGTGCATTAAAGTTTGCATGAGCAGACGCATAAGTGGGATGCTCATGCTTATGATGGCGTCGTCTGCGCTTACCAGTCGTGTGCATTCCTCAAAACACTGAAGGACTTTACAGAGGTCTTTCAGCTTTAACCACAGCACACCCGTCAACTCGATGTCTGCCTTTAAACTGCCTGCCCGGGTATCCTCCCACAAATGCATTACAGCCTGCCTCTGTTTGCACAGCCTCTCAACCATGTGCATTGTGGAGTTTCGCCTTGTTGCATTGCCTATGATTAGGCGGTGCTTGGGGAGGTGAAGCGATCTCTGCATCCTCTGCATAAGACTGGAGTCTACGGGCGAGCGACGGATGTGCGAACACAGTCTTCGCACCTTATGAAGCAGGGCTGGTAACTCCGGATAATTATTTATGAAGCACTGCACCACCTGGTTCAAGGTGTGAGCCAGGCAAGGTATGTGTCTGAGTTTTGCCAGGGCTATGGCCACCACAAAATTACGGCTGTTATCACGGACTACCTTACCTGGCTCAAGTTGTAGACTGCCCAGCCATGACTCAGTCTCTCGCTGCAAGCAGTCGGCCAGTACCTCCGCGGTGTGTCTGTTGTCGCCCAAAGACATCATCTTTAAAACAGCCTGCTGACGCTTACCACTAGCTGTTCGATAGTGGGACACCTCGTGTGCAACACTGGCAGCTGCGGATGGAGTGCTTGTGCGACAGCGACCTGTCGACGATCTTTCACTTTTGGAGGAGGAGGAGGAGGGTCAAACGCCTAC